>OX596010.1:37912414-39112414 GCA_951394025.1 Heteromyza rotundicornis
GTTAGGTTAGGTTAGGTTAGGTTAGGTTAGGTTAGGTTAGGTTAGGTTAGGTTAGGTTAGGTTAGGTTAGGTTAGTTAGGTTAGGTTAGGTTAGGTTAGGTTAGGTTAGGTTAGGTTAGGTTAGGTTAGGTTAGGTTAGGTTAGGTTAGGTTAGGTTAGGTTAGGTTAGGTTAGGTTAGGTTAGGTTAGGTTAGGTTAGGTTAGGTTAGGTTAGGTTAGGTTAGGTTAGGTTAGGTTAGGTTAGGTTAGGTTAGGTTAGGTTAGGTTAGGTTAGTTAGGTTAGGTTAGGTTAGGTTAGGTTAGGTTAGGTTAGGTTAGGTTAGGTTAGGTTAGGTTAGGTTAGGTTAGGTTAGGTTAGGTTAGGTTAGGTTATAAGGTGTGTGGTACAAAGAGTACCAAAGAGTATGGACGAGCAGGACACAGTGGATGTACTCTTACAAACTCACTTTCCTGGTTGTCAAGATATTCCAGCTTCACATTCCTTTGTTGAAGCATCTATAACCTCCGAAATTCCAGATATTTTTACTCTTGAACGGATTAAATGGCCAATTGACTCGTTTAGGCCGTATAAATCTCCTGGTCCAGATGGGATTTTCCAGCAATGTTGCAAAATGTTGCTGGAATTAACACACCGTGGCTTTTATGTATTTTTAAAGGGTGTTTAAAACTTAATATGATACCTAACTCATGAAGCATTGCGAGGGTAGTCTTTATACCGAAAGGTGGTAAGAGTAGTCACGTTAAGGCAAAGGATTATAGACCAAACTGTTTAACATATTTTCTTCTAAAAACTGTAGAACGCATTCGAGACTCTTACATCAGAGAGAAATTACCTCGTAATCTTCTCTCTCTGTCTCAACACGCATATCAGAAAGGTAGATCAGTTGAAACTGCCTTACACTCTGTAGTACAAACCATTGAAGCATCACTTCAATTCAAATAATATACATTAGCTGCATTTTTAGATATTGAAGGTGCTTTTAATAATGTAACTAAATCAGCGATAATAGAGGCAACTAATAGAGCGGAAATCAATCCATACATCTGTAGATGGATAGACATGATGCTCAGTGGTCGTACGATTAAAGCCGAATGGGGAAATACGAACTCTATAAAATTCGCCACTAGAGGAACACCACAGGGAGGTGTTCTGTCACCCCTGTTGTGGATTCTGGTAGTGGATATAATTCTAAATCACCTTCGCGGTAAAGGTATCAAAGTCGTCGCGTATGCCGATGATGTAGTTATCTTAGTATCGAGAAAATTCTTGAACGTAATGAGTGAGTTCCTCGAAAAAACACTCAAAGACATGTGCAATTGGGCCCGCGCTAAGGGACTTAATATAAACTCGGAAAAAACGGATTTAGTTCTATTTACTAGGAAATACAAAATTCCTCCATTTAGAGAAACAAAAATCAATAACGTTATTTTACTTATAGCTCAACAGGCAAAATTCCTTGGGTTAATTCTTGACAGCAAATTATCTTGGAAAACAAATGTCGAGGAACGCGTTATAAAGGCGAATAATGCCTGCATGCAAAAAAATGTTCGGTAAAACATAGGGTTTAAATCCTAAAGTGACCCATTGGATATACACCTCTATAGTAAGACCAATTTTACTTTGGGTGTTGGACGGCCCTCGAAATAAGATCAACAGCAAAGAAACTGGATAAACTCCAGCGACAAGTGTTCGTTGGCATAGTAGGAGCCCTCAAAACAACATCTACAGAGTCGCTTAATGTGATACTGCACTTAATACCAATAGATCTTTTTGCCAAAGGAGTAGTCCAAAAAACTGCTTTACGGCTTAAAGAATTAAATTGTTTTCTGTACAGGCCCATAGGACATAGTAACTTAGATAATACTCTGTCTATTACTACTGATACCATATCTCCAAAAACACACCTTAACAGGAATTTTTCTATTCAAATTCCCTCAAGAGAATATTGGTCATCCAGGCAAGGTGACTCAATAAACGCACTTCATATATATACCGACGGCTCCAAACAAGAGAGGGGTAGGGGCAGGTTTTTATGTCAATAATCCCAAGTTTAGTAAATCATTTAAACTACCTACTGATTGCAGTATATTCCAGGCGGAGATAGTAGCAATCCAAGAAGCTGCTGAGAACTTTATAGGCACGACTTTCAATAAAAAGATCTATATCTATGTAGATTGTCAAGCCGCTCTGAAAGCGCTTAAAAATGTAACAATAAAATCCACAACAGTTGAACGCTGCTACGAGGTATTCGAGAATTTTAGCGCAGACAACAAAGTTAGTCTAGTGTGGGTTCCGGGACACTGTGATATAGAAGGAAATGAAAGGGCGGATAAGCTGGCGAAGGAGGGAGTTAACTTAGACACTACACCTTTGTTGGGCCCTGTATTTATACAATACTACTATATGAAACAAGACACGAAAACTCTTTATATCTCACAAAACAGATGGACAAATATAAGACACAGTCACATTAGCAAGGTTTTCTGGCCAAAATACAGTAAACATCAATCCAACTACATCCTATCACTTAACCGATACGAATGCAGACTGACGGTGGGAATGGTGACCGGACACTGTCTTATAGGACATCAAGCTAGTAGGATGGGTCTGGTGTCGGAACTGTAACGAACCGGATGAGGAAGAAACACTTGAACACTTGCACTAACCTAACCTAACCTAACCTAACCTAACCTAACCTAACCTAACCTAACCTAACCTAACCTAACCTAACCTAACCTAACCTAACCTAACCTAACCTAACCTAACCTAACCTAACCTAACCTAACCTAACCTAACCTAACCTAACCTAACCTAACCTAACCTAACCTAACCTAACCTAACCTAACCTAACCTAACCTAACCTAACCTAACCTAACCTAACCTAACCTAACCTAACCTAACCTAACCTAACCTAACCTAACCTAACCTAACCTAACCTAACCTAACCTAACCTAACCTAACCTAACCTAACCTAACCTAACCTAACCTAACCTAACCTAACCTAACCTAACCTAACCTAACCTAACCTAACCTAACCTAACCTAACCTAACCTAACCTAACCTAACCTAACCTAACCTAACCTAACCTAACCTAACCTAACCTAACCTAACCTAACCTAACCTAACCTAACCTAACCTAACCTAACCTAACCTAACCTAACCTAACCTAACCTAACCTAACCTAACCTAACCTAACCTAACCTAACCTAACCTAACCTAACCTAACCTAACCTAACCTAACCTAACCTAACCTAACCTAACCTAACCTAACCTAACCTAACCTAACCTAACCTAACCTAACCTAATCTAACCTAACCTAACCTTACTATTTTCCATCGATTACTTAAAGAAACCATATTGATTACTTTTCCAAAATCCAAATAAAAACAGTTTCTCAAAAAAAAGTAGGACAGTTATGGAGATATTTGCATATTTTGCATTTTGAAACACATTATTGTAAATATCTCCGGTTTCGACTGTCCAATTACAAAAAGTTTAATATCGAATTGAAGGAAATTGAATTGACTACTTATCTTTTATACCAGACCAGACTATCGGTTTGGACAAAAGTTATGAAAGTGTCGACAATTTTTTTAAATTCTAAAAATAAATTTCTCTGATTTTGTTAATTTTAAGTAGAACAACATCATAATTTTAAGTGATCAGGATAGAAATTCAAGGTAGAATGATCTTACATTGATTGGCGAGTTGATTGAATTTGACATTTTCTTGGCCCACAAAGAAGATGATTTGGTCCGACCAATATTTTCAGGCATATTGATCTGACGTGCTGGAAGATGCCTTTTTTTGGATTCATTTTCATCTCATCTCATTTAGATTTCTTCCCTGAGCAATTTTACTATTGAAATGATGAGCCAGGTGAAGTTTCCAGCAACAAATGTTGGCAAGGGAACGTCGCACCCAAGGATATTGGAACGAAAAAATGATGTTGTGCACTATTATGGATTTCTCACTCCAGAAACTGATAATATACACAAAACAATGATGAATGTAACTTACGTAATGTTTAGTACCTTGGTTCGGGATTTTCGGGATTTTCCAATTAAATAAAATAGTTAATATAAAATTAAGGAAAAAATTGTTGCAGCAATACTTTAAGTTTAATTCGACAAATAAATATTACATTAAACCAAACAAATAATATTTCAAATAAATATAGTCAAACAAAAAGTAATTCTTTTTAAATTAGATTGATCGAACAAATTTTTTTTTTTTGCCAGTTGAATCCGAATTTATCCATAAAATTCTGCCAGCTAGATTTCATGCTACACACGAAAAACTTACTTTCAGTAGTTTTAGTATTATAGCGGGAACGGATACACCAATTGTTGTTTAAAACTATCGAAATTGGTGTCCATTCAAAAGTAAAACACACACAAAACCATTTATCCAATTCGTAAAGTTTTCAATATACGGTCATCAAAATAATTTTAGCATATATCTTTTTTGTAAAAAAAAAATGTTTAAATGGAAAAAATTTTATTCAGATCGATAAAAGTTGGTTCTTAACCGTTATTGCCAAAAATTTTGTAAATGTTTGTGTGTGTAGCACTAAATCTACAAAAGTCGGTTTTTTAATTTACCAATTAGATTGAAAGTAAATGCACGGCTTTATTTTTGTGGAAAAACGTCAAAAATATCTTAAAAAATGCATCGGAATTTGAACGTTGAACGTTTTAATTTTTTTATACTTTTATTTATTTTTTATTTCCTTTTTTATAAAAAAATTCAAAAATGCAAAGTTCAAATTCCGATTTCTCAACAACTACTAGTTCGATTTTCAATTCCTTAAAACTGGAGGAAAGATCAAGGAATTACCTTTCCAACAAAAAAAAGATTACGTGATTATCTAAATCAGTTCAACCGCTAAACAGTTCATACTAATGAAAAGCTGTAAAAACCTTATTGCGTCTAAAAAAAAATTATGATGAGGTGGAGCAAAACCCAGCTAGGGTTTTACTCCCACATACAATACTATCATCCCACAAAATTTTGGTTGAGGCCCTATAACTTCTGTTGCACAGTGTGAGTATAGATAGTATTAGAAATGTAAATTACCACATGTAAAAGTGTCATATTTGAACAATTGTTGTCCAAACCGATAATCTGATTGGTATGTTTTGTATAAGAGATAAGTAGTCAAAACAATTACCTTTGATTCCATAAATAACTTTTTGTAATTAGGCAATCAAAACCGGAGATATTTGCAATAATGTGTTTCAAAATGAAAAATATGCAATATCTCCAAAACTGTTATACTTACAATTCATATTCGGACTCAGATTTCGGTTCGGTGGGTGTTATTGGGGCTTAAATTGTGAATGTTGGATGCTTGGATATAAATACGATATAAGGGTTGATAGGTTTTAAGTTAGACACATAAAAATTGCAATTATAGCATTCGGCGAGTTTCGTATGCTGGTACCATCATCGGAAGAGCCAAAGTTTCGGTGAGTGCTTACCAGGGATGTCAGATGGCGGGGAATTCCCCGATTTGCGGGTAATTTCGAGTCAAGCGGGGAAGAGGGGAATTTTTCCATTTTGCGGGGAATGATTCGGGGAATTTTTTTCAAATCATTCCCCGCTATTTTGGAAATTTTTTCCAAAAAATTGCATCATTTTTGCAGCTTTTTTTTCTAAAACAAATATGTATACATTGAGCAAAATACTAAAAAATGCAACGTTGCGCTTAGAAAGCCACTCTTTTTTCGTTTTCTGAGTGCACTGAACATACCCAACATATGTTCATTTGCTAAAGACGCGCCAAAAGCAAACGTTTGGATGAAATATTGTAAGTTTTTCTTGAAATTATGGAATTTTTATATAAAAATAATAAATGTAAATCTTAAACGGTTTTGCAGGCGATGCCAAAAGAAAAAACAATTAAATACTTGTCTTCGTGGGAAGAAAAAGAAGAATTTCGAAAATGGCTAAGAAAAAGTAAGCGAGGCAGTGAATTCTACTCTTGTTGTTTTTGCAATTGTGAAGGGAAGGCTCACCTGTCTGACATTAAAAGGCACGCGGAGTCTATTATGCATCGACATAAAGCACAATCAATCCAGCAGCAGCCAACGATTACTTCAGCACTCTCCGCCACTTGGAACTTTCAGGAAAAGATCAAACAAGCGGAGCTGTATATTGCATCATTCATTGTTCAAAACAATTTGCCTTTCGAATTGGCACCGTCTTTATGTGAATTAATTCAAATGCTAAATGCTAAGTACGGCCCACAATTGAAGGATATGGCAATTGGGAGAACTAAGGCGACTATGCTCATCAAAAACGTGTTGGCAGAAAACGAAAAGGAGGCAGTCATCAAGTTGCTGCAAATAAAAAAATTTGCAATTTCATTGGATGAAAGTACGGACAGATGCAATACAAAAACCTTGGCAGCAGTTGCAAGGGTTGTGGACGATAATCTACAGCCCGAAGATCATTTTCTGTTTTTGGAAGAGGTGGATGATTCTACAGCAGTTGGACTTGGAGATATGGTAACCAATTTTTTTGAAAAAAACCACATTCCATTCGAAAATTGTATTGGATACGGATCAGACGGAGCGAATGTCATGTGTGGCTCCAAGTCATCTTTAAGTACCATTCTCAAAAACAAAAATCCTTCTATTGTACACATAAAATGTGCAGCACATTCTATGCATTTATGTGCTCAAAACGCAGCAAAAAAATTGCCAGCAGATTTAGAAAATTTACTTAGAAATATTCCTGGCTATTTTTCACACAGTCCTAAACGAGCTTTAGAATTTAAAAATTTTGAAGATCTGTGGGGTACTGATAAATTGAAACTAATCCATCCATCTCTTACACGATGGCTTGCAGTTAAAGACTCTGTTGTGCGTCTGATAAAGTTGTGGAAGCCAGTTACCGCTTATTTTCGTAATCAAGCTGAACTTTTTCCTAACAAGTCAAATAAATCTATACATACAAAATTACAAGATCCTACAACAAAGTTATATTTCGAGTTTTTGGAATATGCGTTGCCTTTTTTAACATCCTTTAACGTAGATATGCAAAGCGAAAAAGTAAAAATTCATTTAATGTTTGACAAAATTGAGAGTTTGTTGAAATTGTATATGTCGAATTTCTTAAAACCAGAATCTTATGAAGGTAAACTTTTACAAGATGTTGATTTTAATAATTCAGATAATCATTTAACTACAGATTTATATTTGGGTGGTAAAGTAGAAAACTCTTTGTCCAATACAGAAATCCGAATCGAAGAAAACGAAATTGTAATATTCAAAAGAAACTGTTTGAACTTCTATGTTGAAACTCTTCATCAAATAATAATTAGATTTCCTAAGGAGCATATGCTACTCTTAAAGAAATGTAAGATATTAAATCCAATAGAGTTAATTACACAGAAATCTATAATTCCATTGGCTCAGTTTTTTTCTCATGTTATTGATGAATTTGAATTTATTTCATTAGATAATGAGTACAGATTGTTGAAGTCAATGGCTTTAAATATTACAGAAGCTGTAGATTTTTGGAGTAAGGTATGTTCCATGAAACGTAGAAATGAGGAGTTAATGTTTCCTTTGTTGAAAAAACTTGTTCAACATATTTTTACAATTCCTCATTCCACGGCTTGTGTGGAAAGAATTTTTTCACAAATAAACATGAACAAGACTTATATACGAAATAGACTGACCACAGATACAGTACAAGCTATCCTTTATGCAAAAAGTTTGTTTAAAAAGAATTCAATGGAAAAAATTGAATTTAATAAAACAATATTAATGAAATTTAATAAAGAAATTTATAACTCAAAAGACATAACCATATGTGATATATAAATATTGTGGAAATGCAGTTGAGCTGCACCCCGTATTTTTTTTTTATTATTGTACCTCAATTTTAATTTTAAACATAAAAATTTTTGATTTTTATTAACTGTGAAGTAATTTAATTTTTTTGTTTATTTAATTTAATTTGTTACATAAATATGTATTTATGAAGTGTATTAAATAAAAACTTTATAAATGTTGAAATGTACAATATTTTGTGGGAAAAATTTTTTTCGGGGAATTTTTTTGAAATCGGGGAATTTTGGAGGGTGATGCGGTGAATTTGGCCAATTCCATCTGGCATCCCTGGTGCTTACATTTTTCTTGATTTTCGTCCCTCCCACATTCGTTGGTTTTATCACCGCCTAGCGCAGTGGAGCGATCATAAAGCCAAAAGAGAGCTTGTACTCCAAAACCAGTATTCTCAAAATTTAACTTACTTTAATTTTTGGATGTGGTAACAACAACGATAAAAAAAATATATAGAACCAATCGAGCAAAACAAAGGCCAAAGGATAGTAAGTAGGCCATAAAGTAGTTTAACACTGTATCTGATTTGCCAAAACAAATTTTTTCTTTCCTGTGATCATTTACGAATTTTTCTTACCATGCGTTTGATATTGTAATTTGGATTATTATTTTTTTTATTCTCTCTTATATTTTTGATTTTTTTCTTTGTAATATAGAAAGTAAAAATTGTAACTTTAATAAAAAAAATTTGAAACTTATTATGAGGTGATGGAAGAAATTGGTATATACACGGTATTATTTGTATTTAGTATGAGTGACTAAACTCCTGTGTTGGTTCGGGTGCCAAGAGGAAAACTATTTTTAATGATAACTTTAGAAGCGTACGATAGATGTGCAAAGACTATAGCTTGTTGAAAAGAATAGAAACAGACGCTTCAATCGGTGTATAACTTTCATTTATATGATGAAAAAAACAGAAGTAATTACTGTAAACATCGCGCAGACGTTTTAACGTTTTTTTTCGATTTAAGAATTTTTTTTATATAGCATAATACTAATTTTTTTACAAAAACTAAAAATAAAAATAAATCCAACTCCGCGTTCAACAAGCCAAAACTTGTTCAAATCCGTTCAAAATTGACTGCAGTGTTTAATTTTTCGCTGGAGCATTTTTGCTGATTTTGCTGATTTACGCTTCTAAAGTTATCATTAAAAATAGGGTACCACCGAGAAAAATTGGTTTTCCTCTTCTAACTTCAGATTTTGGGGGTGTAATCAAAATTCCTGGTAAGCAGTTTTCATTTTTTTGGACAGACCTACAACGTGTAATAGGTGGCGCCCCAAATTTTTTGTAACGCAGTGGTATTAAAGTAAATCAACCACTTCTCGTCGGTTAGATTAACCGACGAAGAAGGGTTGGAGCGTTTTTAACCGTCTTTTTCGGTTAAATCTACCGACTTTTTTTTTGTGTGGAAGATCACAGCATATTTTTTATGGAAGTGCAGTGCGAAGAATTAAAGTCCCAATGGGTGCAGTTAAAGCGGGCGTACGACATAGGTCTGAAAGCAGTGATAAAGACTTGTGGCGAAGATAAGGGCGCGATCGAAAATAAAATTTAAATTTAAAACTTGTTACAATGCGTACATTGTGACAGCGGCACAAATGGGTGAATTCGCGCATAATTTAACGGCGCACCATACTTCAGCCCAAAGTACTCCAAATATTCAAGGCGCTGAGGCAATAGTCGATAATACACCTGGACACCATATACGCTTGTCTACTTGTGACACTGAAGTATTTTATGGTGATTATGCGACATGGCCATCGTTCCGTGACTTACACAGAAAAAAAAAGGTCGGTAAAATTAACCGAAAAAAGTGGTTGACGTACAGCATTTCAAAATGTATGAAAATTGTAAATTTTTTTACCGAGCTCTTCGGTAGATTTAACCGACAAAAAATGGTAATAAAAAATAGTTGAAATAACCGAAAAAAATTGTTGTTGTACAGAAATTTTAGGTTCCTTTACAGCAATTGTTGGTTAAATTTGAATTTTCACCAACTTGTGCAATTTACCATTCGCGCATCTTCAGTTGAATCGTTGGGATTCAAAGAAAGAAGAATTCCCAATCGTGTTATGAATGTTGTGCCTTATACTTTTGGAAAATAAGTGCTTGTGTCAGTTATGCGCTCAAGCTAATATTTATTTTTTAAAATATGCAATCATGCATTTTCGAAATATATTTTGTGTTTTATATGTTTTGTTTTGGTTGTTGGGGTTTGTTTTCAAATGAAGAAAAAAATTAATTCATCGAAAAAAGTTTTCTTAGTAAAAAAATTGTATCGAAATAAATATTTGTTGTATGTTTACAATTAAAAATTGTAAGCCAACAAATTTAAATGGTTTTCTTACTAAAAAAATATGTATCGAAACAAATTTTCGCTGTATGTTTACAATTAAAAATTATAAACCAACAAATCATTAAAGTAAATCAACCACTTCTCGTCGGTTAGATTAACCGACGAAGAAGGGTTGGAGCGTTTTTAACCGCTTTTTTGGTTAAATCTACCGACTTTTTTTTTTGTGTGTATTCTCTGCCATTTATATTACCGATTCGCGTCTTACACCGGTCGCGAAACTTTTTTATTTAAATCAGAAGACAAGAGGGGAAGCAAAAGATATTGTAAAAAAATCTCCTTTGACTAACGACGGGTTCGCTTAGGCAATCTTTCGGACCGATACGATGTAATGGCGCTTGCTCAGCATTTATACATTTTTGATTATTTTTTTTTTTTTTAACCATAGTGAAATTTTATCTATCCACGTTGATTTAAAATTAAAAATTAAATACTCACAACGCCATCTAATCGTCAAAAGTTGCATGCGCGCAACTCTTATATCACCTAGTTGACGTTTGCTTGTGAACTGGTTTTTCATATTTTTTGCATTTATTCTGGAAGAAATACGTTAACTTTTCAATTTATGCTAAATCACGTCTTAAAACCTAGCCTACGTTTTGCCAAAAGGAATTAGTTTCAGTCTATTCGTTTACCAGCCGCAGCATAGCAAAGACTATTCTTTGGAATAATTTTAAGATTGAAGGTTTCATTGAAAATTATTTTTTGTTCTAGAATTCCTGAAGGAATTTATTTAATTTAAATTCAAATGTGTTTTTTTAAGGAAAATACGAGGGAAAAAAATGTGAGTAATGATATTAAATTAAAACTTGCGAAAATTCAAAATTGTTCATTAATTTCTGTAGGAAATTAATATAATTCCAATTATTTTTTTTTATGTTTTAATCAGCCAAAAGAGCACACCCTTGATGAGCAAGTGGTTTTGTGCCAAGTTAAAACTTGCCGGAAAAGCGCATTACCAACTTTTAGTTGAAAGCCGGAATTCCGAGGTGAGATCGTTTCAAATCCCATAAATTGTCTTTTTGTTAATATCGATTGGGATATTCTCAACAAATTCACAATTTTTAGATTTCGTATATCTAACCCCGAAATTTTATGGTTTTGCCTATTTGAGTTGCTGGACTCTCTCATTCGTTTATGAAGGTGCCAATTGGTCTGGGTAATTATCATCATCAAAGTCTTTCCTTTAAACAATATTCCTAACTCAACTCATTGCATTATGTAGATTGTCACCTTGTATGCACCTACAAAACAAGCGAAACTCAACTCCAAGCGAAGAAACCAAAAGCTTTCACTCAAACGAAGCCTGTGAGAAGGGCCTTCGACATCTCTACATCAGTTTGGCGAATCGTCGGCGTGGCTTAAAATCGATAGTGGAAAGTGTGAACTGATAGGAAATTAAAAATAGTTAATTAAAATCAAATTTAAATAATGTGTGTGAAATTCCCTACGAAAAAAAAAATTAATTAAAAAAAAACGAGGGAAAGAAATTAATTTAAAAATAAAAGAAAAAGAAAACTAGAATTCCAGAGGAAAAATTTTGTTAAAAAAAAAAAAAAAGTTTTGAATTATAAAAAGAAATGAAACTAGTTTATATTAAGAAAATTCTGTGAATGTAGGGAAAATTCGTGAAAAATGTTGTAAATTTCGCTACGGTAAATTTTAACGTTTCTTTATTTCCGGTTTATGTAATATTTAAGTTAGTGGTTTCAATACCGTTAGTAATTCAACCAAAGTAAAGACCAAAGCAAAATAGCAAAGGATTTTCCTTAGGATTCGCTTTTGGCAATGCCACCAACTAAAAGCTTTTAGTTATTTTTCATATGTATAAAAAAAATAGCAATGGTTTTTACTTTCGTTGTATTTTTGTAGTGATAATTTTTTTTTTTTTTTTGCATGCATCGACGTGGGAGCAGCACTATCATAATGTGAGTTTGTTTTCTTTTATTACGTTATATTCACTGATTCAGTTCTCTGTTTACATTCTTATTTTGGTGGTAGCAAATTTTATTCACCTTTTTAAGCAAAGCTTTGAAACACTAGAGTTACCCTGTTATAGCTAATTTTCTTTCTTTTCATTTCATTTTTTTTAATAATTAGTTTTATCTAAATTTATTATGATTTAAGTTCAATTTCACTCTGTTGTTTCGCCTTTTAATATAATTTTCTTCCGATGTCTATAATTATTGCGGATATAATAATTTTTGAATTAAATTTCGTAAGAAAAAACCCATTTCTAACGGATTACTTTATATGAATTTAATTAATAATAAAATCAATATGATTTCGTGTTAGACGCTAACTTTACTGTTTGATTTCATACTTCTGGTGTAGTCTGTTGTGACTATGCATTTTAGGGATCACTGATGCAATTTTCGGTTTGTGTGATCATGGTTGGGCGGGCGAATGGTGGTGACATTTACATCTGTGCGCTATCTCTTTGCCTCTTTTGCGAACCAGTTAGTTTACTTTTCCATCAGCTCTGTCTTTTTCTTTTCTTTTAGTTTTCTGTACTATAGCACGCAAATAATAAGTTTAATTGTGTCAGTTTGGTATGGTTGCAGAAAAGCCCCAAAACCCCCCATTCGACGTGCAATAAGGCCGGTACTACTGCGTGCACTGCTTTCCTCTGCCTCCACTAACACCTACCAACTATTCATTCAATACGTTATATGTTACAACAACAATAAACGTATTCTGATAAACAGACAGTTAAAGGTACTTTTCAACTTACCGACTATTAATTGCGAATCGGGCACCTCTTTGAAAAAATTAAAGCGTGACATAAATAATTGCTTTTCAACATTACAATTATTTGACATCGATGTCAGCAATTGGGATGCAATTTTTACGTACACTGAGAAAAAAGCAAAACGAATCGTTGTCAAAACGTTCCGAACTGTTGTCAATTTCCAGCCAAAACTGAATGTTCTGATTTTGACAACAAAAAGTTTCAATTTTTTTGAAACTGCCCATTAATGAATTGAAACGGCACATTGATGAATTGAGACGTAAATGCTGTTGTTTCAAGACTGCAAATTTTTGTTTTGCGACTGAAATGTTTATGATTTCATGAATTGAAAATACAAAAAAGGTTATTGGAAAGGCCTATTTTATAAAAATTTTAATTTCAAATTAAATTAAATTTTTTGTATTTTTTTTACTCTTAATTATTTTTTTAAACAACATTATTTATTGATATTTTATTGTTATATTTTATTTACGAAACAAAGAAATGGTTTAAATTTTTGTTTACTTACCGAGATTTGAACCCTGGTCATTCGGATTCATAAACGCTCCCCTTAGTACGCTTGCCTACCGCTCTGTGTATTTTGCAATGCTTTAACTGCATACATATACTATGAAACTGCTTGGTTAGGATTTGAAACTGTTTCAGTTCTGAAATATAACTGAAAACAGTTTTACTTTTTGGGATAGTGGGTTCGAATCTCAGTCGGAGAAATTTATATTTTCTTTCCTTTTTAACACATTACTTTTTGTATTCTTTTTTTTTTGAGGCGTCGCTGGTCACGAATCCGGGGTTTGTTTTGCTGCGCTAACTCTAGATTTCTTGAAATCGACGTTCAGTACCTCAAAAATGCAACAAAATTAAAATCGGCAAATGCAGATCGGTTTTTTTTGCACAAATATATAAAAAAAATAATAATAAAAAAAAAGAATCGAAAACAAATTTGGTCTGACTGAGATTCGAACCCACGCTCCAGTAACTCATACAATCTTCAAAAAGTGAAACAGTTTCAGTTGTGTTTTAGAACGGTACGGTGTTGAATTTTTCGTAACGATAGCCGTTTTAAATCATAGCCATGCAGTTATGATTTTTTTCCCTCTGTGCATTACCTCAAAAATGCAACAAAATTAAAATCGGCAAATGCAGATCAGTTTTTTGTTGCACAAATATATAAAAAAAATTATTTAAAAAAAATAGAATCGAAAAAAAATTTGGTCCGACTGAGATTCGAACCAACGCTCCAGTAACTCATACCATCTTCAAAAAGTGAAACTGTTTCGGTTGTGTTTTAGAACTGTGCGGTGTTGAATTTTTCGTAACGATAGCCGTTTCAAATCATAACCATGCAGTTTTGATTTTTTTTTCCCCTGTGTACTTATGCTCAACTCGATTGCCTGAAGCTACGCTTTCCTTCTGGGAGCGAAGCATAAGCAATAAGTTTGAGACCGTCGGGGATTCGACCACGAACGTCGGACCTCGACCAAAATCGTCAACACTCACGACGGGCGAATTACGACGCAAATCGCTCACGCCGTACTGACTTTAATCGTCAACGATCGGGAGTTCGACCGTCGGACCTCGATCGCTACCACGCATCTCGTCAGCTTTGTCGTTGAAGTGCTGCCCGTCAGGACCATCGTCGCCAGGAGCATCGTCGCCAAAACCTTCAGCGACCTGAACATACACGGAGGGAAATGCTTGCTGAAATCATGCGTTATAGGAATCAATTAAGTAAAAATTAGTCACGATATTGATCCATTAATTAGAAGTCAATAATCAAGAATTCTTAATCATAAGAATTGTTAAAAGTGAAAATCATAGTTTGTGATTTGTGTTTGCTCGATTTGTTTCACTTAAACATGAATTATGATTTTCCCTTTCGACATAATCAATGACAAGATGGAATAAATTGTGCAAAAAAAAATCAAAAATTATGATTAAAAATTCATAATTTTAGGCTTAAGTGAGAATAAATGAATCATTCGAAATAATAATTTGAGCACATATTTACAATTAAATAAATTAAAATTTTTTTTATTTGCTAATTTTTTACTTAATTATTTATTTAATTTTACTTTTTTATTTGCCAACTTGCTTAGAATAATTTGTAATAACTTTTTCACAAATTCAGTTTTCCCGGAATTCGAACCGACATCATCCTCTCCAGTCCGGACGCCAAACCGATTCGGCTACCCTGGCATTATTGTAAAAGCGTCTAAATGTATTGTATATTGCTCAGCAATTCATGACAATCAACCCAGTTACTCATAATTCATGATAACACGTGCAGTTTCATGACCTAGTTAATCATAAATTATTCTTCAAGAATAATAAAATAAATCACGAAATTCATAAACCCCTATCATAATGTATTCACAATCCATATGCATAGTTTATGTACGAATTCGCATAATTTGTGACTAATATTCACAATTAATGATTATAGTTAGTAATTAAGTAACAATAATTTTATGGACTCCATAATCGTATATCATGAGCCAACATTTCTCTCCGTGTAGGCAAATCGAGCATCAGTCTCAGGATTTAGTACTAAGGCATGCACATAGTGCTCATATACAACTGCAAGTGTGATGATCATCAATGACGGCAGGTGTGAGAAGTTGCGCCTGATTATAGATCAGTGCTGCCCCGTGTCGGTGGTCTCCCGGTCATTGGTGGATCGGTTGAGGCTGAAGACTGTAGAGAGAGGATCGGATGAGAGGTGTACCATCAAATTGCGTCCGTCCGAATTTCAGCATAGTTTCACCGTCGCACTCGATCGGTGCACAGGTGCGTGACCAATTCGAGGAGTTGCAGTTGGCGGATGAATCGTTTTATGTGTTGGATCCATCGTATTTTTGTTTGGGACCCAAAATTATTAAAAGAGGTTTAGTGCAGGGGATGATTGGGCAACCAGTTGCACAACACCCTATATTTGGATGTGTGATTTCGGGCTCATGCCCGTTGTAAGGAGAGGAGTGGGGTATGGACTAGGATTTTCTTCTAAAAAATTAATTAAAATGAATTACAATATGAATATTAATAATTTTTTTATATATGCACTAGTACTAGGGATGTCAATTTTCGACACCTTTGCCAATCCCGGGATTTTCGGGAAAAAAATGCAATCCCGGGATCCCGGGATTTGGATTTTTTTCAATTCAGCCAAAATTCAGTATACAAATGTTATATTACATCGAATTGAATTGCTTTTAATATACCCATACTATAATATTTTTGAAATTGCGCAAATAATCAAACAATATTCAAGGTTTTCATTGGATTTTTTTTAAATTGAATTTATCACACCTGTGATTTGGAATATTAGAAAAAAATTTGAATAACTTTAAAATATGTAGAATAAAATACTAATTGGAATCGATTTGGTCTTGGGAATCTTGGGTTTCCGGTCAGAATAAGATCATTTTAAAAATGAGTCGTTTGATCCACATTTCTCGAACAACTCTTGACCTGAACATTTTGTCGAACATTTTAATATACGGAATTGGAATTTGTATTTCATGTCCCGAACGATGTTCGATGTATTTTTTTATCCGATTTCCATTTAAACAAAATGGATTTGAGTGCTTTATAGTCTACTAATTTGCAAACAGTTTGCATATTTTTTTATGTATAAATCATATAGTTTATGTACGAGTATATCAATAAACTTTTCGCCAATTTTATTTAATTTTTTTCTTTAAAACCAAATAAATAATTTGTCCAAACCAATAAAATCAAATGACAAAAAATATCCGACTTTTCGAAGTTTTCTCCTGAATGCTTATCAACATTTTTTGGATGAAAAATTGTGGTCCTTGCTAAAACTAAACCATTCAGAAAGAAATTATTCATGATAGAAAAAGTTCCTGAATTTTTTTCTAAACAAATAGAATTTAATTGATTAATTTTTTCCCAATATAAAAGGCATACTTTTGAAAAAATTGCTCATAAAACGTCATTGTGAATTTTTGAATTGAATTAGAATTAAGATACTTGCATTTTTAAAAAATAGAGGGCGTTTAACTCACTAGGAGTTCTCCCGAAGCAGCGACTTCGGCATAGCCAAAAAGCGCCAAAAACTTGTATTTTACTCGCTGTTTAGAATTACCATAGGTAAGATCGTCGACAAATTCGCACGAAAACTTCAAAGAAAATATATATATTATAACGCTTTGGATATCCTCATCTTTTCTTTTCAAACACAACGCATTTTTCACTACATTTAATTCAAAAAAAAATACAGAAAAAATTATCTAAATTCCAGAAACAAATTTTGGTATTAAATGTGTATGCTTCGTTTTCACCATTTTTACTACAACTTAAAAACAAGAGCTGATAACGGCACACCGTTAACAGTAACTAAAATGTAAAAAATAAAAAAATACGAAAAAAAATATTGCTATAACAGTATTTGAACGTTTAAAAAAACCTAAGATATCTTCAAAATATTTAAGCACATTGCGTAGAAAATCCATTGACACCACCCCATATCCCTTCTAGCACAGGCATACTGTCATACTGTCATGCCTCCACTGGAAGGGAGGATGGAATGTGCAATTTCTTCCCATAACAGGCGTGCAGGCATGCCTCTAGCGGAGAGGCCTTGCGAAATTTACTACATTGGTTGGGTTCAATGGGGTGACTTTCTTCTTTCCTATAATCCTTTTCTTCGCAGGTGTACATGGTTTTTTATTCCTTTTTTGTTGCTTGTGCGTCTGTGTGAGTCTGTTATTTGTTCTGTTGTAGGCTGTGTTAAAATGATAGTTTTATCAGCGAAATTTAAATTTGAAAAAGGATTCACCACAGTATTCCTCCGTTAGATTTTGGGTTACAAAAATCAAGAGGAAAATCTGACTGATCATCCGGGTTTATGGTGTTGGTGGAACAGTAACCTGCATTATTGAAGTCGATGTTAGTTCAAGAACATCGGTCTGCGGTGAAGGTTCTGAAAGTAAATCAGTTGTTGGAAAACGAACCAAAATTGTAAACATAAATTTTTCGTGGCTTTTTTTATATATGTATTTGTTGGTTTTTATTTATTCTTGTTGTATTGTAATACATATTTTCTTAAACATACTTCTATCGCTTATTACTTGTTATTATTTTTTCAAAGATAAGCATTTGACCGATTGCATGCAATTACCAATTCGCTTGAAAGGAAATGAAAAGACCTCTCAGATATCACCAACATATTAAGAAAGTCACAAGGTTTCGAACCTTTCAAAATTTGTTTCTAAATCTCGCGATCACCTTTCATCAATTTTATTTTCTTCAAAAGTCATAATTAACATTGAAAAATAAATTAAATTTGTATCTACTTTAGTTACTTGTAGTATGTATTGATTTGACAAAAGTGTACATAGTTTCGCTTCAAAATTTACTCGGATAAGATGTAAAATCTTGCCAAAACCAATTTTGACAAATAGCTGTTGCACATGTAAGTTCATATGGTTCACAACATTTCGGGTCAGTTACAGGTTTAGATGAGAACCATTATTGTATATTTAATATATTTACAAACTAGCTTGCAATCGAAGGTAATTGCAGTGTAATACTAAACACTCTTTGAAGCTTTTTGCCCAACATGTAGTGTAATGTCTATTAAATAAACCGCTTTTCAATTAGTAGCTCTTAGGCATGCTGTTGTATAAGAGTCTCCCACTGTGCGATTAAGCGATGCGAAGATGGTGCTTCTTCCGGATCTAAATCGCACAATTGTGCTAGAGACATGGCTGGTCGCATGCCGCTTACACGACTGGTAATGTGCATTTTACTATCGTAATCGGGACTGGGTGTAGCTCTGAAAGAATTGTACAATTTTAATATGTAATGGAAATCGAAAGTGATATACTACACTGTTCCACAAATGAACATTTAGGAAAAAGCGCTTGAAGGAGACAAGTCAATTTATACTAATTCTAAATCGCTGATCTCGAATCCGAAGTCCGTTATGCTCTGACACTTCACAATTTGGATTTTTCTATACAAATCTGTAATACTAGTAAATTGAAAAAATTTACGGGAAAAAAACCTACTAATATGAAAAATTTAATTTTTTTTTGAGATAAATGCAGTTTATAGACTGTAATGTGACCTAGGCAACTTTTTTCTTTTATACAACGTGAGGCGGTTTAATATATGTATATTAAGGTAGAGTGAGCCAGTATGGGAGAATTTTTGTTTGCCGATATCGCTAACGGCAAGTGCAGTATGGAAGTTTCTAGTAGAAATGCATTCGAAGGATTTTTATTGGTCGAGTTCTTTTGGTGACCAATAAATACCGCCAAATTGCATAATTTGAAGGGTATTCACAGTGTAATTGAATTTGAAACCCTTTTTCGAAACTTAATTTTGTCACAAGAAAAGTAAATTTTCGCTCGGGCAAAAATTTTGTTTTTTTTTGTATTATTCTGATTTTATACCGCACTAGTCGTTAGCAATATCTGCAAAAAAAATTAAATCGCTCCACCTTGAAGTATATAGTTAATGAGAATCTGAAAGAGACAATAAAAAATGTAGAATGAAAAAGTTGTATCGTAGAATAAAATTGATTAGCGTTGGAATTGTTTAAAAAAAAAATAGACAACAATTAAAAAAACAATGTTTTTTGAATACCGTTCTCGAACATGGGACCCTCGATTAAAAAACGCAGCCGCCTAACCACCGGGCCACGCACGCTTTATGTTTTACTGGGAATATATGCCAATACGAAAATGTAATTCACAACCGTAATAGGTGTAATAGTATTAGGTGACAACGTTTGTTCCATTATTATTTTCTTAAACCCATTTTGTGCCGCTGCAAATTTAAGAGCTGGATTCTGTCAGTTTTATATGAAACCAACCGGTTAAAATCAAGTTGACATTTCGACGGCATTTTGGTATCGTTTGCTTCTATCGTGTTCAGTTGTCGCGGTATAAAATCGCGACACAATTGTTGTTGTTTTATTGTTCTTGCTTTTATGTTTCCCTTTTGTTCTGGGCGACGGGCGAACAAAATCGGAGGAAATTACACACGCACTAACCGAGACAACGCACTAAACAATTTTATTAATTGTAATTATTTTATTTTATATTTGTTTTGCTTAATTTTTTAAGCACAACAAATTCGCCACTCGCGGGTGGGGTTTGGCAGGCTCGGAGAAAAAGATAACTGAATATTTTGTTTGAGCTGTCAAAGTTTTCTTGCTTCCTTTTCCTTTCTTTCGCTTTCGTTAAGTTAGCTAAGTGGGCAGCGGCGATCCGATGAGGGTATTGCCAGCCTCGCCATTACAATAGGAAAATGTCAAAACCTGGACTAAAGCTTTTGTACTCTTTGAACCTGTTTGAGGGAGGGGAATCTGTCGACATTTATGACTATACCTACATGGGTGCCGCCACAAGGAGTATTTTCTTTTTTGTGGGTGTGGGGGTGTATATGTAAATTTGCCAAGCACACACTAGAAAAATCTGAGGAGATTTTTCACATATAGGTGTGGGTAAAGCCCCGACTGCGAATACTGGCTTCTGCGTAGGTCGCGCTCATGTGTGTGGGGGGAGATGTTAGAGAAATGAAAAGTGAGCGCCATATATGCGTTCATATAGACAAGTTCTTGATTTATTTTTGAGCAGGGAAAAAGGAAAGAGCAACAAGTTTTAGATTTTTAAATTAATTTGAATTTTGAATAATTTGTTTGGGAAAATTGTTGATAATTTTCTTTCTTTTTTGGATTGTGGCTGGAGGACAATTGTTCAAAGGGAGTATTTCTGGACATTGATTCTGCAAAGAATCGTGCGAGGGGTTCAGCAATTTACATCGAACCGTATGAAGAGCGTAGATTACCTTCCAGGTCTAGAGATGAGTTTACAGCCATATATCCGGGCCAATGCTTCCGAAAAGTACACATTTCAAGAAGACAACGCTCAAATTTAAAAAATTATGAATTATAAAATGGGTATTCTGTTCCCGGAATCGATGTTTTGGACTTGTCTGCTTGTTCTTCGAACTGTAATTCTGTCGACAATCTACAAGGTACTTTGTTTAGTTAAGGTTACCGAGAAAAAACCAGGATAAAACGTTTTAGAGTTAAAATTCGATATTTTACGAGAATTAGTGTTAATTTTATTAAAAACTTGGTATGAAAACTCTTGTTTTTAATGTCATACGAAATGAAGGCGATCAAAAATAACTTTATCAGTTTTTTTTACAAAAATAACTTTTACCGGTTTTCATATTTGAGAACAGAATTTCCAATTTTTTCAAAGTGACCTTATAAATATGAAACACGTAAAATTTAAAAAAAAAAGTTTAGTTTCAACAACAATAAAACTGCAACAACAACTACAGCATATTTAGTGCAGATAATTTTTTAAGAACATTTTAAAAGAAATTATCGATTGTATTCGCAGTATTTCCAAATTTGAGGTGACCCTATAAATATGAAACGCACCTTTTATTGTGTCAAAAATTTTTCGCTTGGTGCCGGGTAAATTTCAGATTTCGTTATTCTTATACATATTATTTCGGTGTAGGCTTTCGAGAAGTGAGTTATCGGGTTTTTGAATTTTTGTGTTCTATCTCTGGTGTCGGCCAGGGATACGGTACAGCAGTATCGTTTTGTCAGGGTTCCGGACTCGCGCGTCGCTATTGAGTTGGGAATTTTTAATTATCGCCTGGGGATTTTTAACGTTGAATTTTGTTTTATTAAAGTTTTAGTTCAAAATAGTTTTGCTTTAAAAAAACGTAATTTTGGTCTAAAAAACGTCAAACTGATTAAATGCTAGATTTGTCAAGAAATAATGGTTCAAATTTCATAAAAATAACAAAATTTTTATTATTTGTTAAAACTAATCTATATTAATAGAAAATTTAGTCTTTTGTATGGTTTTATACTTATTTAATGAGTTTTATGATATATACAGGCCGAAAAACAAAAATTTTCGTCGATCAAAATGTTATTGTGTGGGTATCTAGGATTTTGAAAAACCAATGTAAAAAAAGGCCGAAATCGCTCAACGTTTTACCTTTGCACATCAAGGTCAAAGGTCGATTCAGTCCCATACAAAAAAACCAACATGATGATTTAAATTTTTTTTGTATTTTTTTATAGCACGACTTCCGAACATTATTATTATTATTATTATTGAACGGGATATGCACTGCCTCCAATAGTGAACTATTGTGCCCCGTCAAGGACTTATAGCAACTCTATAAGTCCTATTCTATTGAGAAATTGTAGTATCGGGCCTACTTCTAGGGATTTCAATATGTGTTCTGGTATTTGGTGGTCGCCCAGATATCTTTTCCGTTTTTGCATGAGTGCGGGGCACTCTCCTAAGATATGTTTTGAAGTTTCAGTGTCCTCCGTGCAAAACCTGCATTTGTCGTCCGATACTATTCTCAGTTTTGATAGGTGGTAGTTTAACCTACAATGTCCTGTCAAGATCCCTGTTATTATTCTTATACTCTTTTTTGTTAAGTTCATACATTCTTTATGTTCCGAACATGACCCGGGAACATTTTTTGGTTTTCGTTTCGTATACACTGTATAGTATACAGGGTGTCCCTGAACAAGACCATAAATCTCCGCCAGTTGATTCCTCTGGTCGATAAACGAAAAAAATGGTATGGGGGGTCCGCAAATGAATCGGTCAAAATTACGTCAAAAACGTCAACCTGGCATCCCTGAGTGAAAACGCGCGCATTGCTTTTTTTCTGTTCCCCTGTCTTCACAAAGAGAGAAAAAAGTTTAAAGTATAACATATTTTAAATAGAATTCATTGGAGAATCGAATGGCATTATTACTTTTTGAATTAGTATCACCCTACACTCTACACCCTACAGTTTAATATTATAAAAGATTTTGGGTTTTTTTGTTATGCTCAAAATGGTTGGGGTCCGACCTTCTTCAGACCCCATTTAAATGTCTGTCTAATTTTTGATATATTCACATATAATATCGAATACTGAACCGATTTAGATGTGGTTTTTCGCATTGAGATATAATTTTATTGCGAACATAATGGGAATGGAACCGGAACGAAATGGAATTGTACCGGAACAAAATGGAATTGAAACAACGTTTTGAAATGGATCGAAAAATTTTCGATAAAATATCAAAACATTCTAGATAAAATATCGCAAAACTATCGAATAATTATAAAAAAATATCGATAAAATATCGAAAAATTTTGCATAAAATTACCGCAAAATGGTTTAAGAACGTATCGACTCGCATGTGCAGGGTATTTTAGCTTCGGTCTGACCGATTCTCTTACTAGTTTGGGATTCTCTAACGTCAAGCATTGTTTTACTCTTTAAAATTTCGTCGCTTGAAAGGAACTTTTGGTCAAGCCATTCTGAAATAGTCAAATTTCGTTAATAATTCGGCCTAACTTTATTCCAATTTTTCAAAAAATTTTAAATTAACTCTTGCGGAATGTCGGAGTACGCAGCACTAGCGTGGTCCAGAATAAACTTTTTTCGCTTGAGATCCACGATCCCCCTCAAATAGTTTTATTTTTTGAGAAAAAATTCACAAACAAATTTGGGCATCCTAGGTCAACATTAACACCCGAGACTCTGATTTTCCCAGTATTGAAAAAAAAGGAAGAAAGTGGTGCAATATCCGCGGGACTGGTCCGATCTTTCTGATTTTGGGCTTAAGCGATAGATGGAAGACACCAGTAAACCTCTCATCAAAAATTGGTCACTAAGTCCCATATAAATCGAATTACAAACTTACTCTCACCCACGTCCAATTTCTTGACCATTTTTTAAACCCAAAGTCATAAAGATCGAACAATTTTTGCGAATTTTCGCAAAAAAGTCCAATATAAATTAGTTAATGCACTGTATCTCAGTCGCATGTAATTCATTGCTAATTTCTTGATGAGAGACTATAGTTTAGACTGCCTTCTATCGAATTGTCGTGGTCTGAACATTTTTCGCGTAACAGAAGTGACATATGGTGGACTTTTCACTGAACAGAATTTGAAGATGTTTGTAGTTACGTACTTTTTATTCTCTATATGTCGGGTTTATAATACATATGGCTTGGCGGTTAAGACATAATGTAGATAACTTTATAGCATCAACGTGTCATACCTATCTCGTTTTCACCCTAAATATTCACTGAACGACGACGATATGCCAATATTTTACTGGAAATATATGTATGTCAATATCTTATCATGTGATTTGCAGTTGCAACCGAGTGCTTCCTTAGACATTTTTTTAATTAAAATAAATAAAAAAAGATATATATAAAAAAATTCACCACTTAGAAAAAAATCAAAATTTTACCGAATACCAAAGTACACTTGTGCTTAGGTTTTAGCTCTCTAGTTCGTGTACATGATTTATGAGAATTAAAAGACTTTTATTTTATTGAAAAAAAGTCTTTTTTACCTTTTTTCAAAATATTTTTAAATTTAAGAGTTATTTTTAACTTTTATATTTAAGAGTTATTTTTAAAATTAAAATTTAAGAGTTATTTTTAAAAGTTTTTTGAAAAAGTTAAAAAAGACTTTTTATTTTTAACAGTTAAAAAAAAAAAGTTGTTTATAACTCTTATTAAAAAAACTTTTTGATAAAAGTTTAAAGGTCAGGTTGTTTCTGTTAAAGATGATTTGTTTGTGTGTGTATGTAGATGAAAGTATTGAGCATATAGCTTGCTGAAGTTGATAGATATTAGCTAAAGGTATTTTATGAGTGGCAGTGGCTATGGTGGATAAGCGGTTGGTTTGCTTATATCGTCTTTCGACCGCAGCGTCGTGGGTTCGTGCCCCAGAACGGCTAACATTTATAAAAATATGTATGTGAATATATTGTAAGTGGCAGTGGCTCTGGTGGATAACCTTTATTTCGTCATACGATCGCAGCGTGGTGTCTTCAGCGACCTCGAATTATTATAAATTGACCTGTCTCGTCCCAGCGATTTTGCTGTAGAACAGTGCTATGTATTTATATAGTTAACCTTGGTGAAATACTGCTGTTGTACTGTGCAGAATCGCAAAGTTCACTAATCGATTTCGCTGTTCGTAGCTTGCCGGGTCCATAGCAATGCTCAACTTCATCGTCATCGTCATCCGTTTCCACGTTTCTGAAAAAAAAATTATATAATTATGATCACGGGCCGAACTATTATTACAGTAAAACTAGAGAGTGGATATTTTCGGCAATGCCGAAGCTGAAATACCACCACACAATATCGTCCATTTGGTCCGACCTTGTCCAAAATCCGTTGCTAAAACTTTCTAATCGAATCCACCAAAAAAATATTGGTCTCAATACCCCACTTTGACCCATTTATATGTGTTAACGGAACCTCGGGCTATGACAAAAATCCGTTTCCAAACCTTTTCAATCAAATACAGCAATACAAAAATTTTCCATTTTTGTCATTTTGTTTAACCCTCGTGAAAAAAGTTTGAAAAGTAAGTACCCTTTTAAAAGGAATTTTCTCGATAAGTGGCTACTTAATGGATACAAATGTAAGGTACTTATTCGAGTACCTGGCCAAAAGACCTTTCCACTGGTTTTAATTTAAATACAATAAAATGTTCGAAAAGAAATCAAAATTTAAAATTTCGACCGCAGCTGTGTAAGTTCAAACTAAGGCATTCAATCCCGAAGTGTTTTTGAAAATCCCGGGATTTCGGGATTTGAAATTACAATCCCGGGATCCCGGGATTTGTTCGGGATTTTCGGGATTTTCCAATTAAATACAATACGTAATATAAAATTAAAGAAAAAATTGTTTCAACAATATTTTAAGTTTAATTTCATTTTAATTCGACAAAGAAAAAATATTTATTAAATATACCATTCAAAAAAACAAATAATATTTAAAATAAATATAGTGGAACAAAAAGTAAGTCTTTTTAAATTACATTGATCGAACAAGTCATTTTTTTTTGCCACCTGAATCCGACTATTATCATAAAATTCTGCCAACTCCATTTCATGCTACACACGAAAAACTTATTTTCAGTAGTTTAAGTATTATAGCGGGAACAGATACACGAATTGTTGTTTAAAACTATTGAAATTGGTGTCCATTCAAAGGTAAAACCCACACAAAACCATTTATCCAATTCGTAAAGTTTTCAATATACGGTCAACAAAATAATTTTAACATATATCTTTTTGTAAAAAAAAAACTGTTTAAATTGAAAAAATTTTATTCAGATCGATAAAAGTTGTTTGTTAACCGCTATTGACAAAAATTTTGTCAATTTTTGTGTGTTTGTAGCACTAAATTTACAAAAGTGGGTTTTTTAAATTTACCAATTATATTGAAAGTAAATGCACGAAAGTATTTTTGTGGAAAAACGTCAAAAATATTTTAAACATTGCATATTTTGAATCCCGGGATTCTGGACTCAAAATCCCGGGTTTCCGGGATTGAGAAAACGTCCGGGATCCCGGGATTGAATGCCTTAATTCAAACATAACCCTAAATTGACCACTGAAACTTCACCCTTCTGCTTACAAACACTACCATGGCAGCAACTCGAAAAAGGAATTTGTGAAACAAAATATAGCTGTGCTCTTAACAGAAAAGAGATAAATAAGGCGCTATTGGCTGATCACCCTATCTGAAAAAAAAGCTGAATCTCATTACATGGAAGCTCCAAAATTAACTACGGGCGGAAAACGAGAATGATCTCCATCAAGGACGTGCCCAGAAAAAATTTTCGGACGGGTTTTCATAAAAATTGTTTTTACTTAAACAGCAGCTAAATTAAATTCACAAAAAAAAATTTTTTTAACTTTTCTGCATTTGCCGATTTTAAGGTCAGTGCATTTTTGAGGTCAGTGATGTCGATTCCAAGTGATCTAGATGTAGCGAAACAAAACGGATTCGTGACCAGTGACCCCGATTTACGCTTAAGTCACTATCAAAACCCAAGAATTATTCCAAAAATTTTCATTGACTAAAAAAGGTAAATTAAAAAAAAAACAGCACTTTTTAGTGGTGTTTTGCGTGTTTGTAATAAAACAGTACCGTACATGTACTGTTTGGCACCCCAAAATCCAGTAAAACAAAATTTATTGGTTTTTGAAATCAGAAAAAAAAGTGCAATAAAAACCATAATTACCCATTTTAGGCGGTCGCCCCTTTCCCGGGACCAATAAAAAAAATGTTTTTTGTTAGGGCCTACACTGAGAAAAAAAGGGAGCTTTTTTATTAAATATGAACACTTTCAAATTGTATTTCAAGTGTCGCTCCCATAAGGCTTACACAAAGCAAAAGAAAATAATTTCTTAGGAGTGTTTATATTACAGACCGACCAAAATTCGGTTTCGCTTTTCGGCCAAAAAAAATAAAATATCATTTTCGGCCAAATTTAGTTTTTGGCCGAAAATTTCGGCTTGATACTAGGCTTGCCACACTTGGAGAAGCCCAAAACCGGAGATTTTCAAAATAAAATAAATAAATAAAAAAATTTTTTTAGGCTTGGCCGTATAATGCAATTTTTAATTAAAAAAAGTTACAAACAAACAAAAAACTAGAGAGTGGACTATATTCGGC
Source organism: Heteromyza rotundicornis (assembly GCA_951394025.1). Lineage (NCBI taxonomy): Eukaryota > Metazoa > Arthropoda > Insecta > Diptera > Heleomyzidae > Heteromyza > Heteromyza rotundicornis. Next base: position 37,939,899 of record OX596010.1, read on the forward strand.
TATGCCGAAGCTGAAATACCCGTACACAGTAGGAAGAAGTAGCTCGAACATAAAATTATGTGGTCTCAAGACTCCATTTTGAGCCACCACCACACAAAAAAAAAGGCGGTAGATTTAACCGAAAAAGACGGTTAAAAACGATCCAACCCTTCTTCGTCGGTTAATCTAACCGATGAAAAGTGGTTGATTTACTTTAATGACTTGTTGGTTTATAATTTTTAATTGTAAACATACAGCAAAAATTTGTTTCGATATATATTTTTTTAGTAAGAAAACCATTTAAATTTGTTGGCTTACAATTTTTAATTGTAAACATACAACAAAAATTTGGTTCGATACATATTTTTTTCGTAAGAAAACTTCTTTCGATGAATTAATTTTTTTCTGCATTTGAAAACAAACCCCAACAACCAAAAAAAACATATTAAACACAAAAATATATTTCGAAAATGCAAGATTGCATGTTTAAAAAAATAAATATTAGCTTGAGCACATAACTGACACAAGCACTTATTTTCCAAAAATAGTATTACAAGCAAAAAAAAACTCTGTTTGGCTCTGCTCAAGCTGCCTCTGTAAGGCACAACATTCATAACACGATTGGGAATTCTTCTTTCTTTGAATCCCAACGATTCAACTGAAGATGCGCGAATGGTAAATTGCACAAGTTGGTGAAAATTCAAATTTAACCAACAATTGCTGTAAAAGAACCTAAAATTTCTGTACAACAACAATTTTTTCGGTTATTTCAACTTTTTTTTTAAACATTTTTTTTCGGTTAAATCTACCGACGAGCTCGGTAAAAAAATTTACAATTTTCATACATTTTGAAATGCTGTACGTCAACCACTTTTTTCGGTTAATTTTACGGACCTTTTTTTTCTGTGTATAAATAGTTTTGGAGCCCGAACCAAGTCCAAAATCCGTTTCTAAAAATTACCAATCAAATCGACCAAAAAAAAAAACTTGGTCTCACGACCCCATTTTGACCCTTATATATGTGGTATACTTGAAAAATGTTGACCTTTTTTTTCGGTGTATGGGAGCCACGCCCTGTTTTTGTCCGATTTGGCTGATTCTCGAACTTGATCTCAGTAGTCACGAGCAAAACATGTATCGTGAGGACGGACGGACGGACAGACAGACGAACATGGATAAATTGGCTCCGGCGGTGATGCTGATCAAGAAAATATATACTTTCCATACCGGACACGCCCCATTATGGGCGTTACAAACGTTGTGTCAAAGTTAGTATACCCTGCCACAGTTAGTGTGTGGGTATAATAAAATAATAACACCGTTCGACAAAAATAAAATTTTGGTAACGCTGTGAGGAGGAAAGTTGTGGGGACGCGTTTTCCCCCACACATTTTTGAAGAATTGCATTTACTTTTCCCTATTTTTACGGCATTTCGCGGTGGTACAACACAACGGACAGAGGGTAAGGAATAAGTAGAAAATTAGAGTCGGTAGTCTAGCGAGAGTAGTTGATTCGTGTAGTTAATTTCGGAATTTTTCGCCAGCAACACGTGTGGTGATAGCAATTCCGCTCCTTGAATAGAATTTTGGTCGTAGTTTTCCCATCGCCCAGTCTCTCCTCTCGTAGAATTAATTTCGGAATTTTCGCCAGCAACACGCGTGGTGATAGCAATTCCGCTCTTTGAATAGAATTTTGGTCGTAGTTTCCCCATCGCCCAGTCTCTCTTCTCGTAGAATTAATTTCGGAATTTTCGCCAGCAACGCGTGTGGTGATCGCAATATCGCTCCTTGAATAGAATTTTGTTCGTAGTTTTCCCCTCACCCAGTCTCTCTTCTCGTAGAAATAAATTCGGAATTTCGCCAGCAACTCGTGTGGTGATTTATTCCGTTCCTTTGACCAAATCTCTCTCGTAGTTTTTTTTCCCTCACCCAGTCTCTCTCCCTGTAGAAATAAATTCGGAATTTCGCCAGCAACTCGTGTGGTGATTTATTCCGTTCCTTTGACCAAATCTCACTCATAGTTTCTTTTTTTCCCCCTCAGCCAGTCTCTCTCCCTGTAGAAATTTATTCGGAATTTTCGCCAGCAACCCGCGTGGTGATAGTTTTCCGCTCCTTGCCCAAAATCTCTCTCGTAGTTTTCCTATCACCCCGTCTCTCCTCTCATAGTAATAAATTCGGAATTTCGCCAGCAACTCGCGTGGTAAGCTAATTCCGCTCCTTTGGTAAAATCTCACCCCTCATCATTTTCCCCACCGACCTTGCCCCTTTAACATAAACTCTCGAAACCTCGCCAGCAATTCGTGTGGTGACATTAGTTTCGCTCGTTCTCGTAAAGGATTCGGCAGAATTTGGCCAGCAAATTCCGCTTCCTATAGTCTTCTCTCTTCGGAACTTTCGCCAACGACCCATGTGGTGACAGTAGTTCCGCTCTCCCAGCAAAATACCAGATAATTCAGCCCAAACCTCGTTTCCCCTCCCGAAACTCTCTTTATTTGGAACTTTCGCCAACGATCCATGTGGTGAGCTCAGTTCCGCGTCCCTATACTCTCCCGCAGAAACCTCAACCGCCCTGATTCGGAATTTTCGCCCGCGAATTCGTCGGGTGCAACGGTTCCGTTTTATTTTCCCCGTAAATTTTCCCGTAAATTTTCCCGTTAGAAATTCGCCAGTATCCGCGTAAAATGAAAACCCTGCTGTCCCTGAATCCTTGCCAAATAACCCCTTTGCTCTGAATCTGTGTATAGACTCTCTGACGTAGAATTTAGAGCTCTCGCTAAGACTCACCGTAGATAACAGCGTATCGCCCCATAATCCTCCGTTGCTACGAAACCCGACCGCACGTACCAAAATCCAGCGCGCCTCAGACGGACATCGACTCGTGGAATTGGCTGGAAATTGCTAGTGCCCCAGCGGTCGGCCTCCCACCACACAATATCGATAATTTAAGCTAAGCAAAGTGTATACATGAAAATTACCACAAAATAAATGAAATTAAAAATCAGAATAATAAACTAAAAATCTTTAAATTTGCACACACGGTTCCAAAATTTACAAATTTTTGCAACGAATTCTGGACGCCGACGGCTTCACCCCGGCCCCCAGAAAAACATCTTTACAATGGCGCCCGAGCAGGGACCGAGTGTGCAAATCTAAGAAAATTCTACGAAGGTTCGCGTGTAAAATAACATTAAATTACATAAAAAAAAAATAAAAAAAAACAAAAGTGAAAAATCGGGAAGCTAGAATACTCGAAAGTGAAATCGTACGAAATTCGAAACAACCCGTTGTTCGACAGTTTGAACCGGTGAAATTTGAGCACGGAATCCCGCTAGGCGAGAAACCCGTTAATCTCAGCGTCGTGACCGCGTGGCAACAAGTTCTGCCCAAGCGCTCGTACAGTGTAACTCGGGACACAAAACACCCAGTGCGGGAAGTGAAAAGAAAGGGAAAAATAATAGAAGACAGTGCAGTTCTAAAAATCAAAGTGTCATCGACAGAAAAGAGGAAAAAGAAAGAAAAAAAACACCCAAAGAAAATCCCAAAAGAAAGGAAGTGAAAGAAATAAAACAAAGCGAAAATGGCCACTGAAGGCAAAGTGTTGACCAGTTGGGTCTATAGCCTGAATCAGGCAGACCTGGTGTCCTACGCGACCGAGTTCGAGCTGGACCCGATCGGTACAGTGCCAGTGCTTCGTCAACGTTTGGCCGCATTTATTGGCCAAACTGAGCATACCCCCGAAAGGGTGCAACGACTAATAGTGCTACAAGAGAAACATAAGCGGGGCCTCACGGTCACCCCGAGTAAGGCAAGTGACAGTAGTGATACCCTCGGGATAGGGGCAAGTGACAACATGGAGCAGAAGTTTGCCTCAAGCCCGAGAAAATGGGAAGAGGTTGACGCCGAGACAGTCACCGACGCATCGCTGCCAACGTTCGCCCTACAGCTAGCTTCACCAGCAACGGCGCCCGGCTCCTCTGAGGCTGCAGCAGCCACCGAAACCCCTTCGGTCGGGCCACCGGCACCTTCGACTCTCACCGCGGTCATCTCAGCCGGATACCAACCAGATGGGCCTCCCACAGCACACACGGCACCCACCACCACCGGCGTGGTTCCGCCTGCGCACCATTTCTCAGCCGACCAGGTAAGACCACCCGCCACAGGCGCGGGGGTCACACATAAGGTACGTAAATGGTTTTGCTATTATGAGGGGGGCCCTGACCCGCTTGCATTCATCGAGCGGGTGGAGGAGTTGTGTTGTATGGAGGGGTTAGACAGAGATTCCCTGCCACGTTTCCTGCCCGAAGTCCTGAGGGGCCAGGCCCTTATCTGGTTTCGTACATGCAACCAACAGTGGAAAACGTGGGCATCATTCAAAAAAGATTTTCTCGAATTTTTCCTCCCGGCTCGCTATTTCGAGCGCATCGATGACGTCATTCGGGAGCGTGTCCAACAAAGTTATGAGTCGTTCCGCGACTATGCCCTCGCTCTGCTCTACCTGATGCGACAAGGAGGGTATGGTGAGGAGCAACGCCTCGAGCGCGTGTTCCGAAACGCACGGCCGGAATATCATTGGTACATTCGGCGGAAAGATTTTAAAAATCTGACAGAACTTATGGCCCTGGCCCAGGAGATGGAGTGCATTCAAGACAGGGACTCAAGCGGAATAGTACCATCCCCAGTGGATGGGCGTCCAGCATTTTCGTATAGCCGGGGGGATCAGCATCGTATGGTAACCCAGGGCCCGCAGGCTATTGCCCCTGCATCCCCGTTGGCTCGGCCGTCGCCGGTGTGGGCAGACCGGTCACTTTTCGCGAAGTTGCACGAACCCGCAAGTAGATTTTTGCTGGCAGTGTGGTCGCCGAGGCACTAAGACTATCGGCTGCTGTCGTCAGTCGGGAAACGAAAGAGGAGACCAGCCCAGTCGAGGGGGCGTGGGGACTCCGATACCCCAGCCTCGACCTCAATAATTCTCGAACACGACGCCAGACACATATTCGGCCATGCCGTTGTTGGGGGACGGCCAGTGCAGGCAGTCATTGATACGGGGGCGACGCGTAGCTTCGTCAGTGGCGCATTCGCACACAAAATTAAAAAGAGAAGTAGGAAAGAGGCATATCAGGGGGAAGTGACGCTGGCCGACGGGTCCAGTCGCAGGTTAGATCAGGTCATTGAAGCTCGGGTGGAGTTAGGCGATAGCAATTGCTTGCTTAAATTCGTTGTTATGCCCGACGCACAGGAGGAAGTTATCCTAGGGCTCGATTTCCTCATCTTCACGGAAGCCAGCCTGACATGCGCAGGAACGACCTTGCAGCTGAAACCTGACGCGCCGCCGATGCAGTGCCTGCTTACGGCGAATGCACCGGAAAACGAGCAGAAAAGGATTGACGAGTTCCTACAGGCGGAGCTACCCCTTTTCAACGAACTGCAGGGGACCTCCAATATCACACAGCACCACATCATCATGTCCGACACACGCCCCATTAAGCAGAGATACTTCCCGCGGAATCCAGCGATGCAGGCCGTCATAGACGAAGAAATAAACAAGCTCCTAGCAAAGGGATGCATAGAGCCGTCCCACAGCCCGTACAGCGCGCCCATAGTGCTGGTACGCAAGAAAACAGGGACCTGGCGACTTTGCATTGACTACCGTCAACTGAACAGCCGCTCCGTACCCGACGCGTATCCGTTGCCCCGTATCCACCATATTCTCGATCGCCTGCGTAATGCAAAATTCATCAGCAGTCTCGACCTGAAGGACGGTTACTGGCAGATTCCAATGGCCGAGGGTAGCAAGCCATTCACCGCGTTCACCGTACCCGGCCGTGGGCTATACCAGTGGCGCGTTATGCCTTTCGGGCTGCACTCGGCACCCGCCACGTTTCAGCGGGCGCTTGACCAAGTGATTGGGCCGGAACTGGAGCCCATCGCTTTTGCGTACTTAGACGATATCGTGGTCACGGGTGCTACACTGGAGGAGCACATCCGGAACTTGCAGGAGGTTTTCCGACGACTGAGAGCAGCCAATCTACGCATCAACCCGGAAAAATGTGAGTTTTTTCAGACCCAAGTTAAGTATTTAGGGCATATTATAAGCGGCGAGGGTATCCATACGGACCCTGACAAAGTGGCGGCCATCCGCGAACTGGCGCCACCTACCAATATTCGAGGAGTCAGAAGTTTCTTGGGTGTCGCGTCCTGGTACCGGCGGTTCGTACCCGATTTCGCTGCCATTGTGCAACCCCTGACAGCCCTGCTGAAGAAGGGTAGACATTGGAAGTGGGGTGAAGAACAACAACAGGCGTTCGAGACGCTCAAGACAAAGTTGACGGAAGCGCCGGTGCTCGCGTGCCCGGATTTCACTCAGACGTTCACGCTCCAGACTGACGCCAGCGATTACGGGCTAGGCGCAGTACTGACGCAAACCATCGACGGGGTAGAGCGGGTTATTGCTTACGCCAGTCGGCACCTGAATCAGGCGGAAAAAAACTATTCGCCTACGGAGAAGGAGTGCCTGGCCATCGTGTGGGGTATCCGCAAGATGCGACCCTACTTAGAGGGCTACCGATTCGTCGTGATAACCGATCACCTCTCACTCAAATGGCTAAACTCCATCGAAAGTCCGTCCGGCAGGATCGCGCGGTGGGCACTGGAGTTACAGCAGCATCAGTTCACCGTACAGTATCGCAAAGGCAAGCTCAACGTGGTGGCCGACGCACTCTCCAGGCAACCATTGGAGGAGTGCCAACAAGCTACGTTTACCGACAATCAACTCGACTGTGCGTGGCTGCAGAAGCGACGGGCCGAAGTGCGACAACAGCCAGATAAGTATTCGGATTATGTGTTCGTCGGAAATCAGCTGTACCGGCACTTGGCACGCCACGCAGGCGACGAGGACTGCGCGCCCTGGAAACTGTGTGTCGCTACACCACTGCGACGGCGTGTGATGGAAGAAAACCACGACAGCCCCAGTGCTGGCCATCTCGGTATTCGAAAGACCATCTCACGCATCACCAACCGATACTACTGGCCGGGTATGTTCCGCGACATCAGCAGATACGTGCGGCAATGCGAGCTTTGTCAACAATACAAGGTGAGTCAGCAGGCACCGGCCGGAGAAATGCTGATCACCATCCCAGAGGAGCCTTGGGCCACGGTGTGTGCAGACTTCGTGGGGCCACTACCCCGCTCTAAACATGGCAACACCACACTGTTGGTTTTCATCGACCGATTCTCAAAGTGGACCGAGTTAGTGGCCCTGCGCAGCGCTACAGCGGAGGGACTACGCAAGGCGTTCCGAGAGAGAATCCTAGCCCGATATGGGGTGCCCAAAGTCTTTCTGTCCGACAACGGCACCCAGTTCAGCAGCAAGTTGATGAAGTCCTACTTCGAGGACATAGGGGTACGCCATCAGTTTACGGCGCCATACACCCCGCAAGAGAACCCGACGGAAAGATGCAACAGGACGGTGAAAACCATGATTGCCCAATTCGCGGGAAATAATCAGCGGACGTGGGACGAGCATTTGCCTGAATTATCACTGGCCATCAATACTTGCACGTCCGAAAGCACCGGCTACAGCCCCGCTTTCCTCACTCAGGGGAGAGAGCCTCGATTACCCCGCGCCCTGTATGACAGCGTCACGGTTGGCACCGGGACCACGCCCATCGAACCCATGGAACGAGCAGCTCAGTTACAAGAAATTTTCGCCATCGTGCGCCACAACTTGGCCAAAGTCGCGCAAGACCAGGCGCGCCACTACAATCTGCGTAGAAGGCCATGGAAACCTAAGATAGGACAATTGGTGATGGTAAGGCAGCACCCGCTGTCCAAAGCTATTGATAGTTTCGCGGCCAAGCTCGCGCCGAAATACGCAGGGCCGTATGTTGTCATCAGTTTCGCCTCCCCAGTCATCGTCCGTCTGAGGCGTGAAGGGGATCCACGGGTGCGAACAGCGCACTTAAGCGAATTAAAAACATTTCACGGCCAAAAGCAGGGGACCGGTGTAGGCACCCAAGATCAATGCGATTTTATTAACTGTTTCCTTCTCTCTTCCTCAGGTGACAACCAACAAACGAAAATTAACGCAATGACTGACGAGGCCCAACGTTACGAAGCCTCCAGAGAACGCTACCGTCGCCGCCTGACGGAGGAAACAACTCGCGGTCGCCGGACAATCCGTCTCGGTGAGGATGCAATCGAAGTGCCTTTTGGACGACGTGGACGAAACGGGCAGCCCCTACGAGCGCGCGAAACTTCGAGCCACACAGCGACGACGCCAAACTTCGACGGGCCCTCTACTAGCCAAGCCGCCAGGGCCAGGGGTGCCACTTGCCGCCGCACCTGCCGTGGAACGACTAGCACGAGGGGCGGACGGACTGGGCGACGGGCCTGCCCACGCCCTCTTCCTGAACCAACCGAGAAATTTGCGGCCTGGCGCTCGGCATTTTCCATGGGCCCTACAGTCCGAAAAGGGAGCCAGATGCCCTCACCCACACCCGTCAGCAAAAGCGAAAGCGAAGGCGAAGACGACATCGAGTATGACCCGATGCCAGCTCTGGCACCCGTCGACCCCGACGACGAGGATGATAACGAGTGGCACCCAACGCTCACAGGGCCGCCAGTGGTCCCTGAGGACGAAGCAGCAAACGAAGCCCCACCAAAAGCTATGGACGTGTCAGCCCCTCTCAGCGCCGAAGGAGACATCTATATGGCAAATGTTTCGGCACTTGGGCTGGGCATGTCGATCGCCCTTAGTGAGAGGGCAGCTGAAGACCGGTCGTTCGGGGATGACTACACCACCCACTATGAGCCAAATCAAACCACGGCGTTCACCCCAGGGTCGCCTCCTCCCGCACAGGGCATGCCCGCAGAAGCCGAACCAGTGTGGCCCGACTTGCGACACGCCATCCCGTTCAGCCCAGTGAGCTCGCTGGGGTTCTCGAATCACGCCGAGAGTACGGTTTCCAACAGCAGCGATAGTGGTGTGTGCGGGCGCGTTCCCCCACTCGGCTCGGCAGCATACAATCCGACTCCGCCACGCCAGGATTCCGATTCCGCGGCCAGCAGCTCGACGTCCAGCGACACCTCGAGCTCATCCGACTCAACCACATCGACACCCGATGGGTCTGCAAGCGAAGCAGAAAACGACGAAGACAAGACCAGTGAGGAGTCACCACCGTATTCACCGCACCCACGAAACTCTCCGGAGGCGGGAGCTCTGCTAACACCCCGGCCGGAACGACAGACACAAGGGCAGGACACGCCACCAAAAACCCCAGGGGCTGAGAGGGGGCCCCTCCTAGCGAATACAATTATCGTACTCTCTGACGACGACAGTCCAGTGGCGGCGCGAGCTAATCCGTATCCACACACCCCACGCCGAAGCGAACCTAACCCGAATCTGGTGCCGCCGCCCATGGGTAGGCCGACCATGCCTGCAACACCACCACCACGGATGACGCCACCACCGAACACGGCCCCGCCAAACTTCCAGACCCCGTCACCGGCGAGCCGATACCGACGCTTCGGACACTACAGCGTGCAATACGAGGAGAGCCTGATTGCTCCGGGGGTGCGCGCAGTTGAATGCACCATCAAGGTTACTATGATTGCGGAGGATTCGCCTCGGTCCCCGCGAGCTTTCGAGGACATTACCAACAGCCTGGTCAGACACTCGGCGGCCATACCACGGAATCAATACGAGGCGCTGTTCGCTCATCGCTCACCACTGGGAACTGTCCGACGCCACCCGCGCGATAACGAACCACGTGTGGCGGAATGGGTCAACCACCCCTCACCAGGGGCCGGCAACAGACGCGAGAGCCCGGCGGCCTCCCGCTCACTCACACCACGCGACCACAGCCTCAGCGCGACCAAAGATGCTCAAATGGCCGGCAACAGGACGACTGACACCCGTGAGGGCGATTCCCCCAGCCACGAGAACTCTAGCAATCCGGTCGGCTTGGACGCGCCATCCGAAGGCCCCTCGAGCAACTGCGCCGGCCCCGAAATCTGTCTGGGGTGGGCCAATATTGAGTCAACAGCCGACGAGCGAGATCTGGAGTCACCACCACGGGGCCGTCGGGGTACCTCGCATCAAGTACCGGAGGGCCCCATCACCATCAGCGACAGCGACGATGACTTCGGGACGTCAACGATCAGAGTGCCGCGGGCCAACGCGCGACTGAGTTCCGAACGACCATCGCCATTCCTGCAGCATATCGCTACACCGTGGTCAGAGCGGACCCACACGACGGCCACCCGTACACCGAGTCCGTCAACCCACGCAACGCCGCGACACGACAGGCTCGCCACAGCTCCGGGCGGACGTGCTCTTACGCATCCGAAACCCCGGGAGCCTCAACAGTGGTCCGAACCCCGGAGAGAGGTGGACGCCCAGACTCGCAGACCAAGAGGGGCATCCCCGCCGCCGGTCACGGCGACCACTCTGAACTTGATCCGCTGCGACGCAAGCCAAACGACCCGGGAGCTTCTAGCGGCACACATAAACATCGCGCTCCGCAACCTCTACCCGGGACACCGCATGTCCTATGTACGGGTCTTCAACGGGCAGTGGTTCCGGATACGACTCCGCACGAACCGGACTCACTCGGTATCGTCCACCAACCACCCCCCCCCCGAAGTGAAGGGGAAGTGTGAGGAGGAAAGTTGTGGGGACGCGTTTTCCCCCACACATTTTTGAAGAATTGCTTTTACTTTTCCCTATTTTTATATTTTTCCACATTTTTTTATATGAATTAAAAAAATCCATTACAGTAAGCAGAGTATTCGAATTAAGTTTAAGGAATTCCGCTACTAGTGTGTACGGAATTAATTAATTGTAATCCTAGGTGTAGCATTACCATAACAGGAGGAAAGTCACTGGGGCATTAGCACACCGGGTGGCAACTCCCTTCACACGACGGGGGAAATCCGTTTTATGGTCGGCGCCGGAGTCTGCGAAATGGCCAGACGATCGGCCCGAGCAAAATAAGAAGTTAGTCAGTCGCGGACCTTCGAAGCGAACAGTCGACAGCGAAGCACAAAATCACCGACGGCATTTCGCGGTGGTACAACACAACGGACAGAGGGTAAGGAATAAGTAGAAAATTAGAGTCGGTAGTCTAGCGAGAGTAGTTGATTCGTGTAGTTAATTTCGGAATTTTTCGCCAGCAACACGTGTGGTGATAGCAATTCCGCTCCTTGAATAGAATTTTGGTCGTAGTTTTCCCATCGCCCAGTCTCTCCTCTCGTAGAATTAATTTCGGAATTTTCGCCAGCAACACGCGTGGTGATAGCAATTCCGCTCTTTGAATAGAATTTTGGTCGTAGTTTCCCCATCGCCCAGTCTCTCTTCTCGTAGAATTAATTTCGGAATTTTCGCCAGCAACGCGTGTGGTGATCGCAATTCCGCTCCTTGAATAGAATTTTGTTCGTAGTTTTCCCCTCACCCAGTCTCTCTTCTCGTAGAAATAAATTCGGAATTTCGCCAGCAACTCGTGTGGTGATTTATTCCGTTCCTTTGACCAAATCTCTCTCGTAGTTTTTTTCCCTCACCCAGTCTCTCTCCCTGTAGAAATAAATTCGGAATTTCGCCAGCAACTCGTGTGGTGATTTATTCCGTTCCTTTGACCAAATCTCACTCATAGTTTCTTTTTTTCCCCCTCAGCCAGTCTCTCTCCCTGTAGAAATTTATTCGGAATTTTCGCCAGCAACCCGCGTGGTGATAGTTTTCCGCTCCTTGCCCAAAATCTCTCTCGTAGTTTTCCTATCACCCCGTCTCTCCTCTCATAGTAATAAATTCGGAATTTCGCCAGCAACTCGCGTGGTAAGCTAATTCCGCTCCTTTGGTAAAATCTCACCCCTCATCATTTTCCCCACCGACCTTGCCCCTTTAACATAAACTCTCGAAACCTCGCCAGCAATTCGTGTGGTGACATTAGTTTCGCTCGTTCTCGTAAAGGATTCGGCAGAATTTGGCCAGCAAATTCCGCTTCCTATAGTCTTCTCTCTTCGGAACTTTCGCCAACGACCCATGTGGTGACAGTAGTTCCGCTCTCCCAGCAAAATACCAGATAATTCAGCCCAAACCTCGTTTCCCCTCCCGAAACTCTCTTTATTTGGAACTTTCGCCAACGATCCATGTGGTGAGCTCAGTTCCGCGTCCCTATACTCTCCCGCAGAAACCTCAACCGCCCTGATTCGGAATTTTCGCCCGCGAATTCGTCGGGTGCAACGGTTCCGTTTTATTTTCCCCGTAAATTTTCCCGTAAATTTTCCCGTTAGAAATTCGCCAGTATCCGCGTAAAATGAAAACCCTGCTGTCCCTGAATCCTTGCCAAATAACCCCCTCTCTCTATAGTACCCCTTTGCTCTGAATCTGTGTATAGACTCTCTGACGTAGAATTTAGAGCTCTCGCTAAGACTCACCGTAGATAACAGCGTATCGCCCCATAATCCTCCGTTGCTACGAAACCCGACCGCACGTACCAAAATCCAGCGCGCCTCAGACGGACATCGACTCGTGGAATTGGCTGGAAATTGCTAGTGCCCCAGCGGTCGGCCTCCCACCACACAATATCGATAATTTAAGCTAAGCAAAGTGTATACATGAAAATTACCACAAAATAAATGAAATTAAAAATCAGAATAATAAACTAAAAATCTTTAAATTTGCACACACGGTTCCAAAATTTACAAATTTTTGCAACGAATTCTGGACGCCGACGGCTTCACCCCGGCCCCCAGAAAAACATCGTTACAACGCACATGATCGGGACTGACAGATTCTGTTAGAGGGGGTTAAAAAAAGTACCCGTGTCTCCCAGTTTTTCTAGATCAATTCTTAAAACCATTTAAATTGCATTAATGCATTTTGCATTTTTCTCATGTACATAATTGTTCCCTAAAAATTGAGTTTTGATTGGATTTTAAATATTAAATATGCATTTGATAGGGAAAAAACATACCTTTAAAAACATGTAAACTTTTTACAATCGGATGTAAACTCACTTCACATTTTTACAGTGGCTTACAGCTTATTTCGTGCACTCTACATATGTACAGTGGCCCAAAAAAGTATTTGACATACAGATATTATTAAAATATAGCACTTTCGACATTTTTTATGATAAAAACCTTAGTACCATTGGAAAGGTTTAATAGCTTTCGAATGACTAATCCGTTAAGTACACTTCGAGAAAATGAGGTTAAAAAATTACATATTTTCGGAAATTTTTTCAGGGGAATTTTTTATTACAAAACATTTATTGGCAAATTTTCTTGTTTTAAAACAGCGCAACTTTTTGCATCCCAAAAAAAATATTATCTTCTTCTTAGGTCCTGTTGTCCCTCAGGGAACATAGGGCCTCAAAAAAAATTGTATACCCCAGATCGAATTTCGGAAAATAGGAAATTTTTTGGGCCAGTGTATATATTTATGGTTTTTCGCAAATTAAAGCACCTAATTGGGAAGGTGTCCAAAACTCATTAGACAGCACAAGAAAAGAAAACCAAACTCTTCAATTTGGGTGTAAATTAAATTCTAATTTTATTATTGCCCCACGGCGATATTTATACAAATCCGTTACACTAAAAACTACAAATATACTTATAATCTATTCTCAGCACAAGAAAACCAGAGATAAAATTGCGCTATAGCGTTGGTCTTCTTGTGTACATACAGTGGAATTGTTATCAGTTATGCTCGCAACAGATGCAGCCAATGTAGCATTGCCATATGGACCCTGCGCGAGTCGATAAGAACATTTGAATTGCATTTTCTTATCTTATATGTTTGGTATATAATAACAATCTGTCCAATAACTATTGCACAGAAGGTATTGATTAGACCTTTCCAATGATACCAAATATTCACATTATTAAATAGGCGAAAAACATAAATATGAACACGAAATAAGCTGTAAGCCACTGTAGTTAAAATAATATTGTAAATTAAAATTAACGTAAATATTATAACAGTCAAGATAGTCCAAAAATTAAAAAATGGATTGGGGACCTAAAAATATGTTATGTGTACTTATGGCCATTTCATTTTAATAATTGGTAAAATTTTGATGCAAATTTTTGTTTTTATGTTTCTGTGAATTACTTTTCAACCATATATGATAGTAATACACTTATCGGCTCATTGAAAAGGTAATCAAATTTCCTTTACTATTGTGTAAAGCTTTAATTTATAATATTTATATTCGTATGTTAGACACTAAAGTGTGTCTTAAATAATATGGTTTATCCTATTATTGCATATTAACACTAGTCTATTTTCAAATAGAAAAACGGAACTAGTGATTTCTCTTAGAATGAAGTCGATATATTATAAATGAGTAATCACATGTCCTTTTAAGTTGAGAATGCTATAGACCGCTACGTGAGCTGAAGTTGAGAACTAACGTTGGAGATTTGAGAAAACTATTTGATATCAACTCGACCTCAGGTCGATATCCAACCGATAAGTTTATTGGGTATTTTCCAAAAGCACAGAGCCCTTGGTTCGGTTTAAATAATCGAAATAATAATTAAATAACAGAAATAAGTCGAATGAAAGAATGTGCATTTTATTTTCAAATGTTTAACCAAAATAAATTTTGACAAACATTTTTAAACTAACAAAAAAATTACTAAAGCTATGAAAAAACCAGATAATTTTTTCAAAAAACCGGTGACCGAAGAAACGTTCAGATTCCCGGAGTCTCCGGGCAAAAACCCTGAGTGTCGCAAGCGTAATACACCCATACCTCATGAGGTGTAGGGTATAAAAAGTTGTATAATATAAGTTGTTGGGTATTCAATTGTGTGTCGAAAGTAGAGCCCGACCGATAAGCATTTTCATGCCGAAGCCGACGTCGATACTTAAGTAAAAACCCTTTAAAAACTGTTTTTTTTGTGTGTTCATTCAAATTCGAGTATATAAATACACATTTAGTTTTTTAAGGAACTGAAAATTGATTTTAATAAATAATAAAAGTAAAAAAGAATTCACAAACAAATTTGGGCCTCCTAGGTCAAAACTAACAGTAAGAAAAATTGGATTTTTTTAAAATCATTTTTAAAAATTTGGAGTAAAGCTTAAAATAATGGGAAGTGGTAGAGAATTAGTAGAAATGGTAGAGAATTCTTCAAAGAATAAATCCATCTAAGTAGCTGTTTTTTAAGAACTCCCCAAATCCGTCACGTGATGGCCAAAGGATTTTCTAGTTGATGGTAAAAACCATCTGTGAAGCTTTGAACTTTAAATGTAAATTGTTGGCGCAGCAATTTGGGCTACATTTCTAAAAGGTAGAATCCTTCCGTGAGCCTCCTACCCCTATATTTGAAATTTCATACAGTTTACCAGGACTCCTTTTAACATAGACATCAGGGCGAGTATTAAGCTTCCAAATCTATATTTAAAATTCAGTAATCCACCCAGAAAATGTCCAAGGATGTACTTTGTGGCAGCTGTAACCCCGTGCCACTCAATTTGAGGCGAGATTCACTCAATATTCGATGATTACTAAGTTATATTTTAATCATATTTTTTGTTTTGTGGGCCTCTTATGTCCCATTGGAAATTCCATCAATTACACAATTTTACATTCAAGTTTCAAGAAAATCAGTAAGACCCTTTAGATGTGATGTGGGCTAGAAAATCGTATCGTAAAAAATTAGTTTTAGTTTTCGGTGTCGCAAAAATAAGAAAAAAAATTTAAAAGCTTCGGCCAAAACTTCGGCCATTTTTTGGAAAAACCGAAGCCGAATGTGCATTTTCGGCCGATAACGGCCGAAGCCGATAACGGCCGAAGCCGAAGCCGATTAATCGGTCGGGCTCTAGTCGAAAGTACTATAGTTTTAGTATAAAAACGACGTAAAGATCGGATTATGCAATTTCTAATGGCGAAATCTGAGAACGTCATTGTGTTTAGATTGGTCCAATCTTTTCTTTTACTTATATAAAATTCTTTGGGCTTTTTTGGTGGGCTTCGATAATATTATTCTAAAATGCTATAATTCATGCAGTGTTTATACGATTTCGCTGCAATTTTATATATGGTTTTGCGTAAGAAATGTTTATTCTGAAAATTTGCGGTCCGCCCACTTCCACGCTTTAAAAATTTATAAAGCTCTGTAACTCGGTTCCTATTCAAGGGATTTGGCTGAAATTTTGGGTTTGGTGCTGGGTGGTGAACGATGAATGGGCAGAGTTGACTATGAAAATTTAAGACCCGCCAACTACCACGCCCTAAAAATTTAAAAGTTCTGTAACTCGGGTACTATTCAAGGGATTTCGCTGAAATTTTGTATTTGGTGCTGGGTGGTGAATTGGCGGAGGGGTGATAATGAAAATGTGTGATCAATTGCCAATTGCCACGACCCAAATTTTTGTAGTACTTTAACTCGGACCCTGTTCGAGGGATACCGGTGATATTTTAGATTTGGTGTTCAGTAGTGAATGGGCAGAGTGATGACAGGAAAAAAATATTTTTATTTCAGTTGCTTAATACATATAACATTTATACATTTACATAAAAATACAAAATTATTGCGACCGAAGCTGTGGTTATAAGCTACTAATATAAAAAAAACTATACGAGAATAAAGAAATAGCCTACACTTCGAAATATGTCGGCCAAACGTTGATAAAAAGATTCACAAGTGGCACGCACAATTTCTTGACAAGAAAGCATTTCAAGAGCATTTTGAATCGACCCACTATTAGACGCTTTGTGTTACCAATTTTACCAAACACAAATTATTGGTTTCCCTTATAATCATCCCATTAAGACAATAGACCCAACATATTGAAATTTTAGGAGGGCGAGTAGAAGCTTATGTATTACCCAAACATTCTAGATAGAAACCTGCTAAGACCGCTGAATCCCTCACGTCTTAAGCGAAAGTAATTTATTCCCCATATATTAGCTACGACAACACATCATGCCCAACTCACTGGACTCACTTAATCCAATTAATAAATTGAATTAAGTGAAATTTTTTAAATCCTTTTGAATAAATAACATACTCTAATAAAAAACAAGTGAGTAAGTTTCAGTCGGGCAAACCGACTTATATATACCCTACACCTACTGGGCCATATTGGATCCGCCATCTTGAATTTTGAAAATACGACATCAAATTCGAAATCAGCGGCCCCAAAAACCCCCCTATACAAAATTTCATACTGTTTTGATGAAATCTTAAAATTTGGGGCTCCATATTGGTTCCGCCATCTTGAATTGTGAAAACCAAAAACCCCAAAAACCCCAGTATACAAAATTTCATACTGTTTTGATGAAATTTTAAAATTACGGTAAAAATACGATTTTTAGTTATATGGGTCTAGCTCCTGCAATCGTGTTAACAAGAAAAGAGGACGGGCAGACGGCTAAATAAACTCAGGAGGCGACACTGATCCAGAATATATATACTTTTCCATACCGGACGAGTCTCCTTCTTGGTGTTACAAAAATCCGACCAAAGTGAATATACCCATACCTCATTAGGTGTAGGGTTAAAAAATGTATGTGTTAAAGAAAATATATTTTGATGCAGCTGTTTTGTGCAAAAAGCTCTTTCCAATATTTTTCTTATGATTTTTGAATATTGACAAATATGTATATTTTCGGCTAAAATTTTGTAATTTCGTCCGAAAACGATATTTTATTTTTTGGCCGAATCTGAAACACGGCCGAAACAACTTTTTTGGCCGAAAACCCGAAACCGAAATTCGGTCGGTCTCTACTTGGAATAAACAAACAAATTGAAAAATCGCTAATGTATGTTTGCAAATAAATGTAAATTTTGTAAATATTTCTTAATTTAGTTTATTATCCAATCTTAAATATACATCCAAACAAACGGTTACCATTACTTATTCCATATAACCCCAGTATTAGCAAATCATTCACTGCTGTATCTTCGAGGTACTTCAATAATTTAGCCTTTTCAGTTAATTGTGGAATTATGATTAATTTCAGTGCGTATTATTCCATTTTAATTTGCCAAATTTGTTTAGATTTTGATTTGTTTACTGCAAGGTTTTATTAACATTTTTTCTTAATACCCTGATTATAGAATATTGAAAGGCCACCCTAACCGCAGCAGCTATTTGGTTGATATTTACGCTGTTTGCACTTCATGGTTCATTTAAAGTTTACATGTTTTTTTTTTGCATGTATTTTTCGGATTCTAAAACGCATTTTTAATTAATTCATTTTTTTACTAGCAGGGCCCGGTCCGCTTTGCTGGCCCTAAAAGTTCTTTTTGCCTTTAAGGTCATAATAAATTAATGAAAACATTTGTCACATATTTTTATTTTGAGCCCAAGTGTAGCATTTTGAAATATTGAATTGTATGAAAAGTGCCCCGCTGTCAAATTCCAACCATATGTAACATTGAACTTATAATTAAAAGTATAAAATCATGTCCCGTTGAAAAACGTTCATCGGCAGCCCAAGTGTAACCTTTTTAAAATATTGAATTGTATGGGAAGTGCCACGCCCCGCTATCCAATTCCAATATACATTGAAGGCATAGAATCATTTCCCGTTGAAGAATATTCAATGGAAGCCCAATAATGGCACTTTGAAGTACTGAATTGTATGGGCGGTACCGCGCCCCTTTGTCCAATTACGCCGATATGTTGCATTTAGCTTAGAGTTGAAACCATGAAACCATTTGCCAAATTTTGTTGGAAAACATTAAATGAGAGGCCAGTTAGAGCAATTTGAAATGTTGGTTTGTATGGGCGGTACAGCGCCCCTTTGTCCAATTACGCCGATATGTTGCATTTAGCTTAGAGTTGAAACCATGAAACCTTTTGCCAAATTTTGTTGGAAAACATTAAATGAGAGGCCAGTTGCAGCAATTTGAAAAATTGACTTGTATGGGCGGTGCCACGCCCCATTGTCTATTCCCGGCCATTTGCAGCCCAGATTATGGCTGGGATATTATAGTATGTTCATGGCAAATTTCATTTTCTTGTGATCAAAAACTTGTGGGCGGAAAATGTGGGCGTGTCAAAACCTATCCTATGTCACGACTCACGACCCCTAGAACACATATATAAATTATGGTGAGAATCGGTGCTGTAGTTTTCGCGTCTACTGGTGACAAACATACACGTCTCTTTTATATATATAGATTTTAATAAATGCAAGTTCTCCTTAAGGACATTCAACATTTGGTTGCTATTATCGTTACCGTTGTGCGACTAAAGTGGCACTTTGACATTTTTTTTGACTGTCTTGCCACCATGATATAACTTTTTAAAAAAATGCAAAATTTTTAAATATTCAGAAAAAAATTAATTCTTTGTACGAAATATCTAAATATGATTAAATATTTGTAGTATTTTTTATAAAACCCTGCAAATGATTTGCTGGCGGCATCACATTAAGATTAAGTAAATATTTTCCATAATTTTTAATTCTGCAATTTATAATCTATGCATCAAATAGCAAACAGAGAGTACACACAAACTTTATCACGATTTGTAAAAAAATTTTAAAAAAACCCAAAATATCACAACAAATCGTGGCTTTCGACGAAGAATCTGGGTATTGCCTTGCTATTTAAAACATAAATTTCTGCAATTAATTGAAAAATTTTAAGTTAAGAAAATCAATTGACCCTCAGTTCTCCAAAGAATTTATTTTTATACTTGAGGCATCTATTTCTAAAACAAAGCATATTCACTTCCTTTGTAATTGAAGGCAACTCTTAGAAGAAATTAGTAAAGTAATCGATTGAAAATGGTTACAGATCAGTGAACGGCATGAATGCTCACTTTTCTACGCAGTAATGCATTTGCATCACTTCTCGGCAGTGATGCCATGGACTTCGCTCGGAATTTCCCACAAAATAAAACCTTTTTTCCCTCAACGGACAACAAAAAATACCCACTAATATCATACATGAATTTAAACTTTTTTAATTAAGCATTTTATGACTGAATTTTTGTATGATAAAAAAGTTGTAATTTGTTTGTATATTATTCCAAATATTGGTTACTTAAAGTGTCATTCATCAAATCTCCAATGCAACACTGAGTGAAAATCTTTCTTGAAGCAACGAGCAACGTGCGACGAACAACGAATAATTCTCTCGAGTTCGTTGCTTTCGTTCAAAGGCAATGAGACATCAAAAAGGCAATGAATATTCACTGCCTTTGGTGTATATTCACTGCCTTTGACGAATATTCACTTTGCTCGTTGCCTTTGTGTGCTGTGCGCGAATGTCTGTTCAGATTCAAAGTTGTGAATGGGAATGTGTCTGAACTTGAAGAAAGGCAATGAATTTTTACTGTGGTTCATGAAACAGTATCTTTCAGTGAGGATCTCTGTTACAGATGAATAACTCATTTTTTTCAACCAACTTCTCAACCATATATGATAGAATCTCACTCTTGGGCTCATTGGAAAGTAGAAAACAAATTATTTCAGTCAAACTTTGTTTTTAAAATAGAAAAAATTACATTTTGAAACACAATGGTGCCTTTGAAAAAACAAATGTAAATTAGAGCTATACACAGTTCTGTAGGACCTTTTCAATGAGCCCATAAGTGCGTTTTTATCTTATATGGTTAAGAAGTTATTCACAAAAACCTGAAAACAAAAATTTTAACCATTAAAAACGTTGCCTGATTTTTAAAATTATGTGGGTTGCGGCGAAAAACATTATAAGAGCAAAAAACATTTTTTTCACATTTTTAGTTCTTTAATCGATTCCTTCTTCTCAGACCACCTCGACTGTAACACCCTGTAAATTCAAATTTTGCATATAATAATGCGAGGGGGTCTCATAAAATGTGGAAGATATGGATTTTTACCTCTAGCACGAAATACGTTTCTTGTTGGTCTAAAACATTGCATAGCCTCGCGAGGCCGATAGTAATCGTATTTTTCACACAGTCACGGTCGGCAAATCACACGCACGCGAAAGCTGTTTGATCAAAGCATGCTTTAACTGCAGTCAGAATCAGCTTGACCGCGCATAATATTTTGTGTGCGTGCGTTCGGGTTTGCCTAGCACTGCGTGCTACGTGCACTGTCTAAATTTGACTACAATCGTATAAACGAAAAAAAATGTGTTTCAAAACAACAAAAATACAGCAAAAACGGAGCCTATGTAATAATTCGGCACGTGAATAATACTTACTCATTGTCAATGGAATCCATGAGGTCCGGCGTTGACTGGCGAATTTTGCGATTTTTTTTTAGTTCACTCTCTCTCGATTTCAGATCCTTTAGCTCCCGCTGAATTTTTAATTCGACCGGAACATATCCCGGACGTATTGGTCGGCCATCAGCATCGCGCTCTATTACAACCGGTGACATGATCACAACAGGAATGTTGTGGACGCCAAAATCGGGTATCATATCCATATTAATAGCTTCGGTAGTAATCGGAATGTTTGGTGGAGTTGCATTTGCAACGCCTGTTTTGGAGCTCAACATTATTTGACTGGAAGCTCCGTTTTTATTTCCAAGCTGCAGTTTACCGCGCGAAGCAATGAATCGTTGCATTACACCCTTATGGGCCGGACTGTATGTAAACTGGCGTGGTTTAGTGATGCCAAGATGTGGAGTAGAGACTGTACGAGTCATTAGTTTCTGTCGCGGTGGTTCTGGAGTCATGTTGTAGCAATTGGGTCCAATATATCGTTGATCCTTGGTGCTTAACTGTTTTAGCTCATCGTTATTAGCTGAAGAAGTGACATTGACGGGGCTTGATGAGGCAGATATCCCAGAATCGTCCGAATGTTGGTCATCATGAATGGCTTTACTATTAACGGTCGAATGCAACGACGTCTCATTTGAAGAGTTTACGTCCTGCATGGTTAGCGGGGTCACCACAGTCGATGGTACAAGACTTATTGTTAAGCTGCTACTACTATCGTTGTCGACATTATTGATGTTTGCATCGTTACCGAATTCGTTGTATTCAACCAAAGAGGCAGGAGAAACAGTGGATGTCAGTTGTCGATATTCCTGTTCGCGTCGAACTACCTCTTTAATTTCCTCCTGAATGCGCATCAGAGGATCGATTTTCTGTAACGAAATTTAAAGTTATAAGTATTACACTATGAAACACAATTTTTAAAAATGTTTGTTTCAGTGTTGATTAAAACTAACATAACTACTAGAGCCCGACCGATAAGCATTTTCAGGCCGATGCCGAAGATCAATTGGCAGCCTATTACTTCGGCCGACGCCGAAGGCCTATACCGAAGCAGAAGCCGAAGCCGATACTTAAGTAAAAACCCTTTAAAAACTGTTTTTTTGTGTATTTTCATTCAAATTCGAGTATATAAATACACATTTAGTTTTTTAAGGAACTTAAAATTTATTTAAATAAATAATAAAAGTAAAAAAGAATTCACAAACAAATTTGGGCCTCCTAGGTCAAAACTAACAGTAAGAAAAATTTTTTTAAAATCATTTTTAAAAATTTGGAGTAAAGATTAAAATAATGGGAATTTAGTAGAAATGGTAGAGAATTCTTCAAAGAATAAATCCATCTAAGTAGCTATTTTTTAAGAACTCCCCAAATCCGTCAGGTGATGGGCAAAGAATTTTCTAGTTGATAGTAAAAACCACCTGTGAAGCTTTGTACTTTAAATGTAAATTGTTGGCGCAGCAATTTGGGCTACATTTCTAAAAGGTAGAATCCTTCCGTGAGCCTCCTACCAATATATTTGAAATTTCATACAGTTTACCAGGACTCCTTTTAACATAGACATCAGAGCAAGTAGTAAGCTTCTAAATATATAGTTAAAATTCAGTAATCCACCCAGAAAATGTCCAAGGATGTACTTTGTGGCAGCTGTAACCCCGTGCCACGCAATTTGAGGTGAGATTCACTCAACATTCGATGATTACTAAGTTAAATTTTAATCATATTTTTTGTTTTGTGGGCCTTTTATGTCCCATTGGAAATTCCATCAATTACACAATTTTACATTCAAGTTTCAAGAAAATCAGTAAGACCCTTTAGATGTGATGTGGGCTAGAAAATCGTATCGTAAAAAATTAGTTTTAGTTTTCGGTGTCGCAAAAACAAGAAAAAAAATTTTAAAACTTCGGCCAAAACTTCGGCCATTTTTTAGAGAAACCGAAACCGAAGCCGAATGTGCATTTTCGGCCGATAACGGCCGAAGCCGATGCCGAAGCCGATTAATCGGTCGGGCTCAAATAACTACACTGAGAAAAAAAAAATCAAAACTTCATGATCATAACCATGCGAACGGGTATCGCTTAGAAAAATCAACACTGCTTAGTTCTAAAATAGATCTCTCGATCGAATACCATACGAAGTAGCAGCCGGTAAGATTTTCCGAGGAAAATATATTTAAAAATAAATAAAATAGATACTTAATTTGAATCGAATTTTCTGTTTGTATCATTTTTGAAATCGATTTAGAGAGCTATCGAAGAGTTCGCAGAGAAAAAAGGGCCTGCGTTCAATCACGGTGTAGTAGACCAGGTGAGGCAAGTAGCATTTTCCACTGCCAGGCGTCACATTTTCCCCCCTGCCGCACGTCATTGAAAGAGGAATTGAAATGATTCAGGGCTACCGTTTTTGGCATATTTGATTGGAAATGTACTGAAAATTAGTAATATGCTGAAAAAGGCAACGTTGATAACTGATTTTTGAATTGGAAAGAACGTCATTGAAATCGAAGGCAAAGAAAATTATAGAGATGACAGGAATTGAAGTGAGAGCATTTTTCCTACTTGCCTCACCTGGTTTACTCCACCATGCTTTCAATTACAATATTTGATACAATATTGTTGAAATCTTGTCCAAAAACCCAGAAACAATTCCGAAAAAGTGTTGAAGTGAAAAAGTGTATGTGATTGCAAAAAAAGTAATTTATATCTTTAGTAAAAAGCCGAAACGGAAATTTTAATTTTTTAAATTTTGTCCAAAACCGAAGCCGAAACCGACAAATAAAAGAAAAAATTGTGAGTTTAAATGTAATAAAGTAGTACATAATGAAGCGTATCAGTAGGCTGAAATCGATCATTTTAAGTTCAGATCATGAATTAGATGAATTTAGAAGCAAACTATCAAATGTGTGGAAATTAATTGGAGGGTTCTTACTTTTTGCTACGACGAGATTTTAGGGGAGTATATTTGAACAAAGGGGAGTAGATTTTTTTTCTGCGTAGAGTAGTAGAAATTCTACGAGAGTAGTCAAAATTACTGTCAGGGTAGTTGATTTCAAGAGAGGGGAGTAGATATGGGTTTCTGCGTAGAGTACTAGAAATTCTACGAGAGTAGTATAAATTTCTGTCGGGAAAGCAGATTTGTAGAAAGACTAGTAGTTTTGCTAGTAGAATGTTGGGAACTAGAAAAATCTACTACCGTAGTAGAGGAGTAGAAATTTAAAAATCAACGCGATAGGAGTAGAGTGAGAACGCCTTAATGGATGAAGGCGGTATGTAACATAAAAATTTTTTCAAGAAAATATGTTTCAAAGTTTTCCATTTTTTTTTTTTCAATACAATTTGGGGACTTGTCTTCTTTGTCGCTTATCCTCGAAACTATGACCAATGATTAAATTTGTGTTACATATCTACTTGGTTGTTCCTTTTATGTATTTTGCCACGCTAAATCCGATAATAATGAAATTTTTACAGCACGCGCCAACGCTTAAAAATTGCATTGCTGTAAAAATTTCATTATTTTTTCGTATTCAACGTGGCAAAATACATAAGAATTTGTTTATCAAGTCTAGTTAACACACAAAAAGTTGAGTTTTGTCGATCAGTGCAATCTTTTTTATTTATTTGTTACATTTTTCGTATCAAACCGAAATTTTCGGCAGAAATATCACAATTCCGGCCGAAAACGAAATTTGGCCGAAAACGATGTTTTATTTTCCGGCCTAATCCGAAACACTGCCGAAACAGTTTTTTTGGCCGAAAACCCGAATTTCGGTCGGTCCCTAGTAAAAAGTAAGATAAAAAAGAGTAAAAAACAAGTTTTTTTTAAAAAAAAACCCTTTAACCGACTAAAAGCTGAAAAAAAATTTCGTTTAAATTAATTTCCACGATTTCGATTTAAAAACCCTTAATTTTAAATCGAAATTGCGGAAATTTATTTAAAGGAAATACATTTTCAGCTTTTTAGTCGGTTAAAGGATTACATTTTAAAAAAATTGTTTTTTACTCTTTTTTTTTGTATTTTTCTCATTATAAAATGCATTATTATTATACCCCCACACTCACTGGAGCAGGGTATACTAACTTTGACACAACGTTTGTAACGCCCATAAGGGGAAGTGTCCGACATGGAAAAGTATATATATTCTTGATCAGCATCACCGCCGGAGTCTGTTTAGCCATGCCCGTCTGTCCGTCCGCACGACAGCGGTCGCAGTTTTGGAGATATCGACTTGAAACTTTGGGTCAGGGACATAACTATTATAAGTTTTATCGCAAAAAAGTTGCCGCATAACTATTATATCGCAATTTATATTTTTCCCATTACCGATAACTGTTATGGTTTGAACATATTTTTTTCCGTTGCCGCATAACTATTATGAGCGAGAAATATTTTTTCCATTGCTCGTGACTTTTATTTTTCGAAAATATTTTTAAAAGTTACGGCAGAACTATTATGATTTGAAAATATTTTTTTTACGTTGCCACAATATTTATTGTGTTCCTTCGGTGGTGGTGATGATGGTGAAGCCTGGTTTTGGGTGATTCATGTCATTTGAGATTAGAGCAAAACCCAGGTGCGTCATTGAAACTTTTTTGGGTGATCCATGTCATTTGAGATTAGAGCAACACCCAGGTGCGTCATTGGAACTTTTTTGGGTGATTCATGTCATTTGGGATTAGAGCAACACCCAGGTGCGTCATTGGAACTTATTTGGATGATTCATGTCACTTTGGATTAATACAACTGGAAATTTTTCCGAATTGAATAATTTCAGCTGATTTGGAATTTGGTTTAAATTCCAACGCATACTTGCCACAATTTTAAAAAATTTTTAAAAACAAAACCACCACCGAAGGAACACAATAAATATTGTGGCAACGTAAAAAAAATATTTTCAAATCATAATAGTTATGCCGTAACTTTTAAAAATATTTTCGAATAAAAATAAAAGTCACGAGCAATGGAAAAAATATTTCTCGCTCATAATAGTTATGCGGCAACGGAAAAAAATATGTTCAAACCATAACAGTTATCGGCAACTTTTTGGGTACATGTTTTTCTCGTGAATACTGAGATAAAGTTCAAGAATCAGCCTAAAATCCCATACACCGAAAAAAAGGTCAACATTTTTCAAATCTTTTTTATTGCTGCATTCGATTGGAACTGTTTAGAAACGTATTTTTGACATGGTCCGAGGTTCCGAAACCACATATATAAGGGTCAAAATGGGGTCTTGAGACCAATTTATTTTTTGGTCGATTTGATAGGAAATTGTTAGAAACGGATTTTGGACATGGTCCGGGCTCCAAAACTATTTATAGGTGGATCAAAATGGTACTTCTTCCTACTGTGTGGGGGTATTTCAATAGTCCACTCTCTAGTTTTTTTTTAATTTTTACGAAAATGTTTTTTTTTAATTCTAAGAGGGTTTCCGCCAAAAATGGTTTATTATGGTTTTTTCTCGTATTTTTCTTGATCTAAAACGAAATTAAAATTTGTGTTTCCCCCCCATACAAGTGTTAGCCCGTTTGGTCAACTTTAGGGCCTTTGCGGGTTGCCGTTATCGGATCGGCTTGAAATTTCAAACTTAAGAGTTTTGGGTGTATTTTTGTATTTTTTTTTGGACAGCTCTTATATCGATACCTTAAAGCGCAACCATCCTATGTCCGTTTTCATGAAAATCGAGTTTTTGGCATTTTTGGATTCCTGAGAAGAAGCTGCATTGCATCGAATAGGCTATTGTGGTTTGTTAAAATCTGACCGGAAGTGGTTTAAAAACCAGGAAATAAAAAAGTTCTATGTCCGCAGTAGGATTTATTTCGTGTGTACAAAGGCGCAATGTCCAAATTTTGAGTTGTTGTCTTTGCTTATTTCCTTTGCTTATTTTTCAAACTGCGAAATTTGATTGTTTGATATGAAAATATACAAGCTCCATCTAGTGTTTCAAGCAATAAATTATTTTTGGTTTGCGTTTTTGATAAAAAAAAAGAAATTCAATTTCAAAGAGCGCAGTTATACTATGTCCCGAAAATTGGACATAGTAAATTTGTGCCTTTTAGAACTCAAAATAATGAAAATTTGTATGAAAACAAATTTGAATGTCACAGAAGAATTCCATTTAATTTAAAACCATGACGAGTTTTCACTCAAACTTTTATGTCAAAATAATGGCAATTGTTGTCATATGTTGTCAGAACAGGTTGGCATTTCGTTCTCAATTTAACGAACTGATGTAAAATATCGAAAAATGAATATGAGGTGACGTCACCGTTTGTCATATACGTTGGTATTTGCCAACATGCTGGAAAATTTATTTGCAGCAAATTCAGCACTTTGCTGAATCGTTGTCAGTTTGTGATGCCATTGATTATGACATAATGAAAACCAGGCTTAAGTTTTTCGTTTTTAGCATGAAATGGAGCTGGCAAAAATAATTTGTTCGATCAATCTAATTTAAAATGAATTACTTTTTGTTTGACTATATTTATTTAAATATTAGTTTTGTTTAATGTAATATTTATTAAATATGTTTTCTTTGTCGAATTAAACTTAAAATATTGTTGCAACAATTTGTTCTTTAATTTTATATTAACTATTGTATTTAATTGGAAAATCCCGAAAATCCCGAACAAATCCCGGGATCCCGGGATTGTAATTTCAAATCCCGAAATCCCGGGATTTTCAAAAACACTTCGGGATTGAATGCCTTAGTCACGACTCACGACCCCTAGAACACATATATAAATTTTGGTGAGAATCGGTGCTGTAGTTTTCGCGTCTACTCGAGACAAACATACACGTCTCTTTTATATATATAGATTCCAAATCATAGGTGTGATAAATTCAATTTAAAAAAAATCCAATAAAAACCTTGAATATTGTTTGATTATTTGCGCAATTTCAAAAATATTATAGTATGGGTATATTAAAAGCAATTCAATTCGATGTAATATAACATTTTTATACTGAATTTTGGCTGAATTGAAAAAAATCCAAATCCCGGGACTAATCCCGGGATCCCGAGATTGCAATTTTTGAATCCCGAAAATCCCGGGATTGGCAAAGGTCTCGAAAATTGACATCCCTACTTCGATCAGATCGAAGCTGAGATACCATGCATATTCGATAAAATATTCGAAAATTTATTTGTAAATTTCCCGACACTATTTTATAGGTACATATATTTTTAATTTAATGTATTAAGCTAGTTTAAATAAGTTAAGTTTTATTAGTAAGCGAAAAATAAAACTCAAAAATAAATGTTATCGATTGAATAGAAATAAAACTCAGCAAGTAAGTCTTATTTTCTAATCAAAAAAATAAAATTCAGAAAATAAGCGTTATTTGGCAAACAAAAATAACACTCAGTATATTATTATTAATAGAAATTGGTTTGAAGTTTAATTTGAAATAAAGTTGATTCGGATCAATATGTTAAGAATAACGATTATTTGCGGTCCCTGATATATAGGGATATATAGTCCACCCAAAGCAAGTTAATATAAGGGTTAAAAAAAAGTGTATGCTGAGAAGTTTTCAGGTGAGTGAATTCACTCTATTGACCGAATTGGTGTGGGGAAAGTGTAAAGAAATGGTGGACATGAAAAATTCTTTGATAGGGCTAACAAGGTGTAGAATCCGGTAGGGCAGGTGAAGACTACGATAACTCCGAAAACGCCTAGATGATTTGGAGCAAAACAGGGTAGACCCATTAATTTCAAGTCAGGAGGAGCTACACGCCTTTAGGACCGAACAGGACCTAAGGTACATAAGCCGGCTTATGTGGGGATTTCGAAATGGTGAGGGAGAAGCCTTTGTATCGTACAATTCTCCAATCTGGATTGTGCCTAAGAAACCAAAGCCGTCTGGAGAATAGTGACGGTTGAACGGTTGAATTCAGTTACCAATACCTGATATTTAATTCACTCTTGCCAGGCAAAGACAAATATTTTACCACAATTGATTTGACATCGGGATTCCATCCGGTACCCATGAAACATTCCGACATACATATCTAAAACAGCATTTCCGGCAATGAATGGTAAATTTGATTTTTTGAGATTTCCTTTTGGGCTGAAAAATGTCCCTGCAATCTTCCAAAGAATGATAGATGATGTTTTAAAAGAACTCATACACAGAAGGAAAAAAATCAGAACAGCATGGTCATGATTTGAAACGGCTATCGTTACGAAAAATTCAACTGCGCACAGTTCTAAAACACAACTGAAACAGTTTCACTTTTTGAAGATGGTATGAGTTACTGGAGCGTGGGTTCGAATCTCAGTCAGACCAAATTTAATATATATTTGTGCAAAAAAACCGATCTGCAATTGCCGATTTTAATTTTGTTGCATTTTTGAGGTACTGAACGTCGATTTCAAGAAATCTAGAGTTAGCGCAGCAAAACAAACCCCGGATTCGTGACCCCTCAAAAAAAAGAAAACAAAAAGTAATGTGTTGAAAAGGAAACAAAAAATAAATTGCTCCGGCTGAGATTCGAACCCATTATCCCAAAAAGTAAAACTGATTCAGTTATATTTCAGAACTGAAACCGTTTCAAATCCTAACCAAGCAGTTTCAGTATATGTATGCAGTTAAATCATTGCAAAATACACACAGCGGTAGGCAAGCGTGCTAAGGGGAGCGTATATTAATCCGAATGGCCAGGGTTCAAATCTCTGTAAGTAAACAAAAATTTAAACCATTTCTTTATTTCGTAAATAAAATATAACAATGAAATATCAATAAATAATGTAGTTTAAAAAAATTATTTAGAGTAAAAAAAATACAAAATTAAATTTATTTTGAAATTAAAATTTTTTTTATGTAATTCTAAAAATAGGCCTTCCTAATAACCATTTTTTGTATTTTCAATTCATGAAATCATAAACATTTCAGTCGCAAAACAAAAATTTTCAGTCTTGAAACAACAACATTTGCGTCTCAATTCATGTGCCGTTTTAATTCATTAATGCACGCAGAGAAAAAACATGGTTGACCTGATCATATTTTAAGGGGACCATATTATGATTGGCGAAATGATTGCACCAACCATGCCATGATTGCATACTAAACATTTACATGATTGCAGCTAACCATTTACATGATTGAAAATAAACATGTAATGATTGCAGCCAAAAATTTGCATGATGGTTACAATCATGTTAACCAATTTTTATTCAACTTTCAATTGAATTTCAACATCTACTTTTCAATTGTTTTAAATTATATTATTAATATTTCAATGTAATATTAGCTGATTGTTATATTATATTTAAGAAATAATAGTTCATATAAATTTTTCTTTACTTACTTACGTTTGGCCGTGCCGAGATTTGAACCCGGGACACTTGGGTTGCTGACGAAGCGCGTTAGCACGTTTAGCTACTACTGCCTTGCATTTATTATGTTCTAAATACATACATATACGAATCATATGAAATTTTCGTGAGTATTCATGAAACACAAACCAAAAATAATTTATTGATTGAAACACTAGATGGAGCTGGTGTATTTTCATATCAAACAATAAAAATGAAGGAATTTTAATGTGTCAAAAATCTAATACAAAAACCTTTTTTATATTTTTATGGAATAAGCAAAGACAACAACTCAAAATTCGGACATTGCACATTTGGGCTCCTATTAATATTAAATATCCAATCATATACATTATTGCCTCTAGCATGTTTTTGGCATGGTTGGAATCTAATCATAATATGTTCTCTGAAATCATAATATGGTCTCTATAATCATTTAAATATAATTTACATGATTACCCCAACCAACTATGGTCTTTATAATCATAGTATTATTGTAGCAAGTATATATGATCGCTGCAATCATGCTCCAACCATATTTTTTCTCTGCGTGTGGGCAGTTTCAAAAAAATTTAAACGTTTTGTTGTCAAAATCAGAACATTCAGTTTTGGCTAGAAATTGACAACGGTTCGGAACGTTTTGACAACGTTTCGTTTTGATTTTTTTGTCAGTGTAGGAAAAATATGCTACGTCTACATTGACGACACTATAGTTTTTGGTGCAAAAAGAGGTTGAGTTTTTGGGTTTCGTAGCCTGTTACGAAGGCATCAAGCCAGATGTAAAAAAATTTCGGCTTTTCAGGAAATTTTGCAGCCTGGCAAGGATCTGAAAAGCTTCTTAGGTATGGCTTCATACTATAGAAGGTTTATAAAAGATTACGCCAACATTGCTAAGCCTTTGACAAATAAGTATCACCAGAAATGACAACGCTGAAATCAATACAAATCAATCCAGGCGAGTGCCAGTGGAATTGGACGAGGATGCTTAAAAAGTATTTAGGGACCTAAAAACATTGCTTACTTCATCCGAAGTTCTTGCTTTCCATGATTTTGTAAAGCCGTTCAACCTTACTACCGAAGCATCGAATTTTGAGATTGGCGCAGTTTTGTCTTAAGGCGAAATAGGCAAAGACAAACCCTTCGCATATGTTTCGCGATCTCTTAACGAAACCGAAGAAAACTATGCGACAAATGAGAAAGACCATCAACCATTAACCTTTTAAAAAAGATTCTTACATTTAACTTTGTTTTTCTTAAAATGAATTATTCAATTTTACTTCACAGGTGGCAGTAAAAGTACTGCATACTTCGCTGTCAAATCTTCACTAGAGCTACCATCGCTAGCGTTCTGTTGCTGCTGTTATCCATTGCTTTTACATGGCCTGCAATTGTATTCTTTGCAAGGGGGAAATCGAAGCTGGTAAAAAGCCCACACACAGGAAAAATCAGGTACTCTTGTACTCTTGTAAACTCTCTTAAGTTGTTGTAGGCTGTTGGACATAGTTCCTTGACACCAACAATTTTAAGTTTTATTGCATCTCTAAATATACACATTTATACATATATGCACTGAGAAAAAAATCAAAACGAAAAAGTTCCGATCCGTTATCAATTTCCAGCCAAAACTGAATGTTCTGATTTTGACAACAAAACGTTTCAATTTTTTTGAAACTGTCCATTAATGAATTAAAACGGCACATTGATGAATTGAGACGCAAATGTTGTTGTTTTAAGACTGAAATGTTTATGATTTCATGAATTGAAAATACAACAAAGGTTGTTGGAAAGGCCTATTTTTAGAATTACCTAAAAAAAAATTTAATTTCAAATTAAATTTAATTTAGTATTTTTTTTACTCTAAATTATTTCTTTAAACAAATTTACTTATTGATACCGCTGTGTGCCTACCGCTGTGTGTATTTAGCAATGTTTTAACTGCATACATATACTATGAAACTGCTTGGTTAGGATTTGAAACGGTTTCAGTTCTGAAATAATTGTCGTTCAGTACACTTTCGATTCGATAGGAAAATGAGATTCTCAAATGCCAACACTGATTTGACAGTGCTCCTAAGCTGTTTATATTTAAATCAAACTTTTCGAATTGCATGAGATTTCAAGACCTTCATCACTTTCTTTGAGTAACATGATTGACACAGTATCGGTTGTGTATGATTCTCTCTTGTCATTGTGTGATGAAAAGAATATCACAAATGCAATCATTCACACAGTAATGTCGAAAGTGGATTCTAGTACTCTGTCGAATTGGGAGGAAAGCTTGAACTATGATAAATTGCCACTATGGAATGAGTGTGAAACCTCTCTAAATATACGGTATCAGCACAGTTCAGCTGAAGAAGCCTCAACATCGTAGCAAAAGCCTGTAAAAAATCAAAATAAATTTAAGCAGGACAATTCCAAGAAAAATTTCAGGTCATCATTTTCGGCCATAAAATCTCGACCACAAAATTGTTTGCATTATAATTCTAGAGAACGTTATATAGCTTCTTTTCCATCGTTTTTCGCTCTATCGCCACATCAGAGATTTGAATTTGCAAAATCTTCACAACTATGTATAAATTGCTTTTGGAAAGGGCATACTGCAAAATACAAAGCAAATCGATGTCGCATTTGTAATCAGTCACACAATATGTTATTGCATCAATATCTGATTACTTTTGGAAATATTCAAGTAAATCAACCTTCCACTTCTCACGCTACGCATATCTCGAACATAGTAGAACAGGTGATTTTAGCTACTGCTGTAGTAAAGGTAAAATGCAAGTCCGGTGAATATGCACCTTACTTTATTCTAGGTCTCAAGTCAATTTTATGACTGAGGAATTTGCTCAAAAGTTTAGTATCAAAAAGGAACAAAAAAGCTTAAACGTGATTGGCATCGGAGAGACAGTTCGCTCCACATTAAATGCATCAACAATTAGGAGTTTTCGACCAATTTTTGGATTTTGCGTTCTATGTCTGCTTATCAGACAGACCGAACAATCAATACAAGTGGTTTGAATATTCCTTCAAATAAAGAATTAGCAGACCCTTGTTGCCGACACATTTTTTGAGCTTCTCGCAGTGGCCAAATCCATATCCCGAACATCCAACGCTTCAAAAAACTTGACTACGTTGGATTGTTTCAGGAAAGTATAGTTCCTATAGCCTACCTCAAACTAAACTAAGTAGTCATTAACTAGTTATTTAGTTCATAGTTAATTAACGAAGTTAAATTTTTGGTTAACTTTTAACGTTTCAGTTAATTTTGAAAACCATTAACTTTTTCATTTAGTTAAGTTAAATTTCTTCAATTAACTAGAATTATTTAACTTTAAAACGAAAAAATTTTCCAAAATTTGAGGTCGCTAGCTTTCTTCTAGCCATTGCAATCGTGTTTACAAGAAAAGAGGACGGACAGACGGATATGGCTAAATCAACTCAGGAGGTGACGCTGATCAAGAATATATATAGTTTTCCATATCGGACACGTCTCCTTCTTGGTGTTCCAAACATCAGACATTTCTTGACCAAACCACTGAACAGATTGGAACCGGACTCTCTTAAGTACACATGAGAAAGATGATAGCATTTTTTGAGACCGACATCAAGATTAAGAAATGCTGCAGCAAACGGCAAAAGTTTTTTTAAAGGAATATTGTTTCTTCGGAAAACAACCTGCGTGCCAGAAACAATTCTCTACAATTTAAGCTTGGTCTCTTTTTGGCTCTATCACGATGTTGAATGAAATTTAATGGATTTTGAATTAAACTTCGCAAATTATGGCATACTACATTTTTTTATATTATTGGCACGTATTAAGTTTATGTTGTAAATAAAATTTAAAAACATATTCTTTTTATAATTTATTTTCTTCCCCCTTATGTCCCCCTTTGAAATCTCAAACATACCCCTTCGGCCAATTCGGAGCTGGGAACCCTATCCAAGTGTTATATTAAATAAACGTGGAACCGACGTGCATTATCTGCCAATTCGATACGAACCAAAACATCGTAAATCATCTAATGATAACTTAATAATTCGTGAGTAAAAAATCTGAAATTATTATTAAATCAAACCCATTGCGCTGATCAAACATCTGTTTTTGCGCCAAAAATGGAACTCATTGAGTGCTGAATAGAGACAATCCTAAAACGATAAATTCAGAACACAAACCAATATAGTTATTGTGACATATATCCAATACACCACCATTAAAATATAAGACCCTTATTTTTTTGTATTGCTCTACACTCAGTATTTTCGGCGGAATGACCATTACCAAAAGTGTAAATTCACAAAAATGGTTTTTCTAAATTACAAAAAACATGTCAGGTCATTACTATTGAAAAACTAGAAAGTGGACTATCTTCGGCAATGACGAAGCTTAAATACCCTCACACAGAAGAAGCTTAGAAATATCTCAACATAAAAAATTTGGTCTCAAGCCCCCATTTTTTTGAGCTTTGGAGCACAACCAAAATCCGTTTCTAAAAATTTTCAATGAAATACAATAAAAAAAAAATGTGGTCTCAAATCCTCATTTTGACCCATTTATATGTGGTTTCAGAAGCTTGGAAAAGATTGACCTTTTTTTCGTTATATGGGAGCCACGCCCAGTTTTTGGTTGATTCTCAGACGGACAGACAGACGGACATGGCTAAATCGACTCCTTCGGTGATGCAAAGGGGAGTTTTAAACGATTTTTAAGATAAAAAGATAAGATATAAAAAATACCAATTTTTAAAATTCTCAAAAAAAAACTATCGAAATCTACGTTAATTGAATATTGTGTATAGTCGGGTTCAAGCTCAGTGCAACTTAAATCAATTAAGCTGCAAATTTTTACAAAAACAAATTATATGCTAGCAGGTAGAAAGTAAGTTATATGCATTTCACTGCCCATGAAAATTGCACAAAAAAGGAATTTGGAGCGCACTGTAAAAATTTCATTATTATTTTCTTATTCAGCGTGCCAAAATGCATAAGAATTTGTCTATCAAGTATATTTAACACACAAAATGTTCAGTTTTGTCGATCAGTGTAATCTTTGTTATTTATTTGTTACATTTTTCGTATCAAACCGAAATTTTCGGCGGAAATATCGAAATTTCGGGCGAAAACGAAATTTGGCCGAAAACGATATTTTATTTTTCGGCCGAAACCGCTTTTTTTGGACGAAAAGCCGAAATACCGAAACCGAATTTCGGTCGGTCTCTCGTTCATACGTAAATAGACCCATCTTGAAAAACCCGTTTTTGACTAATTTAACCGACTTTGACTTTAAATTAACTGTTTTTTGACGAATTTGCCCGTAAATGAGTGACAGTCAAATTCAGTCAAAAAGTCATTTTACATCTCTAAATAAATTACAGCTAAAAACTCGTTTTTTGAAAAATTTTAATTTTTCTCAAAGTTTTTGAAAAATTTTTTAAACTATGAATGGCGATATCTTGTGGGTGAAGCAAGATTAAGCAACGATTGCAAGAATCTTGTTTGTTTAGAATTAAACAGGCTTTGCAATATTGAACGCATATTTTTTTCTTAGTATCTTTTTCGAACATTGTCAAAATCAATTTTTTTATTACTAAACTTTTTTTTGCTACACTGAAAGAAAAAACATGTTTTAAAATTAAACAATTTTTTTCAATTTGCATTTTAAAACATAGTTTTTCTGCAGTACATTTTTGTTTTCATTTTTAAAACAAATGCTTTCAATTTCAATCGTCTTGCTCTTTCGTTAGTCGTTTGAAATTGATATTACTGTTGTTCTTTTCTATGTCAAAAAATCAAAGCATAATTTTAGGGTGTTTTTTTTTTAAATTCGAAGTATGCTTTTACTACAAAAAATGTATATATAATACATTTAGACTCTGTTAAATAATGTTAACAGTAGAGCAACCTGTTGAGCGTTTAGCGCGCCATCCAAACTCCGTAGGCGTGGGTTCGAATCCCGGTCTCGAATTTGAGAAAATAAAAAGTTAACTAAATATAAATAAATAAAATATTTACAAAAAAAACAAAAAAAAATAAATTTTTTCATTTAAAAAAAATACTTTTGTCTTTTAGTATTCCTGACCAGGGACCTAGTGTCGGTTCAGACTCTGCTTCATATAGGCAGAACTGATCGGACGGTGGCCATAGCGTCGGCGTACCTTCCGGGTGATGAGAAGGAAGTTCCACCACTAGAGGTTCAGCGGCTTGTGGAGCATTGCACTAGGCTGCACATACCACTACTCCTAGGGTGCGAAGCAAATGCCCATATACAGGGTGGCCCAATTGAACTGCAACCAAATTCAAACTGCTGCAGTTTTCAAACCGCTGGTAGCACAGAGCCCATATTTCGCCAAATGACAGCTGATTTCATTGTTTACAAGCGTGCAAAAGCACGTGCTTCTCGATTGGGTAAAAAAATTTAAAATTTAAATGGAATTTAAACGCAAAAGTGTGATTGGGCTTTATTTGAGCGGAAAATCACAAGTGTCAATTGTTAGAGCCCTCGAACACCTCAATGTGAATAAATCTTTCGTGTCTCGAACAATAGCACGTTACAACGTTACTGGCAGTGTAGAAAAACGCTATGGTGGTGGTCGGAAAAAGACTGCATCATCGCCAGAAGTTGTTCGCAAAGTGAAGGCTCGGATTAAACGAAATCCTCGACGGAGTGGTAGAAAAATGGCTGCTGAGCTGCACATATCGAAAACAACCATGCAACGAATATTGAAAAAAGACCTCAAAGTGAAGCCTTACAAATTCCAAAAAGCATAGGATCTCACCGATTCTCAAAAAAAAATTAGGCTCGACAGAGCGAAGGAGCTTGTTACGCTTGCACGATCGTGGTCAATTACCGAATATCGTCTTCTCTGATGAGAAAAATTTTCCAATTGAGCAATTCGTAAACAAACAAAATGATCGTGTCCACCTTCCAGAGGGGTCATATGAAAATTTGGATTCGATTGGCTACCAGAAGTCAAGCACCACCGTTTGTGATGGTTTGGGCGGCCGTGACGGTCGATGGCCGATCCCCTTTGGTGTTTTTGGACCGTGGCGTCAAGGTGAATGCGAATGTGTACCGCGAAAGAGTTTTGGAAGGTGCTCTGAAGCCGTGGGCAACCAAACATTTCGGCGAGAGAGAGTGCACGTTTCAACAAGACTCTGCGCCGTCACACACAGCACGCGTCAACCAAGAATGGGTGAAAGACAACGTTCCACACTTCATTTCGTCGAAACAATGGCCCCCACGGTCACCGGATGCAAATCCGCTCGACTTCTCGGTATGGGGCATTTTGCAGGCCAAGGTCAGCACTAAAAAATACCAAAGTGTTGATGCGCTCAAGAAAGTCCTTCTTCGTGAATGGAGGAAGATTCCGCAGGTTCACATTCGTGCAGCGTGTGACTCGTTTACAACACGACTCAGAGCCATAGTTCGCGCTAAAGGCGGCCATATCGAAAACTTCAAATGAAGTCGAAAAATTTAATTGTTTTCCAACATTTTTTTCTTTTGGATCAATAAAATATAGTTTCAAATTAAAAAAATAGAGCGTTTTGAAAAGTTGCAGTTCAATTGGGCCACCCTGTACATACATATATACATATATTGGCGCTACAACCCTCGAGGGTTTTGGCCGAGCTTCTTAATGCAATTATCATAGGCAAGTGTATAAGATAATTGTGGACCTACAATTTATTGCCGGTTCCGAACGGCGGGACTCCCAAAGAAGAAGCTTTTCAATGCAAAGTTACTCTCGCAAGATTGCCAGAACTTGGCGAGAGAGTGGCGGTCTATACAGATAAACAGAAAACAAATTTATGCCTTGCCCCAGGTGGGAGTCGAACCCGATACCTTCCGATCGTGAAGCAGAGGTCTTAGCCACTGCACCACGATATGGGGTAGCACGAATTTCAACGGCAGGGGTGAGTACCTTCATGAGTATATCTATAACCAAGAAATTCTTAATGTTGGGGATAGTCCCACTTTTGTGACAAGGGTTAAACAGGAAGTGTTAGACATAACACTGTGCAGTCAAAGCATCAGCAGACATATTAGAAATTGGAGGGTATCGGACGAACCCTCAATGTCAGACCATCGTATGTCAAATGTCAAATACCACTTGACATTGTAAGCAGTAGACCAAACATATTACCATCAAGGAACCCTAGGCGTACGAACTGGGACAAGTATAAAGACTTTATGAATTCTAGTTCTGGGGCACTCAGTACTGGTAGAGCGCCGCTCAATCACCCTCAACTGGAGCAGGAGGTAGTAGAATTATCGAACGTTATGATCGAGGGATATAACCTCAGTTGTCCTAGTAGGACAACTGCGCCGTGGTGGAACAACAAGTTTTCAAATCTTCGGGCTTCGACGAGGAAGCTCTTTAACATAGCTAAGAGAACCGGGAACTGGCAGAGTTACACCACGACTCTAACTATGTACAGTAAAGAAATTAGGAGCGCAAAAAGGAAAACCTTTAGGGACTTCTGTGAGACCATAGTGGATACTCCTGTAGCGGCGAGGCTGTACAAGGCGGTAGCCAAAACAGGGAACGTAGCTACCTGGGCTCCCAAAAGGGCAGAGGGCACCTTTACAGAAGGTGAGTCTCAACGGGCCGAATCGCTTCTTGCAACTCACTTCCCAGGCAGCGTACCTAAGGCGGACTCACTGGGTAGATTGGGAAGTCGCCAGAAATATTTGTGATAGAAGAAGGATTGAGTGGGCAATTGGAACCTTTCACCCCTACAAATCTTCAGGTGTAGATGGCATATTTCCAGCCCTTCTTCAGAATGGAGGGCCTGAAGGATTTATACAAGCAGCCTGGCCTTAGGGTACATACTAAGGCATTCAATCCCGGGATCCCGAACGTTTTCTAAATCCCGGAAACCCGGGATTTTCAGTCCGGAGTCCCGGGATTCAAAAAATTTATTTTTTATGCATTGTTTAAGATATTTTCGACTCTTTTCCACAAAAATATTGCAGTGCGTTTACTTTCAATCTAATTGGTAAACACAAAAAGCTCACTTTCGTAGACTTAGTGCTACACACCAAAAATGAAGACAATTTTTGTCAATAACGGTGAACAAAACATTTTTATCGATCTGAATAAAATTTTTTTCGAATTGAAACCATTTTTTATTCGTCAAAAGAGTAGATATATTTAATAAAATTATTTTGTGACAGCGTGGCAAAATAAATAATAAAGCAACTCAATTTAACACATAAAATATCAAACTTGTTCGATCAGAGTAATTTAAAATTAATAACTTTTGGGAATTTTGTTTTGATCAATTCAATTCAATATGAAAATTTTTTATATCCGTTGATATATTGGGCTTTTTTGGTCTGTTATATTTAAATGCAAATAAATCTAGATTTATTTCATGTTTCGCCGACGTTTCGTTGATTATTTGTCAACTTGTTCAAGGCATTTATTGAATCTATAGAAAATACAATTATTTTAGTCACTTTACAACATATTTCACATTCGTTTTTGGAACAATTAATTTGAACTTAAATTGTCTAGATTTTTACTTTTTATTTATAGCATCGCTTCATGACATCACTACACAACATTAACAATTAATATAAAAATCACAATATTTTTCAAAAACAATAGCTACAAAAAACAAAAATATCACAGATTTGAAAAGTTGTTAAAAATGTTTTTATGTTATTGCCACCGTATATATTGCATTTGTGTTGTCTTTGTCTTCTTTGGTATTCATCGTTGTTGCTAGTTTTTGTTGAATTCGTAGGCTCTCTAAGGTGTATCGGGTACTCGTTCTCTGTTCCTTATCCAAAATTCTGACGTTATCAAAATCAGCTGAGTGGCCGCTGTTCAATATGTGTTGCGCTAGCGCTGTTGATAATTTCTTCCTCTCTATGTCTGTCTTGTGTTCGTTCATTCGAGTGCCAAGCTTTTGGTTTTATTTATTTTAAATTTTGTTTTGTTTAATGCAATGTTTGTTAAATAGTATTTCTACGTTGAATTAAAATAAAATTAAGCTTAAAATATTGTTGCAACAGTATTTTCTTTAATCCCGAAAATCCCGAATAAATCCCGGGATCCCGGGATTGTAATTTCAAATCCCGAAATCCCGGGATTTTCAAAAACACTTCGGGATTGAATGCCTTAGTACATACCTAGCCACTGGCGTAGTGCTAAAGTTATGAAGAGTAAACTACAGTACTGGAGGCCAATTCAGCTGTCCGGGCAAGTTATAGAGAAACGAACGGAAGTGAAATATCTGGGATTAACTCTAGATAGTATGCTCACGGGGAAGATACACACGGAGTTAGTAACAAAGAAAGCCATTAGAGCTGTCATGATGTGTAGGAGCATAGCTGGTAAATCTTGGGGTTGTAGTCCACGCATAATGCGGTGGATGTACATGGGAATGGACCAATCATCACCTATGGGGTCGTTGCGTGGGCCAAAAGAACTAGCGTGGGCATAACTAGGAAGTCACTAGAACGTGTTCAAAGGCTAGCATTTGTCTGTATAACCGGGGCAATGAGAGCCTGTCCAACTGCAGCACTGGAGATAATATTAGAACTAACTCCCCTACAAATTGTTATTGGGGAGATAGCTGACAGTACACTTGCGAGATTTTCTAAGGAGCGCATAGGGTACGGAAGGTGTATTGAGCGCGCGGACCAATTCACTCTTTCCAATAATTATCGCTTCTATTAGCTCCAAGGGGCGATAACATGAGAAAATTTAGCTTCACAAAAAATTTTGATGTGAACAGTAATAAGAAAGAATGGTCCAATATACACTCACAGTACGGTATCCGCGACCATGCCATAATGTGGTTTACAGATGGATCCAGAACAGACGGGGGCACTAGTGCTGGGGTATTCTAAATACTAAATACTCCGAACCAATGGGCACACTGACCAACATCTTCCAAGCAGAAGTTCATGCAATTGAAAGATGTGTGCAATTCAACCTTGATAGAAAATACTGTAGACGGGAAATTGTAATAATATCTGACAGTCAGGCGGCTCTTAAAGCTCTAGACTCTCACATCATTAGCTCCAGGCTAGTGGGGGACTGTCTTGCAAAATTAAACCGGCTGGGCGGAACCAATCAAGTTATGCTCTGCTGGGTGCCAGGACACGTCGGTGTAGAGGGG
Source organism: Heteromyza rotundicornis (assembly GCA_951394025.1). Lineage (NCBI taxonomy): Eukaryota > Metazoa > Arthropoda > Insecta > Diptera > Heleomyzidae > Heteromyza > Heteromyza rotundicornis. The sequence goes on from OX596010.1 coordinate 37,981,508, forward strand.
AACGAGACGGCAGACGAGCCTGCGAGAAAAGGAGCGGCTACGCCCCTTACAGGGCCAGAGCCATTCTGTGGTATAGGTGCGCACACTATCCGGGAAATGCTCAGAGAAAGAGTACGGGTGGACAGATCGAACTATTGATTTGATCTACCTGGGCTACGGCAGGCCAAATCACTCCTTGGTAAATATAACAAAAGGAGGTTTGAAGCTTGTATCGGACTGAGTAAGAACCGGCTTCGAATTCTAACGGGGTTTCTCACTGGTCACTGCAGACTGAGGGGGCATCTCACGAAGTTGGGCATCCTAAACGACGACTCTTGCAGATTCTGCAATGAGGAAGAAGAAAGTCCGGGTCATTTACTTCCTGTGGAGGAAGCATCCACACAAGGAGGTGCGTACTGGGAAAGTATCAGGTGCCAGAGCATGATTGGCCGAATCTGGATCCTCTGCTGATCTTGAAATTCCTAACGGATTTAGGGTTGGTGGAGGTCCTCTAAAGGCTGGCAGAGGTATGGTTCGTGATACCTAGGGCATCGTCACCCAACACGGACTCGTAGTGGGGGCACAAAAGACCAACGGTCGCAGTGCAAATCCCCCTTTATTATTATTATTATTATCCTATAATCAAATTTTTTTCCCTGAAACCGAAAGGTAAAAATTTCACCGAAGTTAATACCCGCAGATATGGTAACAATGTTTGGGTGGGGATAAATTAAGTCCTAGGTTGATCATATGGTATTTGCTATAAAAAAAAGGTTATGCGCAAATGTGAGAGAATGTGTGTTTTCTAACTTGTTGGCTGTAAAAGTAGGCGTGTCAAAACCTATCCCTTCCCACGACTGACGACCCATAGAACACATATAAAAATTTTGGTGAGAATCGGTGCTGTAGTTTTCGCGTCTACTCGTGACAAACACACACGTCTCTTTTATATATATAGATTTGCAGCAAAACGGCTTAATTTGGAGCAAATGTTTTTTGTTTGTTTTTTCGTTTAGGTTTGTATTTAAAAGTAGTGTATTTGAAGCAAACGTTCTCCGGACCCGTACATCCCCCCCCTAAATACGGCCTTGTTGTTAATTGTCCCGCTTGCTAAAAGGGCAATACGTCCGTTAAAAAAAATTCCCTTTTTCGTAGGCGCAAACAAAAATGTTTTATTTATTGGTCCTGTAAGGGGGGCGACCGCCCAAAATGGATAATTATGGATAATTATTTTTTTTATTCTTTTTTTTGTACTGGACTTTTTTCCGATTTGATAACCTTAAATCAAAAAAACTTTGGGACAATAATTTTTACACCCAATTAGAGTTGCCAGCTCCAAATTGCCCGAAGGGGTACACTAGTGATTTTGAAGGAAGGCTAATGGGGGACAAAATAAAATTATAAAAAATTTTTTATCACATTTAGATATGAAATAATTCAAAAATGCATTTTTTTTTTGCATTGTTTAAGATATTTTTGACGTTTTTCCACAAAAAATTTAGTGCTCAAACACACAAAAATTTACAAGTTTTTTGTCAATAACGGTTAACAAACAATTTTTATCGATTTGAATAAAATTTTTTCAATTTAAACTATTTTTTTTTCAAAAAAGATATATGTTAAAATTATTTTGTTGACCGTATATTGTTGACCGTTTAGCATGAAATGGAGCTGGCAGAATTTTATAATTATATTCGGATTCAGCGTGGCAAAAAAAATAATTTGTTCGATCAATCTAATTTAAAAAGAATTACTTTTTGTTTGACTATATTTATTTAAATATAATTTGTTTTGTTTAATGTAATATTTATTAAATATGTTTTCATTGTCGAATTAAACTTTAAATATTGTTGCAACAATTTTTTCTTTAATTTTATATTAACTATTGTATTTAATTGGAAAATCCCGAAAATCCCGAACAAATCCCGGGATCCCGGGATTGTAATTTCAAATCCCGAAATCCCGGGATTTTCAAAAACACTTCGGGATTGAATGCCTTAGTTGCCACTAAGGCATTCAATCCCGGGATCCCGAATCCCGAAATCCCGGGATCCCGAACGTTTTCTAAATCCCGGAAACCCGGGATTTTGAGTCCGGAATCCCGGGATAAAAAAAATTTAATTTTTATGGATTGTTTAAGATATTTTCGACGCTTTTCCACAAAAATACTGCAGTGCGTTTACTTTCAATCCAATTGGTAAACACAAAAAGCTCACGTTCGTAGACTTAGTGCTACACACACAAAAAATTAAGACAATTTTTGTCAATAACAGTGAACAAAACATTTTTATCGATCTGAATAAAATTTTTTCAAATTGAAACAATTTTTTTTATTCGACAAAAAGGTAGATATAATTAATAAAATTATTTTGTTGACCGTTTGAGTGTTGTACTTTTGAATGGATTCAGCGTGGCAAAATAAATAATAAAGCAACTCAATTTAACACATAAATTACACTGTTCAACAATTTAAGGCAAATTTTTTAGGGCCTCTACGAAATTTTTGTGGGATGATAGTAACGTATGTGACAGTAAAACCCTAGCTGGGTTTTGCTCCACCTCATCACAATTTTTTTTTAGACGTCATAATGCATTGTCACAGCTTTTCATTTGTAAAAAGTGTTTAGCGGTTGAACTGATTTAGATAATCCCGTACTCTTTTTTTTTGTTGGAAATGTAATTTCTTGATCTTTCCTCCAGTTTTAAGGAATTGAAAATCGTACTAGTAGTTGTTTACAAATCGGAATTTGAACGTTTTAATTTTTTTATATTTTTATTTATTTTTTTTTTAAATTTAAAGTTGCAACGTTCAAATTCCGATTTCTCAACAACTTCTAGTTCGATTGTTCGATTTTTGTTTAATGCAATATTTATTAAAATAATATTTACGTGGAATTAAAAAAAAATTAAGCTTAAAATATTGTTGCAACAGTTTTTTCTTAAATCCCGAAAATCCCGAACAAATCCCGGGATCCCGGGATTGTAATTTCAAATCCCGAAATCCCGGGATTTTCAAAAACACTTCGGGATTGAATGCCTTAGTTGCCACCTAGGACTTAATTTCTCCCCACCCAAACATTGTTACCATATCTGCGGGTCTTAACTTCGGTGAAATTTTTACCTTTCGGTTCCAGGGAAAAAATTTGATTATAGGAAAGGTTTAACGTTTAAGTTTGTTAGGCCCAGCAAAGCGGTTCGGGCCCAGCTAGTAATAAATAAATTTAGAACAATTTAAATAAGTTTCTAATAAAAGTATTGCATTTTACTTTTATTGGAAACTTACTTAAATTGCTGCAAACTAAAAACTTATTTCTGATAAACGTTCACATTGGAAAAACCGAATTCGACATAAGCTCTGTTGTTATCGACCAGAACGAAAGTAGCTCAGTGGCACAGCGTGTACCTTACGCCCCGCGTTAAAATCCTGTCTGAGTTGAAATTATCTTTTTTTTTCTTTTATCAAACGTTGGTCGCAAACGAAACAACAAACGAGTGTATGTTTGTCTAATTCTTCGTTTCTTACGAATGAAAAAATTCTTTGTGTGTAGGTGACGTTCTTTCAGGTCTGGAGTCTACATCAAATTTGCCTAATACAAATAATGTTAACGTACGAGTAGTCTCCCAAAAGAGTGGAGACAATTGGCCATCAAAACACTATAATAAAGCATGAGAAACATTTGCCAAAATAAATAAAAATTGTTTTAAGTTCCTACAAAAAAGCTACTAAATGCTTCAAATACAGCATGCAACAAGCGCTACCTCCCAAGAACATGTAATGTAAAAATATATATTTGAATAAGTATCGCATTTGTAAAGCTTAACTTCCCGATAGGTTATTCCATATCGACCTGAACGGAAAATCTGATAGGGAAATCTTGTATGAATATCAGGCACTTCCGTGTCAAATCGAAACAATTTTTCAAAAAATTACCACCTCTTCGATTTTGATGAAATTTGGAAGGTAGGTAAATAACAGCGAAAAAACTAGGCGTGGCTCCCATATAACGAAAAAAAAGGTCAACCTTTCCCAAGTCTTTTTTATAGCTGTTTTCGATTGGAAATGTTTAGAAATGGATTTTCGACAAGCTTCCGGTGACAAGGTCCAAGCTTCCGAAACCACATATAAATGGGTCAAAATAGGGTCTTGAGACCAAATTTTTTTTTTTTTGGTGGATTTGATTGGAAATTTTTAGAAACGGATTTCTGTTGTGGTCTGAAGCTCCAAAGCTCCAAAAGATGGGGTTTTGAGACCAAATTTTTTATATTGAGGTATTTCTAAACTTCTTCTTTGTGGGGGTATTTCAGCTTCGGCATTGCCGAAAATAGCCCACTCTCTAGTTTTTATTTGAATCTTAACTTTTTTATAATAACTGAAGTTTAACATTTTTGTGCAACTATTTTTTATGTTTATGCTTTCATAGAATTACAGTAAGTTGTTTTGCTTTATAACTTTACAAACTATTAAAATTGCGTTTGACATTGATGAGTGTCATATGAGGTTCTGCCGGCATATTCGAATTCGATAAACGAATTATTGCACCAAAAAATGTGGAGCCTCATATGAGGTTTTGTCAAAAGTCAGGGGCAGTCGAAATGGTTCTGAACTTAGGTGGCATATTCGAATTCGATGATTTGTATTAAATTACTATGGAAACATCAAAAAGTTTATTTTCAAAATGATTCCAATTGGTTTTGAAACTGGCTCTTTTTGATTGGTATTTATTGTATTGCTATGGAAACAGGCTGTATAAAAACGGTGATTTTTGACAATATTAATGTCGAAACCGCCTGCGGCACAAATAACGCCTCTGTGTGCGCAGGGCTTTAAGAAAAGTTCGAAAAAAACAAAAACGAACTTATATTGTTTTGATATTATTTATCAACCTTGCAAATTTCATCCAAATCGGAGAGGTCGAGGGCCATTTTTTTAAAAGTCGTGTCGATTTGATATGGAGTTTTCCATATGCATTATCATTAATGTATATACAACTAATTTATTTTCATATAAAATAAATAGCTGAATTCAAACGATCAATAAAGTATTCGCCTTGATTAAAACAATCGTTTAAATGCAGTACTTGTTGTATTGTACAGTCGTACTTCCCTACAATGAATTCGCACGGGACCAGAAAATAACTTCATTATATAGAAATTCACTATAAAGAAGTTCGAATGTACTTAAGAAACAAGTTATTTGTCAGTTACCGGCTAGACAGTAAATTTAAAGAAAGCTAATGAATATCTTAATGGTTTTCGAAATGAACATCAAATTCAGCCAAAAATTTAACTACGTTAATTACCAACCAACGTATTAACGATTTAATTTACAAAAAAAAAAAGGCTGGAGTGTTGTGTGTAAAGTCTCTCAAATGCATTTTAACGCTTCTTCTGACAAACAACTGTTTTCGAATGTTTAAACTCCAAGAAAAACTTAAAACATTAAATACTGTTTAGAAAGGTGGCAAACTTAATTTCCTCTAAAAGTTTGGATATTAAAAAAATAATATAACGAAGCGTAGAATAGTGAAGCCAATTATGTTGTTTTGAATAGATTTAAAAGAAATACAAAAAATAACAAACGTTAATGATGAAAGTTTTTAAAGTAACGCTAAAAAAGCTGCGCCATTAGGTTGGAGAAACTTACCACATAATGCAACGTGATGGTGTATAGGTACTCGGAAATATGAAAAGATGAAATTTGAAAAGACGTTTTGTCAAAGAAATTTTAAAATATTTAAATTATGTTATTACCATTTGTGAACATTTTTCTGAATTTTGATTTAATATCTTTATTGTGTTTAAACAGCAATGAATAATTTCATTTTTTTTTTCTGTCGTTGCTTTTTTTCTATTCATTTAAATGTTACGGAATTTAATACTTTCAGCAGTGATATCATTTGTCTTTCTTAGTTCTATTTACGAATACTTCATTATCTTATCAACAAAATATGTTTCCAATTGATTATATTTTGGTATATTGTTTTACGGTAAATATGTAGGTACTGCAATGAGGATACTGCAATCTAATCATTATATACTTTTTCAATATTTTCCCAGCGGGAACTCAAGCACTTCATATGTGCTCTTTAGTTAGTGATTGACACCAGTGTTACCACATATGTTTCATACTGGTCGCCATTCCAACATTTCAAATTCGCCAAGAGTCGCCAAATTTTGGTTAAGGGTTTTTTAATAAAAAAAATTGTGTTAAGGTACACTGAGGGAAAAAAATAGTGAAATCAAATGAAATGTATTTAAATCAAATATAAACGTATTTGATAGTGCTCCTAAGCTGTTTTAATTTAAATCAAATATGCGCGTATTTAAAATTGTATTAAATATGAAAATATGAGATTATAAAAAAACTATACATCTTTTTGGGAATAGGTTAAAACATATGGAATAAGATACATCAGATCTATTAAAGAAAAAAGAATAGTAAAATCAAAGCTTACATTTAGCTACCAGGTCATTTTAAAAAATAAGCAAATTTCGATTTGAATTGCAATTAATCGAAAAAAAACAGTGTTACATTCAAACCGACTTCATATTTGAGATCAGTGACACCAAATTAACTAGTATATAACTAGTCATCAAAATCCGAGGACTATTTCCAATGTTTTTCATTTTTGTATGGGGAAAAAGAAGTGCATTCCTTGCAGACCTTTCTTTATCCGATTGGCTCCAAACTTCACATAAGTCATTTTTATATACAAAAGAACCAAACTGGCCCAATCGGACAGTTCCTAAGTTTTTGAACCGTACATACATTTTATGGATTCAATAATTTACGCTGAATACAGAACGGATATAAAATTACTCGTTACAGTCGAACCAGCATAACAGAAAAATATTTCACTAAAACGAAGTACGGTTTTATCCAAAATTATCAGTTTTTACCCAAATTGTTTTCTCATAAATGGGATAGTGCCAAAGGCAAAGCCAGGATTTTATAAAAATTGCCATTAAAATTAAATTTTTAAGGCTTGTTTCATTTATGCGGAGTTAAATTGGTATAAATTATTGATTGCGAATGCTATTTTGTTTCAGCTACCCGTGGTTTTCAGTTAAGCTGGTTTCAGTAAAGCGAAATAATAATAAATATATTTGTCCAAGTCTGTCTGTCTGTCTTTCGGTCTGTCTTTCTGTCTGTCTTTCTGTCTGTCTTTCTGTCTGTCTTTCTGTCTGTCTTTCTGTCTGTCTTTCTGTCTGTCTTTCTGTCTGTCTTTCTGTCTTTCTGTCTGTCTGTCTTTTTTTTTAATGTTAGCCATTCTGGTGGTTTGTCCACACGACGCTGCGGTCGTGAGAAGGAACCAGAGCCACTTACAAATATATTCACTCCTTTTTTCTTATAAATGTTAGCCGCCCTGGTGAGGTATCGAACCCACAACGCTGCGATTGTAAGTAATATGAAGTAGCGAACTAAGCGCCTTCTCACCAGAGCCACTAATGCTCATACAATTCCTTTACCTAATATGTATATACACACACAAAAAAATCATGTTTCACATATATAAGCAAAAATAGCTTCGACCTAAAGCTGCCACCTTCAAGAAAATAACACTGCCACAAGACTACCGTTGCCACCTAACACTATTTTCACCTATTACGGTGGTGTATTAGATTTTCATATTACACTTTCATATTACACTTTCCTATACACTGCATATATTCCCAGTACAACATTAAGGTCCGCACACATCAACGCGAAGTACCGCAGCCGCAGCGAAACTTACTCAAAAATGTTTCTTGCAAATGCGAAAATATATTTGTTTAAGGTGAGAAATTTCATAAAAACAAATAAAAATGTGAATCATTTATAAATTTAAATTCCCGAAAAAAATACTACAAAATGAACACCTTTCTTAGAAGTCACTCAAGAAATTGTAAAAGGGGAAATCAGAACTTAAAAAATTGAATTCTCGGAAAGCCGATTCTTGCTACAATAAAAGATTCAGATTCGGTTTTAGTATGTCAAAATACATAACACGAAAATAAAAATTGAAAAAATTCAATGAATAAAACGCTTTGCAATAAAAATAATCGACAATCTGAAATTTCATATATTTTGACTGCTCATCTGCACAACTGAATCGTTTCCGAGGGGTTTCCCACTTTAAATGAATCGCCCTAATGTTTAGCCGTAACAGGTGAAAACATTGTTAGGTGGCAACGCTAGCCTTTCGGTAGTATTATTTCCTTAAAGGTGGCAATGGTAAATCAAAGCTATATTTTTGTGTGTATATACCAGAGAAGAGCGTCGGTGCACCGAAAACCAGTTTCAAGCTACTCGCCAAAACCCAAGTGCAACTCCCAACTCGAATCCGTGTCGACGGATGCCACAAGTGTTCGGTGCTTGTGGATCCGAGTTCGTACGAGTGCACACGAGAAAAAAATAAAATGCTTGTGCCATTCGGCAAAAACTCGAATGACCTGGATAGTCGGATTAACTTGCGCATTGAAGTTGCTTGTGTGCGCTTGTGGGTTATTTGAAGTACGGAAAATGTTCGTATTTTGTATTTAGTATTCAATTTGTCGTTGCTTGTGTGCGCTTGTGGGCTATTTGCACTACCGAAAATTTTCGTATTTTGTATGTAGCATTCAATTTGTCAATTATTTCGTGAGATATTATAGCTGATTGATTTTATTAAAATATAAACACTTTCATCATTTTTTAATAACAAAAAAGGAATAGTTTTATTGAAAAATCTTATTTGTACCAAAAAAAATAAAAGTAGGAAATTCATAAAGAAAAACTTAAAAAGCAAATAAAAAGTATGCAATTTAAATTTTAACTTAAAACTATAGAATTTAAAAATTATTAAAAAATTTTAAAACTGAGCTTAAAAATTAAAAAAAAAAAACAAATGACTTAAAAAATATAAAAATTCATATGCAACAAACATATGCGCTAACTGTGTCAAAGGTGCAGCGCTTTTTTTAAGAGCGTAGCATTTGTGCCGATTTAAATTCGAGGTCTGTTGTCTAGAAAATTTCATTAGACGGTGGCAAACACGGCAACAAACATGATCACTTAAAAAAGTTCCATCATCTCTTTGAACTTAACCAAAGATAGTCCTTTTCCTTTTCCTTTTCTTTTTGGTGTAATATTATAAATTCCACTTGAAATTTTTCTTACAACTTCTTCGTGGTCCATTTCACTGATAAATGATGTTTCGATTGCAACTTTCAAATTACAACTAAATGAAAATATTTTTAGGACATAGAAAATAAGCTGCTTTTGCATATTTTTTTCACAATTGCAGCAATTTTTACCGACACGACAAGTGGAACCATAAATTTGGGATTTTCCTAAATCCAAAATTCGCGATCTCAAAAGGGTTTACAAGCTGATCATAAAAAATTATGCACAGTCGTTTCTTTGTTAATATATTGCAACAGCAAACGCATTCTTTAACAAACAACAATGAGACAGCGACACCAAACCGCAACATAACAAAACAAATTCTTACGCAGTGCGACACATTTGCATTTGCCTATCGCAAGCAGCGCTGTGAATAGGACATCGCGAAAGGAGTTCGTCGCAACTCGACATTTCTCGCTCATAACAGCGAAGAAAACAAAGCGTAAAAAAGTGTAGGCGCCAGCGCACAGTGATTTGTCCCATAGACAAAATTCAGAAAGTTTGATGTCATCAATGATATAAAATATGGTATTTTTGGAAAGGTAATACATTGACTAAAAAGAATATGAACTTTTTTATTTGATTAAAATTTTTTTGACGTCCGTAGATTATTTTCAAATTAGGGAAATTTGATAATAAATGCTGGAACAAAAAAATTTATTTTTCATAACTTGGCGAAAAAAATTGCCCAAAAGGCATTTTTTTCAAAAAAAAAAAAAATTCACCATTTTTTACCAACTTTTTGAAAAAAATGTTATTTTGTAAATGCCTAAAATTACGATTTTATATCAAAAAAACTTTTCAAAAATTTCATAATGTAAATAAAATGGTAAAATGTGATGAATGTATGTACTTTTATTTATATATTGATATTAATGTATGTATAGTAACTAAAAGCTCAATTGAAATATTGTTGATCCAATGAGATTTAATTTTTCTCTATTTTACTCTTCTCTCTTCTTCCTATTGACTAAAGCGGTCAATACCGAATGGTTTTGGAAATACCGGGCTCTCCAGATTTTTCAGGATTTCTTGGGGTTTGTTACTTTACCAAGCAATGCACATGTTAAACAAATAAAAAAATAAAAAATGTGCCAGAATTATTAAAATTGAGAATGCAGGTAAAATTTATGGTAAAAGTGAATACGTCACTTCGACAAAAGTACACTATCAAGTACACCAATCCGTGAATACCCCTAATAGTAGAATATACATAATATAATATAGTATAATATACATTTTTCTTTACAAAGTATTCAAGATTATAAAAATGTATTGATCTTTTCAATAGTTATAATATTAAATTTATTAAAAAGATTTGTTATTGTTTTTCCATTAATGTACCTGCTAAACTACAACTGCTAGCCAAAAACGGTTACCAAATTTGAAATCAGCTAATCAAGAACCACTAGAATCCGTTATAAAAGCTAAGAAACCTTTTTCGAAATATAATTGTAGAGTTGTATTATATGCATAATAATTAAAAAAGAAAATCAAGCATACAATTCTGGATTTATAACTATAAGAGTTACGGAAAAACCGATTACATTTTTGAAATCAGCGGGCCAAAACACATTTAGAAACTTAGTTTCAATTAATTCAGAATACTCCTTCGATTTTTGTCCCAAGCTCATATGGAGACAAATCACTGTGCAGCGGTCGGACAATTTTCTGATCACATTTTTTTGGTGCGACTTGTCGCGTTGGTAAAGAGTGCAGTATTTTCATGTCCTGGAATTGGGGGAAAAAATGTAAAAGCAGCTAATTTAAAAATTGCAATTAGAACATCGATTATTTGCGCAGTGAATGAACCCAAAATATTACGAGTACAATTTATAAAATACATAGATACATTCTACATTATAGTAGATAGCTATAGATATTGTTTCTTTACTGAATAGTCAAAGAATTTTTATACAAATAATTAAACAATAGTCTTAGAATAATTTTTTTCTTTATGGACAAATTTTCATGCGTGCAAAAAAAATAAAATTTGGTGCACTGTCTAAAAGTAACTGCATTAATTTAACAAATTTTTTTCTCAGTGGAAAAATTAGCATGTGTCCAATAAATATAAAATTTGTTGCACTCTGTAATGCCAACAACACTATTAAAATCAATTTTTCTATGTGGAAAAATTGTATGTGTACAAAAAAATTAAAATTTTTGCACGGTGTAGTAGAAAATAAGTTTTTTAAAACAATTGTTTTTACCATTCCGTAATGAATTCAATATTCTAAAATTTTCCTACATGTCGCAAGAAACTTAACAATACTAAATACGAACATTTTCCGTACTGCGCAGTGCGCACTGCTCATTCAACACAACTTGAGCACACAAGCTATCCAATTGCTTCCGCCTATCCAGGTCATTCGAGTTTTTGACGGATGATGCAAGCGTTCGAGAGCGGCAAGTGGAAGTGGATTCGCAACTTGCTAAAACAGCGGTTAGCTTGCCGGTAGCTTGTGGGCTAAGCTACTCGGCGCTATTCTCTGGTATATACACATTCACCATACAGCTTGATGAACTATATCGCCATTAGCTCAATTTATTTCATAGCTGGCTGTGGTCTGCTGGTTAGAGCTTCGGCCTATGACTGCGGCAGTCATAGGTTCAAGCGCGCCACCGGTCGTATTTTTTTTTTTGAATCCATTGCTTGATATTCTTTTTTCTTTTTTTAATCTTTCTTTTTTAATGTAACAGTTCAACTTTACACAATTACATCATCAAACTATATTTATTTCTATTCCTTACAAAATTGAATAAAAGTTCACATATTTCATAAATGATTTTCATATGTATATATAAATTATGGAGTTCACCATACGGCTTGGTTTACCTAACCGCCATTAGCTGAAAATAATTTCGTAGTTGGCTGTGGTCAGTTGGGTAGAGCTTCCGCTTTGTCTGCAGCTGTCTTGGGTTCAAGCCCGTCACCGGTCGTATTTTTTTTTGAATCCATTGCTTGATATTCTTTTTTCTTTTTTTAATCTTTCTTTTTTAATTCTTTTTTAATGTAACAGCTCAACTTTACACAATTACATCATCAAACAAAATTTCTATCTATTCTTTACAAAATTTAATAAAAAATTACATATTTCACAAATTTCTATAAAAAAAAAATTACATTTAAATTTTAAAAACATAGAAAATATTTTTGCATCTAAAATCTATTTTGTAAACATTTAATTTTTTAAATTTAATTCACTAGTTAGTATGAAAAAGGGGAAAAAAAAATGGGGATTCAATTTTTGTTTCACTTAAGCGGGTTTTTCACTTAAGTGGGCTCGACTATATTTGAATAATTAAAAACTTGTTTTTATTTTCATTTAAAAAAATGTTATTTCTTAAAATTAAAAAAGAAGAAGAATTTGATAATTTTAATATTACAAGTAGTTAACATTTAACTTACTTAAAACAAAACATAAAAACCGTGAAGAAAATATTAAATACAGCCTCGGAAAAAATCGGTAGATTTAACCGAAAAAGAAGAAAACCATTAATTTTGTTTAGTTACATTTGGAAAAAAAAGCTCATATCAAACACAAAAATAAATTCCAAAAATGCAATGATAGCATGTTTAAAACAAATAAATAACAGCTTGAGAGCTCCCAGTTTTTCTAGATCAATTCTTAAAACCGTTTTGCATTTTGCATTTTTCTCATAAATAAATAAGAGCTTGAGAGCAGCCTTTTTTTAATTTAGCAATTTAAAATATACATAATGACGTTTTCTTTACGATATAATATTGAATAATTATTGAAAACAATTTTTTGTAAATGTAAATTTATGACATTTGCTAGAAGACACCAACTTTCATCGCTGTATCATATAAATAACTGTAATCTAGAAAAGGTTTTTACTTTTGTGGACCTGGGTGTTACTATGGATCCAAAACTTCGCTTTCATCTACATATTGATCTATGTGTCAATAAGGCGATGGGTGTTCTAGGTTTCATTAAAAGATGGTCAAAAGAATTTAATGACCCATTCGTTACCAAAAGTCTTTACATATCACTTGTAAGACCAATTTTGGAATATGCATCAGTCTTGTGGAATCCACAATACAACTGCCACTCTGATAGAATTGAATTGGTTCAAAAACAATTTTTATTACTTGCTTTAAGAAACCTTCGCTGGAATCCGAATCAGAACCTACCTCCATTCGAAAATCGTTTAAAACTCTTGGACATCCCTACTCTAAAAAATAGAAGAACGATGCTTAATGTAACATTTTTGATTAAATTGATAAATGGCTCTCTGAATTCTACATTTTTGCTTCAAGAAATTGATTTTAATATCCCAACCCGTCGTTCCAGATCTTTCATTCCTTTGATATTAAGTATGTGCCGTTCTAATTACGCGCAGAATGAACCTTTTTGTTGTATTTGTAGCGATTTTAATAGCCTGTATTTTGTCTTTGATCTGTCAGATTCACTTAATAAAACTAAAATTTTTATTTTAAATGCACTTGATCACACTTAAGCCTTTGTTGCTCTTTGAGTTTTTGGACCGCTTAGGGTCTAACGAAATGACAGGGTTGCCAAACTCCACAAAGATCGGCATTGTCGATTTTTTGGAAGTGTTGTATTTTTGTTGTATTTTATATTTATATTTCAACAGAAAAAAAAAAAAAAGATGTGTGTTTAGCTATTACAAAAAACATCTTTGTACATCTTTTTTTGGTGTGTCGTTAATATGAAAAAATGTATAAAAAAATCGCGCGATTTTATAATACATTTGTTGTTGTAATTTTCGTGTTGATTTATGAATGAACATTTTTGTAGTGTACCCACTCCTATTTATGTGTCAAAAGCTGGATTTCAACAAAATCAACAATTGCCCAAAAAAAAAAAAATGAAAAAACACCCAAATCAAAAAGGAACAATCGCCCAAAAATGTTGGTAAAATTTTTTGGGCGATTATTCATTTTTGGTTTTCGGGCGATTGTTCGTTGGGCGATTGTTCGCACAGTCTTTCGGAGCACTTCACTTTCACTTTTTAGTGCAACCCGATTTCGGTCACTTTTATTTTTTTATTTACGATTTAAAAAACTATAAGAAAGCCATAAAAAACTTTAAGCTTCTTCACGTAAAAGATCAATTAAAAACGACATTACAATTAAATTTTAACATAGTCAAAACTGCCTTTCCTTAAGAAATTTAAGTATGTTAGAATTGAAAAGCTGATTGCATAAAATCTGTAACACATAGCCTATGACGGATTTAGGTTTTTATGTACATAAATGTGTAAACAATCAAATAAAAAAAGAAAAAAAAATTCATATTGAGTAAAATATATAGAGCCCGACCGATTAATCGGCATCGGCTTCGGCCGTTATCGGCCAAAAATGCACCTTCGGCTTCGGTTTTTCCAAAAAATGGCCGAAGTTTTAGCCGAAGCTTTTCAATTTTTTTTCTTGTTTTTGCGACACTGAAAACCAAAAATAATTTTTTACGATACGATTTTCTAAAAATTGTGTAATTGATGGAATTTCCCATGGGACATAAGAGGCTCACAAAACAAAAAATATGATTAAAATTTAACTTAGTAATATATTGAGTGAATCTCGCCTCAAATTGCGTGGCACGGGGTTACAGCTGCCACAAAGTACATCCTTGGACATTTTCTGGGTGGATTACTGAATTTAAAATATAGATTTGGAAGCTTAATACTCGCCCTGATGTCAATGTTAAAAGGAGTCCTGGTAAACTGTATGAAATTTCAAATATACACGCAGAGAAAAAACATGGTTGACCCGATCATATTTTAAGGGGACCATATTATGATTGGCGAAATGATTGCACCAACCATGCCATGATTGCATACTAAACATTTACATGATTGCAGCTAACCATTTACATGATTGAAAATAAACATATAATGATTGCAGCCAAAAAATTGCATGATGGTTACAATCATGTTAACCAATTTTTAGTCAACTTTCAATTGAATTTCTACATCTACTTTTTAATAGTTTTAAATTATATTATCAATATTTCAATGTAATATTAGCTGATTGTTATATTATATTTAAGAAATAATAGTTCATATAAATTTTTCTTTGCTTACTTACGTTTGGCCGTGCCGAGATTTGAACCTGGGATACTTGGGTTGCTGACGAAGCGCGTTAGCACGTTTAGCTACTACTGCCTTGCATTTATTGTGTTCTAAATGCATACATATACTAATCATATGTAATTTTTATGTGTATACGAATTTTTCATGAAATATTTTTGGAAATGAATTTAAGCATTTATATACATTTTTTGTAAGATTAAGAGGTCTATTCGCAATAGCCGCCTCAGTCTCACTAGTGACTTTTGTCTCAATTTGATACAATTTGGTATTCTGAACTATTTGGAAAAGCTTTGTCATACAAGTTGTGATCAAAGTTGCGGGCAATGTTATTCCAGTTTAGGTCGAGTCGAATTAGTTGGCTACAGCCGGTGTCTTGTACTTGTGTAGGTTTGTATATTTTGGTGCTTATGTTTGCAGAAAAGTTCAAATCTACACAAGTACTCCAGATCGTGAATACTCTTATTAATATTAAATATCCAATCATATCTATATATATAAAAGAGACGTGTATGTTTGTCTCGAGTAGACGCGAAAACTACAGCACCGATTCTCACCAAAATTTATATATGTGTTCTAGGGGTCGTGAGTCGTGACATAGGATAGGTTTTGACACGCCCACTTTTACCGCCCACAAGTTAGAAAATACGAATTTCTCTCACATTTGTGAATCTTTAAAAGCAAATACCATATGATCAACAATCAACTTGGTTGCCACCTAGGACTTCATTTTTCCCCACCCAAGCAGTGTTACCATATCTGCTGATATTCCCAGTACAACATTAAGGTCCGCACACATCAACGCGAAGTACCGCAGCCGCTGCGAAACTTACTCAAAAATGTTTCTTGCAAATGCGAAAATATATTTGTTTGAGGTGAGAAATTTCATAAAAACAAATAAAAATGTGAATCTATCTATATCTATATATATATATATATAAAAGAGACGTGTATGTTTGTCACCAGTAGACGCGAAAACTACAGCACCGATTCTCACCAAAATTTATATATGTGTTCTAGGGGTCGTGAGACGTGACATAGGATTGGTTTTGACACGCCCACTTTTACTGCCCACAAGTTAGAAAATACGTATTTCTCTCACATTTGTGAATCTTCTAAAGCAAATACCATATGATCAACAGTCAACTTGGTTGCCACCTAGGACTTAATTTTTCCCCACCCAAGCAGTGTTACCATATCTGCGGGGATTTTTACCTTTCGGTTTCTTTCAAAGTATGAAATCGATTTGCTAAAGTATTTCACGTCGATGTACCGATCACAAATTTCAACAACTTCGTGTATTTTCAACATTAAATGCAGCAGGGAGTAATAATTAAGGTTATTTCCATTTGATTGCATGTAACTTTTCAACAATGGAAAAAACCTAAGGCAATGCCAAAATAACACGGCTTCTCCTTGAGTATTACATATTCGCAATTCCATAATTTGCCCCAATCTCCCAGTGCACATTTTACGCCCACTTTCACAGTACTTCATTTCCACTTAAATGCATTTGCCATTTACATTCCAAATAACTACGGAAAAATGTCTATTGTGAATGGAAATTAAATTATACCCAACTTAAAGCTCCCCACACAATGCCGCGAAATTTCCCCAAAAATTGCTCAAAAATTGCAAGGCGATATTCGGCTCGGACAAATTTTTTCGTGCTGAAAAATTTCACAAAAACAAAAACAAATGCATATCATTCTAGAGCGCACTATCGTAGTTTCAAGAAAAAGTACCACGACACCAACGAAATTTTGCATTCATGTGTGGCGACCTTAAATGCGCACTGCGAAAGTCGCCCACTTTCACAGTAACCCTACACCAGTACTTCATTACAACTTTAAATACCCAAAATTCCGCCGCCGCGGTACTTTCTCGAAAATTCTTCCAGCAAAGATATTGGAATACAAAAATTTGTTTGCGGTGAAAAATTTCAAAGCTACAACTAAAAATGTGTATCATTTATAAATTTTTTTTAAAAAAACGCAGTATCGCATATTCAAGCAACATTTTTGTTCAAGTTCCGTACCGGCTGCGGAATTTCGCGTTATCTTATGGGGACCTAAATGCAGGGAAACCGCCATTAATATTACGAGAAGACGTCCATTGCGAATGAAAATTAAATTAAACTTGACTTAAATGCATACACTGCAATTGGCCTTTTCGTCAAATAAGCACTGCAAAATTGTTCCAACAAGATATAGAAATCACTTTCTTCCCACAAGAAAAATTTACAAAAACACAAAAGAACGTCTCTCAATGTGGCAACACTCCTCACAGACGGGGCGCTCAACCAGTGCAGCCAACTTTAGGCAAATTTCCCTTCCTAAGGGAATTTTTGGTCTAATTTTGTCTAAAAGGGATAAATGTACTTATTTTTACTTAATTTGAAGGTGCACTTAGACCGTAGGCGCGAACACAACATTTGTCGCGAACTCCAATTGTAAACGAAATTCCGTTCGTGTAACCGTTTACACTGTATTCAGTCAGCACCTCCCGCACCAGCATCGGAATCTACAGATTTGTTCGTTTTCAAGTGTTTACACTGCCGGGCCATTTTGTGCGAGCATTCGGCTACGTACCAAAGCTCAAAGATCGTAATCCAGTCGTTTGTACCGGCCGATTTAACGGCATGTGCTTCAAATACTTATACCAAATGTCATTTAATTTAATTTCAATAATCTTCCAAACATACTTTACTGCGCTACATACATGCATACAATACGAATCATTCATTCATTCATCAAAACCTATTTCAATACCAATCGCTACATCAATTTTCCTCTCTATAAAATTGTACAAAATTAACTCCACAGTATAAACACCAATTAAACATATATATTTAAAAATTACTTTCATCCATTCATACATTACATTGCAGACAATGCAACAACAAAAAATTATTTAGGCCCAGCGAAGCGGACAGGGCCCAGCTAGTACATATATATATGTACTAATTAAAAAAAAACACATTATTAAACATTTGGTTTTTAAAAATCATACAGTGACTCGAAGAAGTATTTTGCATATTCTTTTCCATGTACAGTGGCTCACAGCCAAAAAGGAAAAAAGTTTAGGAATAGGTCAATTTTTGGATCCATCTGTCTCAATATTAACTACCTTTTTGATGAATTAATATTGTAAAGTGCCCAATTTTTTTAAACGCACCAAAAATATGGTTCATAATCAAGGTATAAATGTTTTAGACTAGCATTCGACAGCCCTGCCTTAATTCAAAAGCCCCTGTGGTCAATAATGAAGCGACGAAAGCGAAACGTGGCAAAACTCGATATGACGTGCTTAGCTAAGAAAAATACAGCGACTCTATCAATGAATAAAGGAAGATACACACAATATCAACAAAGCCAAAGTAGTAAATGTGAATACTTATCAAAATGTAAATAAAATTCTTATTTTCATTAAAAAAAGCTCGATGGTCCTATTATTTTGTCCAGCTGAATTATGACCGAATTCGCCCCAACTCAGCAAATTTGATTTTTTATGTTTTTTTCTGCTATGTTTGCCTTTTTTTATATTTACACAATGCAAAGTAATAAATTAAATTTGAGATTTCTTTAAAATATACAAAAATATGGCTCTGTCAACAATTACAGTGCAAAAAAATCTTGGCCCTATTATTTTGACCATGAGTGCTTTTTCATACACTTCCACATGAGCTAGAGAGCTAAAATTTGGAACACTGATAGATCTCCGGTGACAATGCATTCTATTTTGGTCCATCAGAGGCGTAGGGGGCCGTGGGGGACTCAGGTCTTATTGACAAAATGTAATTTTGTACCCTTTGGAAAGGGGGGTGTGGGGGCAAAGGAGAGCGGGATGGAGCCAATCTGAAGTTCTAACTTTCGTATTTTGTAAGCTGAAATTCTTTACTTAGCTTCGCATTCGGGAAAAAGAGTAAAAAAGGGGGGGAGAAACAAATTTTTTTTGTAAAAAAAAGACTAAAAAACTAGTAAGAGAATTATCTTTGGTCTGACCGAAGCTATAATACCCTGCACATGCGAGTACGATTCATTCTGAGACCATATGTTAGTAATTTTATCGAAAATCGGTATTTTATTGATAGTTTTTCGATATATAATATAATATTCATAATTTTTCGATAATTTATCGATTTTTTATCGAAAATTTATCGATTTTTTATCGATAATTTTTCGATTTTTTATCGATAATTTTCCGATATATTATCGAAAATTTTTCGATAATTTTTTGATTTATTTTTGATAATTTTTCGATATTTATCGATAATCTTTCGATTTTTTATCAATAATTTTTCAATTTTTTATCGATAGTTTTTCGATTTTTTATCGAATTTTATCGAAAATCGGTATTTTATTGATAGTTTTTCGATATTATATTCATAATTTTTCGATATTTTATCGATAATTTTTCGATTTTTTATCGAAAATTTATCGATAATTTTTCGATTTTTTTTCGATAATTTTTTGATTTATTATCGATAATTTTTTGATAATTTATCGATAATTTTTCGATTTTTTATCGATAATTTTTCGATAATATATCGATAATTTTTCTATAATTTATCGATAATTTTTCGATAATTTATCGATAATTTATCGATTTTTTATCGATAATTTATCGAATTTTTATCGATAATTTATAGATTTTTTATCGATATTTCATCGATAATTTTCCAATCTTTATCGATAATTTTCCAATATTTATCGATAATTTTCCAATATTTATCGATAATTTTCCAATATTTATCGATAATTTTCCAATATTTATCGATAATTTTAGTTTCCTGAACCATTTAAAAATTTTGTTCCAATTCCATTTTGTTCCGGTCCAATTCCATTTCGTTCCGGTTTCATTCCCATTTCGTTCCCGACCTCATTTCCAACCCAATGCAAAAAACCGCATCCAAATCGGTTCAGTATTTCTCAGATGAACGAAAATAATATAAAATTGGCGGCCATTTTGTATGGGAGGTAGGCGTGGCTCTTATCTGATGTTGCCCATTTTCAATACCGTCCAATCATTCGCCAAAATAAGAGGAATCCCGAAATAGCTCAAAAGCTACGACAGTTATCGTGCGAAATGACAGACAGACGGACAGACGGACAGACGGACATGGACTAATGGACTCAGGAGGTGATGCTGATCAAGAATATATATACTTTTCCATACCGGACACACCTCCTTATGGGTGTGACAAAAACAATATACCCTTGGACACTAGTGTGCAGGGTATAACTATTTTTTTAAAATATAACCCTTTAACCGACTTTAAATTGGCGGCTTTAAAATCTGCAATGATATTGGGAGGAAAGTACCCAAAAACCCTTAATTATACCCCCACACTCACTGTGGCAGGGTATACTCACTTTGTCACAACGTTTGTAACGCCCATAAGGAGGCGTGTCCGGTATGGAAAAGTATATATATTCTTGATCAGTACCACCTCCTGAGTCGATTTAGCGATGTCCGTCTGTCTGTCCGTCTGTCCGTCTGTCCGTCTGTCCGTCTGTCCGTCTGTCCGTCTGTCCGTCTGTCCGTCTGTCTGTCTGTCCGTCTGTCCGTCTGTCCGTCCGCACGATAGCGGTCGCAGTTTTGGAGATATCGACTTGAAACTTTGGGTACATGTTTTTCTCGTGAATACTGAGATCAAGTTCGAGAATCAGCCAAATCGGACAAAAACTGGGCGTGGCTCCCATACACCGAAAAAAAAGGTAAACATTTTTTATTGTTGTATTCGATTGGAAATGTTTAGAAACGTATTTTTGACATGGTCCGAGGTTCCGAAGCCACATATATAAGGGTCTAAATGGGGTCTTGAGACCAATTTTTTTTTTTGTTCATTTAATTGGAAATTTTTAGAAATGGATTTTGGACATGGTCCGGGCTCCAAAACCACCTATAATTGGCTCAAAATAGGGTCTTGAGACCACATTTTTATATCTTCGAGGTACTTCTTCCTACTGTGTGGGGGTATTTCAACTTCGGTATAGCCGAAGATAGTCCACTCTCTAGTTTTAAATCGAAATTGCTGAAATTAATTTAAAGGAAATTTATGTTCTGCTTTTTAGGGTTAAGGGTTATATTTTAAAAAACTAGTTTTTTACTCTTTTTTTATTTCTGATTTTAAATTTTTCCACTTATTAGCATTTTGAACATTGAAATTCACTCAAAACGATCGTTTCGTGACAACGAAAATTCTTGTAATGAAATCAAAAACAAATCTGATGTGCAAAGGCGTAAGAAATTATTTCAAATTTCATTTTCGATGGATAAATTGTAAATATCGACAAATAAGTAAAGTGGTCAAAATTAGGCATATGACAAGCTCAGAATAAAAAAAAACGATAAAATGTATGGAGCGTCAGTACATGAAAACGTATTTAAATCAAATGAAAACGTATTTAAATCAAATATAAACGTATTTGATAGTGCTCCTAAGCTGTTTTTATTTAAATCAAATATGCTGTATTAAATATGGAAATATTGAAATTAAATATGGAAATATTAAATTTTTTTATTTATTTAAATTGCGAAAAAAAAAATTTTTTTCTGTTTTATTTATTTGCACTTTTTTAAAGTTATTTATTTTTTGCTTTATTCAATTTTTTTATTTGCCATTTTCCTTAGAATCATTTGTAACAACTTTTGCACAAATTCAGTTTTGCCGGAATTCAAACCCACAGCCTCTAGAGTTTGGAGTGCGCTCTAACCGACTCGTCTATTTCCGTAATTTTTCGCAAGCGTCTAAATGTTTGTATATTGCTCAGCAAGTCTTATAAATTGAAGTTTTCAAATTAAAAATAGAAATTTCAATTATAGATTGCTTTTTCTTCCAAAAATGTAAACTGAAGTTTTCGAATCTAAAAATAGAAACTCAAAAAAAACGTTGTTTTTTTTCTGCTTCATATATATTTCAGTTTAGACACAGAAAAATTATGCCTGTGATAGGTCAGTGTGAATTTCTTATTTCCATTTGGCAGAGGTCGCAGGTTCAAGACTGGCTGGCGGCAATGAAGTTTTTTATTTATAGAAAACATTTAAATACGCGTGTAATGAATTTCTATAGGAGCTACTGATTTCCAAATATTAAAACATTCAAATCACATTTAAATAACCAATTTTTAATTCTACTATGCGTTTGTTCGCTCAGTGTATATATATATAGTCCACCCAAAAGCAAGTTAATATAAGGGTTATAAAAAGAAGAACAGAAGATAATTCTTGTACAGGTTTTTTGTATAAGAGCAATTTTTTTTTCAGAAACAGTAAAAAGCATTTTTTGTGAATTTTTTTTATCTAAAAAAAAGTTTAAAAAAAACCAATTTAAAAAAAAGGTTCAGCATTTTTAATTTTTATAAGCAAAAGTACTCGATATCTAATACTCGATACTTTTATTCTATATTTTTGGAAGTATCGAATTTTCCATTCGATACAAATAATGAGTAAAAGCATCGATACTTTAGTGGTATCGGACCAACACTACTGCAGCATAGCGAAAAAAGGTGTCAGATTGCTTAAAATATTTTTGCGTGGGACAAGCATCAAAAAGTAAAAGAGAGTAAAAATACAAATACATACACAGAGAGAACGGTTTGCAGGAATTGTGTATTATGGTCATAATATTGATCCATGAAAAAAAAAAAAATTTAAAATTTTTAGTCATCAATACTGATTTTGATTTTATTTTCAGCATTTGTAGTTATGACTAAAATCAATACAATTATGATTTTTTATTAATGGATCAATATTATGATTACATAACACAATACCTGCAAACAATTCTCTCCGTGTACGTACATATATTGGCGCTACAACCCTCGAGGGTTTTGGCCGAGCTTCTTAATGCAATTATCATGGGCAAGTGTATATGATAAAAAATACAAATAAATAGGGGTCAAATGACGTCTGTGTTGCATGGGCTTAAGCCTTCAACTATTTTTCGGAATTAGTTTGCTGTTTGGAATTGTAATGGCTGGTCAAATGTTTATTTTTGTGAATTTTGATAAAAGAAACTTTGATTAAAAGGAAGAAATCAATAAATTAAAACACAAAAGTAAAAAAAAAATTGATTTGCAACACATTGCATTATTGTTAGTTGTCACGGTTCACAAACGAATTCAGTTGCTACACGCGAATTTGGATTCGGTTGCGGTAGCTTTTTCATTTGAAATGCTCTGTCAGCTGAAAAAAGTGGCTGCTTCAATCTACTATTCGGTTGTTATATCCGAATTGGACATTTTAGCGTTTCTTCTGGTATTACAAAAGAATTTGGGTTTCTCTCAAGCAAAAACTAGAGCTGCAGACGAATATTTATTACCACAACCTCGCGCCAAGCGATTATTGAAGTTTTAGAATTTAGCAAACATTTAATTAACAAATATAAAAGAAATAACCTTTTGATACGATTTTTTTTCAATCCACGAATGCTTCTTCGATCATTTTTTTTATTTTCCATTGATTGATTGCTTTGTTGAACTTTAATAAATAATTTTATTGATTAAAAGTTCAACAATAAATGTAATTTACAACTTACATCTTAAATTTTTGTTCACCATTTTTGCTCAATATCGAGGTACACGATTGCACGCCTGAATTTCTAGGGTAAATCGTTTTTGCGTTGAATCGCTTCTACATGTAGCTGGTTGGTATACAATTTCTGCAGCAAACGGAATATACATTGATGTGAATGGAAATTCGCAGGAGCGAATCTAGTAGATCTTTTTGCATTCTATTTCGTTTTTGTGTGGCGTTTATTATGAAAAATACTTGAGCATTGCTTCGATTTTATCCATTTAATGAAGAAGAATTCGAGAAAAACAAATATTGCCAACAAAAATCATAAAAATGTTAGGGAAAAATGAAATTGCCACAAAATCGCCAAATATAAATACAAATCGCCAAAAAATCGCCATGTCGCCAAGTCCTATTCGTCGAAAATTGGATTGCGAATTGCAAAATGGCGACAAATCACCATATCTGGGAGCACTGAAAAGACACCGATGTAGTCAGGCGCGGATTAACCCTTAGGCTAAAAAGCCTTAGTCCTATGAACTTTTCGGACGTTCATAAATAATATGCATACACCCAGAGAAAAAAAAAACATAAAATCAAAAAAACCCACCTTAAAACAAGCAGAAACGATAATGAAAGTCTGGTAAAGTTGGAAATTTTAGAAACAACTGCGAACAAACTTATTTTCAATTTGAAGCTTAAATTCAGAAAAAAAAACTTATTTTTAAGTGGTTTTCTAGTTATTTCAAAAATTGTCTAAGTTGACAATAGTTATTTTAAGTTTTTTTCACTTTATTACAAAGTAGTTTTCATTAAGTTAAAAAAATTAAGAAGTAAATACGATCGTGCTTGATTTTACTATGTGTTTTTTTTCTGAGTGTACATTTTTATACCCCCACACTCACTGTGGCAGGGTAAACTAACTTTGACACAACGTTTGTAACGCCCATAAGGAGGCGTGTCCGGTATGGAAAAGTATATATATTCTTGATCAGCATCACCGTCCGCACGATACCGGCGCGTTTTGGAGATATCGACTTGAAACTTTGGGTACATGTTTTTCTCGTGAATACTGAGATCAAGTTCGAGAATCAGCCACATCGGACAAAAACTGGGCGTGGCTCCCATACAAAGGTTAACATTTTTCAAGTCTTTTTCATTGCTGCATTCGATTGGGAATGTTTAGATCAAAGCTGGGCATTAACTAGTTAATTCGTTAATAGTTAATTAACGAAGTCAAATTTTTGGTTAACTTTTAACGTTTCAGTTAATTTCGAAAACCATTAACTTTTTCATTTAGTTAAGTTACATTTCTTCGATTAACTAGCATTAGTTAACTTTGAAACGAAAAAAAATTTTTTATTATTGAATGTAAAAAAAAAAAAGTAAAAATTAAGAATTCATACTATTTTTAATAATCTACCTAGCCACACTGTTGAAAAATTGTAAACACAGAACTCTTTCGTGTTGTTGACAAAAATTGAAAGTTCCAAGTCGAGACGGCGTGCCTAGCCCGTCGTCAAATGTATCGGCTTGGTCGGCGGCGAAATATTGAGTCGATTGTGTCGGCTCAACCGATATTGACATCGATTTGGTCGACGCCGACTGAAGCCGATTATGGTCGGCGCGAAATTGTTTAGTCACAGCCGACATTTTCCAATCAACTTGGAGCTCTGGGAGAGTAGTGACAATCAAAAAAAAGCGCGTCGGCAAATTCGTTTTGTAAAATTTTTACAAAGTTTTCATTTTTTAAGAGGGCTGAAATCGATCGAAAAAAGTGTCTGTGAGTGCAGGCATTCAATTGTACTTAGTTAAAATGCTTTTTGTGCGTTTTTTGGAACAAATTTTACTATAGAGAATTTAACTATTTAATTTAACTTTTAACGAAGTTAACTTTTCAACGCAATTAACTTTTTAATTTAACGAAGTTAAATTTTCGATTAACTATTTCCGGATTAACGAAGTTAAATTCTCGATTAACTATGCCCAGCTTTGGTTTTGATACGTATTTTTGACATGGTCCGAGGTTCCGAAACAAAATGGGGTCTTGAGACCACATAATTTTATGTTCGACGTACTTCTTCCTACTGTGTGGGGGTATTTCAGCTTCGGTATAGCCGAAGACAGTCTACTCTCTAGTTTTGAATAAAATATGTTCTTATCTTTACTTATATAAAATTTTGTATGTTTGTTCCCTTATAACTCAAGAAATACTTGACCGAATTTAATGAAACACATATCAAAATGTAGGCAATTTCATCATAGGCTATACGCCATTTCATTAACTTTGGGCGTTCGAGCCAACTGCCACACCCTAACATTTTTAAAGCCCTAACTCGGGTCCGATTCGGGCGGTTTCGTTGAAATTGTGGGTTTGGTGCAGGGTGGTGAATGTGCAGAATTGACTATGAAAATTTAAGACCCGTTTACTTCCATGCCCTAAAATTTTAAAAGCTCTGTAACTCGGGTATTTTTCAAGGGATTTCGCTGAATTTGCTGATGGGCGAATGGGCAGAAGGATGACTGGAAAAATCTATTTTTATTTCAGTTGCTTAAATTTACCAATATTTTGGAAATAAAATCAACCGATTGGTGTTTTTCGGCAAAATCTGAAAAAGTGGATAGCCGATTTTCAGTTGAATTGAATCCCCATGATTTTTGTGGCATTTTTCATACAAATTATTTCGCTTTACTTAAACACGCTTAACTGAAAAACCCGGTTCAATTTCATTCCCAATCAATAATTTATACCAATTAATCCGCATAAATGAAACACGCCCCAAAAATTTAATTTTAATTGAATTTTTTATTTTTTTAATACAAACTTAAGTTCATGAAAGGAACTTTAAAGTTTAAGTCAAAGAAAAACGTTGGTCTCTCGTCGATCCATGGTCTCTCGTTGTCCATTTATGAGACAATTTGGGTAAAAACTAATAATTTTGGCTTAAATCGTACTTCGGTTTAGTGAAATATTTTTCTGTTCTGCAAAATTCGCTTAAGTGAAATATTTTTCAGTTACCCGAAATCGCTTAAGTGAAAAACACACATACACACATAACTGAAACAAAATGTCTGACAAATTCGTGTTTCAGTTAAGCGGGTTCGACTGTAGATGATGGCCGATTGACTCCACCATATTGGGAGAAGGATTAACATTATTTTTCGAGGCAAAATTGATGGAGACTCCAGACCTGAAAGAATGTTTTCTACATTTTACAAATATCTATTTTCAATTCAAATCACAAAATTTTCAATTGATGTTTTACTTTTGGTTTTTTGCTTAACACCACACAATTTGATTAGATTTTTTGGTTTTTATGAAAATAAAAATGATTCATATCGTAGCGCTTGTGGTTCAAGCCGCTGGGTTTTGTTAAACTTTTTTTCAATTTGAACACTACGACTCATTTTGCTAATATGTATTGGTATTTTTTCTACATTCTTATCATATCAGCGGAAACGACATTTCCAAGATAACAAAAAGTCGACAAATACTAACAAGTTTATAAAGTGAAAAAATCTCATTATTACAAAATAAATATTTAGTTCCAGTTCTATCCTAAAAATTCATTTTCGATCCTTAAAAACTTAATTTTATCAGACTTTATCCTAAAAATGCATGGAAACACCACTGCGTTTAGAAGGGCTAAGTACATAACAGTTATAACTACACGGTCGAAAATTCAGGTTTAATTTTTCAACCTATTAAGTTAACATATTTATCCTAACCATCTCAATGTTAAAAGTTTTAATTAAGTATATAAGAGTTTTTCAACCAAAAAAGACTAAATTTTAAACTATAAAGTTGAAAATATTGCGGAAATTATGAGTACATGATTG
Organism: Heteromyza rotundicornis; assembly: GCA_951394025.1. NCBI lineage: Eukaryota > Metazoa > Arthropoda > Insecta > Diptera > Heleomyzidae > Heteromyza > Heteromyza rotundicornis. The sequence continues at coordinate 38,009,070 of OX596010.1, forward strand.
TACATTTCAACCTTCTTGGTTTAAAATTTTAACCAAAGTTGAAAATTTCAACCTTTTTGGTTTAAAATTTTAACCAAAGTTAAAAATTTCAACCTTCTTGGTTTAAAATTTTAACCAAAGTTAAAAATTTCAACCTTCTTGGTTTAAAATTTTAACCAAAGTTGAAAATTTCAACCTTTTTAGTTTAAAATTTAAACCAAAGTTAAAAATTTAAACCTTCTGGGTTGAAAATTGTAACCAAAGCTAAAAATTTCAACCTTCATGGTTTAAAATTTTGACCAAAGCTAAAAATCTCAACTTGTGGGTTGAAAATTTTAACCAAAAGTTTAAAATTTAAACCTTTTTGGTTGAATGTTCAAATTTAAATATTATCACCGCTTTCGCATTTGATTGGCTGAAACAAAAATAACACAAAAAAAATGTATACTTAGGAATTTCTTGTTTTAGTTTCTATTTTTAGACATTGTGCATTTAGTTAATTTCAAATGAATTTTCCATTTTTTACTTTTTTTTACATTACATTTTGGATATATTAATGTTATATTTGTTGTAAGTTATAATTATATTTAGGGAATTCACAAGGGTCTCGTATCGGTTGTATTGTTGTATTGTCGTGAAAAAATACGATAGTTGTGAAAATGTTGTTGCTGTTTTCCATACAAAAAAAAATACGATAATACAACTTTGCAACCTGTGTTTCTATGACTCTCGTGTTGATTCTTCTTCTTATTTGAAAAGTAATTGGAGGGAATTGTTAAAATTTCTTTTAGGGACTGTTTTTAATGCATAAAACGTGCACGACTTGCCGAAAATATTGCAACAAAGCTGGTGGAGGCCACCAAAACTCTTCCGACTATCAACTTTGGTCAGATGGCCACTTGCACCACCGGGCAGACGAATGCCTGGCCCAGGGGTTTCCGGAAGCATTTTGAATGCATTAAACGTGCGCGACTTGTTGCAAATATTGAATCGATGCACAGGTGAACCGCAATATTTTTTCCGATCCTTGATTTGGGCCGCATCAGCACCTCCGCGAATGGTGGCACGCATCCCGTGGCGAACGAATTTAGGTTAGGTTGAACATTTGCAATACAATTTTTTCGCGCTCTTTTTCTCTCCCTCTCTGAAATGACAGTACTAGATTTTTTTCTGCAATGGGAGTGCTCACAACAATTGTATTTTTTCAAACACGATGATACGACAATGCGACAATACGAGACCCTTGTGAATTCCCTAATTATATTTACGGAAGAAGAGATCATATAAATTTTCAACCATGAAATGAAATTTTGAACTTTGGTTAAAATTAAATGAATTTTATGTTTAACGAGCTCATTTTTGTTAATAATAATTTTGTATAGTCGGGTTCAAGCTCAAGTGCAGCTCAAATCCAATTAAGACTGCGATTTTTATACAACAACAAAAATTTTCAACCAAGAAGGTTGAAATGTTCAACTATTTTCGTTATCTACTCATAATTTCCGCAATAGGGCAATTCAGAATTGGAAATGCAAATATTTATTGCATAATTTGTCATCACAACAACAAAATATACAGATTTGCATTTCCTACGCTCGAGCAAATTTGCAACACAGAAAATGTATAGCTTATATATGCTATGCAAGTGCAACACTGATTTGACAGCTCTTTCACCAGTGCTGCCATCTAAGTGAACATTTTATGTTACTTGGCAACACTGTTTCTCACAAAAAAAATGTAAACAAATGAAATCCAAAATGAAAAGGGAAAAGCCCAACAAAATGTGGACGGAGGAGGAGATAAAAATGATTTTAAATCATTTGCAAGAAGCTCCGCAGTTAGAGGTAAGTAACAATAGTATAAATTGTCGGTCTAGTTTTACGGCAGCTGCTTCTTGTTATCACTATATGCTATTTGTATCAAAAGCAATGAGCTGCCATCAGCTAAACGAAATCTTCGGCACAAAAAGTAGTGATCAGAGATTTTTGAGTCGATGACTGAAGTTACTGAAAGATCAGTTTTTTTCGGCATAATAAAATAAAATTTATTAAAATTACCGTAATGTCAACAAAATAATATTACCATACAAGGAGATCTGCTGTTTATTTAGTATGCAACCGCTGTTGCAAAGGTACCCGAAAAAGAGCGTTCACAATGGAAATATTTACAATTGCACAATTTTCCAATCTGTTTTTCACCAACTCGTGAATTGCCCTAATATGAATGCAATGATGCCATTCATCCCACATGCCGGATACATCGAAAAACAACAAATGGCTGTAGAAACTTTTTTGTTAATTGTACTCACTGTTACCATATTTACAGATTTATATTTTTTTTCAGATTTTCGAGCTTTTTTTCAACTTGAGAAGTGTTAAAAAATAGTTTGAAAAAAATGTGGTTTTATCTTATTGTTGCATCTCCAATTTGTATGCGGCAAGTGCGTTAGCTTCTTTTAATTCAAAAAATGTATGAGCATTTTATAACAAAAATTACATTGCAATGTGGTTTGTTTTTGAATAGCGCAAATTTTTGCATCAGGAATGATAATCCTCCGGGGAAAAAGGTCAAAAAGTTTAGGTGCCCCGGTACTCATTCGAACGGTGTTTTTAGTGGTACCCAAGTTAAAATTCTAAAAATTTCGGAAGCCAATAAAAATTAATTAAGTAGGTACCTAATTTTCTGAAAGCTACTGTATGTATATAGTATTTACAAATTGGTTTGAATTTAAAAAAAATTTCACACAACAGATTTGTTTTTAAAAAAACAGATTTTATTTGGAAATGATCGATTTTGGTGAAAAAATATGGTAACACTGATATTTTTTTCAAAATTTAGCGTATTTTAAAACTATATTTGTAAATGCAACTGGTAATAGCTACTTAGCACAGAATTGAAGGGGCGGGTGGATAAAAGGGGTATGTAACACAAATTTCCAAATTGACTTTTTGACCAAAGTGAAGTGGCAAGGGTAATATCTTGCCCGTAATCCCTCGCAAATTTAACTATTGATGATAGCTTCAAAGAATCAGAAGCGACAAAGATGTCATGTCACCAATTTTGAATTGAAAATAGAAAAATTTGTTTTCTTGAAAGAATTTCTATGCTACATACCGCCTTCATCCATTCACCAATTGATTGATTTGCAAGCAGTTGATAGTTAACATTAGGGATGTGACGGATGTGAGTTTTGCGGGGGCGGATGCAGAGCCGTAAAAAGCCTCGTTGCGGAGGCGGATGTTTGAAAATGACATCCGCGGATGCGGAGCCGGATGCGGATGCGGATGTTTTAAACAACATTTTCTAAAAAATTTAATTTTTTGCGCTTTTTTAATTTTTGTGTTGGGTATTTTGACGTTCCGTGAAACTGTTTCTGAGAAAAAACCAAAAACACAGTAAAAAAAAGTTTCAAAAAAGAGCAAAAAGCTGTAAGTTGAAAAGATCCGCATACATGCGGATATCATGTCACGGATGCGAAAGCGGATGTTTTAAATGTGTGATTTGCGGGTGCGGATGTCTATGCGGATGTAAATTTAGTGTGGATGCTCCGCGGATGCGGAGGCGGAGGCGGAGCTCCGTCACATCCCTAGTTAACATCTACATTCATGCTCTTAACCACAGAGTATACAGAGGCGACACTTCCTGTAAATTGCCTAAAATCCAATATGGCGGACCTTTTTCTTTTGATTTTTCGGTCTATGCTTCACACACTATACGTGAGTTCACCACGAATTATTTCGATTTTTCGCAGGGATGATTCGATTTCGTATGAAAAGTAGTATATAACTGTACGAAATTGCATACAATTGTACCGAAATATTTGTATGTCGAAAAACAATCCCTATATATATTATAAAACTGAGTGTGTGTCTGTCTGTCTGTATGTCTGTTTGTCCCTCAATCACGGCTAAACGGCTGTACCGATTCTCTTGAAACTTTCAGGATAAATTCTATAGGTATCGACATGTAACATAGGCTATATGCGGTTGGGATTGGACAAAGGGGCGTGGCACCTCCCATACAACACAAAATATGTCTACAAGGTAATTTAGTAACTATTGAATTGAATTAGAATAGAAAAATGAATAATAAATACGAAATTTAGCACGAAGTTGCATAATAACTTTTCCAAGCTTTATGCCAAATATGAGCATAATTGGACAAGGGGCGTGGCACCGCCCACACAACACGTAACTTAAATAACAGCTAATTAAGCAATTATTGGATATATTTTAATGAAATTTGGAATGGAGCTGTATAGTATGTTTTCCCAGCTATGTGTCGAATATGGGAATAATTGGACAAAGGGGCGTGGCACCTCCCACACAACACATAACTTAAATACCAGCTAATTAAGCAACTATTGGATATATTTTAGTGAAATTTGGAATGGAGTTGTACTGCTATGTGTCGAATATGGGAATAATTGGACAAGGGGCGTGGCACCGCCCATACAATTTTCTACCCCATATCACGGCTTTACTGATTTTATTGAAATTTTAAGGTAAAATCGTGTTAGTAATGGAATTTGCAATAGGACATAAGAGGTTGGATTTGGACAACGGGGCGTGGCACCTCCCATACAACAAAAAATATTATTAAAAAGTAACTTAGTAACTATCGAATATTAAGTGGTCCATGCGACCAACTGCGCCCTTGCACATTTTTTGGGTGAATCATACCGGGTGGGATTAGAACTACCACCAAGTGCTTCCTTGGACATTTTCTGGGTGGCTCATGCCGGGTGGGATTACAACTGCCACCAAGAGCGTCCTTGGACATTTTTTGGGTGGATCATACCGGGTTGGATTACAACTGCCGCCAAGTGCGTCCTTGGACTTTTTTTGGCTGAATCATACCGGGTGGGATTACAACTGCCACCAATTGCGTCCTTGGACTTTTCTTGGATCATGTCAGTTGGGATAGCAGCTGCCACCAAGTGCGCCCTTGGACATTTTTTGGGTGATTCATGTCAGGTGGGATTACAGCTGCCACCCACCGCGTCCTTGGACTTTTCTTGGGTGAATCATGTCAGTTGGTATTACAGCTGCCACCAAGTGCGTCCTTGGACATTTTTTGGGTGATTCAAGTCAGGTGGGATTACAGCTGCCACCCACCGCGTCCTTGGACTTTTCTTGGGTGAATCATGTCGGTTGGTATTACAGCTGCCACCAAGTGCGTCCTTGGACATTTTTTGGGTGATTCAAGTCAGGTGGGATTACAGCTGCCACCAATTGCGTCCTTGGACTTTTCTTGGGTGAATCATATCAGTTGGGATTACAGCTGCCACCCAGCGCGTCTTTGGACTTTTCCTGGGTGATTCATGTCAGGTGGGATTACAGCTGCCATTAAGTGCTTCCTTAGACATTTTTTGGTTGATTCATGTCAGGTGGGATTACAGCTGCCACCCAGCGCGTCTTTGGACTTTTCTTGGGTGATTCATGTCAGGTGGGATTACAGCTGCCACCAAGTGCTTCCTTGGACATTTTTTGGTTGATTCATGTCAGGTGGGATTACAGCTGCCACCCAGCGCGTCCTTGGACTTTTCTTGACTGAATCATGCCGGGTGGGATTACAGCTGCCACCAAGTGTGTTCTTGGACTCTTTTTTTGTGAATCATACCGGGTGGGACTACAGCTGACACCAAGTGCGTCCTTGGACATTTTTTGGGTGGATCATGCCGGGTTGGATTACAACTGCCACCAAGTGCGTCCTTGGACTTTTTTTGGCTGAATCATACCGGGTGGGATTACAGCTGCCACCAATTGCGTCCTTGGACTTTTTTGGCTGAATCATACCGGGTGGGACTACAGCTGCCACCAAGTGCGTCCTTGGACATTTTTTGGGTGAATCATACCGGGTGGGATTACAACTGCCACCAATTGCGTCCTTGGACTTTTTTGGCTGAATCATACCGGGTGGGACTACAGCTGCCACCAAGTGCGTCCTTGGACATTTTTTGGGTGAATCATACCGGGTGGGATTACAACTGCCACCAATTGCGTCCTTGGACTTTTTTGGCTGAATCATGCCGGGTGGGATAACAACAGCCACCAATTGCGTCCTTGGACATTTTTTGGGTGGATCATGCCGGGTTGGATTACAACTGCCACCAAGTGCGTCCTTGGACTTTTTATGGGTGATTGCTACCGGGTGGGATTACAACTGGCACCAAGTTTCACGGGGGGAATAAACAATCAACTACAGCGCCATTGAAGTTGTCGCAAATTCCTATATATATTTATTTTAAAATTTTATACAACCCGTGCAACGCCGGGTATGTAACAGCTAGTTCTTATAATAAATCTATTGTTTTTTATAAGAATTGTTTTAAACGAATGAAATATTTCTATTTTCGGTATACAAATATTTCGGTACAATTACATGTTATTTAGTACAACTTTATACTACTTTTCATACGATTTTAAAGAAAATTAAACAATATTTATATGAATTCCAAACCAATTTTATACTCTTTTTACGGAAAAATTTACTGGCGCGGGGGTTTATTATAAGACGACAATTTTCCATGCACTTCAAAACCCATTTAAAATTAAAATTTTTGTTTTTTTATTACTTGAAACTGAAACACACTGAGATTCATTGAACAATTTTAAATTTATTTTTATTGAATTAATATTCCTATGCATATTAATATTTCTATCCGCATAATGAACATAATGAATTTTTTGAAATAATTTTTATTAGAAAATTATTAAAATAAAGCAATACAATGTTAATGGTTGCTGGGACTTTGAAGAAATTCTTCAACCAGGCATAGTAGTAGGTTGCTATTAAGGCATTCAATCCCGAAGTGTTTTTTAAAATCCCGGGATTTCGGGATTTGAAATCACAATCCCGGGATCCCGGGATTTGTTCGGGATTTTCGGGATTTTTCAAATAAATACAATAGTTAAATAAAATTAAAGAAAAAAATGTTGCAACAATATTTTAAGTTTAATTCGACAAAGAAAACATATTTAATAAATATTACGTTAAACAAAACAAATAATTTTTAAATAAATATAGTCAAACAAAAAGTAATTCTTTTTAAATTAGATTGATCGAACAAATTATTTTTTTTGCCACTCTGAATCCGAATATAATCATAAAATTCTGCCAGTTCCATTTCATGCTAAACACGAAAAACTTACTTTCAGTAGTTTTAGTATTATAGCGGGAACGGATACACCAATTGTTGTTTAAATTGGTGTCCATTCAAAAGTAAAACACACACAAAACCATTTATCTAATTCGTAAAGTTTTCAATATACGGTCAACAAAATAATTTTAACTTACATCTTTTTTGAAAAAAAAAATGGTTTTAAGTGAAAATATTTTATTCAGATCGATAAAAATTGTTTGTCATTGACAAAAATCTTGTAAATTTTTGTGTGTTTGCAGCACTAAATCCACAAAAGTGGGTTTTTTAAATTTACCAATTAGATTGAAAGTAAATGCACGGAAGTATTTTTGTGGAAAAACGTCAAAAATATCTTAAACAATGCATAAAAAATGAATTTTTGAATCCCGGGATTCCGGACTCAAAATCCCGGGTTTCCGGGATTGAGAAAACTTCCGGGATCCCGGGATTTCGGGATTCGGGATCCCGGGATTGAATGCCTTAGTTGCTATACAACAACATTTTACCATTCGCTGCTTCAGTGAGTTGGAGTGTGACGCAAAGGAGATCCGAAACAGCTGTACACTCTGCCAAACTCAGTTTTTGCTTATGAATCAAATGAATCAAAAAGTGTAAAAAATGTGTTGAAAAAGTAAAAAATTTAAACAATTTCTACAAATTGCAAAATAATTAGTTAAAAATGTGTATTTCTACAGCTCAAAAGATAATAAATAAAAATGTATATAATATATATGTAATATTTATGGCGTTAAGTTATACAAATGCGATAAAAGTGAATAAAATCGAACTAAAAAACGTTTCTTCGTTGAGAAAGCAGATCTGATCCGGCGAAATCTCGGAGAGTTTGGATTTTTCGGCCCGCAATGGACGTGCTGAGATCATCACAGGCTTGCCTTTTCCTCCTTTAAAGCATCCGAAAGTCATACTAAGGAATTTTTCGCTGATCGACTTCTAATAGAGCTCAAAAGTTGCGTATTTTCATTCTAATCAACGAAAAAATTATGAGAAAAATCTCAAAGTTAATCTTCAGTTCGCACAAAGAACAAACATTTCGAACAATAAGATAGACCGTCCATGAAAAAAAAAATGCATCTTAGAATTAGAAAAAAAGATAAAAAATGCAAAATTATCCATTTAAAAAAGTTGACCTCCCACAAAAAAAAAAACATTTTCGTTTTATGGGGCTTAAATAGGATAAAATTTTTTTCTGAAAAGGTGTATATTGATCCTTTACGTAGCCGAACGGAGCAACCAATAATTTTGTATTTTTTCTTTTTCTCATTTTTAGACGTATTTTTATTTATTTATTTTTTTTGTTGAAACACATTTGACACCCTCAGATTGAAAAACCCTGAACAAAATGTGTTTGCGAAAAAGCCGTGGAAAAAATTTTGCATGAAGAAGCCGTGCAAAGTGAACGAGAACGAATTTTGGTGCAAGAAAGCTTAGTTTGAAAAACTGATGGAGCGGCCATCAGACTTTTACGCTAAAAAGCTTTTTATTAATTTTCGGTGAAAAATTTTGTTATGCAGATTTTTTTCCAAAACGCACTTTTCATAAGAATTTTTTACAAAACATTATTTTGAAGAAATTTTGAGCTAAATATTTGTTTATAATCAGGGTTGGCAACCGAATCGAATAAAGGTTTCGGTTTTACTCCCACTTGCCAATCGGTTTTGGTTATCGGTTTCGCTCCTTGATTTTGAAAAGGTTTCGGTTGGTTGGAGCGATTGAAAAGGTTTCGGTTTAGGTTTTAAAAGGTTTCTAGGTGTCCCAATATCAATTCAATAAAAATCAAGGGTGCTGAATCTAACTACATTTACAGAACTTCCTTATCTAATCGCATTTTCAAACAAATTTCTGCTTAAATTTTTAGTTTTTATACCCTACACAACGTTTGAAACGTCCATAAGGACGCATGTCCGGTATGGATAAGTATATATATTCATGATCAGCATCGAAAACAGATTTAGCCATATCCCCGTCTTTCTGTCACCATACTAGCTGGAATGTTTTTTTTTTGAGACATCGATGTGAAACTTTGGGTTTACGTTTTTATCTCCGAATTGAGATCAAGTTCGAGAATCAGCTAAATCGGACGAAAAAGGCTGCCATATAAAACTACGAAAAAATAGCGAAAATTTTCCAAGTCTTTTCAAAAACCATAAAAATGCCTGCGCACACAGAGGCGTTATTCGTGCCGCAGGCGGTTTCGAAATTAATTTTGTCACAAATAATTGTATTTTTAAAAATATAGCGTTTTTTATACAGCCTGTTTCCATAGCAATACAATAAATAACAAACACAAAAAGCCAGTTTCAAAACCAATTCGAATCAGTTTGAAAATAAACCTTTTGACTGTTTCCATAGTAGTCTAATAAATAACAAACAAAATAGTCATTTTCAGAACCATTTCAGTCAGACTTTTTGATTGTTTCCATAGCAATATAATAAATAACAAACAAAATCTACTGCGGTGAAATCGCTGCTTGTGTGAGGCACTTTGCGTATTCGAAGCTAGATTTTTTAAATATGGAAATGGATCTGAAATTATATAGCGAATATCGCCTCTGTGTGCGCCGGCCTTATAAAAAGATTTATTGAATATTTAAAAAAAATATTTCCTATATTTTAAAAATATATGAAATAAATAAATGAAATACGATGAATTTTCTCTAAGAAAAAAAAACTTCAAGTCAATTTTGTGTACGAAAAACTTTTGAAAACCGATTCAAAACCCGTAACCTTTTCAATTGGTTTTGGTTGAACCCATTCAATCGGTTACGACGAATCGGTTTCGGTTTAGGTTTCGCTCCCTAAAATGAATCGGTTTCATTCGGTTTCGGTTTCGGTTACGGTTTCGGTTGCCAACCCTGTTTATAATTTTACGGCTTCATTTTATTTCGAAGCATATTTAAAATTTAGATATATTAATATTATCGCTTTTGTGAAAAATGGAAACGCAAGTTTGTTAGCTGCAAGTTGTTTTGTATTGTTCGCAGTGAATTTGGGTACAAATTTTTAAATTTTGGTTTTTGGGTTTTTTTAGTTTGTAGGAGTTTTTAATTTGTGCAATGTTCGTTATTTATGTACACTAGGTGACAAAATTTAAAAACAAAAATTCTTTCAATAAAATTTTAATTTAAAAAAATTTGTGTTCTTCAATAAAATTTGTCAAATAATTTTCGTGAACATTTTTTTGGTTTTTTATTTTCTACATTTTTGGGAACATTGCGTGTTTTAAGGTGTATCGATGTATTTTTACAGTTTTTAAACTTCCTGCAAATAGCATTTCATGTGATCACAACCATTTAACAATAAATTGTGAATCATTAAAGTTTTGTGTATACATAAATGCATCCAAAAGACTTTCTTCTCTGGTTTTACTACGCGCATAGAAACCCTTTCAGTTGTGCGTACTAAAACAAAAGGAAAAAACCAAATACGCGTGGCTGAAAGAAAACAACAACAATAAACGCACAAGTGTCCATGTCACACATTCCATCGCTTATCATACATATAATCCCACCTGACATGATGCATCCATAAAATGTCCAAGGACGCATTTAGAAGCTGTTATAATCCCAACTGACATGATTCACCCAAAAAATGTACAAGGACGCACTCAGAAGCTGTTATAATCCCAACTGACATGATTCACCCAAAAAATGTCCAAGGACGCACTCAAAAGCTGGCCTAATCCCACCTGACGTGATTCATCCAAAAAATGTCCAAGGACGCACTCAGAAGCTGGCCTAATCCCACCAGACATGATTCGTCCAAAAAATGTCCAAGGACGCACTTAGAAGCTGGCCTAATGCCACCTGACATGATTCTTCCATAAAATGTCCAAGGACGCACTCAGAAGCAATGGTAATTTCATTACCATTGCAATGAAATTTTCATTACTTCATTACCATTACCATTACAATTACCATTGCAGTAATGGTAATGGAAATGAAATAAAATTTCATTACCTGTAATGATAATGGTAATGGTAATGGTCGCTCAATTTCCCAAGTCTGGTGTATAGCAATAAAACTAGCCGAATAGGGGTTAGCAGGGTCTTTGGACCTTTTTTGGGTGAATCTTGCCAGATGGGATTAGACCAATTCCTAAGTTTGTCCATGGGAATTTTTTGAGTGATTCATGTCATTTGAGAGTGCAGCGGTCACCGAGTCCGTCTTTGGACATGACAGGTCGGATTACAGCAGCCACCACCTGCGTCTTTGGACTTTTTTCTATACAATTAAATTTTAATGAAAATTTATCAAAAAAAAATGTTATGGGTTTTAGTAAAGTATCGGCACTAGTTTATGTTTCTTTAAATTATAGAAAATTGTCCATTTTATTTGTACGTCATACTAAAGTTGACGACTTTAGTATGACGTATTTCAACTTAATTTTACCGTTATTTTAATGAAGTTGGTTTTAATGAAGTTGCTTTAACGTAGAAACAAATACGATCAGAGTTATTTCTACATTGGGTTTTTTTCCTGTGTGTAGGAGCTGGCCTAATTCCACCTTGGTGCTGTTATGCAGTAAACCGAATTGCAGCAGTTGACGGTTGGGCGGAGACGGCTAGCCGCTGTCAAAATTAAAACACACGCAACTAGATTTGAATGCACGGAATCGGGACGGAGGCGGTAAAGCGGTAGAGCGGTAGCCGCCGAACTTAGAATTATTTCTATTTTTTGTTCGACGGATGACGGTACAGGGTTGCACCTAGGTATCAGTAATGCTAATATTTTTTTAATTCGCTGAAGCGGCTGAAAAATAGGCCGAGTTCAGAGGTGTCAGCCGATGGATAATTGTCGGCGGCGGCGGCTGATCCAATTTCAGTCGGCGGCGGCTAGCCGATCGGCTAAGCCGGTTTTTTGGCTAAGCCGATTTTTCTTTTAATGAATATGCTAAAAATTTTCAAAATACAACTTTTTTACTGCTAAAATTGCTTGGCATTTCATTTATTTAAATATGTAAGATATTTTATTTTTTCGACCTTAATTGTTTATGATGATTTTTTGTTACTTGTTCGGGCTCTAGGTCCTTGACCTAGTTCACTGATTAATTTTGAAATATTATATTTTTTTGTTTTGTTTGCGGTTTTTTGATATTTAAATAATTCCAATAGTATTTAAAGTGTTGTAAAGTAATAAAGATGTACAAAATTTCAATTATTTCATTTATTTCAGAGGTACATTCATGTTTTTCGACTTGACTTCGACAGCTAATATGGTGTCGAATGTGTTTCGATAGTGTTCCGACCAAATGTCAAACCAAAAAAGAAACTTAAATGATGGAATACTGTCGTTTGATATCAAGATACGCGATTGCACCCCAGAAGTTTACAAGTATCTAAAATTGTGTATGGCGATCTTATTGGTAAAAAACATAGATAAATGTGGATGCGAGTTATGTTTGTCAACTACCGCTAACTGTATCCACAACACAAATAAAACAGGCCTATTGTGTTTTTGAAAATGCCCTGAAAAATGTACATTACACTTTTCAGCTAAAAAATTACCCATTACCATTATTTTCACCATAGGACACCATTTCTTTGCATCTGCCAAGTGATTGCCGAAACTGCCACAATTCTGTTCACTCAGGGCGGATTTTGATTCGACGGTAGCATAGCCGTCGTCTGCCCAACCGTCCACTGCTGCAATTCTGTTTACTGCATTAAACAGAAAAAAAATTAAAATATAAAAAAACTAGAGAGTGGACTATCTTCGGCTATACCGAAGTTGAAATACCCCCACACAGTAGAAAGAAGTACCTCGAACATAAAAAAATGTGGTCTCAAGACCCTATTTTGAGCCAATTATAGGTGGTTTTGGAGCCCAAACCATGTCCAATATCCATTTCTAAAAATTTCCAATCAAATCCGAAAAAAAAAAAAATTGGTCTCAGGACCCCATTTAGACCCTTATATATGTGGCTTCGGAACCTCGGACCATGTCAAAAATACGTTTCTAAACATTTCCAATGGAATACAACAATAAAAAAGACTTGAAAAATTTTTACCTTTTTTTTCGGTGTATGGGAGCCACGCCCAGTTTTTGTCCGATTTGGCTGATTCTCGAACTTGATCTCAGTATTCACGAGAAAAACATGTAAAAAAAGTTTCAAGTCGATATCTCCAAAACTGCGACCGCTATCGTGCGGACGGACAGACGGACAGACGGACAGACAGACGGACATCGCTAAATTGACTCCGGCGGTGTTGCTGATCAAGAATATATATACTTTTCCATACCGGACACGCCTCCTTATGGGCGTTACAAACGTTGTGACAAAGTGAGTATACCCTGCCACAGTGTGTGTGGGGGTATAAAAATCACGGAAGACTTGAAAAAAAAATAAATTTTAAATGACCGTCACGCTTTTTCACCACTTTGAAAAAACCAAAAGTGTGCACAGGTTTCAGCTCTCTAGGTCACATACACATTTATGAGAACTAAAAGACTTTTATTTTAACTTTTAAAAAATAAGTCTTTTTTAACTTTTTCAAAAAACTTTTAATTTTAAGAGTTATTTTTAACTTTTAACTTATTTTTAAAAGTTTTTTGAAAAAGTTAAAAAAGACTTCTATATTTGAGAGTCATTTATAACAGTTATGAAAAAACAGGCCAAATTAAATGCTCTGGAAGATCCATTTAAAACATTCAAAAACAGGAACGAATATTTTGATCACATAGTCTCGGTTATTAACTTTTATTAAATATAAGTGTTTTTTCCAAATGGTTCAGGTTTCTAATAAAATAAATAATTTTAACTCTTCAGAGCGAAACAAAAAAAATGCTCCTAATTCCGGCCACTGATTTCAGTTGCTCCGAATTCCGGCCACCTACGCTCCTAATTCCGGCCAACCAGATTTTCGTAGACAAACTAGGCTACAAAATGCTATTTAATTGCAAAAAAAAATTTATTTTTTAAAATTTAAATTTTAAAAATAATTAAATAAATAAAAAAACTAGAGAGTGGACTATCTTCGGCTATGCCGAAGCTGAAATACCCCCACATAGTAGCAATTTAGAAGTACCTCGGACATAAACAAATTTGGTCTCAATACCGAATTTTGAGCCATTTATGGGTGGTTTTGGACCCGTTTCTAAAAATTTCGAATCAAATCCACAAAACAAAAAATTTTGTCTCAAGACTCCATTTTGACCCTTAAATATATGGTTTCGGAACCTCGGATCATTTCAAAAATACGTTTCTAAACAATCCCAATCAAATACAAAACTAAAAAAATTGGAAAAAAAATAAATTTTTTTTTTATATGGGAGCCCACCCTAGTTTTTGTCCGATTTGGCTGATATTTCAACTTGCTCTTACTTTTGAAGTATAAAAAATGTTCCCAAAATTTCAAGTCGATATCTTCAAAACTGCGACCGCAATCGTGTAGACAGACGGACAAACAGACGGACATGGCTAAATCGACTCCTGCGGTGATGCTGACCAAGAATATATATACTTTTCCATACCGGACACGCCTCCTTATGGGCGTTACAAACGTTGTGTCAAAGTGAGTATACCCTGTCACAGTGAGTGTGGGGGTATAATAATTCATTAATAAACATTTGGTTTATTTATTTGGTTTTTAAAAATCATAAAGTGACTCTCAGAACTATTTTGGATATTCTTTTCCATGTACAGTGGCTCACAGCCAAATTTTATAGAATCTATATTGGTATCATTGAAAAGGTCTATTCATTTCCTTTCAAATGAGTACCAGGACTCTTTAATTCGTTGAGTACACTTTGAGAAATTCCTGGTTGAAAAAATACCTACTTTTGTAACTTTTTTTCGTGGAAGATTTTTGTGATGCGCTATTCAAAACATGAAATTTTGCAAAGAAAAGTTCCACTGAATTTTGAGAATTTTTTAAAAGTTTGCTGCCAAAATTAAAATTTTTGTTTATTGTTGCACTTTTTCTCAAATTATTTTTGCAATAAATTAATTTTCATAGTCAAAACTGCCTTTTCTTAAGAAATGTACTTGAGTATATTAGAATTGAAACGCTGATTGCATAAAACCTGTACCACTTGCGGATTTAGGTTTTCATGTACATAACGGATTTAGGTTTTTAGGTACATAAATGTGTAAACAATCAAATAAAACAAGTGAGTAAGTTACAGTCGGGCAAGCCTTATATATACCCTACAACTACTGGGCCATATTGTATCCGCCATCTTGAATTTTGAAAATGCGACATCAAATTCGAAATCAGCGACCCCAAAAACCCCACTATACCAAATTTCATACTGTTTTGATGAAATCTTAAAATTTCGGCCGCCATATTGGTTCCGCCATCTTGAATTTTTAAATTCCGACATCAAATTCGAAATCAGCGACCCCGAAAACCCCACTATACAAAATTTCATACTGTTTTAATGAAATCTTAAAATTTCGGTAAAAACACGATTTTCACTTATATGGGAGGTAGGCGTGGCAGTCGACCGATTTCGCCCATTTGCAATACTAACTCCTTCTAGGGCCTAAAAAGGATAAATCCAAAATTTGGGATCCCTAGCTTTCTTCTAGCTCCTGCAATCGTGTTTACAAGAAAATAGGACGGACAGACAGGGAGGTGGGCGTGGAAGTCGACCGATTCCGCCTATTTTCAATACCAACTCCTTCTAGGGCCTAAGAAGGATAAATACAAAATTTGGGATCCCTAGCTTTCTTCTAGCTCCTGCAATCGTGTGTACAAGAAAAGAGGACGAACGGACGGATAGGGCTAAATCAACTCAGGAGGTAACGCTGATCAAGAATATATATACTTTTCCATACCGGACACTTCTCCTTCTTGGTGTTACAAACATCAGACCAAAGTGAATATACCCATACCTAGGGTTACCAGACGTACTCTTTTAAAGAGTACAGTACTCTTTTTTAGGCCCTCCTCTTTTTTACTCTCACTTTTTTCCCGAAAGTACTATAAAGTACTCTTTTTCTTATTTCTGTGACTTTACCATATAACAACTAGGGCTTTCGATCCCGAAGGCTTTTCGCAATCCCGGGATTTTCGGGACTGAAAATTTCAATCCCGGGATCCCGGGATATTTCGGGATTTTTCGAGATTTGTTACTTTTACAAGCAAAATGCATTTTAAAAAAATAAAAAAAGGTTTTTTAAATGTTTTATTGGAAAACTGATAGTTTTAGCTTAAATAAATAAACGTAAACATTAATTTCAATTTATTAATTTATTATTTCAAATTAATGAATTTTTTTATTTTCAGTATTTGAGTTTCCGTTTCTTTAGGGACGACACAATTCAATACAAAATATGCTTAAGTAAGGTTTCTGAAATTACTTTTGTATCAGTTTTCAGTTTTACTTAATTATTTTTATTGAGCAATCCTTTTTTGTGCGTTTGCAAAAGAATGAAAATACCAATTTTCTTCTGAAATAAATATAAATTTATTTTTCTTAAAGAAAAAATTTCAAGCACAAACCATTTTATTCGTAATTTTTTGTTATAAATTAAAAATTTTTAAGTTTTGAGTTTTCTAACTAACTTTTTTTTCATTTTGGGGTTGTCCAAATGTTGTCAAACACTTTTTTTCTGCTTACACGATTTTTTTATATTTTATGAGCGATGAAAAGTTGTATTTTTCTTGTATTAAACTTTTTTTATGGACTAATATATTTAAAATGTAGTCCCGAAAATCCCGGGATTTAGGAAAAAATATCCCGGGATTTTCGGGACTAAAAATGGACAGGGATCCCGGGATCGAAAGCCCTAATAACAACTGAATGTATCGGCTCAGTAAGTTTACGAATTTTCATTATTCGTCCGAATTCAAAAAGTTAAAAAATTCCTAAATGCTAGGATTCAAACAAAAAATTTAGTATCACATCACTTTTTTAACCGAAATATCAAAAACAATTTTGAATACTTTTTATCCGTTTAATTTGCTTGTCACCTAGACCCTTTGGAGTTTCAAATTTAAATTCATTAACGCCTAAAGAAAGCTAAGTAGTAAATTTTAATTTTGAATCAGCGTATACGTTGGTACTTGGCGAGTTTTACAAAATTTTAAATTGATTTTTTAGTACTTATGCCCAATAAACTTTTGGCATAAATTATTGTATTTTGTTACTTATGCAAATACTAAAAACATTTCTTTTTTTATATTTTAAAAAAAAAATTTTTTTTTTTAATTTTAACAAAGGTTGGATTCTAAAATTTCTTTCTAATTTTTTTTTGCCTGGTAAAAAATATGTGGTGTAAAACCGAGGAGTTTGGGACCCCCTGCAAATATGTACTCTTTTTTACTCAAGAGAATCTGGTAACCCTACCCATACCTCATGAGGTGTAGGGTATAAAAAGGGTCTGTGAGTGCAAGCATTCAATTGGATGTAGCTAAAATGTTTTGTTTATGTTTTTTGTAAATACAAAATTTTTGTTTTGTTTTCTATAGAAAATTTAACTATTTCATTTAACTTTTAACGAGTTAAATTTTCAACGAAAATAACTTTTTAATTTAACGAAGTTTAATTTTTGATTAACTATTACTGGGTTAACGAAGTTAAATTCTCGATTAACTATGCCCAGCTTTGGATAAAAAGTAACTTTTTCCCAAAAAATCCCTCAAAAAGGGAAATTACCCTCAATTTGGCATCACTGCTTACACTCGCTGTTTCAAGACGCCAATTTGTTTTATAGGCATTCGGGAAACGACATGTCACACTGAATTGGATTTGAACGCCGGACCTTGGGATCTTGATTTCATCACTTTACCCTCTGTGCTACTGCGCTTCATAGATTCATGTCGTCAAAAGACCAATCTGAATTTGAAATCTAAAAATTTCTATTTAAAAAAACCCAGACTAGATTCGAACACGGGGCCCTAAGTTTATAAGTTCCGCATCTTCGCTGTGCCACTGAACTTCTTTCGTTCAGGTCAACAAAAACAAATTTGTTTTGAAATTCAAAAATTTCTTTTGTTTATTTTCAAATTTTCCATTTGACAGAAATGTCGAATATCTTTTTATTTTCGAAAAGAAAATTTCAAATTTGTGTAAATGTGCATGGCAAAAGAAAGAAGGTAGTGCCGCTCTCAATTCTTAGCAGCCATCTTAACCATCTGACGTTTAAGCCGATTATGACATTTCGGGCTACCGGATTGTTGCGAAAAAATCCCAAATTTCAAAATTGACTTTTTGCCAAAATTGAAATGGCAAGGGCCATTTCTTGCCTATAATCCATCCCAAAAATAAGTTTTGATGATAGTTTTGAAGATTCAGAAGCGACAAAGAAGACATAGCAACAATTTTTTTTTGAAAAAAGTTAAATAAAAAACTTTAAAACTGATTTTTTTGAAATAATTTGTATGTTAATACAGCCTACATCCATTAAACCTTTCAATTGTAGAGACATTTAAAATTTTATCCACAAGATTTTAAGAAATTTTTTAATTCCGAAAAATATTTCAAATATTTTTTAGCGGGTGGCAAAGCTGTTTGATTTGTTTCAAACAAACATACCTAAAAATAATCGGCATTTTAATCAAAGTAAGTGACAGCGGCACTACCTTCTTTCTTTTGCCATGGTAAATGTGTGCGTTTTGCTTCGATTTTTGTCAATGTAGTTGTAGTTTTTTGGAATTGTTTTTTTTACGTTCAAATGTTTTTCATGTATATATGAATCGTGTTAATTAAAATACATGAACATTTCTCTGGGTGCAGTAATTATTTGAAAATTAATGTCTTGAATAATGTTTCAAGTACACTCATTCAGATGTCCAGTATTTATTCTAGGGATGTGTAGGAGCTCCGCATCCGACTCCACACCCGCGGAGCACCCGCACTAAAGTTACATCCTCATGGACACCGGCATCCGAAAATCTCACATTTAAACCATCCGCATCCCCGACATGACATCCGCATGTATGCGAATCTTTTCAACTTTTTAAACACAGTAAGTGTTTTTGGTTTTTTCTCCGAAACTATAGGCGACCGGTGCAAAATTTTGTCAGATTCAGTTTAAAAAATTGCAAAAAATTAAATTTTTTCGAAAAAGTTGATTAAAACATCCGCATCCGCGACATGACATCCTTATGAATGCGGGTCTTTTCAACTTATACATTTTTGTCCTTTTTTGAAATCTTTGTATTGAAATCTTTGTTTTTGGTTTTTTCTTGAGAAACTATAGGTGAACTGCGCAAGATTTTATCAGATTCAGTTACCGGACGTCAAATTACCCAACACAAAAATTAAAAAAATGCAAAAAAAAAAATTTTTGGAAAAGTTGTTTTAAACATTCACATCTGCATCCGGCTCCGCATCCGCGGATGTCATTTTCAAACATCCGCCCCGCACCCGCATCGAGTCTTTTTACAACTCCTCACCAGCAACCGCGAAAACAACACTTGTCACATCCCTAATTTATACTTGTTTTTAGTGCTTTACATCACAACAATAGTACTACAACATTGCAACTACAAGAACAGTACTGGAACATTATAACAGTATTACAATAATAACAACTACAATATTACAACAACAGTACGGGAACATCTGTGTAGCAGCAATAGTCCGAATTATTATGGTTTTTTAGTCCATTCCGATTAATTGATTTTTTTTAATGTTATATTTTGTTATATTTTAATCGAGTCGATCGAATGAGCTGTAATGGATTTTTATTACTGTATTAATTTTAACTTTTCATTATGAAATGGAAATTGTTTGATGTTCTTTATTTTTTAAGTTTGAGAAATGTTTTTATAAAATGCAATAGTAAATGTTGGATTGCCATTTCAAAAAATAGTACACATTTCGTATGGGAAAATCGTAACTTTAATATTCTATACATTTTTCCGACTCACAACTTTTGCACATTCGGTTTCAGAGGGCCAAAAAAAATTTTTTTGATCGGAGCGCTTTACTTTCTTTCTCAAAAAGCAAGTATTTTTTGCTTTCTCTGCATATGCTATCTGGAATGAAGATTTCATTTTAATAAAAGTTTCTGGCAACACTGCTTAACGGAGTCACAGTTTTCCCATGATCGGTTTGCAGCAAAAGAATGCAGTCAATTGCAAAAGAGATAAAACAAGAGAAAAATAAACCATTTTATGAAAAAAAAATTGCAAAGCAATTGATCTTTTTGCCTTGAATTTTCCAACACGCAGATTTGATTGCCAACTGCCAAGTTATCAAAAGAAATTATGGAAATTCAATCTCACCTCAACTTCAGTGGATGCGGTTTGTTTCATTATAGAATCCAGTAACACAAGTTTAAAAATGTAATCCAAAATCAGTTTTGTTGCAGGATCGCACTAATAAGCACTAATATTTAGTATAACACAAATGCAGACACACTTTACTAAAATACACAATTTAAGCTCAAAATTTAATTTTTTTTTGTGGTTTTTACTTTATTTTAGTGTGTTGAAATCTGATAAACTCCACCATAAACCAACCCGTATCAATGTTCACAGCAAACTGTTAATATAATTTCAATTGGTTTTGCCAACAGTTAACACGAACTTGTTTAGGCCTGCTGACATGAGTTGCCACCTCTTTAATTTCCACTAATGGCAATTTTACTTGCGACAATTTTTTATTTTTGAGTTATGTCTGGTTTTTATTATGTCATAATCAATGGCATCATACACTGACAGCGACTGACGCATATTCAGCACTTTGCCGAATTCGCTGTCCCGTGCCATATGCAAATAAATTTGTCAGCATGTTGCCAATTATCGTGTATGACAAACGGTGACCTCACCCCGTATTCATTTTCCAATATTTTACATCAGTTCGTTCAATTGACAACGAAATTCCAACCTATTTTCACTTAACTGCCAACAGCAGCCATTGATTGTGACATAATGAAAACCAGGCTTTACTCTAAACGATTGTATTTTTAATATCCACCATTAATATCAACTTTACCAGCTTTTCTGGTCATGCTCTCAAGAAAATGTCGCATGAACCGTTTAAAATTTACACCTGGTATTTTTTGTAAATAAACATTATTTTTTTTTTCAAAAATTAGCAAGTTGTCAAAAAAGGCTTCAGAAGGCATGTCAGTATGCCAGGAGCTCCTCTCTCCGCTTCCAAACAGTGTTGCCAGGTGTTTTTGACAAAAAAAAACGTCAACGTGGCTTTAAAAAAAGAAAAAACAGTTAGAGTATTACAGGCCCGTAGCCAGGATTGGAATTTTTACCCCAGCTGATAATATTGACAACCTTTAGAGGATCAACAGTTACATCCCAGCGAATCGGGGATAATGCACTCAGTCTGTTATTAAAATCATTGTCACTAAAATCACGATTGTACGAAAATATGTACCGTCGCACACTGGGGCAGACTACCCACTTTATGTAAAAAAATTCATTTTAGATATTGCAATAACCAATTAAGCAGTTTTAAAGTTAAGTCGTCAACTGCAGGTATTTCTAAGAATAATTTTCAATGGGACATTTACGGAAAATGTATACAAATATTGTGTAAGTCAAATATTAAAATCCATATGGACATATGGAATTGAACTCTGAGGTACAGCCTCTCCTTCCAATGTGGAAAAACTCCAGAGAGGCCAATCAAAAACCCTGTGACAAATTACCAGAGCTCCTTGGTATATAATAAACGCAAACATCCACAGAGATTTGAATATTCCTGCAGTAAAAGACGAAAGTCCGAAACTTACCTCGAAGTACATGCAGAAGCTCATGTTTCACCCAAACATTCTAGCTAGAGCTCAAAACCGTGCGCTCCGCGTAGTCACCGGATGGCATCTGATGGCTCATGAACATCACCTCCACGATGAGACCAGCCTACTTATGGTCAAGGAACACAATCTCCTCTTAAAGAATCAGTTCCTTCTTGCTGCACATCAAGCCGACCACCGCAATCACTGGCTGTTGAGTTGTTCGTCACCTCCACGCTGCATAAGAGAAAACTTCGCCTTGCATCGTGAAGCAGTTGAACCTTTTATTGAAGGAGGCTCACTTTCCAGGCCCAATTACCTGATCGCACTGGACAGCATACATCAGGGAGCGGTGTCAGAAGCAATCGCGTCTCGCCGTCACAATGTGGTCCTGGATGGTCGTCCTCCGCCCGTCAGCGAAGACGAAAGACAACTCCCTCGCTCGACACGTACAACTCTGGCACAGCTACGTTCAGGCCACTGCAGACTGCTCAACAGTTACATGGCAAGGGTGAATAGCAACTACTTCACCAACAACTGTCCAGTATGTCAAGCAACACCCCATGACACTGTTCACCTTTTTAACTGTCCAAGACGCCCCACCACATTGAAACCCATTGACTTATAGTCCAACCCTTTAGATGCAGCAAGGTTTTTGGACCTGGAACTCTAACCGCTGCTCTACAATTTTCAACAACATACAAAAACAACAACAATAACAATATAACAACAACATTACACATACATTTTTTTTACACATACAACAAGCGTGCCGTTTGCGAAATATTCCCGATATTCGAATTTTGGGGTAGGAGTTTTCCTTACTTGAAAATATTGAAAGAACGGTAATTTCAATAGAACATAACTTTACAACATTAAAACGAAAACTTAAAAACACATCCAACGAATATAAAATCGAATTAAATCGGATGACTAATTTATGAGTGCAGTAAGCTCGATTTTTTTTGAAATTTTTGACGACTTTTCAAATTAAAACACATTTATCATTTATTTAATTTTCGAAAATTTTGAGATTAATATGAGTGGAATCTGTTGAGACGTAGAGCAGGCTTTTTGGTGAAAATGGTTAAACTCTAAACGCAATACATGTTTTCTCATGTTCACGGTGGTTTTTTATTTTGATTTCAAGCAACAGCTTGCAAAGTTAGTGGAGTTGATGAAAAGGTAATTTTTTTTATTTGCAATGGTTTAATAAAAGAAAATTATGGTTTTTACTCAAAAATAAACAAAAAGTGGAGAAAAGATAAATTTAAGCAGATGTTCGCAAGTAAGATATAAATTAGATACCGCATTTTTGTTTGTGGTTAATTTGTCTTTGACGTCACACGGGACCTTTGCTTGCATTTTCACTGTTTTGGCATTTTCATTGCTTGACAATTAGTTTTTTACTTTATTTTTGGTATTAAAAAACTAGAAAACTACCAATCAATCAATAAGAACATAGAAAGAAAAAGATTTATATATGAACGATGGACTGGGCGGTATAGTGGGCCTTCCCCAGCAGTTGCCTGGTCAGATGAGTAGGGAATGTGAAGATAAAACCTCGAAATGCAAAATTTCGAAGAGACGATTCCTTGCCCAATTGTTTTTTTAGCTGACTGAAAAACAATTTAAAATATCACTTGACGTAGCTCACCCAGGTTTTTTTTCGGAGGGTTTTCAAAAATTGTTCAATTTAGAAAATTATTATATTGATATTCTTACTAAATTTATTAACTACTTTGAATTGGATAAGTTAGTAGCTAGTGAGTATAGGTACCTGTTAGAGAATTAAATCCCCAAAGGTTTTGGCAATCCCTTGTTTTCTTTCTTGCATCCCGTCCTCAGGATTTTTAAAATATTTTTTTTGTTAAAAAAGAAAAACGTATGATGTAAGTCTTTTTCATGCAACTGAAGACAAAAATAACTTATAACTTCTATTACACCGTTCGACACTAAAAAATGCACAGATTTAATCGTTTTATTTGAATAGGATGTAAATTCATCTCGCCAGACTAAAACAAACTCCGATATTTTCATTTTAAAAAAATTTTTTTTAGCTTAACAATTTCTGAATTTTTATAGAGTGAATTTTTCTACAATGAACAAATTATTTAGCAAAAAATTGAACTCTCATGCGTTTTTGTCTCTATATTATGAATTTTTTCAAACAATGTTTCTAGTCTAGCGTGATGAGTTTACATCCTATCGTAAAAAGTTTACATGTTTTTAATGGTATGGTTTCCCTCTATCAAATGCATATTTAAATTTTGGGAACTCTTACTATACTATATAACGGTACTCCACTTTAACTTTAAATTCATCCATAGTATAGTCAGCGAATTACAATATACATAAAGAATCTACATACACAGAAAAAAAAAAGTCGGTAAAATTAACCGAAAAAAGTGTATGAAAATTGTAAATTTTTTAACCAAGCTCGTAGGTAGATTTAAGCGACAAAACATTGTAAAAATAAATAACCTAAAATAATTGTTGTTTTACAGAAATTGTATGTTCTTCTACCGCAATCGGATGTTAAATTTGAATTTTCACCAACTTGTGCAATTTACCATTCGCGCATCTTCAGTTGAATCGTTGGGATTCAAAGAAAGAAGATTTCCCAATCGTGTTATGAATGTTGTGCCTTATAGAGGCAACTTGAGCAGAGCCAAACAGAGTTTTTTTTGCTTGTAATATGCATTTGTAATACTAATTTTGAAAATAAGAGCTTGTGTCAGTTATGCGCTCAAGCTAATATTTATTTTTTTAAACATAGAATCTTGCATTTTCGAAATATATTTTTGTGTTTAATATGTTTTTTTTTGTTGTTGGGGTTTGTTTTCAAATGAAAAAAAAAATAATCGAAAAAAGTTTTCTTATTAAAAAAATATGTACCGAAACAAATTTTTGTTGTATGTATACAATTAAAATTGTAAGCCAATAAATTTTATTGGTTTTCTTACTAAAAACTAGAGAGTGGACTATCTTCGGCTATACCGAAGCTGAAATACACCCACACAGTAGGAAGAAGTACCTCGAACATAAAATTATGTGGTGTCAAGACCCCATTTGGGCCACCTATAAATAGTTTTGGAGTCCGGACCATGTCCGAAATCCGTTTCTAAAAATTTCCAATCAAATCGACCAAAAAAAAAACATTGGTCTCACGACCCCATTTTGACCCCTATATATGTGGTTTCGGAACCTCAGACCATAAAATTATGTGATGTCAAGACCCCATTTTGAGCCACCTATAAATAGTTTTGGAGTCCGGACAATGTCCGAAATCCGTTTCTAAAAATTTCCAATCAAATCGACCAAAAAAAATCATTGGTCTCAAGACCCCATTTTGACCCTTATATATGTGGTTTCGGAACCTCAGACCATGTCAAAAATACGTTCTAAACAATTCCAATCGAATGCAAACCAACTTTTTTTTTGGTCGATTTGATTGGAAATTTTTAGAAACGGATTTTGGACATGGACTGCAAAACTATTTTTATGTGGCTCAAAATGGGGTCTTGAGACCACATCATTTTATGTTCGAGGTACTTCTTCCTACTGTGTGGGGGTATTTCAGCTTCGGCATAGCCGAATATAGTTTAGATTTGAAAATGGAATTCTTGCAAAACGGCAAATATAGCCGTGTCAATACTTTTTATAATTTTCGGAACAAAAGAATAATAAAAGCCTATACTATATTTGTTTTTATCGTAGTATATAAGGATTTTGGCAATTTTTGAATGCAATTACTTTTCAAATAAGAAGAAGAATCAATACGAGAGTCATAGAAACACAGGTTGCAAAGTTGTATTATCGTATTTTTTTTTGTATGGAAAATAGCAACAACATTTTCACAACTATCGTATTTTTTCACGACAATACAACAATACGACCGATACGAGACCCTTGTGAATTCCCTAATTGATTCTTTTATAGTACATGTAGGAAGGAAGTATATATTAAGAACAGACTTATATAATACAATTAAAGTGGAAATTATAGTTTAAACCAAAAAGAAAAGAAAAATAATAAATAAATAAGAAGAGAAAGAAAGATTACAGCAATAAATCAATAAAAAAGGTAAAAGAACAAAAGTAAAAGAAAATAAAAAAAGAAAATAAAAAATAGAATGAATAAGATACTTGGTCTTAGCTAAATGAGATCAGATGGTAGAAAAATATAGAATTATGGAATGCTTAAAGTTATTCGCTTTATCGATAATTTCTATACTAGTTGGTAAAGAATTCCAAAGTTTAATGGCGTTGACAAAAAAAAATCTTGTAGAATTAAGCTATTTAGAAACACTGAAACGTAGCTTATTTTAAAGGTATGAGGGAGTTTTTGAAGAACGTGAATCAAGATTACTGTATATTAGTTCAGAGTATGTAACTACTAACTACTGTAACTACTAGTTGAATGACAAGTCTTTTCTTCATCTCCATGGGAGTATATTTGGCAGATAGTCGAAGGCAACGTAAAGTAAAAAATATTTTTTTAATTATATTATTAACATGGTCAGTACATGTAAGACTAGAATTCATATGGAACCCCAAATTTTTCACTTTGGTCACAATTTGTAATTTTTTATCATTTAAATATATGGGAGGGATTATGCTATGGTCCAGTTTATCCTTAGAGATAGGCAAAATGTAAGATTACTTGTCATTTAAGCAAAGATCATTGTCACATGCTCACTTGGAAATAGCCATCAAGTATTCATTTAATCTGCAGCTAAGATCTTCAATTAAACCAATTCGGTTAGAAAAATATAGGTGAAAACAGAGCGGCACAGTTAATGGATTTATAGTCACGATACGAAACAGGCATAGGAATGACATTGCGACAAAAACGAATATTTAATGTGCAGAAAATTAGGTCATGATCCGATATAAATGAAATTTGGTCAAAAAGTAACAACAAAGAAGTTTCAGAAAGAATAAATAAATCGAGAAGGCTAGGTGCCAGATTTGGGGCAAAACGAGTAGGTGACACACAATTAATAATGGTCGTACCAGCTGAGCTAGCTTGGTCACAAAAATTATCAGAGACAGTGTCAATAGAAAGCAAATTCACATTAAAATCACCACAGATAGAAAAAGAATCAAAATCAGTAACAAGTTTACAAAGTTCACAAAAAAACGGTTCAAGGCTGTAGCTTCTATTTGGATTGTAAAAGCAAAAGAATAGTAATTTCGTGTTATGGTCAGATACTTCAACATTCAGGTACCCAATTTTAGTCTCACAGGATTTACTAACAAATCTGGTGTTTAGATAATTTTTGCAATATATTGCAACTCCACCACTCTTTTTGCCAACTCTATCATTTCTGAATAACTTGTAATTGGCAATATCAAAATAAGAGTTCGCTATGTCACTATTAAGCCAGGTCTCAGTGACACAAATTACATCCACATTGGAATTTTCAAAAAGATATTTAACGTAATCAAGCCTAAAATTATTTAAACTTCTAGCATTGAAATGTACAATAGAAAACCCATCATATTGACTACACAAAATATCTATCAGAACCTTTTGATTCTCACCAACGCCACCAAACGAAAAAGAGTTCATTTTACTAGAGATTCAAAGAAAAAACAAAAAGCATTGCAGATGACGTGATAAAATATTATCAACAAAAACATAATTAAAAGGACATAGAGACCAGACTTGTAAAGTAATGAAATTTTCATTACGCATTACCATTACCATTACCATTACAGGTAATGAAATTTTATTTCATTACCATTACCATTACCATTACTGCAATGGTAATTGTAATGGTAATGGTAATGAAGTAATGAAAATTTCATTGCAATTGTAATGAAATTACCATTATTTCATTGCGATAGTAATGATAATGAAGTAATGAAATTTCCATTACTTCATTACTTCATTACCTATCAGCCCCAATTGCGTTTTTGCCCTTTTTTGGGCGAATCATGCCAAGTTTAATTGTAGCTTGTATGATTCATGTCAGTTGGGATTAGGACAGTTTCTGAGTGCGTCCTTGGACATTTTTTGGGTAAATCATGTGAGGTGGGATTAGGACAGTTTCTGAGTGCGTCCTTGGACATTTTTTGGGTGAATCATGTCCGTTGGGATTAGGCCAGCTTCTGAGTGCGTCCTTGGACATTTTTTGGGTGAATCATGTCAGGTGGGATTAGGACAGCTTCTGAGTGCGTCCTTGGACATTTTTTGGATGAATCACGTCAGGTGGGATTAGGACAGCTTCTGAGTGCGTCCTTGGACAGAAACTGTCCTAATCCCAACTGACATGATTATTCCATAAAATGTCCAAGGACGCACTCAGAAACTGTCCTAATCCCAACTGACATGAATCATACAAGCTACAATTAAACTTGGCATGATTTGCCCAAAAAGTGGCAAAAACGCAATTGGGGCAGATAGGTAATGAAGTAATGAAGTAATGGAAATTTCATTACTTCATTATCATTACTATCGCAATGAAATAATGGTAATTTCATTACCATTGCAATGAAATTTTCATTACTTCATTACCATTACCATTACAATTACCATTGCAGTAATGGTAATGGTAATGAAATAAAATTTCATTACCTGTAATGATAATGGTAATGGTAATGGTCGCTCAATTTCCCAAGTCTATTAGAGACCAAGTTTCCAGGAAGGAGACAAATTTATAAGCAATAGAAATAATAAAAAAAAATATGATTAAAGTATTTTAACCTTACATGAGAATAAATATGATAAATAAATAGGAAAAGTTTTATGAAGCATTTATGGCTTATGCCGCTAGCATACCAATAACAAATTTTGAACGCACTCATTTTTTTGACAATATAGTCTGTAAAAGTAAGGTTTGATTTTTCATCATAGTTTGCATCATTTGCTGCATTGAGCTCATAAATTGAGTCATGGCTTGAGTAAGGTCGGTTAAAGATTGTTCTAATGTGCTATTGGTATGCTGCTGGCTATTTATGGTATAAGGGCTTAAATTATTTTTAAGTACATTGGTATATGAAAAAGTTTTTTCGTTTACATTTTCACTGGGGTTAGAGTATATGGGATGTGTTTGTAGAGCTGCAGGAGCAATAGGTTTTTCTCTACTTTTAACTTGTTTTCTAAGTTCGCAGTATACTGGGCAACCTCTAAAATTGGCCGTGTGATTGCCACCACAATTGCTGCATTTCCTTACGACTGCATCTTCCTTGCTGGCGGTACATTTGGACGTTTGATGAAAGTCACCACATACAACACACACACTTCGTAGAGTGCAGTATGACTTAGAGTGTCCATATTCTTGACAGTTCATACATTGCAGTGGACCATCGCGCTTATGTGGCTCTTCAACTGAAATTCTTCGGTGGATCAAATAAGGAAGTTGATAGATGGGATGCGTTTCTCCCTTTAAAAATTTTTTGTTGTCTGGCTCAAGCTCAACTCGGAAAAGAGGTTGCGGGATTTTGTCTTTATTTTTTATATTAAAGACTGTTTTTACTCTATAGTTTTCCTGCAAGAGCGTACCTTTGATTTCATCACCAGTGTTCACGCCAACCGCGTAAATATGAACGCAACCTTATATAAATTTGTTAAATGTAGGGGGCGCTGTTGTCTGTGGCGAAATCTGCTTTCAAGTATGGCGATTTCAGTTTTGCCGACGGCTTTTTGGCTTTTTAAAATATTAATTTTCACTCTCGTCCGAATACCATACGAAGCAGCAGCCGCCACAGCCAAGAAAAAGCCGGTAAGATTTTCTGAGGAAAATATATAAATAAATAAAGAAAAGATAACTAATTTGAAACGAATTTTCTGTTTTTTTATCTTTTTTGAAAACGATTTCGAGAGCTATCGAATAGTTCGTAGAAGAACAAGGCCTGCGCCCAATTATTGGTCCTTCAATCCCGATTAAAGAAAAGGAGAAGAAAAGCCCTCAGCAAACAAATTGACACGGAGACGAAAAGCCCCTCCAGATCACACAAATACAAAATCATCATTATCTAAGCTGCTGCTTCAAATTAAAAAAGGTGCGTTACATTTATTAATGGTGATCTTATGTGCGCATTTTTAAAAATACTAAAAAATAGATAGATATTTAAATTCTATCCGAGATATAAAATAAAGTAAAATTTCCATACGCTCAATAGCCAGCCGAAGCCACTCATTTACTCTCGTTTTTCTTCATTATTCCAAAAACAATTTTGTGATTTTATTTTGAAAGTGAAGTGATTTATAAAGTAAATCTTCAAATAATTTGTACACAATTATTCTCTTTTTGAATTCTGCCAACTCTTTACAAAGCATCGTACATTGGCGCCAATTTGAATTTCGAGAACTTTTCTAATAAAAGTTCAAATAATTTCCGAAAAAGTATATTTTTTGAGTAAAGAATAAAAAGAGAATGACAATAATACCAACCAAATGCAGGTACTCCATACTTAAATTGAGAAAATAAAAAGTAAAATCGAAAAATATTTGACATATTGTACTGTGCAGAAATAACAAAAAGCACACACACACAAACACATACTCCCACCCGCTCTCACAAGAAAAAGTCTCCACTGTCATTTGCTTTGTTTAGTTTTCGACATTTTGGCAGCGGACAGACGTGTGATACAAAAAGTGACAGTGAAGAACTAACTGAAGAAAAAGTTAGCAACGCGGGAATATTAGACAAAACCCGAAGTTCCGAAGTGCAACAATAACAGTGAGAGTAATTCTTTTTTTATTTAATTTGTGTGTGTCTTCAGTCAGTCAAGAAATATTTCGAAATTTCTAAGACTGAAACTTATTATTTACAGAGCAAAATATTTAAAAAAGGAATAATTTATTTCGTTACCGCTTTTTAATATTTTTTGCGAAATATTCAAAATAAGCGTATTCAAATATTTAAATATTTTGGCCGATTTGCATTTCGTGCAATTTTTTTGTTGGTTCTTTCCATTTGTCTATTCTCACATTCTACAGTATTTGAAGTGCGCCCTACGTCAGTATTTCCGACACTGACAAAGGGTTGAAATTTATTATTATAAATTTTTTTATCGCTTTTAAATATTTTCGAGAAATATTTAAATAAAATTAGCGATTCCAAATATTTTTTATTATTTGGAAATTTTTTTGATTTTTTGAAATTTAAGTGGATTTTTGGTTTTTTGATATTTTTTGTGAAAAATGGCTACCTTAAAGGAATTTCATCGTCTGGCTGACGAAATTCTTGAATTCGAAGCGGAATTCAATACCACTGGTCAGAATGACCATTCGACTTTAAAGATTTGTGGGTAAAAGTAAAGGCAGCGTATGAGGTCTGCTCACAGGCAGCCTCTGCCAGTAATGGGGAGCCTAGTGGCGATTTACAAATAATAAAATATAGGTACAGAAATTGTTATCAGGAATATGTAGCCTGCGCTGCCATGATGGGTGAATTTGCTCACAATCTGACAGCTCACCTTTTAACGCCCCCTCCCAGTTCTACTATGATTGTGAATTCAAATGAACATCGTCCGTCTTCCAGCATCATGAGGTTGCCTCCGTGTGACACTGAGATATTTTATGGAGATTATCTCTCTTGGCCTACTTTCCGTGACATGTTCACGGCCATTTATATACAAAACTCCGGGTTAGCTTCAGTTGAGAAACTATATCACCTTAATCAAAAAACTAGAGGTGCGGCTAAAGATATAGTCAAGAAGTCCCCTCTCACAAATGATGGATTTGTGCAGGCGTGGGATAACCTATCAGATAGGTATGAAAATAAAAGGATTTTAGTGAACAGTCAACTGAGGATTTTGTTCGGCCTTCAGCCAGTGACTTCGGAGTCGGGGTCCGCTATAAAGAAATTACAGCGGGATATAATTAATTGTATATCCGCTTTGGAATTATATCACATTAATGTTGAAAATTGGGATGCAATTTTCGTATATTTGTGTTCTACTTGCTTACCAGAAGCAACGCTCTCCTTATGGGAGCAAGGAATTAAAAATAAGACAGCAATCCCCAAATGGGTTGATTTAGATAGTTTTCTGACTGAAAGATTTCAAACTCTAGAAACAGTTTCAGATATTCGAGGTACGCTTAACCAAAGAACTGGTGGCTACCAAAATAAATACTCCCAAAATCAGAAAAGAAAAGTAAATTCCCATAATGCAAACGTTTACCAGGCGAATTGTAAACTTTGTGATACGCAACAACACCCACTGTGGAATTGTCCACAATTTTTAGATATGAACGTTAGTTACAGGTTGTCAACAGTACGGAGGTTGCATCTGTGTTTAAACTGTTTGGCCAGTTCTCATGAGGTGAAAGATTGTACGAGCAGTTACAAGTGCCTTAGTTGCAAGAGGCGTCATAACTCGCTACTTCATCGTGAAGGACTTGGGTCACCGCCTAATTCTCCTGCGCCATCATGGTGCAAATCAAAACAATTTTCCGGTTTCAAGTGATTTATCCACTGAAGCATCCACTTCGCAAGGTCACGTCGATAGGGTTCAGACGCATTTCACAACGAGTACAAAAGGGGTGCTGTTAGGGACAGCTTTAGTGACCATATGTCATTCAAGCTCCGTTTATACGGCCAGAGCGCTAATCGACTCTGGGTCAGAGGGCACATTTATATCAGCGCGTTTGCAGAAACGGCTGAATATACCCAGTCAAAGCGTGAATGCCCAAGTAGCAGGGATAAATAATGTAGTTTCGGCACAAATTCAAAAAATGTGCAATATTGTAATAGGATCACCAATTGATCCTAGGGTAAGAATAGAGACGAAGGGTCTCATTCTTCCTCAATTAAGCGGCAACACTCCCGAAGTTTATTTCGACAGGACCTTGGTGCAGAATTTACTTGATTTGCAAATGGCAGATCCAAATTTTCATAAAAGGGAACAAGTGGATGTCCTCATTGGACAGGTATTCTAGGGTCATTCATTGCTCAGAAAACAGTTTTTGGGTGGATCTTAACTGGGCCTTTGCCCCCTAATGGGGTTTCAATTAAACCGACATATTCGGTATACTTTAATCAAATTTCACTGCAGGATCAGTCGTCAAATTTGCCAGAACTTGAGGAAGTCTCAAAGAAAAGTTCTTGGAATTTAAATAAAAATAAGAGTAAGAAAAATTATAACAAAACCACTCGTAAAAATGAGGATGGACGTAAATATTTAAAATGGAAAACTACACAGAAAAATTTAGAGAAGTTAGAGATAATGATAATAAAATTTGTCAAAGTGGGATTTAAAGTTTACCGGTCAGAGAAAGGATACATCTCTGCATGCCTTCCTGCAGCGAGTAGACGAGCTTTGTGGCGCTCGTGGGGTCAGTGAGGACCAGTTGTTTAGAGGGGCGGTAGATTTATTTTCGGATAGGGCTTTGATTTGGTTCCGTGATGCCCGAAGGTATGTTTCCAGCTGGCGAGAATTGGTCGTTCAGCTGAAGTTAGAG
Source organism: Heteromyza rotundicornis (assembly GCA_951394025.1). Classification (NCBI taxonomy): domain Eukaryota; kingdom Metazoa; phylum Arthropoda; class Insecta; order Diptera; family Heleomyzidae; genus Heteromyza; species Heteromyza rotundicornis. The sequence goes on from OX596010.1 coordinate 38,042,278, forward strand.
TTTCTGCCCCATAATTACGATGACCTCTTATTAGACGAAATTAGGAAAAGGACTCAAGGTGGGGCTGAGTCCATAGGCATTTATGTAGCGGTAATGAGGGGTCTGTTCCATCGTCTGTCCGAGTCCTTGCCGGAGAAGCGTATGTTGGGTCTGGTCTAGGCTAATTTGTGTCCTTTTTATCAGACTCAGCTGGGCTTGGCTGAGCCTGAGAGTCTTTCGGAGTTGGTTTCCTTGGGTCGGAAACTGGAGGCTGTGCGGGTGAATGTGGAAGCATTCGTGCCGCCGCCCAGCAGCCGGTCCAAGGACTTGCTGGAGCCAGACTTGGCATACGTTTCGGCCGAGCCGGAAGTGGTTGCAGTCAGGGCTCCGCTGCGCAATCTTAGATTGGAGCGGAGAATTAGGGCATCTCAACGGGCTAGGCGTCCGTTCAGGTGCTTTAACTGCAAGAACTTTGGGCATGTTTCGGTAAACTGCCGAAAGGCGGTTATTTGCCGCGGCTGCGAGCGGCCTGGCTTTATGAAGCGTGATTGCCCCTGATGCTCTCCGAGAGCAGGGCAATTACAGGAGCGCTCGGACAGGGAGGCGGCCCCGAGATCGGCTCCGAGGGCCCGCGAAGAGTTCGGAAATGGGGAGCGAGCTCTTGTGGAAGCAGGGCAAGAAGTTCGCGAGGTTTAGGTAGGTTGCCTGCGGGCAACCAACTGGCTAGGGCAAATAGTGGTAGGCCTCAGAGGCAACGTCCGTCCGAAATTTGTTTGAGTTTTTCTCTTTTAGGCAGATAATTGGATAATAGGCCATTTTTAGGTGTTGAAATTTTTGGAGTGCGTATGTTAGGGCTTTTAGATTCTGGGGCCACCAGGAGGATTCTTGGTAGGCCGGGCTGGGACACGTTGAAGTCCTGGGGGTTGAGTTTGGTAGCATCTGCGGTCAGCAAGGTTGCGCTTGCTGATGGTGAACAAGTTCCGGTTAGGGGGGTAGTTTCGGTCCCTTTCGAGGTAGAGGGCAAGTCGGTCCTCGTTGAATGCCTCGTAATACCGGATTTGCCCCAATCATTGATTCTTGGAGTAGACTTTCTCGTCAGTAGCGGCGGTAGTTGATAGGTCTTCGTTGTCAACTAGGGAAAAATCGGTTCTTGAAGAGTTAGTCGTTGAAGTTTTTAGAGCTATGCCTGAGGGACTTGGTTGTACACATTTGGTCGAACATCGGATTCGTATAAAGCCAAATGAGCAACCAGTCAAGCAGCGATACTATCCGGTATCGCCCGCTATTCAGAGGCGCATAGATGAAGAGATAGAGGATATGTTAGATAAGGGTGTGATTGAGATTTCAGCCCTTGGGCATCACCGGTTGTGATGATTAGGAAAAAAGATGAAAGTTATAGGTTTTGCGTTGATTATAGGACATTAAATAAAAATACGGATCGTGATAGTTACCCCCTCCCTTATATTTCGGCTACTTTAGATAAGCTAAAGGACGCCAAATATCTCTCTAGTTTGTATATAAAATCCGCTAATTGGCAGATCCCAGTAGAGAAAGAGTCTAGTTCCGGGTAGGGGGCTCTACCAGTTCAAGCGCATGCCTTATGGCCTGCACAATGCGCCTGAAACTTGGCAGAGATTTATAGATGAGGTCCTTGGGGCTGACTTGGAACCCCATGTTTTCGTGTATTTGGACGATATTATTATTGTTACAAATACATTTGACAAGCATGTTGAGGTTCTGAAGGAGGTCCTAAGGAGGATTTGTTCGGCAGGGCTTAGATTGAATAGGGAAAAATGTAATTTTTGTCTTTCTTCGCTACGGTATTTATGTTATGTTGTTGATCGACAGGGCTTGCATGTGGACCCCGAAAAAGATGAGGCAATGCTGAAAATTCCAGCGCAAAAAAATTTAAGGGAAGTCCGGTCGTTTGTTGGCACCATTTCTTGGTATCGTAGGTTTGTTTCGAATTTCGCAGATTTGGTTAAACCTCTAATTGATCTTCTAAAGAAGAAGAACGGGTTTAGATGGTCGCCGGAGTGCGAGGACAGCTTTTTGAAGGCCAAGGAGCGCCTAGTGACGGCGCCGGTCCTGAGCTGTCACGATTTCGAACGACCCTTCGTAGTTCAAACTGATGCTTCCTATTTTGGAATAGGTGCCATTTTGACACAGCAGTTTGATGAAGGGGAGAAGGTCATTTCATATTTGAGCAGATCGTTGAGTAGGTGCGAGAGGAATTATTCCACTACCGAGAAGGAGTGTTTGGCTGTTTTGTGGGCAGTTGAGGCCATACATCGAAGGGGTTAGATTCACAGTGGTGACCGACCGTTATGCGTTGGTATGGCTCAACAATTTGAAAGATCCTTGCGGTAGGTTGGCTAGGTGGGCTTTAAAGCTCCAGCAGTATGATTATGAAATCGTTCATCGGAAAGGGAAAGATCATGTTGTGCCCGACATGCATTCCAGAAGTGTCCCAGTCGTAGGGGAGGTAGATGGGCGTGTAGAAGATCCATGGCTTGAGAGCATGGTTCGGAAAGTGGAGGATAAACCACTCGATTACCCAGCTTGGAGAATTGAAAACGGAGTGTTATATAAACACATACAGGCAGGGACAAATAGTTTGTTTAGCGCTGGGTACGAGTGGAAGAGAGTTGTGGGCAGGAGTGATAGGCGCAGTATTATATTCGAGTGTCACGATAATCCATTATCGGGGCACATGGGCGTTAGGAAAACATACGCAAGGGTAGTTGAGAAATATTATTGGCCAAAAATGAAGGCAGAGATAACTAGATATATTAAAAGTTGTCAGGTTTGCCAGAGGGTAAAACATGACAACAATAAGCCAGCTGGTTGTATGGTAGAGAGGACAAAGAAGTTAGAACCTTGGGAAATGATCTGCGTAGATCTGGTGGGACCCTTGGTGAAGTCTAGGCGTCGCCATACTTCGTGAATTTTGGCCGAAATATGGCGGTCAGGGGTGATAGAGATTATAGATGCTGGACCGATGTTGGAAGACGCAGACGGACAAGAAAAGGGGACATGGCATGTGCAGGACTTTAGGCCGCACATCGACTCAGGGTGATTTTTCTCCGGTTATATTCGAAAGTTGGTTGGTCTCAGGAGACCAAGCAACTTTCGCGGAGGTGGAGGTGGGGTTGTCGCGGTATAAATTCGCGGCACAGCTGTTGTTGTTTTGTTTGTTATGTTTTTTTATGTTTCCAACAAAATCTCACACGCACTAACCGAAAAAACGCACTGAACAATTTTGTTAATTGTTATTATTTTTTTTATAATATGTTTGCTTTGCTTAATTCGTTAAGCAAAACAAATTCGCCACTCGCGGGTGAATGTGACCTTAGCGCGGAAGAAGAAAACTGAATATTTTGTTTGAGCTGTCAAAGTTCTCTTGCTTTCTTTTCCTTTCTTTCGCTTTTGCTTTCGTTAAGTTAGCTAAGTGAGCGGCGGCGATCCGATGAAGGTATTGCCAGCCTCGCCATTACAATAGTAAAATGTCAAAACCTGGACTAGAGCTTTTGTACTCTTTGAACCTGCTTGAGGGAGGGGAACCTGTCGACATTTATGCTTTCGCCTATACAGACATGAGAGCCGCCAAAGAAGAAAAGTGAAAAGTGAAGTTTTAGATTTTGAATTTATTTTGGTCTTAAATAATTTGTTTGGAAAATTTTGATAATTTTCTTTCTTGTTTTCTAAATTGTATTTTTGGAATGGTGAGGTGGAGCGGTTGCCAACGGCGGATTGTGGCTGGAGGACAAGTGTTCCAAAGGGAGTATTTTTGCGCGCTGGTTTAGTTTTGCCAGCTAGTGTTTTTTTACTTTATTTTATTTGTGGCAGTCGGCCATTTAGTGTTTTGAATGTGAGGAATTTAATAGAGTTGGACAGGTTGTGTTCGGTCGTGATTTGTTTTGGTGAAGTGATTCCGCCCTGGGAATTTCAAGTAGTTTGCTTGGTCCCGCAAATCAATCGCGTTTTAAAAAATATAATTTTGGGTGTACAAATAATTTCTTTCGGTCATTTGTCGTTTTGTGACAATTTTGAAAAGGGTTCCGTTTGTGTTCGGTATTATTCACTTTGTGTCGGGAAAGGTTCAGTTTCTTGTTATATATATATATATATATATATGTATATATATACCTATATATATAGTGCGGCAGTTTCGGTGCAGGGTTTTAAAAGTTAAGTTATCAGGCTTTCGCGTGTTTTCGTGTTGTTTGTTCGGCCGGGGATACCATACCGCGAGGGTCGGCTTAAATCCCACGCTTCGCGACTGTGCTATTCGGGCAAATAGGGAATTTAATTATCGCGTGGGGATTTTTGGTTTTAGAGTTTTAAATAAAGTTTTAGTTAAAAATAGCGCGATAAACTTGATGTAGTAAGTTGCCTAGTGCAACAAAAAGAAACGTGTTGGATTTCCCATAAATTTTTTTAGTTTTTTGGTATATTTCAAACTTTTAAAACATTTCATAAACTATAAGGGAGTTCACAAGTAATCATAAAGTCATATTGTCATATAAAATATAAAATAAACTCTCTTACATTACACATGTCGAACCTAACCTAATTTGTTGGCCCCGGGGTGCACGCCACCAATCGCGGAGGTGGTGATGCAACCCAAATCAACGGTCGGAAGTAATTCTGTGGTTCACGTGAGCTTTGTTTCAATATTTTCAAGCAGTCGCACACATTTAATACATTCAAAATGCTTCCAAAATCCTCTGGGCCCGGTATTCGTGTGCCCGGTGGTCCAAATGGCCATCTGGCCAAAGTTGATGGTCGGAAGGGTTTTGGTGGTCTCCACGATCTTTGTTGCAACATTTTCGGCAAGACGTGCACGTTTTATGCATTAAAAATAGTCCCAAAGTCAAATTTTCACAAATTCCTACAACGTTTTTGGCAACAACTTTAAAATGAGAGGAATAGTGAGTATGAGAGTCGAAAAACACAGTTTGCTGAGTTGTATTGGTCGTAAAATTTTTTGTATGGAAAAAAGCAAAAAAATTTTTAGGATATTGTATATTTATACAACAATATGACTTTATGACCAATATAAGACCTTTGTGAACTCCCTTTATGTAAAAATTAACTGACTAAAGTGGGTATCATTCGAATGATATGGAATATACCTCATAATTCCCAAGAACAAATATTTTCAAAGTTAGTATTAGGTGTATAACAATTGGTCACGAATTTATTCAAGTTTAACATCAATTATTAAAAGTTTCTTGTGTTCAGTGACCCATATTAGAATTTAAGAACAAGGCCACAAAAGACCCATACAAAGAAAAGGTTAATGTGTTTATGAAAATTATTCCTTATTAAATTCTACTATAGATCACTGAACACATAAAACTTTTTAAAATTAATACTAATGGGGAAGAAAAAGTAAAACAAATTGGTATTTTGGTACTGGACTTTTATATTTTAATAGGACATGTACTTACAGTAGTGTAAGTACTCTACCGTGAACTTTCCTGTGAACCCTCTGTGAATTCCCCGACCATAAATAACTTCAAATTCGAAATCAGCAACCCCAAAAACCCCCATAAACCAAGTTTTGTAAAAATAAAATAAGATTTAGGAATTTCGGCCACCATATTGGTTCCGCCATATTGGATCCGCCATTTTGTTGTTGTAGTACTCTAGTCCACCTCTCCGAATTACCAAATCTCAACAAAATCTGTCCACTAGTGCTGGAGCTATGGCATTTTTCGTAAACCAATTAATATTTACCGTTCTAGTTGTAGTGGGCGTGGCAGTGGGCAAATACCATGCCTACAAATTATTATTATGCACTTATGTATAAAGTACTAACACAAAAACTAAAGACATGCGTAGGAAGCCTGTGTGAATTGATCTACATTTTCAGTACCATCTGCCCCCGTGTGCGTCGCAATACAGCAGCCTTTTCAAGACTTCAGTGGAAGCATTATTAAGTAAAAATAAAGAAAAAATCGCAGTTTCCTTCGATTTTGTTTTTATAAAAAGTGGATTTTTAAACTTTAACAAAAACCAATATAATATTTTCAACTAATCGCTAATATCTCGCAATTTGTCAAAGATCATATTACAAAAGGCTGTGCGAACAATCGCCCAAAAATGTTGCACCATTCTTCATAATGAATAAAAGCACAAAAAAACTGCGAAAATCGCCCAAAAAATTATGAATTTTCGCCCAAAAGTTAAAATGAACAATCGCCCAAAATATTGGGCTTTTGTTCATAATGAAAAATAACCCAAAAACAAAATAAACAATCGCACAAAAAAATTTTTTTTAATAAGAAGAAAACGTTTTATTCATTCATATTCCAAAGAAACAAAGAATCTGGAAGCTTCTGATTTTAGGATTTGACGAATTAAAATAAACTACCATTCTTGGAAATTATTACTTCAGATGTAGCTCTTGACTGTTTTTTGAAAACAGAGAAATTAGCTGAACCAATCTGTAAAATATGTAAAGCAAAAATACGGAACTAATATTGAACTTTTGTGATTTAAAATTCTAATTACAATAATCCTACAACTACAACGAAACAGTTGGTGTTGTTTTAATTTTGTTGTTGTAATGGTGTAATGTTTAGTGCAGTAGTGTTATTGCATGTTAGAAGTAGGTAGCAATTAAGCGCCGCGATTTTTTGTGAAAATTTTTGAAGTTTAAAAGGATGTGTGTTTAGCTATTACAAAAAAACCTTTAAACATATTTTTTTGGTGTGTCGTTATTATGAAAAATCGTATAAAAAATCTCGCCATTTTATAATACTTTTATTGTTGTAATTTTCTTGTGGATTTATGAATGAACATTTTTGTACCTACTCCGTTTTATGTGTCAAAAGCTGGATTTCGACAAAATCAAAAAATTAAGAATCGCCCAAAAATATTTTTGGAGGATTTTTTTTTCATTATTAACAATCGCCCAAAAAACTAGTAAGAGAATTATCTTCGGTCTGACCGAAGCTATAATACCCTGCACATGCGAGTACGATACATTCTGAGACCATATGTTAGTAATTTTATCGAAAATCGGTATTTTATTGATAGTTTTTCGATATTTTATTCATAATTTTTCGATATTATATCGATTTTTTACCGATCATTTTTCGATAATTTATCGATTTTTTATCGATAGTTTTTTGATAAGTTATCGATTATTTATCGATAATTTTTCGATTTTTTATCGATAATTTTTCGATTTTTTATCGATAATTTTTCGATAATTTATCGATCTTTTCCAATATTTCTCTATAATTTTAGTTCCTGATCCATTTAAAAATTGTGTTCCAAATCCATTTTGTGCCAGTTTCATTCCCATTTCGTTCCCGACCTCATTTCCAACCCAATGCAGAAAACCGCATCCAAATCGGTTCAGTATTTCTCAAGATAAACGAATATAATACGAATTTGGCGGCCATTTTGTATGGGAGGTAGGCGTGGTTCTTATCCGATGTTGCCCATTTTCAATACCGTCCAATCATTCGCCAAAATAAGAGGAGTGCCAAAATTTGGAGGCGATCGGTTAAGTATTTCTCAAGATAAACAAAAATAATATAAAATTGGCGGCCATTTTGTATGGGAGGTAGCCGTGGCTCTTATCCGATGTTGCCTATTTTCAATACCGTCCAATCATTCGCCAAAATAAGAGGAGTGCCACAATTTGGAGGCGATAGCTCAAAAGCTACGACAGTTATCGTGCGAAATGACAGACAGACGGACAGACGGACAGACAGACATGGACTAATGGACTCAGGAGGTGATGCTGATCTAGAATATATATACTTTTCCATACCGGACACACCTCCTTATGGGCGTTACAAACGGTGTGACAAAAACAATATACCCTTGGACACTAGTGTGCAGAGTATATCCCATTTTTTTACCAATTTGAAAAAAAAACCGAAATTGAACACAATACCAAAGTACACGTGTGCACAAGTTTCATCTCTCTAGGTCATATACACATTTATAAGAAATAAAAGACTTTTATTTTACTTTTTCAAAAATAAAAGTCTTTTTTAACTTTTTCAAAAAAATTTTAAATTTAAGAGTTATTTTAAACATTGAAATTTAAGAATTCTTAATAATAATTTTGTGTAGTCGGGTTAAAGCTCAAGTGTAGCTTAAATCAAATTAGGAATGCGATTTGTATACAACCACAAATTTTAGTGCCACTTTTTTTAAAAACAAAAAACTCTTTGAAATTGACAGTATGGGTGGTTTGTGCATATATTGATGAAGTTTCTTCCTTAAGTACATGACTTTTCTACCTCAATAGTGATCACGGCACAACGTGTTTGTTTGTTTTTAGGGGTGCTACGAAAATTTGTTTGGGTAAGTAAATTTGGTGATAATATATTAAGTTTTAAGCATTAGGAAATTGATACTTTCTGGTATTATAAAAGCTCGACTTGATTCAATTTCTTAAAAATAGAAATACGTCAGTGTATTTCATATAAAAAACCGACCAAAAAATTTAAAAGAAAAGAAAAGAAAACGAAAAATCAATGATTTAAGCTCATCAATTAATTTAGAAAAATAGTTTGGAAAGCTGTATTAAACTCGGATCTCATTTACAAACTTTTTTACATTTTGTGAAAAATTTTTCAAAAAAAAGTAATTAAGGCATTTGTTTAATGTTTTTTTTTAGCTTCTGATATTCAATACTTAAATAAAATATTATATTTACCGAAAAAGTCTGCTTTTTTAAATTATACCCCTTGGCGATTCTACCCCATGGGTGGGGCAGTTTCGCCGTTTTGGCTTTTTTTGAAATTCGTTGAAAAAGTAGTGGAAAGCTTTTAGATATATGCTTTCAAACATTAAAATATGGAAGTTAGTAAATGTAAGTTTCGAACTGTAAAAGAATTTGTAAGCAACGATGATTAGTTCATTTTTTTTAAATCTTCGAACAAAAAACGTGGCGAATGCGCCCCCTTCTACCCTACTTCTAGACTCCTACTGTGTGGGGTTATTTCAGCTCCGGCAAAGCTTTTAAATTTAAGAGGTTTATTACGAGCTCCTTTTTGTTAATAATAATTGTGTATAGTCGGGTTCAAGCTCAAGTGCAGTTTAAATAAAATTTTTGTTGTATGCAAATCGCAGTCTTAATTTGATTTAAACTGCACTTAAGCTTGAACCCGACTATACAAAATCATTTTAAGAATTATTATTATAAGGTTCTTTGAGAAAGTTAAAAAAAACTTTTATATTTGAGAATCATTTTTAACAGTTATGAAAACAAATCTGTTTATAACTATTATTCAAAAAAACTTTTTGATAACAGTTATAAAAGTTTCAAGCTCTGCTTTTAGTTTAAAAGATATATCGTCTAAAAGTCGTTTCATCTATTTGACAAAACAACCTCTCTCCATTCAACGCAAGCCTATTTACTCCAAATTCCTTTTCACAAAACAACTTCTATCGAAAGAAGTTCTTTTGGCAAATGCGAAATTAAAAATTCCCCCTTAACAAAACCACTTGTCTCGACATAAGCGACCATTGTCAAATTTGTCTTCGTGAAGAATAAAGTTATCAACTAAAATGTACAGTACTTGTTTACGCCAAAAACACCCTGATGCCACCCTGTATGCGGAATACGCGGCTACCAACTTTCTACTTTTAAAACTACTGTAACACCGCTTAATATTAGGTATATCTGTGTCTCAAATGGTTTTAATTCAATATGAAGGCTTTTTCTGCCATTTCCATGAAAGTTTCACTTCCACAGAGCAGCATACATACCAATATAATACGATTTTTCTATATCGTAACATCCGTCGAACGTAAGCACCTTCTTGCTCCTTTTTTGAATAAAGCCTACATAAAAAACCTATAAACTAACCGCCTTTTAATATCTTTTGCTAATTCTCGATTTTCCATCTTTTTGTTCCTTTTATATCGTTTGGCCACTTTACATTTGGTCCTTCGAACCGAATTCGGATTTTGAGAACGACATTTGTCGGAAAAATTAAATTCTAAATATTTTGGCAGCATCTTCGACGCTCCAAGCTCCGCCGGTGTTCACAGTTTTAAAGGTACGTGTAGTTTGTATAAAAGCTTAGTTTTTTTTGTATGTACAAAAGCTTAGTTTTTTTTGTATGTACAAAAAAAAGAGCAATTCTTCCGACGCTTAGTCGAGAAATACAACAACAATAACAATACAATAATCTTTCTCTGCAATAATTTGTTCCCTTTCGTGGAACGTACGGAAAGCCAAAAAAAAAAAAAAATTACCACAAAGTGAACAAACGCAGCATAAAACTTATAAAACGACGCAATATTCCGATTGTGCATCGTCCCTAACTCGTAGTTAAAACCGAACATCAACATAGCAAAGTAGATTTAAATCGTTTTTAAATCTATTAAAATTCTATAATTTTCAATTAGAAAATAACTTTGACTTTAAAGTTGCAAAAATAGTTGGCAACCCTATTGCCTCTCATCACATTTTAACTTTCCACTTTGACAGTTTCTTTTTCATTTTTATGTTTCATTTCAATGAAACATTTAAATTAAATTATAAACACAATTAAATAAATTAAAATGTAAGTTCCATTTAGATACAAAGACAAATAGTGAAAAAATCAAAGTGAGCGAATATAGTTTAGGAAAAAGTTACAACAACTCCAACAACAACAACAAGTGAGTGTCTTTCCTGAAAATGCAATTGTCTCTCAATTTGAATAATTTTTAAACTTGAATGGTTTTCAAACTTTTAAATTGCAAGTGGTATTTCTTTAATATTTCACTTAATGTTTTGTGATCAGCTTATACATACAAGCTAAATTCTGTGCATACTAGTTTTTTATATTCAAAATTGTGCCTTTTTTTGTTCAATTGTGCTCCCTTTGAATTGCTTTGCCACCATAGTTTGGCCAATAATTTTTTGTTTATTTTGCTTCTGCCGGTTAAGTGATTGAAATTTTTTCATCATTTAATTGAACCGAACTTTTTCATGTGTGGAACTAAGTGCAATTAAACGGCCTTTCGGGAAATACTCAAATTTTATTATATTCTTAATATTATTCCGTATATGTTGTACAGTAAAATCCGGCACTTGAACCAGATTTAAACTTCTTGTACAATCAAAATCCGGCACTTGAACCAGATTTTGATCTTTTAGTATGAGTTTATTAAATTTCAACTTCTGGCACTTGAACCAGAAATTGACTTCGCGTCGATAATTATTAACACTGTTTTAATTGCGATAAAATTAAAAACTGAGCGTTATTTGATTAATTTGAGCTCTTATATACAACATTTGGTAATAGGCACAACAACAAAAGGCAATGGCCAAATATGCTGAGTTGCATAATTGCCCTAATTGCCAACCAGTGCAACGCTCTGGATAAATTCAAGACCAACTTCGGCCAAAGCCCAAATATGCTGATGCACATAAAACTAAATTCCCCGTGCAACACACTGAACAGGTTCAGGGCCAGCATGAATGGTTGTCAAGAATGCACTTTTGTTGTTGTACCTGTTGCTATCATATGCCTAACTGTATGCAAAAGAATATAAAGTAACGTCCAAAAGTTTTACGTTTTCTGAACTCTTGGATGTTACTTAACACTCCCGCGCGTTGAGCGATTGCTCAACGTAATAATCTTGGATGCAGTCCACAGTATCACTTGCGAGAAAAGGTGGTTTCAAACATCGATTCGTCGACTTCAAACATCGATTCGTCGACTTCAAACGTCGACCCGTTTACCGCAATTGTCGACTCATCTACTGCATTCTGATTCCTGATCCGTGGTATAGGTGTCGGGGTTTGTTGATGGTGGTGCCCTCTTTTTGATCTCAACCATTTCATGGCAAGCCAGACAATGATGAACAGAGTGATGGCTAAGCTGGTATATCCAATGGTGAACTGGTGCAGTTCTCGGTTGGGATTCGTCAATGGATGAGTCTCTTGTTCCTTAACCCATTAATGACGAGAGCGAAATTTTCGGAATTTTTTCAAGATTTTTTCAGGAATACCTAGAAATGGCCTAAGAAACGAATTTCTAACTTTTTTTTTTTTGGACCGCTTAACGTTTGCCCAGCCCTGGCCGTTACCATATGGTAACGCTCGTCACAACCCTAGCAAAATTACCTAATTTAAGATATTATTGTTTATAACTACTTTAATTTTAAATTCTTGAAAGTTTAGCAATGTTTTAAGATTTATTTTGTAAAAAAAATTTTTATTGACCAATTTTTTTAAATCTAAAAGTTTTTTAAAAAAAATATTTTGTTAAAAAAAATTCTATAAATTCAGGAGCATTTTTGATCACAAAAGTTTCTTCAGCAAAGTAGTTTGTTTTTAAAAAACTCACATTTTTGCATCAAAAAAAAAAATTTTATAGCTCCTAGGCAAAAAGTTAGAAAAGTAGGTCAGTTTTCAACTAGGATTTTCTTGATAAGTGTCCTGGTAGTGAATGGGGTCCAATAAACCTTTTCAATAGTATTCAAGTTGATATTCTTACAATTTTGGTAGTCGTTCAAAATTACTACAAAAGGCTGGCCTAATTATCTGTCCGCCACTGTATATAATATGTATCTCCGCCTACACCAAAATACTGCTTAGGTTTTCAATAACATAAGAAATATCTCCATATGAACTGAAATTGGAAAGGTCCTCGTCATCATTTGACATACACAATTTACATGGCTGTAAAAGAGGTGTACGATGAAGACCATAGGAAGTACCTCCTTCATCTTCCTCCTAATAATCTTGTCCAGCCGGATAAAATTATGCTCGTCTAAATGTCTTCATCGTAATGTAAATTTGTTAAAAACCAATTGAGTAAGTTTCAGCTGGTCGAAGTAAGCCTATATATACCATACACCCTTCCATCTGAGACCTGGTGGCCATCTTCCGCTCATTCCACCGACGGTACTCACATGTGCTCCATTTAGTAGTACTTTTTTACATTCATCAGCTCGGCATGACCTAGCCATCTTAGACGTGGATTTTGTATGCGTCACGATGTCATGTCATGATCGGGGTATTGCTCATATAGCTTTTGCGGCACTCACCATCGACGCAAAGCGGACAATATATCTTACGGAGAATTTTCCTACCACAATTCCCGTGAAATTGGGTAACATTTGTTACAAAACTCGACTCTCACTTGTATGGAAGGTAGGCGTGGCAGCTGATCGATTTCGCCCATTTGCAATACCAACTCCTTCTAGGATTTCCAAAGGATAAATTCAATGTTTGGACCGCCTAGCTTTCATTTAGCTCCTTCAATAGCCCATACCAATCAAAATAACGTACAGACATACGGATATGGCTAAATCAACTTAAGAGGTGCTGCTAATTTTTCATAAGTACACCAAGTAGAATTTATAGATAAAATATTTTTAACTTTATATGAAAAAAGTTAAAAAAAAATATTTTTCAAACCAATATATAGAAAAAATTTACTTCATTTTACAAAAAATACTCGAATATGTACGCTAATATGTATATAAACACGTACAAAAAATTATTTTAAATCTGAATATTAAAAAAAAATTTTTTTTAAATTATATTAAGTACACAAACACACTTTCAAATCAATATACAAATAAAATATATTTAATTTTACATAAAAAAAGCTCATACAAACATTTTCAGTAAGAAAATTTAAATTTGCTAGGGTTGTGACGAGCGTGCCCATATGGTAACAGCAAAATTCAAAATGATAAAAAGGTAACACAGAAGTTATAAATAATTTTATTTTATACGTTTTCTAATACTTTGATATACTACCCAAATGCCAAAAAAAAAATATTTAAAATATATAACTTTCTATGGCAATGAAAAATATTCTTACTGGAAAGGTCGTGACTTTTCGCTGTTTTTGCCCACTTTTCAAAAACACTACTTTTCAATTATCCGCCACGATCGCTACTGACGAGCGATTGCTTAGAATTATATATCAAAAGAAAGATCTAAGCATGCTTTATTTAAATCAAAAAACAGATTAGTGATATTTGTTCAAATATTTTTTTAATTGAATATACCGTGGAATGCTATCAGCGTTACCATATGGTAACACTCGTCGTGAATGGGTTAAGCAGGCTTAGTTTATGTTTCAGCAGCTGTAACTCCCCAGTGTTGTTGTTATGGGCGAGTTGTTGCGTTGGTTATGATGATGCTATTGCTCCACTTGTCGAAATCAGTTCAGTGAAGTCAGTTCTTGGCACAAAAGACGTAATCATGGATGATTCATAGATTTTATGGCCCACCTGTGTCGTCAATTTATCCTTTAGTATGCACCCTTCTTCGATGGTAATGAGACCGGAACCCTCTAATTCCAGTTCCGTTATCGTCGACTCACACAAAATGCTGACTGATTTTGTAGGGAAGGCAATAGTTCGAATGGCTCATGTGAGACCAATGGAATTTTTAAACGGAATATGATGTGTGAAGTTGTTGCTCTCCCTTCAATGCTCATTAATTTGTAGAGTTTCCTGATGTCCACTCCATTGTAGGGTAGTTGCAGAGTGGCCGGAATGTGGCCCTTGATCAGAATCAACTGCTTTCTTAACTGTGACGGTTTTATTAGCAGTGAGTTCACCTGGCCGTGATGAGAGTCTACAAGTACGTCAATGAGTAGTGCTTGCGTTCGCTGCAACACATTTATAGCCATCAGTATCCGCAGTGCTAACGCGTTGAACAGTTCCGTTCGTTTGTGGTCCTGTGACCATGTGACTACTTCTTCTTTAAATTTTCGAACTCGTCATTGGTTTGTTCCAATATGTTGGTAGTCGAGTCGATCACTGAAGTTTGGTTTCGAAGAAGGTTCAAAAAGTCTTGCTCATTTACACGTCGGTGATTACATTCGACATCTTCTCTGCATAGTCCGAGTCGAGGACACCAAATATTTTGCTACATTTCCGATGATGGCTAGGGGAGCGGTTCTTCGATGTCGAGCTTCTTTGGTGTTTATTATGAGCTCATTATTGTCTGCAATTTCTTGTAGCTTGACCTCAAATTGAGCGATCGTTTTTGCGCAGTTGATGACGTCGTTCAATTCATTGCAGAGTAGGCCCAGTGCCTTTTTGCTGTTAACTAGGTTTTGATACTCAGCATTGTAAGTTGTCATGTTGTAAAAAATGACTAAAGACCACTCTGTTGACGTTAAATGAGTGAGCCCCATCCTTTCATAGTATATCCCTGGTTGATTCCGGAATGGTTCATTCTTTACCTCTGGATGCGCACACAGTGGCACAATCAATGCCGCAATAATGACTAGGTCGTTTGGATCTGTTGACATTGGTGTAAGTGGTCGAGAATTCAAAATAGTCTCGATTTCCACAATGGCTGTTTCAAGTTCTTCGTACGTCAGTGATGCAGTTGACACACTTCGTAGTAGCAAATGCTTTGCAGATTTTACTGCTGCCTCCCATAAGCCGGCAAAGTGTGGAGCTCTAGGAGGAATAAATTTGAAATTTGAGGAATAAATTTGAAATACCTTAAATGAATTGCCATGACGTGGTAGTTCCTGATCTGAGGTTGTAAGCACTACTTCGTGGGTGGCTAGTACAGGTGATCGTTGTTTTTTCTCAAGGTTGCTTGATATTGCAAATCTTGGGGGCCAATAAGTTTCTTTACCGTGTAAAAACATCGGACCGTAGAACCATAAGTTGCATGCCCTCATTTTATTATCGAAATAACACGTCTGCAGGGTTGTCCTTGGACCGCACATGGCGCCATTGTTCTGCCAACGTCAACGATTGAATGTTAGCAACTCTGTTGGCTATGAAAGTATGGAATGTTGACGATTGATAGTTAATCCATGACAACACAATCTCTGAATCAGTCCACAATATGGCCGGGTGTTCTTTCAGTTGCAAGTAATTTCTCACCCGAATCGACAGTTGTGCAGCGACCACTGCTGCGCATAGTTCCAGTCGAGGTAGCGTTTGTCTTTTGAGAGGAGGTACTCTGGATTTTGCGCACAGCAAACGCACTAAAATTCTCCCGTCTTTAAGAGTAACCCGAATGTATTATGCCGCGCCAAACGCCTTTTCGGAGGCGTCGGCCACAACATGAAGTTGTATTGATGCTGGGACTTCTCCTTCGAATAAATGCCTTGAAACTTGGAGATTGTTTAGGATGTCCAAATCCTGGCGGAAGTTTGTCCACATGGTGTTGTACTCGGATGATAGTGCTTGATCCCAAGTTAGGCTCTGCTGCCATAACTGCTGTATGAAGATTTTTGCCGTGACTATCACAGGTGCCAAATCACAGTCTTGCCAATTCTGATGTGACCGTCCTCTTTGTAGTTGTTTTTGCTGGACCCAGTTTTCCTTTAATTCAAAACTTGTCCGCCTTTGGAAGCCACATTAAACCCAGAGTTTTTATTTTTGTCGTTGCTGGCGAAATCTAGTTTAACTTCCTGATCTCCTTGAGGAATGCCTTGAAGTAATTTAGGATGATTTGCACACCATTTACGTAAATTGAACCCAGAGTTTTTAAAATGCTTATTAGCTGTTTCTGGGTTTCGATGGCTGTCATGAGACTATCCGAGCCACCAAGACCATCATCCACATAAAAATTGTCTTGAAGAAATTGAGCTCCAAGGGGACAGCTGATGTTATTCTCCGCTGCTATTCATTGGAGACGCTGATCGCGTTCCGTAAGTGACGGTTTTTAATTGATAGTATTTGACTGCTGACGCTGAGTTGCTTCTCCATATGATCGTTTGATATTGCTGGTCATCTGGATGTATCAAAATCGGCCGATACATTTTTTCAATGTCGGTAGTAAAAACAAACCGGGGCAACCGAAATCGAAGTAGAATTGAGAATAGTTCGCTTTGAACAGTTGGTCCTGTGTGCATCAAATCATTCAGAGAATATCCTGACGTGGTTTTGGTCGAGGCGTCGAATACTACTCCCAATTTTGTAGATGATCTGTCGGGTTTGAGTACGCAATGATGCGGAATGAAGTAATTGGGAGCCAAGATACTTTCAATGTCGACTTCATTCATGTGTCCCAATTTTTCGTATTCTTCCAAAAACGTAACATATTGGTTGCGTAACTCGTTGTTTTTAAGGAGTCGTCGCTCAAGACTTAAGAACCTATTATATGCGATTCCTCTTGACTGTCCTAATCCCTGCGTATTTTCGAGAAGTGTTCCTCGTAGTGTGCCTCGCACCGTTGTTCTGTCAAAGAGACGGGCCTTCTGCTATTCTCCACCTCATCGAGTTTCCAAAATCGCTCAATCATTCCTTCCAACGACGCGTTGTCATCCATATAACAACCTTGGTCCAAGTTCTTGGTACCATCGTCATTATTAGCATAAACAGCACATGTATCCACTTTTATCAGTTTTGAGTTTGATGAGACGCTCGGACACTATGTTGATCTGTGATCCTGAATCTAGTATTGCGCTAAACTCATCTGACCTTCCATTCGACGCCGTTATTCTTATCTTGGCTGGTGCAGCTCCCTTGGATTTACTAAGGACTGTGCATATAACATATGAGTGGTCTTATACAATTTTTTGATTAAAATGTGTACAAGCATTGGGTCCCAGGTTGTTGTGTTTATACCCAGATTACCCAGTGCCATTAAACTCTCGCGTGTTGTATCATGCAGACCCTTAATGGCTGCCACCGATGAAGAGTCAGATGACTTCTTGCCTTGTCCTTTTCCAATCATACTGCTGTGAGCAGGCGCGTGTTGTTGTAGCGCTCCTGGAGCATTGTCCAAGCTGTGCTGTAGTTGTTTTCAGTAAGAGACAGGTGACGAATGAGATTTTCCGCTTCTCCAGTCAGATTTGTTTTTACATGCCACATTTTTTGTATGTCAGGTAGTGGATTTTTGTGGATCATTTCGTTGAATATGTCGTAAAATTGCCGCCAATTGAGGTAATCACCATCGAATTTTGGGAGAGTCACCTTTGGCAAGTGTTGTTGCTTACTTGTTGATCGAGTTGTGGGTATAGCTTGAACTTCCAACTCATGAATTTGGAGCATTTTGTTGTTGATACATGCTTCAACTTCCAAATATGCCTCCAGATCATATTCCGCCGATTCCAAGTTGTCGAGAGAGTTCAGAATCTTGTCATGCCAGCCTTGAACTGCATTTCAGTGGTGTTCAACCAATTGACGTTTGGTGGCATAGTACTGACTTAAATGTACTGTGTTGTTATCCAGGACTTCCTCCACCATACATTGCGCAATGCCGATTATTTTTGTTTGCTTTAAAATAAGGTTGTGAACTGTATGCGAGGTCGGTAGTGTTGCCGAGCCGCCAAGATTCGTTATATTTAGCACTAAGACTGCGTGAAGATCCTTGACGATGTATGGATGATCGTCGGAAACCCTCGGATATATTCGAATGGTGTTGTCCACCCGTTCGAATGTCCACCATAGCTCATCGATTTCCTTACCCTTGGTTGTAATATACTCAAGGGTTTTCCTGTCCTTTGGAGATTTTTTGTAATTTTGAATAGCCTTCTGTAGGCTGACTCCGTTGTCCTCTTGTTGTGTTACGATGTCATCCAGTGTCGTCGTGGTTAGCTATCTGCGTTCCACCGTTGAGTCGTTGAATGTATGCCGCTGCGTCAGGGACTTCTCTAGTGGAGTCCAATGTGTGCGTCACACTTTTTTGGAGAGTGCTCCTGGGGGTCACCAAAATGTACAGTCAAATCCGGCACTTGAACCAGATTTGAACTTCTTGTACAATCAAAATCCGGCACTTGAACCAGATTTTGATATTTTAGTATGAGTTTATTACATTTTAACTTCTTTTGTGCACACGGCCCTAACTTACAAAACCCGCCTTGGGTAAATATTAAATTGAAATTTACTTCCAATATCTTTTTCCAATTTTAGCTTTAAATAGAAGTGCCAATTCAATTAAATAAAAATAAAATTCAGTTCTTCAAAATTATTTTATTTTGGTTTTTTTTTACACAACACAAATTTGAATGCCTAACATTCACATCAGGGCACAATCTCAAATACATATATCGAGAGTAATTTTGCATTGAACATTTTTTTTTAATTACAATTTTTATTCAAGTGATCTAAGTTCTACATATACTGTGGTTCTCCACAACCTTGAGTGTCACCCCTAAGTGTCTCGGGTATTCATATTCGAAGCTTTTTACACCTCTCAACTCGAGCAAATTATTGCTTTTTTATTTACAGTTTTTTGACTTTTCTTTAAAAACATGACTGTTTTAGAGATTTTTCTTCTCACTGCATTAATTTCACGAGGAAGTTATTGAAACTTCCTTCGATATCGACTGAGTCAAGAATTTTAGAGATTATTCAATCTGATTCTGCTACTCCTAGCAAGCAGTGTTGCATTACTCTCGATTCTCCTATAGATTCGGATCATTTGATTTGATCATTTGAACCCGGGATCCCGGTCTACTTTCAGTCCCGAAAATCCCGGGATATTTTTTCCTAAATCCCGGGATTTTCGGGACTACATTTTAAATAAATTAGTCCATAAAAAAAGAAAACTCAAAACTTAAACATTTTCAATTTATTAAAAAAATTACGAATAAAATTGTTTGTGGTTTAAATTTTTTTCTTAAAGAAAAAATAAATTTATATTTATTAAGAAAATTGGTATTTTCAGTCTTAGGGAACACACAAAAATGAATTACTTAATAAAAATATTTAAGTAAAACTGAAAACTGATAGAAAAGTAATTTCAACAACCTTACTTAAGCATATTTTGAATTGAATTGTGTCTTTCCTAAAGAACCGTCAGCACTCTTTATGCATTTTATTTTATCCAAGCGACGCTATAAGTAAGTCATTTGCCATGCAACTTGCTTGCTGGGACTTTGAGGAAATTCTTCAACCAGGCATAGTAGTAGGTTGCTATACAACAACAAGTAAAAATTCAGTTTGCTGCATTTTACCATTCGCTGCTTCAGTGAGTTGGCGTGTGATGCAAAGGAGAAACAATTCTCTTGTGCGTCATACCAATACTTACTTATAGCGTCGCTTGGATAAAATAAAATGCATAAAGAGTGCTGACGAAGATCCGTGGCTGGATCCGAAACAGCTGTACACTCTGCCAGACTGAGTTTTTGCTTAGTTGTTGTACTCCTCTTTCCAAAATGAATTTTTTGGAAAATGAGCTAAAACCCATAATTAATACATAAATTATGAAAAGCTCAATAAAAATCTGAATTTTTTACTAAATAAACATATGGAGGGTACGCCAATTAAACCAAAAACAATTTTGTTGTTTTTGTATTTTCTGGCAAGTGAATTGTTGTGTGTGTATCAGAGCACACACAATGTAAAAATTCATTTGCCATGCAACTTGCTTGCTGGGACTTTGAGGAAATTCTTCAACCAGGCATAGTAGTAGGTTGCTATACAACAACAAGTAAAAATTCAGTTTGCTGCATTTTACCATTCGCTGCTTCAGTGAGTTGACGTGTGATGCAAAGGAGAAACAATTCTCTTGTGCGTCATACCAATACTTACTTATAGCGTCGCTTGGATAAAATAAAATGCATAAAGAGTGCTGACGAAGATCCGTGGCTGGATCCGAAACAGCTGTACACTCTGCCAGACTGAGTTTTTGCTTAGTTGTTGTACTCCTCTTTCCAAAATGAATTTTTTGGAAAATGAGCTAAAACCCATAATTAATACATAAATTATGAAAAGCTCAATAAAAATCTGAATTTTTTACTAAATAAACATATGGAGGGTACGCCAATTAAACCAAAAACAATTTTGTTGTTTTTGTATTTTCTGGCAAGTGAATTGTTGTGTGTGTATCAGAGCACACACAATGTAAAAATTCATTTGCCATGCAACTTGCTTGCTGGGACTTTGAGGAAATTCTTCAACCAGGCATAGTAGTAGGTTGCTATACAACAACAAGTAAAAATTCAGTTTGCTGCATTTTACCATTCGCTGCTTCAGTGAGTTGACGTGTGATGCAAAGGAGAAACAATTCTCTTGTGCGTCATACCAATACTTACTTATAGCGTCGCTTGGATAAAATAAAATGCATAAAGAGTGCTGACGAAGATCCGTGGCTGGATCCGAAACAGCTGTACACTCTGCCAGACTGAGTTTTTGCTTAGTTGTTGTACTCCTCTTTCCAAAATGAATTTTTTGGAAAATGAGCTAAAACCCATAATTAATACACTTTATTTATTTACTAAAACTATCAGTTTTCCAGTAAAACATATAAAAAACTTTTTGTATTTTTTTAAAATGCATTTTGCTTGTAAAAGTATTAAATCCCGAAAAATCCCGGGATCCCGGTATTGCAATTTTCAGTCCCGAAAATCCCGGGATTGCGAAAAGCCTTCGGGATCGAAAGCCCTAATATATATATATATATATCCTCAAATCTGCGGCGAGCTTTTTGATACACTTCCAGATAAGTTAGAAAGCTGAAATTTGGTACACAGATTAAACTCGATGGACAATGCATTTTATTAAATTTTGGGGTCCATCATAGGCGTAGGAAGCCGTGGGGGAAATTAAACCCCTTTTTCTTAAACATGCTATAACTTCCGATTCCTTCAGGCTACAACAATGAAATGGTAGATGGGTTCTCATTGACAAAATTAAATGTTATACCCTTTGGAAAGGGGGGCAAAGAGGAGCGGGATGGAGCCAATTTAAAGTTCTAACTTTCGTATTTTTTAAGGGTTTTTGCCGACTTCAAAATCTGCAATGATATTAGGAAGAAAGTAGCCAAAAACCCTTAATTTTAAATCGAAATTGCGTAAATTAATTTAAAGGAAATTTATTTTCTGCTTTTTAGTCTGTTAAACGGTTATATTTAAAAAAACTTTTTTTTTGCTCTTTTTTATTTTTTCTTTCAGTAGTCGACCGTTTTTTGGTAATTTTACACAAAACACACATTTCTATATTTTGTTCATCATTTTTCGATAGCTTTTTGATATTTTATCGATAATTTCCATTTCTACTTTATTTCCGATCCATTTCAAAATTGTGTTCCAATACCATATTTTTCCAGTTTATTCCCGTTTTATGCCCGACATTATTTTTAATAAAATAAAAAAAACACCATCCAAATAAGTTCAGAATATCTCAAGATAAACGAAAATAACGATATTTGACTGCCATTTTGTATGGTAGTTATGCAGTAAACAGAATTGCAGCAGTTGACGGTTGGGCGGACGACGGATATGCTACCATAGTATCAAAATCCGCCCTGAGTGAACAGAATTGTGGCGGTGGCGGCAATCACTTGGCAGATGCAAAGAAATGGTGTCCTATGGTGAAAAGAATGGAAATGGCTAATTTTTTAGCTGAAAAATTTAATGTCAATTTTTCAGGGCATTTTCAAAAACACAATAGGCCTGTTTTATTTGTGTTGTGTATACAATTAGCGGTAGTTGACAAACACAACTCGCACTTACAATTACCTATCTTTTTTACCAATAAGATCGCCATACACAATTTTAGATACTTGTAAACTTCTGGGGTGCAATCGCGTATCTTGATATCAAACGAAATCGACAGTATTCCATCATTTAAGTTTCGTTTTTGGTTTGGCATTTGGTCGGAACACTATCGAAACACATTCGACACCATATTAGTTGTCGAAGTCAAGTCGAAAAACATGATTATACCTCGGAAATAAAAAAAATAATTGAAATTTTTTTACATCTTTATTACTTTACAACACTTTAAATACTATTGGAATTATTTAAGTATCAAAAAACAGCAAACAAAACAAAAAATATAATATTTCAAAATTAAACAAGGAATTTTATATTTAACTCGGCCTATTTTTCGGCCGCTTCAGCGAACTTAAAAAATATTAGCATTACTGATACCTCGGTGCAACCCTGTGCCGTCAGCCGTCGACTTGAACATAGAAATAAATCTAAGTTCGGCGGCTACCGCTCTACCGCTTTACCGTCTCCGTCACGTTTCCGTGCACTCCCATCTAGTTGCATGTGTTTTAATTTGGACAGCGGCTAGCCGTCGTCCGCCCAATCGACAACTGCTGCAATTCCGTTTACTGCACTAGGCGTTGTTTATATCCGATGCTGCATTTTCAATGCCATTCAAGCAGTAGCAGGGTTAACATTCTTGCAGTGCAGTAACTTTTGTCAATTTGAAGTATAAAAAAATGGTATCGATTCCAAATATTTGATCGATACCAAGTAAAATACTCATTAGAGGTATCAGGACAAAATACCCGGAAAAAAAATAAAAGTATCGAGTATGTACTTGTGAGTACTAGTATCGGAACAACACTAGGTGTCAGCCAATGCGCCTGAGCCGGTCGGCTAGCAGCCGCCGACGATTTTAATAAACGTTATCCGCCGCCGATGACGCCGGCTAAAAAAACGGCTTGCGGCTAAGCCGAAAATCGCGATTTTTTAATTCAAATCTAATTTTTTGTACTATTTCTAACAAAAAAATCCAAATAAAAAAGACGCAGATCGACAAGTTTTTCAAAAAAGTATAAAAACAAAAGCGATTGACGGTCCAAACCACAGAGTATACAGAGGCGACACTCTCTGTAAATCGACTGAAATCCAATATGGCCGACCATTTCTTGGATTTTTCGTGTTTGCTTCACACTGTATATGTGAGTTCACCACGAATTGTTGTTGTTTCGCGTGTAATACGAAGAAGAATGAGACAAAACGAATAAAAAAGTGTAAAAAATGTGGTAAAAATGTTAAAAAGGTGGTGAAGTGAAAAATGTAAACAATTTGAAAATTGGAAATTATTTTTTGAAAATGTGAATTTCTACGGCTCAAAAGAGTTGGTGGCTCTTGCTCATATAACATTTATGCAGTTCAATTATTCAAAGCCGAGGACAGGGAATAAAATCGAACTGAGCAACACAATTGAGGGCAGGTCGCAGTTCAGTTTCGGGCCGGCTCTATGCAATCAATTCACGCACCTAAGAGGATTTGGGATTTTCACTTTTTTAACATTGCGCAAAATGCTGTTATATTTGCGGTCCACCTTTAATACAATCGAATTGTACCGTGAATGCCAGGGTGGCACTGCTGGACAAATTGGACGTTGATCAAGTTGAAATTCCGAAAACAAGACGAAACTGAAATCATTTCAAAGTGATGGAACAGAATCTGTACTCTTACAACATACATGATTTTTCCTCTGGGTGTACGGGCAATGACACCCAGAGGAAAAATCGTGTTAAATTAACCAATTTTTAACCAATTTTGTGGTTAATATTTTTCAAACCGATTTTTCAGGTTGTTTTAACAAGATGCTATTGTTAAAAATGACACTCTCCTATATGTGTACGTGTACGTGTGAAGAGGTTTGTGATTGAACTGGGAAAACTGGTAAATATGCGTTCATTCAAATCATTGCCGGTAGCTCAGGGGTTAGGCAGTCGGCCTCATAAACGGAAGTACGGGGATCGAGTCCCCGTTCCGGAAAAAGTTTTTTTAATTAAATTTTTTTTATAAAATTGTAAACCACAGTTCCTCCTTATTTACCATTCTTTAACTTATTTTCAAATTAAATTTACCATTTCGAATAAATACCTTTTCACACTGAACTGGATTTGAACGCTGGACCTTCGGATCTTGAGTTTATCACTTTACCCTCTGTACTACTGCGCTTCATAAATTCATGTCGTCCAAAGACCAATCTGAATTTGAAATCTAAAAATTTCTATTTAAAAAAACTTTTTTCAACTCAGACGAGATTTGAACACGGGACCTAATGTTTATAAGTTCCGCATCTACACGCTGTGCCACTGAGCTTCTTTCGTTCAGGTCGACAAAAACAAATTTGTTTTGAAATTCAAAAATTTCTTCTGTTTATTTTCAAATTTTCCATTTGACAGAATAGACGAATATATTTTTATTTTCGAAAAAAAAATTTCTCATTTGTGTAAATGTGTGCGTTTTGCTTCGGAAATTTTTTCTCATTTCTGTGAATGTGTGCGTTTTGCTTCGATTTTTGTCAATGTAGTTGTAGTTTTTTGGAATTGTTTTTGTTTTGCGTACAAATGTTTTTCATGTAAATATAACATGAATAGTGTTAATTAAAATACATGAAGATTTCTCTGGGTGTACTTATGGAATTGAAGCGGCGACCATCATTATCAGCAAGAAAGTATAATGTGTACAAAGGCAACCGCATTTGTGTGGATCGTGAATTACATGACGTTCAATGGCACATTCCAGACATTGTAACGCAAATGGAGTATTCGTCACAGGTCCCTTTGAATTGTTGGCGAAAATTAGTCAACCGGTGGATAACAGGCAATAAGTATATTCTGTAATTGCTAGACATTTTTTGTTTTAAACAGTCAAGTTTACAATAAAATTTAGATTTATGCAACTAATCTCATGGTTTTATGAATTACTTTTAAATGGTCATTGAAATACAGTAAGTGTAAGTATGTATTCAGAGAATTGCCACATAGTCAGTCGAGGACAGATTTATGCGAAGATCTTGCTTCGAATTGTGAAATCGGTAAATTGAAAATCAAAAGGAAATGCTTTTTTGCATTTGTATTTTATTTTTTATTAAATTCCAGTACCAATTCGGATAACATAAGTTTTCTCGGACAACCATACTCAACGTAGCAAATCTTCATAATCTGAAATTGCAAATTACAAAATTTTTAATTTCAAAATTTATAACTCCAAAAATACACAAGTACACCCACCGCCCCGCGTCTTTGTCAGATAAAATCACCTCATTAGCAATCACCAGATGCACTCAACGCGTATATCATCGTCCAGTAGTAGAAAACGCAGCACAGCCACAGGCGGTGGACTCTTGACATTAGTCGTCAAACATTAGTAATCACGAGGTCCGTGATTACTACTTATTTTGTATGCCACACGCCTCAAGTTGTAGGTGTCCAATTATTTAACCCGCTCGATTACGCCACGTTCCATGATTTCGACATGGGTGACAGTGAGTCCATCCTTCCAGCTTATGTATTCCAATTAATCGAACGTCAGTGTACAGAAGAGCAGCTCCGCGTGGTCGTTATGGAACGCCAAGTAATTCCATATCTGCTAATTGGTTTTAAAATACAATTAATAAAATAAAATTATTGCACGCCGATATTTTCACTCCCTTTTGCAAGGGGGGTAAAGAAAATTTGTATTCACGCTGATTGTAGAATTTCCAACGAAGAAATTGTGCCAATATTGAAAACTAGTAAATTTGCCCGTGCCATGCACGGGAAAATAAAACACTAATTTGAAAAAATTAATGTTTACTTTATTGTGTAATTTAGATGCAAAAATATTTTCTATGGTTTCATATGTTATTTTTTTTTATAGAAATTTGTGAAATATGTGAACTTTTATTAAATTTTGTTTGATGATGTAATTGTCGCCTAATGTGTAAAGTTGAACTGTTACATTAAAAAAGAATTAAAAAAGAAAGATTAAAAAAAAGAAAAAATATGAAGCAATGAAATTAAAAAAATAAAAACTAAGTCCGGCGGCGGGCTTGAACCTATGACTGCCGCAGTCATAGGCCTAAGCTCTAACCAACAGACCACAGCCAACTATAACATAATTTTAACTATTGGCGATTAGGTGAGCTCCATAATCTATATATACATATAAAAATCATTTGTTTTGTGTAATGTGTAATATGAAAATCTAATACACCACCGTAATAGGTGAAAATAGTGTTAGGTGGCAACGGTTGTCTTGTGGCAGTGTTATTTTCTTAAAGGTGTCAGCTTTAGGTCGAAGCTATTTTTGTTTATATATCAAAGATGATTTTTTGTTTGTGTATATACATGAAAGCGTTTTGCATGCGGCTTGATGAAGTTAATCGATAATAGGTAAAGGTATTGTATGAGCATTAGTGGCTCTGGTGAGAAGGCGCTTAGTTCGCTACTTCATCTTACTTACAATCGCTGCGTTCTGGGTTCGATACCTCACCAGGGCGGCTAAAATTTATAAGAACAAATATATGTGTGAATATATTTGTAAGTGGCTTTGGTTCCTTCTCACGAACGCAGCGTCGTGTGGACAAAAACCACCAGAAGAAGGGCTAACATTTAAAAAAAAAGAAGGTTATCAACTTACAAAAATTTTTTAAGTGAAGTTGTAAATTTTGAATCGCTTAGTGTTAGGGACAGACAGACAGACAGACCTGGACAAATATATATATTAATATTAGTCCACGTTATAATTTTTTATCTCTAAAAACGTTCCGAATTTTACTTTACAAATGTGTTGGCGCTCAAAATTTTGTAAAATATATATGAAACTGGTGGTGAATACGAACAAGAATCAAAACAAAAGGACCGAGTACCGGTGGTAGGTTTCTATCAGCTGTGAGGGTCTGGTGGTGAATAAAAGCCACAAAATATCAATGTATTCACGCACACCAGTAAACAAATTTACTGTCACTTCACTCATATTCCATCTCGCTCAAGCAGAGTGTCGCCTCTGTATACTCTGTGGTCCAAACCTCATCTTAACGCTCCAAATAACGGTTTTGTGCTTACATTTTTTTTAACCGGCTTAGCCGATCGGCTAGCCGCCGCCGACCGAAATTGGACCAGCCGCCACCGACGATTTTTCATCTCTGCACTGAGCAAACAAACGAATAGTAGAATTAAATATTTTTTATTTAAATGTGATTTGAATATTTTAATATTTGGAAATAGTTTTTTATTTAAATGTTTTCTGTAAATAAAAAAACTACATTGCCGCCAGCCAGTCTTGAACTTACGACCTCTGGAAATTGGAAATAAGAAATTCACACTGATCCATCACAGGCATAATTTTTATGTGTCTAAACTGAAATATATATGAATTTTAAGATTCGAAAACTTCAGATTAAATTTTTTGAAGAAAAAAATCAACGCTTGCTGAGCAATCTATAATTGAAATTTCTATTTTTAGATTTGACTACTTCCACTACTTCTAAATGTTTGTATATTTGCTGAGCAATATACAAACATTTAGACGCTTGTGAATAATGCCGGAAATAGACGAGTCAGTTAGAGCGCAGTCCAAACTCCAGAGGTTGTCGGTTCAAATTCCGGCAAAACTGAATTTGTGGAAAAAAAATTTAAAAAAAATGCAAATAAATAAAAAAAAAAACAATTTTTTTTTGCAATTTAAATAAATAAAAAAATTAATTATTTCCTTATTTAATTCTAATATTTCTAATAAAGCTTAGGAGCACTATCAAATACGTTTAGATTTGATTTAAATACGTTTTCATTTGATTTCACTATTTTTTTCCCTCAGTGTGTTTCCGTAACTTTCACTTCCTTCTTCTTGTACCAGCATCGATCGGTCAACATGGTATCTTTTAACGCTCCTGCGACATCCCGTGTTCTAGAGGTGCATACATACCAATATAATACGATTTTTCTATATCGTACGACATCCGTCGAACGTAATCACCTTTTTATAACCCTTATATTAACTTGCTTTGGGCGGACTATATATATATGTATATCCTCAAATCTGCGGCGAGCTTTTTCATACACTTCCACATGAGCTAGAGCGCTGAAATTTGGAACACTGATAGAACTCCGGTGACAATGCATTCTATTAAATTTTGGGGTCCATCAGAGTGGTAGGGGGCCGTGGGGAGACTCAAACTTTTTTTTTTTAAACATGGCATAACTTCCAATTCCTTCAAGCTACAATGGTGAGTTCTTCTTGACAAAATGAAATTTTTTACCCTTTGGAAAGGGGGGTGTGGGGGCAAAGGGGAGCGGGATGGAGCCAATTTAAAGACCTAACTTTCGTATTTTGTAAGCTACAAGGCTGAAATTTTTTACTTAGGTTCGCATTAGGGAAAAATAGTAAAAAAGGGGGAGAAAAAAATTTTTTTTTTTAAAAAAACAAAAAAAGAGGAAAATAATAACAGAGTAAAAAACAAGTTTTTTAAAATATAACCCTTTAACCGACTAAAAAGCAGAAAATAAATTTTCTTTAAATTAATTTCAGCAATTTCGATTTAAAATAAAGGGTTTTTGGCGACTATAAAACCTGCAATGATATTCGGAGGAAAGTACCCAAAAACCCTTAATTTTAAATCGAAATTGCTGAAATTAATTTAAAGAAAATTTATTTTCTGCTTTTTAGTCGGTTAAAGGGTTATATTTTAAAAAACTTGTTTTTTACTGTGTTTTTATTGGTAATTTTTTTGAATAAAGCCTACATAAAAAACCTATAAACTACCCGCCTTTTAATACCTTCTGCTAATTCTCGATTTTCCATCTTTATGTTCCTTTTATATCGTTTGGCCACTTTATGATTGAGCCAAACAGTACTTTCGATTTAAACATATTATATTAAGGAAGCCCAGACATTTTTTTTTCGATTTTGAATTGAGTCGCTAAAAATTATTATTGTATTGGGTCTAAAAATTATTGTCCCAAAGTTTCATCCCAATCGGATAACTCTAGACCGCCCCATTTTTTGATTTAAGGTGGTCTAATCGGAAAAAAATAGTTTATTAATTAAAAATGCGTTTTAGAATCAGAAAAATACGTGCAAAAAAACCATAATTATCCATTTTTTTAATTTTTCAAAAAGTCTGATAGAGTATATCGATACCTTAAAGCACAACCATCTTATGTCCATTTTTTCAAAACTCTAGAAAATGAAAAACAAGTTTTCAAATTGGTATGTTAAGGAAATTGATTTTTATTTTCTCATTTTTCAATTACTTTAATTTGAATTCCCACAAACCACTATAGCCTGTCTGATGCAGCTTCTTCTCAGGAATCCAAAAATGAAAAAAAAATGGATTTTCATGAAAACGGACATAGGATGATTGTGCTTTAGGTATCGATATTGCATATTTATTTTTGAATAAAAAAGAAAAATATTAAAAACATTGGCATATATTCAGAGTCAAATTTAGTAGCTGCTAAATCTAAGAACCAGCTTAGTAGCTGTCAATTCAGAGTATTATCTGTCAACTTAGTAGATTACTAAAGTTAAGTTAGAGCTTAATTTGACTATGAATATGGGCCATTGGTAATAAAAACAAGTGAGTAAGTTTTAGTCGGGCAAGCCGACTTATATATACACTACACCTACTGGGCCATATTGGATCCGCCATCTTGAATTTTGAAAATGCGACATCAAATTCGAAATCAGCGACCCCAAAAACCCCCCTATACAAAATTCCGCCATATTGGTTCCGCCATCTTGAATTTTTAAATTCCGACATCAAATTCGAAATCAGCGACCCCGAAAACCCCACTATACAAAATTTCATACTGTTTTGATGAAATCTTAAAATTTTGGTAAAAACACGATTTTCACTTATATTCGCCCATTTGCAATACCAACTCCTTCTACTGCCTAAAAAGGATAAATCCAAAACTTGG
The DNA here is from genome assembly GCA_951394025.1 of Heteromyza rotundicornis. Taxonomy (NCBI): domain Eukaryota; kingdom Metazoa; phylum Arthropoda; class Insecta; order Diptera; family Heleomyzidae; genus Heteromyza; species Heteromyza rotundicornis. The sequence continues at coordinate 38,072,558 of OX596010.1, forward strand.
GATCCCTAGCCTTCTTCTAGCTCCTGCAATCGTGTTTACAAGAAAAGAGGACGGACAGACAGGGAGGTAGGCGTGGCAGTCAACCGATTCCGCCCATTCTCAATACCAACTCCTTCTATTGCCTAAGAAGGATAAATACAAAATTTGGGATCCCTAGCTTTCTTCTAGCTCCTGCAATCGTGTTTACAAGAAAAGAGGACGGACAGACGTCTAAATTAAGAAGTGCCATGTTGCACAAAATAAAAACAAAGTTCCGTTCTTTGCTCGACGACCGAGCTATTTAATATCCTAAAATCAACTAACTACTAAGGACAAAATTACTTAAAACTAAACCTAGCCATGTGCCCTAAAACTGCTGCTCTCCCGCATCGAACGTGGTGTCAAACTGCAGATCCCCCACGTTGCACATGTGTCGTGGATCGCGCCAGTGACGTCAACATTATTGTCAACGCGAAGTATTGATTGCTGGTGTGGTCTCCGCAATACTTGCAGATGGTGCACAATGAGTGGTATTTATGTGTGGTATACGCAATGACTGCTGATGGTGCGTAGTATCGATATCTGCTATGCCTGTTTACTTTAGCAACTACTTTGTTGGTGGGTGATCGTATTAACTCCTCCCTCGTTTAAGTGAAGGACGTCCTCGGACTTCTTTAGGTTATCAACGAAAGCTTGAATGTTGTGTTGATCGCGAAACCTCTGATGTTTTTGGTAAAGCTTGACCGAAGTGTAGCAAAAGATCAAAAAGATAGTCGGGACCAATGCAGATATTAATGGCCGTTTTATTTGCCCTTTGTCAATTTCATTAATGTATCGCAATTTTTCCATATTCAGCCTTTGTAAGTACGGTAGGCTCAGTATTTCTTGATGACCTGTTATGTTGAGGAGCGTTGACACTGCGGTGACTGGAGATTTTTTTACGTAGCTCATCAGGTTTTGGTATAAGGAGTCATTGATTCGGACCTCGTCGTCAAAGGTGAGAAGAAACGTGCCAGTCACAATCTGCTCGTTGTTATTATTAATTTTGATCTTAGCGGTTTCATCATTAATAATGATAACGTCGATGACTGCTAGAGTTTCAAGATGGCTAGGACGAATAGTGCAATGTGCAGTGCCACCAGAATGAAGTTGTTGTGCGCACGTTGTGTAAGGCAATTTCTTGCAGAATTTTGTTGAAAGCGTGGTGCTGCAATTTCCAATTGGCACCACTTTATTAGCATATTCGGCTAAGTTATTTTCGTCGGCAAAATTAAGAATGGTACGATGCTGAACGGGAAACAAAATATTTTCTTACATACTAAACTTGGCTTAGGATATTTACTAAGAAAATGTAAAAAATTATTATTTAATAAAACTTTGATATGGGCTACTTCCATCAAGTCAGTAATAGTTATGTTCGTGGAGCTCTCATTGATAATGTTTTTCAAATCGTTAGAGTCTAAAATGGCGGGGTTAATTATTCCAATCTTTGTGAGCGTGACCGATAACATCAAAGCCTCGAGTTCTGAAATTAGTATCCTATCTCTTGAAAGCAAAGTTCCGTATCGTCTTTATGGACCACCCCCCTTTTATTAAAACCGTTGTCCCCAAGTCGACATCTACCGTTTGCTCAATGTACAAAGGTGTGAGTTTATTTCTGCGTTGAGCTCTGGGGGAGAATAGTTTTACTATCCTGTTGTTACCTTTCCTTCTTCGCTTTTTAAAATTTATTTTACTGAAATCTATAACCAAACATTTTTTTATATTTCTTTGCTCGTCGGTGCCCTTGTTTTCAACCACCCAGACGGTGTTATTATAAGGTGACCTAGATGGTCTGATTATGCCATCTTTCAACAAATCTCGTGTTTCAGAGTTTACAAATTCAGATACACCCATTGGATAAGGGTATAATTTTGAATATATGGGTTCTTTGTTTTCAGTTGTGGTAGTACTAATGATATTAGTGTTGTAGGGAAGTGCTTCGTTGGGTTCCGCAGAGACACCCATTTGGTTTTTCATAATTTCTGAAAATTTTCCTATTTGAGCTTGGGGTACTACTATATCTTCAATGATTAAAAAATTAGCCTGATCGTATTCTATAAGGTCATCTACCTCTTGGTCTGCCTCAATTTGGTATTCAAGACCTACTTGATTAAGTGAAGGTTCGTTTTGAGCTAAATGATTGTTATATGTGTAACCTTGGCCGACTTGTTGTTGCGTTGACCATCGATTACGAAAATTTTTACTTTGGGATGGGCCACTTTGGTTTTGTTGGTATTGTGTGGGCTGCCTAAAACGTGATGATTGGTCTACGTCCATCTTTTGCACCGGTTCTTGTTTAGGTGGGGCTCCGCTAGAGGGTCCCTGTTGTCTATTAAAATAAGAATTCTTTCCCTGTTGGTTGTAGCCATTGTCCCATGTCGTACATTTTCCTCTGACTTGTTGCCTATGTTCGTTCTGCTGAGCCCTTTCTTCTACACTCCTAGCTAAATTGCTGGCAAACATGTAACGTTCGTGGTTGGATTCCACTTCTTGGGCTAAGGCCAAAGCGGAAGGAAGATCTTTTGGTCTTGCTGAGAAAAGAACGTCACTCAATGACTTCCTTGTTCCCGAAATGAATACACGTAATGCGTCCATTCTGTATTTTTCATTAAGCGACGCAGCCACGATATTGTCGTAGGTCATGATCGCTTTGTTCGTAAGCAATGTAAGTTTTTTCTCTACTTCGTCGTAGTACTGCAGTAGTGTCATATTTCCCTGTCTTAGCGTCGACATTTCTTGTTCTATTAAGTATATTGGGCGTTTGTCTGCGTATGTAAAGTCAAGCCTGTTTATTATGGCCTTGAAATTTAATGGGGTACTAAATGATGAAAGTACCATGTCAGCTGGCCCCTTAATTTTATTTCTCATTATACCTAAAGCCTGATAATGTTTGGAGCTGCCGTAATATTTTTCATAAATTTTATAAGCGGTGTGTGCCGCTTTCCTCCACGAGACGTATGTCTCGTGTTTTCCCTCAAAGTCTGGCAAGGATTTCACAATGTCTAATGTTTCATTGCACGCGACCTCTGTTCGAATCCCTGCGTCTACGTAAGTCTCTACCTCGGGAGTACTGACATTAAAATTATCGAAACGACTGTTAATAGTCTGTAATTTTCTATCAAAATTTCTTTCCTGCAAGGCAAGCGCGCTAGTAACAGCGGCTTCTACTACTGCCTTTAATTGTTCTGGGGTCATTGCCATAATTATATTCTCTTTGTAGTCTAAACTGTCACACCTAATTTTCTTGAATTTTTCTAGCAAATCTTCTATTTTGCTATCACTCATATAAGATGTTTTATTGACTCGTGCTTATTATATTTTGGTCAGCACACAAGGATTGAAAATTTAATTTTTGTATCAAAATTTTTTCACCAAAAATATTTTTTAAATTATATGACAATGAGCGTTCCACTTACATGTTCTTATTGAATACTATATATTTAATAGACATAAACATATGCTGCTGCCGTCGGTGTTGACGTTCGCCGCTGCTTCAGTTATTGTCCTTTTTGTATTTTATTCCTTCGCTGCAGTCGTTGTTGACGCGCTGCTTTAGTTGTTGGATTTTTTATTTTATCCCGTCGCTGCCGTCGGTGTTGACGCGCTGCTTCAGTTTTTGTACTCTTTATTTTATTCTGTCGCTGCCGTCGGTGTTGACGCGCTGCTTCAGTTTTTGTACTCTTTATTTTATTCTGTCGCTGCCGTCGGTGTTGACGAGCCGCTTCAGTTGGTATTTTTCTTTTTTGAGTTTGATTTTTTCGGAAAACGAAGGTACGATTACTCCGTTGGGCGCCAATTAAGAAGTGCCATGTTGCACAAAATAAAAACAAAGTTCCGTTCTTTGCTCGACGACCGAGCTATTTAATATCCTAAAATCAACTAACTACTAAGGACAAAATTACTTAAAACTAAACCTAGCCATGTGCCCTAAAACTGCTGCTCTCCCGCATCGAACGTGGTGTCAAACTGCAGATCCCCCACGTTGCACATGTGTCGTGGATCGCGCCAGTGACGTCAACATTATTGTCAACGCGAAGTATTGATTGCTGGTGTGGTCTCCGCAATACTTGCAGATGGTGCACAATGAGTGGTATTTATGTGTGGTATACGCAATGACTGCTGATGGTGCGCAGTATCGATATCTGCTATGCCTGTTTACTTTAGCAACTACTTTGTTGGTGGGTGATCGTATTAACTTCTATTCAATAACGACACTAAGCCGCATTGTGATTTCAAGAAAATGGACGACCAAGCTTGGATTCAATCAAATCACAAAAATCAATGGATCTTTGCATTGGCTAAGCGTATCAGTAGGCTGAAATCGATAATTTTAAGTTCAAATTATAAATTAGATGAATTTAGAAACAAATGCGTGGAAATCAATTTAATGGGCAGGGCTCTCACTTTCTTATAATAGTAGTAGAAAATATCTTGAGGGAAGTATAAAAATCTACTACTGTAGTAGAGGAGTAAAAATTTGAAAATCAGCGCGAGAGTAGCAGATAAACTCTGATAGGAGAAGAGTGAGAACGCTGTGAAGGGGTGAATGGATGAAGACGGTATGTAACATACAAATTCTTTCAAAAAAACAAGTTTCAAAGTTATTCATTTTTATTTATTTAATACAAATTGGGGTCTTGTCTTCTTTGTCGCTTCTGATTCTTCGAAACTATGATCAATGCTTAAATTTGTGTTACATACTGCTTTTGTCCACTTGGTTGTTCCTTATGTATTTTGCCACGCCAAATTCGAAAAAAATAATGAAAATTGCACAAAAATTACATTTTTGGTGCATGCTGTAAAAATTTCGTTATTATTTTTGTATTCAGCGTGGCAAAATACATAAGAATTTGTCTATCAAGTAAATTTTTCACACAAAAAATTCAGTTTTGTCGATCTGTATTTTTGTTATTTATTTGTTACATTTTTCGTATCAAACCGAAATTTTCGGCGGAAATATCGAAATTTTGCCCGAAAACGATATTTTATTTTTCGGTCGAATCTGAAACACGGCCGAAACAATTTTTTTGGCCGAAAAACCGAAACCGAGTTTCGGTCGGTTTCTAATATAAATATTTCCTAAAAATTCTGTTTAATAAAAAGCATTTGGAGGTATTTTGCCACATAATACCTTTTTGTGATCATCTGGTAGCACTGTTCGACAGATGTCACTGACTGCCATCGCCACAGAGTATACAGAGGCGACACTCTGCTTGAGCGAGATGGAATATGAGTGAAGTGACAGTAAATTTGTTTACTGGTGTGCGTGAATACATTGATATTTTGTGGCTTTTATTCACCACCAGACCCTCACAGCTGATAAAAACCTACCACCGGTACTCGGTCCTTTTGTTTTGGTTCTTGTTCGTATTCACCACCAGTTTCATATATATTTTACATAATTTTGAGCGCCAACACATTTGTAAAGTAAAATTCGGAACGTTTTTAGAGATTAAAAATTATAACGTTGACTAATATTTTCAATATTTGAACAATTTCTTCGTTGGAAATTCTACAATCAGCGTGAATAGAAATATTCTTTACCCCCCTTGCAAAAGTGAGTGAAAATATCGGCGTGCAATAATTTTATTTTATAAATTGTATTTTAAAACCAATTAGCAGATATGAAATTACTCGGCGTTCCATAAGGACCACGCGGAGCTGCTCTTCGGTACACTGACGTTCGATAAATTGGAATACATAAGCTGCAAGGATGGACTCACTGTCACCCATGTCGAAATCATGGAACGTGGCCTAATCGAGCGGGTTAAGCAATTGGACACCTACAACTTGAGACGTGTGGCATACAAAATAATAGTGGCATCCAAATCGGACCTCGTGATTACTAATGTTCGACGACTAATGTCAAGAGTCCACCGCCTGTGGCTGTGCTGCGTTTTCTACTACTGGACGATGATATACGCGTTGAGTGCAGCTGGTGATTGCTAATGAGATGATTTGATCTGACAAAGACGCTGGGCGGTGGGTGTACTTGTGTATTTTTGCAGTTATAACTTTAGAAATTACAAATTTTGTAATTTACGATTTCAGATTATGAAGATTTTACCATCTTGGCGGACTTGGTGCTGAACATTGCCACTCCGGCAGTGCGCCGCTACGTTGAGTATGGTTTGTCCGAGAAAACTTATGTTATTCGAATTGGTACTGGAATTTAATAAAAAATAAAATACAAATACAATAAAGCATTTCCTTTTGATTTTCAATTTACCGACTGCACAATTCGAAGCAATGATCTTAGCATAAATCTGTCCTCGACTGACTATGTGGCAATTCTCTGAGTACATACTTACACTTACTGTATTTCAATGACCATTTAAAAGTAGTTCATAAAACCATGAGACTAGTTGCATAAATCTAAATTTTATTGTAAACTTGACTGTTTAAAACAAAAAATATCTAGCAATTACAGAATATACTTATTGCCGGTGCATAACAAGTTGACTAATTTTCGCCAACAATTCAAAGGGACCTGTGACGAATACTCCATTTGCGTTACAATGTCTGGAATGTGCCATTGAACATCATGTAATTCACGATCCACATAAATGCCTTTGTACACATTAAAAATTGCCGGCACTGCACTCCGTCTCCAGTTGGGCCAGGAGCATCTGCAAGTATTCATTTGTATTATTTTTTTTTTCTAATGTTACCACCACTTACATGCACTTAGTTCTTCAGAGCCTTACTGAGCGCGCTTCTGCTTAGTGCGATTCCAACGGCGGGATTTCCTGTGTATTTGGCTGGATATCTTGAATTTTAGACCGTAACTGGTTTCGTCCTCTGATGTTTCGTACGAACCATGGAGCTTTCGAAAAAGTGAAAATCCCAAATCCTCATTCTTCTTCGTATTTCACGCGAAACAACAACAATTCGTGGTGAACTCACATATACAGTGTGAAGCAAACACGAAAAATCAAAAAAAATGGTCGACCATATTGGATTTCAGTCGATTCATAGAGAGTGTCGCCTCTGTATACTCTGTGCCATCGCTTCCATCGGGCGGAATAAAAAACAGCTGATGGGCATTGCGATAGTCGACAGTGATGCCACCAGAAGAGCAAAAAAGTTGTAATGGTACAAAAAATCTCAAATCCTTTTATTAAACAGAATTGTTAACAACAATTTATCAAAGCAACCAATAATTTTGGTTTTTTTCTTGTATTTTTCTCGTATTTTTCTTGATCTAAAACGAACTTAAAATTTGGGTTTTTTTTCCTTATACAAGTGTTAGCCCGTATTGGCCAACTTTAGGGCCTTTGCGGGCCGGGTTGCCGTTATAGGATCGGCTTGAAATTACAAACATAGGAGTTTTGGGTACATTAGCATTAGAGCCCGACCGATAAGCATTTTCATGCCGAAGCCGATGCCGAAGGTCAATTGGCAGCCTATTACTTCGGCCGACGCCGAAGGCCTATACCGAAGCCGATACTAAAATAAAAAACCATTAAAAACTTTTTTTTTTGTGTATTTTCATTCAAACTCGAGTGTATAAATACACATTTAGTTTTTTAAGGAACTAAAATTTTATTTAAACAAATAATAAAAGTAACCAAAAGAATTCACAAACAAATTTGGGCCACCTAGGTCAAAACTAACAGGAGCCTCGGATTATCCCATATATCCCGTGATAGAAAAATTAGATTTTTTTAAAATCATTTTTAAAAATTTGGAGTAAAGCATAAAATAATGGAAATTTAGTAGAAATGGTAGAGAATTCTTCAAAGAATAAATCCATCTAAGTAGCTGTTTTTTAAGGACTCCCCAAATCCGTCAGGTGATTGGCAAGGATGTTCTAGTTGATGGTAAATACCACCTGTGAAGCTTTGAACTTTAAATGTAAAATTTTACCAAAATCGGTCCCGGATTTGAGCACCAGAACTACTTTTCATATATGTTGGCGCAGCAATTTGGGCTACTTTTCTAAAAGGTAGAATCCTTCCGTGAGCCACCTACCCCTATATTTGAAATTTCATACAGTTTACCAGGACTCCTTTTAACATTGACATCAGGCCGAGTATTAAGCTTCCAAATCTATATTTAAAATTCAGTAATCCACCCAGAAAATGTCCAAGGATGTACTTTGTGGCAGCTGTAACCCCGTGCCACGCAATTTGAGGCGAGATTCACTCAATATTCGATGATTACTAAGTTAAATTTTAATCATATTTTTTGTTTTGTGAGCCTCTTATGTCCCATTGGAAATTCCATCAATTACACAATTTTTAGAAAATCGTATCGTAAAAAATTAATTTTGGTTTTCAATGTCGCAAAAACAAGAAAAAAAAATTGAAAAGCTTCGGCTAAAACTTCGGCCATTTTTTGGAAAAGCCGAAGCCGAATGTGCATTTTTGGCCGATAACGGCCGAAGCCGATGCCGATTAATCGGTCGGGCTCTAATTAGCATTATTTAAGCCACTTTTGGAATAGATCGGGCAATTTTTTTTTGGACAGCTCTATCCCACACACACAGTGGCAGGTAGGGGTGCTAGACGTACTGTTTTAAACAGTATATGTACTGTTTTTTATAAAAAGTACTATTTTATTCAAAACACTCAAAACAGTACGCAAAAGTACTGTTTTTTTTTTATCAAAAATGTAATGTTTTTTGTTCTGTTTTTATTATTTTCTTTTTTAATATTTTTTTTATGGTTTTTTGTATAGACAAACAAATTTCGGTAAAACCTTTTTCTGAAATCGTACAAAAAGAAAAACCAGTTGAAGAGTTTCCAAAAAGTGGTACATGTTCGGAACATTTGGAAAGTATGCAACTTCATTTTTTCCATAGTGCATTCAAATGTCGCCACTGAAAGAATATTCAGTCTTATATTTTCTTTTAAAAAAATAATAAAAATCTTTGCAAAAGAAAGTTTAGTAATAAAAATATTCTCCAAATTTTGAGAATTTTTTCAAAACTTGAATTTCAGTTAAAAATTACTAAATGACAAGAAATTTGATAATTTTCATACGAATTTACCAAAAACCCATTTTTTAGAAAAATTTTTCAAATTCAGGGAAGGCAGGGTAACCAGGAAAAAATTTGGGGGGGGGGGGGGGTGTTTTCAAGAAAATTTGTTAAGAATACTGAAGAAAAAACCGTAAAATACAAACAAACTCAAAATCAACAACAACATCGTTTTTCTTTTATCCCTATCCCTATATCTATATATATAAAAGAGACGTGTATGTTTGTCTCGAGTAGACGCGAAAACTACAGCACCGATTCTCACCAAAATTTACATATGTGTTCTAGGGGTCGTGAGTCGTAACATAGGATAGGATTTGACACGCCCACTTTTACCGCCCACAAGTTAGAAAATACGTATTTCTCTCACATTTGTGAATCTTTAAAAGCAAATACCATATGATCAACAGTCAACTTGGTTGCCACCTAGGACTTAATTTTTCCCCACCCAAGCAGTGTTACCATATCTGCTGATATTCCCAGTACAACATTAAGGTCCGCACACATCAACGCGAAGTACCGCAGCCGCTGCGAAACTTACTCAAAAATGTTTCTTGCAAATGCGAAAATATATTTGTTTGAGGTGAGCAATTTCATAAAAACAAATAAAAATGTGAATCTATCTATATCTATATATCTATATATATAAAAGAGACGTGTATGTTTGTCTCGAGTAGACGCGAAAACTACAGCACCGATTCTCACCAAAATTTATATATGTGTTCTAGGGGTCGTGAGTCGTGACATAGGATTGGTTTTGACACGCCCACTTTTACCGCCCACAAGTTAGAAAATACGTATTTCTCTCACATTTGTGAATCTTTTAAAGCAAATACCATATGATCAACAGTCAACTTGGTTGCCACCTAGGACTTAATTTTTCCCCACCCAAGCAGTGTTACCATATCTGCGGTGTTTTTTACCTTTCGGTTTCTTTCAAAGTATTAAATCGATTTGCTAAAGTATTTCACGTCGATGTACCGATCACAAATTTCAACAACTTCGTGTATTTTCAACATTAATTGCAGCAGGGAGTAATAATTAAGGTTATTTCCATTTGATTGCATGAACTTTTCAACAATGGAAAAAACCTAAGGCAATGCCAAAATAACACGGCTTCTCCTTGAGTATTACATATTCGCAATTCCATAATTTGCCCCAATCTCCCAGTGCACATTTTACGCCCACTTTCACAGTACTTCATTTCCACTTAAATGCATTTGCCATTTACATTCCAAATAACTACGGAAAAATGTCTATTGTGAATGGAAATTAAATTATACCCAACTTAATGCTCCTACACACTGCCGCGAAATTTCCCCAAAAATTGCTCGAAAATTGCAAGGCGATATTCGGCTCGGACACATTTTTTAGTGCTGAAAAATTTCACAAAAACAAAAACAAATGCATATCATTCTAGAGCGCACTATGGTATTTTCAAAAAAGTACCACGACTCTAACGAAATTTTGCATTCATGTGTGGCGACCTTAAATGCTCACGGCGAAAGTCGCCCACTTTCACAGTAATCCTACACACAGTACTTCATTACAACTTAAAATACCCAAAATTCCGCCTCCGCGGTACTTTCTCAAAAATTCTTCCAGCAAAGATATTGGAATAAAAAAATTTGTTTGCGGTGAAAAATTTCAAAGCTACAACTAAAAATGTGTATCATTTATAAATTTTTTTAAAAAAAACGCAGTATCGCATATTCAAGCAATATTTTTGTTCAAGTTCCGTACCGGCTGCGGAATTTCGCGTTATCTTATGGGGACCTAAATGCAGGCAAACCGCCATTAATATTACGAGAAGACATCCATTGCGAATGAAAATTAAATTAAACTTGACTTAAATGCACACACTGCAAAAGGCCTTTTCGTCAAATAAGCACTGCAAAATTGTTCCAACAAGTTATAGAGCCTATTTACACAGTCATTCCCATGACGCATGAGCATGCCGTTTTTAGAATTTACACTGACATGGGCATGACGAAATTTGACAGTTTTTATATGAAAATGTAAATAAACGAAGCATGGGGTTGCCACCTTTTACGTTTTTTGTATGGATTTTCGGTGCAAAATGTTCAATCCCGTTTTCACTACAGCAGTTCTTATTAGCTCTTTGTCAGATTTTTCGTCATGGAACTGATAGTGTAAATAGGCTTATAGAAATCACTTTCTTCCCACAAGAAAAATTTACAAAAACACAACAGAACGTCTCTCAATGTGGCAACACTCCTCACAGACGGGGCGCTCAACCAGTGCAGCCAACTTAAGGCAAATTTCCCTTCCTAAGGGAATTTTTGGTTTAAGTGTTTACACTGCCGGGCCATTTCGTGCGAGCATTCGGCTACGTACCAAAGCTCAAAGATCGTTTGCACCGGCCGAATTACGGGATTTGTTTCAAATACTTATACCACATGTCATTTAATTTAATTTCAATAATCTTCCAAACATACTTTACTGCGAATCATTCATTCATTCATCAAAACCTATTTCAATACCGATCGCTACATCAATTTTCCTCTCTATAAAATTGTATAAAATTAACTCCACAGTATAAACACCAATTAAACATATATATTTAAAAATTACTTTCATCCATTCATCCATTACATTGCAGACAATGCAACAACAAAAAATTATTTAGGCCCAGCGAAGCGGACCGGGCCCAGCTAGTATATTATAAAACTGAGTGTGGGTCTGTCTGTCTGTCTGTTTGTCCGAGCATCACGGCTCAACGACTGTACCGATTCTCTTGAAACTTTCAGGATAAATTCTATAGGTATCGACATGTAACATAGGCTATATGCGGTTGGGATTGGACAAAGGGGCGTGGCACCTCCCATACAATTTTCTACCCCATATCACGGTTAAAAGGCTTTACTGATTTTATTGAAATTTTAAGGTAAAATTGTGTTAGTAATGGCATTTGCAATAGGACATAAGAGGTTGGATTTGGACAACGGGGCGTGGCACCTCCCATACAACAAAAAATATTATGAAAATGTAACATAGTAACTATCGAATATTAAGTGGTCCATGCCACTAACTGCGCCCTTGCACATTTTTTGGGTCAATCATACCGGGTGGGATTACAACTCCCACCAAGTGCGTCCTTGGACATTTTTTGGGTGAATCATACTGGGTGGGATTACAACTGCCACCAAGTGCGTCCTTGGACTTTTTTTGGCTGGATCATGCCGGGTGGGATTGCAGCTGCCACCAATTGCGTCCTTGGACATTTTTTGGGTGAATCATACCGGGTGGTATTACAACTGCCACCAAGTGCGTCCTTGGACTTTTTTTGGCTGAATCATGCCGGGTGGGATTGCAGCTGCCACCAAGTGCGTCCTTGGACATTTTTTGGGTGAATCATACCGGGTGGGATTACAACTGCCACCAATTGCGTCCTTGGACTTTTTTTGGCGGAATCATACCGGGTGGGATTACAGCTGCCACCAAGTGCGTCCTTGGACATTTCTTGGGTGGCTCATGCCGGGTGGGACTACAACCTGGCACCAAGTGCTTCCTTGGACACTTTTTGGGTGAATCATACCGGGTGGAATTACTACTGGAACCAAGGGCTTTCTTGGACATTTTTTGGGTGGGATTACAACTGCCACCAAGAGCGTCCTTGGACATTTTTTGGGTGGTTCATACCGGGTGGGATTACAACTGGAACCAAATGCTTCCTTGGACATTTTTTGGGTGCATCATGCCGGGTGGGAATACAGCTGCCACCAAGTGTGTTCTTGGACTCTTTTTTTGTGAATCGTACCGGGTGGGATAACAACTGCCACCAATTGCGTCCTTGGACATTTTTTGGGTAGATCATGCCGGGTTGGATTACAACTGCCACCAAGTGCGTCCTTGGACTTTTTTTGGCTGAATCATACCGGGTGGGATTACAGCTGCCACCAAGTGCGTCCTTGGACTTTTTTGAGTGATTCCTACCGGGTGGGATTACGACTGGCACCAAGTTTCACGGGGGGAATAAACCATCAACTACAGCGCCATTGAAGTTGTCGCTAATTCCTATATATATTTATTTTAAAATTTTATACAACCCGTGCAACGCCGGGTATGTAACAGCTAGTCTATATATATAAAAGAGACGTGTATGTTTGTCACCAGTAAACGCGAAAACTACAGCACCGATTCTCACCATAATTTATATATGTGTTCTAGGGGTCGTGAGTCGTGATATAGGATAGGTTTTGACACGCCAACTTTTTCCGCCCACAAGTTAGTAAAAACTGCTATACCTCAGACGTTTTTGATCACAAGAAAATGAAATTTGCCATGAGCTTACTATAATATCCCAGCCATAATCTGGGCTGCAAATGGCCGGGAATAGACAATGGGGCGTGGCACCGCCCATACAAGTCAATTTTTGAAAATGCTGTAATAGCGCTCCGACACAATGTTTTCCAACGAAATTTGGCAAATGGTTCCATGGTTTCAACTCTAAGCTAAATGCAACACATCGGCGTAATTGGAAAAAGTGGCGTGGCACCGACCATACAAACCAATATTTCAAATTGCTGCAACTGGCCTCTCATTTATTGTTTTCCAACAAAATTTGGCAAATGGTTTCATGGTTTCAACTCTAAGCTAAATGCAACATATCGGCGTAATTGGACAAAGGGGCGTGGCACCGCACATACAAACCAATACTTCAAAGTGTCATTATTGGGCTTCCATTGAATATTCTTCAACGGGAAATGGTTCTATGCCTTCAATGCATATTGGAATTGGATAGCGGGGCGTGGCACTTCCCATACAATTCAATATTTTAAAAATGTTACACTTGGGCTGCCGATGAACATTTTTCAACGGGACATGATTTTATGCTTTCAATTCTAAGTTCGATGTTACATATGGTTGGAATTTGACAGCGGGGCGTGGCACTTTTCATACAATTCAATATTTCAAAATGCTACACTTGGGCTCAAAATAAAAATATGTGACAAATGTAGGCAAAAAGAACTTTTTTAGGGCCAGCAAAGCGGAGCCTGCTAGTTCAAAATAAATCTTCCGATTTTTCATTAAAAAAAGGTAAATAAAAAAATAATTTTCCAAAGGGAAAGTTTATGAAAAAAAGATTCATTCTTAAATCGACGTATTGTGTTCATACATTTTTGGTATTTACCTATTGTTTTTCAAATAAACCTCAAACTGTATTGAAATATATTATTCAAATACATGTCTTTTTGGATTGGAGAACGACAGTTGATATTTAACTGAGAAAAATCCTTTTTGAATGATTTTGCGTCATATTCTTTTTTGGTACACGAAAGTTTTCAATTAAAAAATACATAAATACTGAAGTTTATCTTCAGCTCTGTTAAATTTCATAATTTGTTTGTTTTGAAGTTCTGAAGTTTTTACACGGAAGTTTTTAATAAAATAAAATATCAAAGAGATACTTGAATTATGTCGAACACCCCAAACCTCCCCCCTGGTTACGTCCCTGGTTTGACGTTTGCAATGATACCAATATCTACATAATAAATTTTGAGGAAAATATTAATATATGTATAATCATTTATGGTATTTGAAGTGGCACGCACTGTAAAAAAAACAAGTGAGTCAGTTTCAGTCGGGCAAGCCGACTAATATATATGTAGCAGTATTGCTACGATTTAATACATTTTGTACAATTCAATTTAATTTAGTTAAATTCAATCCGTTCGAAATTATGGTAATATTTTATTTCCCTTTTTTATTTGCAACACTGATTTCCCCTTTTCATTTATCTATTTGTTCTTATCTCAATTATCTTTTGTATCATTCTTCTTTTGACATTCTTTTCCTAACATTAAGTCAGTTAGTTGGAGACTGCGTATTAATAAACATGTTCTTTAAATCTACCGATTCGACTTTGCTTTCTACGACGCACACGCGCATCCAACTACTAAATATATACCCTACACCTACTGGGCCATATTGGATCCGCCATCTTGAATTTTGAAAATGCGACAGCAAATTCGAAATCAGCGACCTCAAAAACCTCACTATACAAAATTTCATACTGTTTTGATGAAATCTTAAAATTATGGTAAAAACACGATTTTCACTTATTTGGGAGGTAGGCGTGGCAGTCGACCGATTCCGCCCATTTTCAATACCAACTCCTTCTAGGGCCTAAAAAGGATAAATCCAAAATTTGGGATCCCTAGAAAAGAGGACGAACGGACGGACTGACAGACGGATAGGGCTAAATCAACTCAGGAGGTGACGCTGATCAAGAATATATATTATTTTGCCATACCGGAAACGTCTCCTTCTTGGTGTTACAAACATCAGACCAAAGTGAATATACCCATACCTCATGAGGTGAAGGGTTTGAGTATTTTTTGAGTACTTTTTGAGCATTTTTGAGTACTTTGGACAGAGATTATTCCCAACTCGCAAATGTTGAAAAAAATAAAATAGCTGCCCAGGGTAAATGAAAATTTGAACAGTATTTTCAGGCGGCATTTTCTCGGTTTTGTAATCGGGCACTAAGTGAGTATCTTTGTTTTTATCTGATTTGTTTTACTTGTTTTTTATTAAATTGTGCTTAACTGAATGAAAAAAAGTGTACTGTTTTTTTTTCAAATTGTACTGTTTTTTTTTACTCAATGTACAGTTTTCCCTATTTAAAATCTGGCAACCCTAGTGGCAGGGTATACTAATTTTGACACAACGTTTGTAACGCCCATAAGGAGGCGTGCCCGGTATGGAAAAGTATATATATTCTTGGTCACAGGGACGTAAGCAGGAACACATTTCGGGGGGAGTTTTAATAAAATTTGTCTAAGAATACTGAAGAAAAAACCTTGAAATGCAAACAAAGTTAAAGTCAACAACAACAACGTTTTTCTTTTATCCAAAATAAATCTTTCGATTTTTCATTAAAAAAAAAGAATATCAAAAAATAATTTTAAAAAAAAATTTTGCAAAGAAAACCCGAAGTGGAGTGTATGAAAAAAAAGATTCATTATAAAATCGAATTATTGTGTTCATATATTTTTGGTTTTATTGCATATCTAATTACTAAGAGCCTATTTACACAGTCATTCCCATGGCGCATGGGCATGCCGTTTTTAGAATTTACACTGACATGGGCATGACGAAATTTGACAGTTTTTATATGAAAATGTAAATAAACGAAGCATGGAGTTGCCACCATTTACGTTTTTTTGTATGGATTTTCGGTGCAAAATGTTCTATCCCGTTTTCACTACCGCAGTTCTCATTAGCTCTTTGTCAGATTTTTAGTCATGGAACTGATAGTGTAAATAGGCTCAAAAGAACATTTTTTAAAAATATACCGAAGTATTTACTTATTGTTTTTCAAATAAACCTCAAACTGTATTGAAAGTTATTATTCAAACACATGTCTTTTTGGATTGGAAAACGACAGTTGATATCTAATTGAGAAAAAACCTTTATGAATGATTTGGCGTCATATTCTTTTTTTATGGTACACGAAAGTTTTCAATTCAAAAATACATACTGATGTTTCTCTTCAGCTCTATTAAATTTCATAATTTGTTTGTATTATTTTAGAGATTTAGGGGGGTTTGGAGGTTTTTATTAAAAGAAACTAGAGAGTGAACTATCTGCTGAAATACCCCCAAACAGTAGGAGTTTAGAAGTACATCGAAAATAACAAAATTTGGTCTCAAAACCCCATTTTGAGCCATTATAGGTGACGCAGATGTGACCCATTATGAGGACATGCTGCGCAGGAGGCGATTAGTTAAAAGTGTGGCTGCCAGTGGCGCACCCAGGATTTTTTTTCGGGGGGGGTTTTCAAAAATTGTTCAATTTAGAAAATTATCATATTGATATTCTTACTAAATTTATTAATTACTTTGAATTGGATAAGTTAGTAGCTAGTGAGTATAGGTACCAGCTAGAGAATTTAATCCCCAAAGGTTTTGGCAATCCCTTGCTTTCTTTCTTGCAACCCGTCCTTAGGATTTTTAAAATATTTATTTTGATAAAAAGAAAAACTTATGATGTATGTCTTTTTCATGCAACTGAAGACAAAAATAACTAATAACTTCTATTACACCGTTCGACACTAAAAAATGAACCGTTTAAATCGCATTTTTGCATTTTCATAGAATAGGATGTTCATCTCGTTCATCTCGCTTTTTTTAGCTTAATATTTTCTGAATTTTTATAGAGTGAATTTTTCTCTACAAGAAACAAATTTTGTAGCAGAAAATTTTACTTTTTTGTCTCTATATCATGAATTCTTTTCAAACAATGTTTCTAGTCTAGCGTGATGAGTTTACATCCTATCGTAAAAAGTTTACATGTTTTTAAAGGAATGGTTTTCCTCTATCAAATGCATATTTAAATTTTGGGAAATTTTGTTCAAGTTAATACTATACTATATAACGGTACTCCACTTTAGCTTTAAATTCATCCATAGTGCAGTCAGCGAATTACAATATATATAAAGAATCTACATAGAAGTTTCTGGAAAATTCCATATTAATAAAGGAATAAGGAGAAGCTTCCAGAAACCTTGAATTTCACAACGACGCTTCTCCATTTCATCATCTTCTTTGTCTTTGGTGAAGAACATAGAAATTGGTGTTGTCAGCAACTTAATACCACTGTAGCTAGAAGATAAGGTTTAGTTGTCAGCAGATTATAATACTGAGTTTTCGTAAAATAATGTTTGTATTAATCGAATTAAATCGGCTTTTTTTGAAATCCGAAAATACCAAGCAATAAAAAATTTTTCCATGGGAAAAATGCAACATGCAAATATGAGATTTAAACTGTTTTAAGAATTTATCCAGAGAAACTGGGAGACACGAGTACTCTTTTTAAAACCCCTCTTACAGAATCTATTCGTCCCGATCATGTGCATTACCAAAAGTTGATATTTGTCGAACGGTGTTATACCACATTTTGGACGATTTCATGAAAATTACAGCACGTCACGGTGGAGTAAACCAGGTGAGGCAAGTAGGAATAATGCTCTCACTTCAATTTCTGTCATCTCTATGATTTTCTTTGCCTTTGTTTTCAATGACGTTCTTCCCAATTCAAAAATCAGTGATCAGCGTTGCCTTAGTCAGCATATTACTAATTTTTCAGAACATTTCCAAACAAATATGCCGAAAACGGTAGCCCTGAATCATTTCAATTCATTTCAATTCCTCTTTCAATGACGTACGGCGGGGGAGAAAATCTGACGTTTGGCGGGGGAAAATGCTACTTGCCTCACCTGATTTACTACACCGTGCAGCACGTAACCTTTTTTTGAAGTGGGAATTTGGTGATTTGAAATTTTTATGAACAAGACGTTTTAATTTAATTATGAAATAAATATTTAAAAATTGAAGGCATCGGATCAAATCAAAAATTGTTTTATTACACGAAAAAATGGCCCATACTATGTCGTCTTAGATTTTAAATACTTTTTTTGATTTGAAATCAAATCAAAAATTGGCTTGTAGTTTGATAAAAAAATTTGTTTTTTAGAAATTGGAACTCTTGGAAGAAGGGCAAATATAGCCGTGTCAATACTTTTTATAATTTTCGGATCAAAAGACTAATAAAGGCATACACAAAATTTTTGTTTGTATCGTAGTATATAAGGATTTTCGCAATTTTTGAATGCAAATGGTGAAAAATACATGAAACTCATCTCCATTTTAAACTTTTGGCGATTTTTTTTAGCTGTTATTGTTTTATCAATAATTTTTTACCAATCAAACTAAAAAACATTTTTCTGCAATTTGGTTTGGTAATGCGAAATAATTTCGGGGGTGGGGGGCTCAAACCCCCCCATTGGGTGCGCCTCTGGTGGCTGCAGTGTGGCAGCATTTTGGAACGCGGATGATACGCGAGAAGCCAATAATGCAAAAATATAGATTTTGAAAAGGTGCTTCAGCGGTGAGCCCACACGCCTCACACTGGGAACGCTCCATACGTTTGGTGCCAAAAAATAGAAGGAGTTGTCGTAGAACTTAAATTTTTTGCAAGTCTAATTATTGTGTGCAAATCAAGAAAAAAACCAAAAAAAGGCGTGGTCGGTCAATTCTAACGCCTACCACCCATACAAAAAAAATTCAAATCACCATAAAATGTGTTCCAAATAACATATGAACTTAACATTTTGGTCGCGTATACTAAAAAATATGACAAGCTGAATTATCAAAAGTGGGCGTGGTGGGTTGCTTTTTTCGCCCAGCTGATGATACAAATCCCAATAAATCAACTGTAATAATGGTATTTGAAATGTTATATGCCCAAAATTTTTAATATAATATGCGTTGAATAGGTCTGCGTCGTATATGTCGAGATGAATGTTTTAAGATGAAAGCAAACATTTCATTTTATTTTTTAAACGTAAATTATGTTAAAGTTTTCAGTATTAATAATAAAACTATGAAGTGTGCTTTTTGGCAGCAAAAATTTTGAGTTGGTGCAAAACTTTGTATATTAAACTATTTTGTGTCTCAAAAGAGCACACATCCTAAAAGTATGCACCGAAGAAGGTAAGACATAATTATGAATTAAAAAGCGGGGAGCACCAAGATTTGGAAGAAACTTAAAGTGGACATGTTCACCTTTGATTTGATATCAAAGATTAAGGTGAAGTAAGTGGCATTCACCTAAATAAATGCATTATGTAATTTTGTAAAATTCTTTTTGAAACATGCAAGTAAATATGAAAATTTACAACTAAATAGCTATGAAAATTGAAATGCATAAACGCGAAATAATTAACAAAGAACCATACTTACTAAATATCCGAACCTAAAGATTTGAAAACTTGGACGGTTCTTTTAAAAAAAATTTTATTACATCCACTTTTTGCAGCATAATATCGTAAAATTTAAAACAGTTGGCTAAAAGTTATTGCTGCAGCGAGTAAACGCAATATTTGAACCAAATCTTTTTAAAACATTACTATTTGCATATTAGGCTACAGAACTGCATTTTTACATTTTCGAAAAAACAAAGTCGAAAAAGGTATTTTTTGCTGGCCCGTGCCATATGTAAATAAATTTGCCAGAATTTTGGAAGTATATCACAAACGGTGACGTCACCTCATATTTATTTCCCCATATTTTATAGTGCGTTCAGATCGAGCTAACGCGAATGTTTTGGTCAATGGTTTCAAATAGAGACCGACCGAAACTCGGTTTCGGTTTTTCGGCTTTTCGGCCAAAAAAAGCTGTTTTCGGCCGAAATTTCGATATTTCCGCCGAAAATTTCGGTTTGATACGAAAAATTTAACAAATAAATAACAAAGATTACACTGATCGACAAAACTGAACAATTTGTGTTAAATATACTTGATACATAAGTTCTTATGTATTCTACAGCACGCACCAAAAATTCTATTTTTGTGCAATTTTCATTATTATTTTTGGATTTGGCGTGGCAAAATACATAAGGAACAACCAAGTGGATAAAAGCGGTATGTAACAAAAATTTAAGTATTGCACATAGTTCCGCAAATCAGAAGCGACAAACAAGACTAGTCCCCAATTTGTATTGAAAAAAGAAAAATAAAAAACTTTTAAACTTATTTTCTTGAAAGAATTTGTATGTTACATACAGCCTTCATCCATTCACCCCTTCACAGCGTTTTCACTCTTCTCCTATCGGAGCAAATCTATTACACTCGCGATGATTTTTAAATTTTTACTCCTCTACTACTATTGTAAGAAATCTTCTCCTCCAAATATTATGTGAGTTTCATACAATGCAAAACTAGTAGTTTTCTTTCTACAAATCTACTACCATGACAGAAATGTCTACTACTATTGTAGAATCTCTACTACTCTACGCGGAAACCCTAATCTACTCCCCTCTCTTGAAATCTGCTACCTTGACAGTAATTTCTACCACTCTCGTAGAATTTCTACTACTCTACGTACAAAAATTAAATCTACTCCCCTTTCTTGAAATCTACTCCCCTAAAATCGAATATCTACAACTCTCGCAGTAGCAAAAAGTGAGAACCCTGCACCTTCAATTGATTTCCACGCATTTGATAGTTCAAATTTTTGTTTTCAGCCTACTGATACGCTTAATTATGTACAAATTTATTACATTTAAATTCACAATTTTTTCTTTTTTTTTCGGTTTCGGCTTCGGTTTCGGCCAAAATTAAAAAAATGTAAAATCGGCCATTTCGGTTTCGGCCGAAATTAAAAAAAGCGATTTCGGTCGGTCTCTAGTTTCAAACAATACGCGAAGTGTTCGCATCGGCTGAAACCGTCATTGGGTTTCATAGCTGTCAAAAAGTTGATTACTTTTTAATTTTTTTTTGCTTGGGACCATTTGCAGAGCATAAGATATGGGCCAAATAAACAGTCGGAATAAATTGTGTGGTTCACGTGATCTTTATTTTAATATTTTCGACACTTTCACAATATCTAATGTATTCAAAATACTTCCAAAAGCCGCTGGGCGCCAGTGTTCCAAGCCGTCCTTAAATTGTCGGCGGCGACTAAAGGGAAATTTTTTGCCGGCGAAGCGGCTAGCCAGCTTGAAGCTGACATATTTTATCGGCTTAACAATACAAAACGGCTAAAAATCGGCTGCCTCTAAAATATCATACAAATTGGTACTGCGATTGATTAGTGTTTGGTAACGAAAGTTGATAATCGACTTTCGATTCTACGATCAACTATTCTCAATTCGATTCTGAGAATCGACTATTTTTAATAGATTTTCGATTTAAAAAAAAAAAAAACCAAAAAAGTCAAATTTTTTTTTATTATACAAATTGAAACATAAAATTCGAGCTTTAACCATTTAGAAATAAAACATTTTTATTTCAAAAATAATTATTTTTTTTTTTGGAAGTTGGTTTTGACCTCCTAAAACGAAATCCGAAAGAGTTTTGCTCCGCTCGCTTATGGTTTTCAAGATATTTGCATTTAAAGTTACGAAATTTTCCATATAAAATGTTCGATTTGTTCTCTTTATTCAATCAATTCTTGTTCTTCTTTTGGTGTCATGTTTGCAAAGGTGTGTTCAATGGGAATTGTTCAGATCGCGTGCAAGTATTACGTAACAGGTGTTTATGTATTTCACAAATAAATAAGTATTTTTTTAAAATAAATTTATGGAAATTGAGTTATTGGAAATAAATAAATGAATTCAAACAAACAAAGGAAGGGATTTGAATAAATTATAAAATGGAAAATCTCGCTATGAATCCCAAAATTGATTTAGAACAAATGGCCCTTTATCGGGCCAAATACCCAAAGGCAATTTTCCGGGTCACTATTGTGAAGATCCTTGAAAAGGAAAGGAGTTAGCGCCGCAGTCGAAAAATTTTAACAAAAAATCGCCGAGGAAAAGAGACAATACTTACATTTATGCAAAAACGCATTTTAACTGCGAAAATGAGCAAGTCATATGTCAGTTCAAGTATGTTTTCTCGATTGGCAATGCCAACTGTTATGTTTCGATTTAATTATTTAAACGCCGGTATGAAGATACAAAAAAATTTCGCTCCCATAAGCAAACCTATTTAAAAAAACGAAGCAAACGAAATTTCCATTCCGGCTAGAATATGCAGAAATGCGAAAAAATAGTTGCTTTTATGTTAGAATGTCCTTTATGCTGCTTTGAAAAAAATTCTATCGGCCGCACAATCACTTTCCAAATTTTTTTTTACATTTTTATTTAATTGTATTTATAAAATTCAAAAACTGAATGGTTAAAAAATATTTCGCTCTACAAAAAATGAAAAATATGTTATTTCTCCAGAACGGAATTCCGCCGCATCTGCATACCGGGCTTAAAGATCGTTTCCAACTAAAGAAAAATTTGGCGAAGCTCATTATTCTGTAAAATTGTATTAGAGCAGAATTTTTTGACATGTCTAAAGTCAAAACTATGAATCTACTCCACAAGAAAAGATTCTACTCCGCTCTTTTGTTTCATTTACTCCGCAATTGAAGTTGCTTAGTCCGAACCCTGCTCATGAGTACCGTCCGCAAATAGTAATTAGAAGGTAGTATCAGAAGTTGTCACAACAATTCTGTGTTGCACTCCTGGGGTTGTGAGATGTTGTGAGATGTTCGTGAATACTACCAATGACAACCAAATGTCAAAAATAATTACCATGTGCGAGTGAAACGAATATATAATAAACAACAAATAATAAATATTATGAAAAGAATGTAAGAAAAAGAAAACTAATGATTGAATCCATTTTAGAGTTGTGATGCAAAATATGCAACTATGAATAATTTAATTTCATAGACAAACATAAGGCTTTGAATGTGAAATAATTGTCAATTCGTATGGAGCGTTCCCAGTGTGCAACGTACTGAATTTGCGTCAGTCGTTGTCAGTTTATGATGCCATTGATTTTGACCAGGGTTGTCAACCGAAACCGTAACCGAAACCGAAACCGAATGAAACCGATTCATTTTAGGGAGCGAAACCTAAACCGAAACCGATTCGTCGTAACCGATTGAATAGGTTCAACCAAAACCAATTGAAAAGGTTACGGGTTTTTAATCGGTTTTCAAAATTTTTTCGTACACAAAATTGACTTGAAGTTTTTTTTTCCTAAGAGAAAATTTATCGTATTTCATTTATTTATTTCACATATTTTTAAAATATAGGAAATATTTTTTTAAATATTCAATAAATCTTTTTATAAGGCCGGCGCACACAGAGGCGATATTCGCTATATAATTTCAGAACCATTTCCATATTTAGCTTCGAAAACGCAAAGTGCCTCACACAGGCAGCGATTTCGTCGCAGTAGATTTTTTTTTTTTTTTTATATTGCTATGGAAACAATCAAAAAGTCTGACTGAAATGGTTCTGAAAATGACTATTTTGTTTGTTATTTATTAGACTACTATGGAAACAGTCAAAAGGTTTATTTTCAAACTGATTCCAATTGGTTTTGAAACTGGCTTTTTGTGTTTGTTATTTATTGTATTGCTATGGAAACAGGCTGTATAAAAAACGCTATATTTTCAAAAATACAATTATTTGTGACAAAATTAATTTCGAAACCGCCTGCGGCACGAATAACGCCTCTGTGTGCGCAGGCATTTTTATGGTTTTTGAAAAGACTTGGAAAATTTAAGCTATTTTTTCGTAGTTTTCGTCCGATTTAGCTGATTCTCGAACTTGTTCTCAATTCGGGGATAAAAACGTAAACCCAAAGTTTCACATCGATGTCTCAAAAAAAAAACATTACAGCCTGTATGGTGACAGAAAGACGGGGATATGGCTAAATCTGTTTTCGATGGTGATCATGAATATATATTCTTATCCATACCGGACATGCGTCCTTATGGACGTTTCAAACGTAGGGTATAAAAACTAAAAATTTAAGCAGAAATTTGTTTGAAAATGCGATTAGATAAGGAAATTCGGTAAATGTAGTTAGATTCAGCACCCTTGATTTATATTGAATTGCTATAAAATTTTCTAATATTGGGCCATTTAGAAACCTTTTAAAACCTAAACCGAAACCTTTTCAATCGCTCCAACCAACCGAAACCTTTTCAAAAT
This sequence comes from Heteromyza rotundicornis, assembly GCA_951394025.1. Classification (NCBI taxonomy): domain Eukaryota; kingdom Metazoa; phylum Arthropoda; class Insecta; order Diptera; family Heleomyzidae; genus Heteromyza; species Heteromyza rotundicornis. The sequence goes on from OX596010.1 coordinate 38,097,093, forward strand.
CAAGGAGCGAAACCGATAACCAAAACCGATTGGCAAGTGGGAGTAAAACCGAAACCGAAACCTTTATTCGATTCGGTTGCCAACCCTGATTTTGACATAATGGAAACCAGGCATAAATTTCTAAATATATTTTAGGTCCGCTGATTTCAAAATGTAATCGATTTTTCTATAAACCTTTTTATACCCTGCTCACTACTGTCCAAGTATATATTGCTTTTGTCTCACCGTTTGTAACGCCCATAAGGAGGAGTGTCCGGTATGTAAAAGTATATATATTCTTGATCAGCATCCTTCTGAGTCGATATAGCGATATGTAACAAAAATTTCAAAGTTGATTTTTTGGGAAAAGTGAAGTGGCTAGGAACGTCTCTTGCTCATACTCCCTCCCAATTATAAGTATTGACAGTTTCTAATCTGAAATGTTAAATTCCAGACAGTTTGCTTTTGAATTGTTCTAATTCATGATCGGAACTTAAAATGAACGATTTCAGCCTACGGAAACTACTTTATAATATTTTTTCGGTTTCGTCCGAAATTTAAAAATAATGGCCCATATTCATAGTCAAATTAATTTCCAACTTAACTTTAGTAATTTACTAAGTTGACAGATAATACACTGAATTGACAGCTTATAAGCTGGTTATAAGGTTTAGCAGCTAAATTTGACTATGAATATGCGCCAATAATTTCGGCCCTTTTGGTTTCGGGCGAAAAAAACGAAAAACTGGGCAACAATTTAAGGCAAATTTTTTAGGGCCTCTACGAAATTTTTGTGGGATGATAGTATTGTATGTGGGAGTAAAACCCTAGCTGGGTTTTGCTCCACCTCATCACAATTTTTTTTTAGACGTCATAATGCATTTTTACAGCTTTTCGTTAGTAAAAACTGTTTAGAGGTTGAACTGATTTAGATAATCCCGTAATCTTTTTTTTTTGTTGGAAAATTAATTTTCAAGTAGTAGTTGTTGAGAAATCGGAATTTGAACGTTGCACTTTTGAATTTTTTTTATAAAAAAGGAAATAAAAAATAAATAAAAGTATACAAAAATTAAAACGTTCAACGTTCAAATTCCGATTTCTAAATAACTACTTGTTCGATTTTCAATTCCTTAAAACTGGAGGAAAGATCAAGGAATTACCGCTAAACAGTTTTTACTAATGAAAAACTATAAAAATGCATTTTGACGTCTAAAAAAAAATTGTGATGAGGTGGAACAAAACCACATACAATACTATCATCCCAGAAAATTTTGGTTGAGGCCCTAAAACTTCTGTTGCAAAGTGTAACTTATTAATAATATTGCACATACAGAGGCCATACGTCTTAGATAGTCACTTTAAACTCCTACCAGCAAGAGAGTGATTACATAAAACATTTGGACTCTACAACGTATGTGCAACACTATTTTACATTAATTAACATAACATAAAAACAAACATAAAACATACTACAAATTTCTTAAATGAGTCATAAGCTTATTTTTAAATTGCGTTGCATTGCTAATTGCCTGTAAGTCAAAAGGAAGCAAATTCCAAAGACGTAACTATTAACGAAAAATTAACGATCAGGCATTAGACATGAATGTGTTAGTTGTATCAGATTATTATTGCGAGTGGAATCATCGTGTTTGAAAAAATACAATTGTTGTGAGCACACCCATTACAGAAAAAAATCTAGTACTGTCATTTCAGAGAGAGAGAAAAAAAATTATATTGCAAATGTTCAACCTAACCTATATTCGTCGGCCCAAATTAAGGATCGGAAGAAATATTGCGGTTCACCTGTGCTTTGATTCAATATTTTCAACAAGTCGCGCACGTTTAATGCATTCAAAATGCTTCCGAAAACCCCTGGGTCCGGCATTCGTCTGCCCGTTGATGGTCGCAAGAGTTTTGGAGGTCTCCACGTTCTTTGTTGCAATATTTTCGGCAAGTCGTGCACGTTTTATGCCTTAAAAGAAAGAACTGATTCGAGCACTTCGATAGATAGGGCAAAATAGCGATTGTTCTAAATTCGTGATTGGTTTTTGGGATTGGAATAATTTTGTACTTTACTTGTACCTCTCAGATTTCAAAACTTTTTTCATAACCTGTACATAATCTACGAAAAAAAAGTCGCTCTTACTTAGTTTACGAGATATAGGCAAAAGAACATACGAAATTAAAACGACGATATCTCCGGTATTTATCAACGGACTTGGACAAGTTTGGGCTTGTTTGAAAGGTAATTTTACTATCTTTCAAGTGTTCAAAATATTATAGTTTTTGTAAAAAAAAAAGGAAAATTTTACTATAAACCGTTATATTTTTATTAAAAACTATTCTGAGGTATATTTATTATATTAAAATAAGGTAGCTCTATTTTTTACCTTTCATTTAGTATGTAATATGTAATACTTGGTGTCAAAAATCCTTTATAACGATATTAAACAAAGAGTAATTAAATTAAATTATATATTTCATGAAAAATTTTAACGACAAATTTCGCAATTTTTTTTTATTTGCGTACCTATTGTTCACGCCAACCGCGTAAATATAAACGCTACCTTATATAAATTTGTTAAATGTAGGGGGCGCTGTTGTCTGTGGCGAAATCTGCTTTCAAGTATGGCGATTTCGGTTTTGCCGACGGCTTTTTGGCTTTTTAAAAATTTTACTGCTATCTCGTCCGATTACCATACGAAGCAGCAGCCAAGAAAAGCCGGTAAGATTTTCTGAGGAAAATATATACAAAAATAAAGAAAAGATAACTAATTTCAAACGAATTTTCTGTTTTTTATCTTTTTTGAAAACGATTTCGAGAGCTATCGAATAGTTCGTAGAAGAACAAGGCCTGCGCCCAATTACATCCTTTCTTCGATGAGTTTTACATTGCAACACATAACTTTCATGAAAAATTGCGGAATTTTTTGTTAAAATTTTTCGCCTGCGTCGCTATGCTTTACCTCTTTCCGTACCTACAAACATCCCGTCTTCCATGAATTTCACACTGCAACACATAACTTTCATGAAAAAGTCGGGAGCGTCATATCTCTTTCTCAACTTCATCTACAATGAAACTCTACTGTCCAAAAAAAAACAACCGTAATTCAATTCAATTTATTTAGGTGATCATTCGCAATTAAGATACAATCTTTTTTATGCTACATGGTAGATAGAATAACAACTTATAACACTGTTTCCAAATTTTAGAATACACTATTTTATATAGAAGTATTCACAATACGGCAGCGGCAGTAAAAATACAATTCAGAAAAAAACGAACAGTTTTAATGCTACTGCTTCTGTCGACGCGATATTGTATTTCGGGCTTAATTATACAATTTAATTTTTCTTATTATTAATAACAGTAACGGGTTCTTCATCTTTTTTTGGAAAATGGAGGAGTTTTGCAAGATTGCAGGGCGACTGTATATCCCAGTGAGGGAGCAGATGAAGACTGTCAATGTAGAAGATTTTGACGATCTCGACATTCTGTAATAAAATTATTGAAAAACCCGATTTATTGTTTAAATTCTTTTCAAAGGATTTATGACACCAAGTATTACATGTTATATACTAAATGAAAGGTAAAAAGAGCTATCTTATTTCATTATATAAAAATATACCCCTTCCGTGAAACACCTTGTGAAAGTTTAAAGTTATTCGAAATGTTCCGTGAATCAAATGAAAGTGTTTTTAAAGTGAACACAATACGTCAATTTTAGAATAACTCCTTTTTTCATAAACTCTCCTTCTTGTCGCACTTGGTGCAGGATCGTGACGTACAGGTCCCTGAAGCATGATCAATTCAAACGGTCTGACGTGGATAATAGCAAGAAATGTTTTCAAAAATACAATGGGTGTGTGCCGTTGTTGCACATTCCACATTCCTTGCTTCCCTTGTAGGCGTCAATGTTCTGACTGATGATGGTCTGTGTTTTTGACCCACAGGTAGTCTCACCTGCGGGGATTTAAAATTAAGCTTGCACACAATGCCATCCCTTACAAAAATTGCTACTCCGCCCTACCAAAACGAAATATTTTAAATCCGCTCACTTTAAATAAGCTATCATTCATACATGACAAGAACCATGTCTCTGAAACGCATATTACATCAACACCAGAACACATGTATCTGAATCGATTTTCCTGACTAGGCTTTGCGTATTATTGTGAAAATTTTTTAAACCTTCTCTTTGCTTGCTAAGAATTCTAATTAAATTGAATGTCGAGTCCGCGGAACTTGCATAATTTTGATTATAAGTTAGCATGTGTTATAAATAGGTTAGTATTAGCAATGCACCCAAGAATAACTCTCAATCATAATATAATAACAATTAAAGGTAAAAGATAAAATTTATAAATAATAATGAAAATAAATGTTACAATAACGGGATTCACAACATAAATACGAATGGCAATATAACGAGAGATGTCTTTGGTAGTGAGATTTACTTTAAATCAGAACGATCAAAATACAATTATTCTCACAATTAATCGCACCAATAATTCCTTGCTTTCAATAACTCATGAGTGAAAAAGTTACGCAGCGAACAAAAGCATTTACGATCGCTCGCAACCGAAAGAAAGCTCGTATATATCACGAACGAAAAATCTTCACTGCAAGTATCGGCGATTGATTCACTCGTTGATTCGTTCATTTGTATGGTAATGATTTATTCGCGAGCGTATTTTGCAGTAAACATTTTGTATCCTCGACGACTTGTTTTCAAAGTTATAACGACACTTGAGGGTTTTTATAATATTATTTTTATTAATAAAATAAAATGTTTATTGTTAAACAATAAAAAAAATTCCATAATAAAAAAAAAATTACTTAAAATTAAGGATAAAAGTTTAAACAATAACAAGAAAAGTGTTTTCAATTAAAAAATGTACTCTTTCGATTAAATTGTTGTTTACTTTTTACACCAGCGCTTAACCCACGAACTTTAAAAAATAAGCTCACGATCGATTAAAAATTCAATCTTCTCGCGATCAATTCATTTTGCAATGATAAATTGACGTGATAAATTCATTAGAAAACGAGCGTTCACAAAAAAATTGCACGTATACACATTTTTAACGAGCGAGCGTACAAATGTGTTCGTTCGCGGATAGACGCTAGTGAATTTATCACGTCAATTTATCATCGCAATATGAATTGATCGCGAGAAGATTGAATTTTGAATCGATCGTTGGCGAGTTTTTCCGCACCCTGCTTTAAATGCAATTTGGTTGTTGTTGTGAAATTTCAGCGCATTGTTCTCGCCGAATGAGTCAAGAATGTCAATAGATTCAATGAGAGTTGCATTATCGCTCATAATGGCAAGACCTCGCATTGTGAAAGCAGCGCCCAATTTTTTTTGCTGCGGAGTGAGCGTACAGATTGCGGCATTTGGCTAATATTTTTTAATTTTTTGTAGTCTGTTAGAAATGTTTTTTTGTTGGTTCGCTTTTGTTTTTGCTTTTCTTTACATTTGTGTTTTTGTACCTTTTCTTATTTCTATCGTTTTCTTTGACTAGATCTAGATTCGTTTGTTTTGATTCTTTTTTTTTATTCATCTTGCAATTTTTTGCCGTTTGGTTTTTTTAATATGATTGGTGGCGCAGGTTGTTGTTGGAGAATTTCATCCCTCCTGCTGCTGTTTTCTTATATGCATGTATATTTTTCTATGATTTGTTTGGATTCGCGACAAAGTATTTTGATGGTTTTGGCATTTTTGGAATCACATAATAAATTATGGAAATTATCTGCTTTGTACCTACATATATGTTTGCTTATTTTTTTGTATAACTTTTTTTTATATATTCTACCCAACTAATAGATTTGTTACAAAAAATTCTTTAAAAAATCTGCAAAAAATTTAAATGGACAAATAATGATGAGGACTTTTAGGTTCATGTATTTTCTATCATATTGCATTAAAAAAAACCATCATCCTTATTCAATGCCAAAAAAAAATCATAAGCTATTTCATAAATTTCATCGTAGTGGTATTTTTGAACGGAGATGCCAGCGCATTTTTTTAGCAAAGCAACAACAGAATGCTGCTTTGCTAACGAAATGCTTTATGTCTAAATTATCTAAAAAGAAATAGAGGGAGAAGGGGCTATGTGACACTTTTAGCAAAACATTTTTTTCGCTTCCTTTTTCTCCCTGTCTCTGAAATGACAGCACTACTTTTTTTTCTGCAATAGGGGTGCTACAACCATTTATTCAAATACGATGTTCGACAATACGACAGTGATGCCAAATTGAGGGTAATTTCCCTTTTTTAAGAATTGTTTGGTTGGATTTTGATTAAAAGGGTAAAAGGTACTTTTTTATCAATCTGAAGAAAAAAAGGGAGTTTTTTAACTTCAATTCTCAGAATAAATATAAAAGAGTAAAAAACAAGTTTTTTAAAATATAACCCTCCAACAATAAAGCAGAAAATAAAGCAGAATATAACTTTCCATTAAATTAATTTCCGCAATTTCGATATAAAATTAAGGTTTTTGGCTACTTTCTTCCTAATATCATTACAGATTTCGAAAAACCAAAAACTCTTAATTTTAAATCGAAATTGCGGAACTTAATTTAAAGGAAAGTTATATTCTGCTTTTTTTTCTAAGTACAAAATTTCCGTCCTGTAGCTTAAAAAATACGAAAGTTAGAATTTTAGTTTACTCCATCCCACTCCCCTTTGCCCCCACACCACCCTATCAAATTTCATCATTGTAGCTTGAAGGAATTGGAAGTTATGCTATGTTAAAAAAAAAAGGGGTTTAAGTTCCCCCACGGCTCTCTAGCTAATGTGGAAGTGTATGAAAAAGCTCGCAGCAGATTTGAGTCCACCCAAAGCAAGTTAAAATAAGGGTTATAAAAAGCAATGAATTGTATGGAGCGTCAGTACATTTCATCACTCTTTTCCTCTGAGCATGCCATATGTCGGAAGTTGTCTTAAATGGCTCAGATTTGCTGTTACAAATACCGAAGTCAATGTTTCGTTCATATATGTAATACTTCTATATTGCCAGTATCCTATCTCTGCAATGTATTTTGAGTTCACTGTAAGAGCAAGCATTGAATTTTGTATTAGTTTGACAGAGAAATCCGAACTGCGAATGTACTTTTTCATATATTTTGTCTCTTGATATCAGTGAATGTAATTTCACTATACTGCAATATAGAAGTATTACAAAAATGCTTTTTGGACTCTACATTTTGATCGCTCATAATATTATTTTCTGGGTAATAATCACTTTTTTAAAAAGTCACTTAAGAAAAAAATTGTATAAGGGAAAATCGAAACTTAAAAAATGTTGTATCTCGGAAAGCATAATTTTGCGACAAAAAATGTTTTCATATTCGGTTTTAGGGCGTCAAAATACATAATATAAATCGATCGATTGTTGGCCATACCTAACCACAGCAACAATAGTTTCAGAAATTGTCGATGAGCTGTCAAAATTTCACTTTTCCGCCGCAGCATATTCCGATTAGCACAGGACAAAAGCTATAAAAATCTGTAAAAAAACGACAAGTATGTCAATATAGCAACACTGATCGTACTGTCCCCAGGTTTTATACGAACTAGTGTTTGGTAACGAAAGTTGAAAATCGACTTTCGATTCTACGATAAAATATTTTCAATTCCATTCTGAGAATCGATTTCAAGAGGCTTAAAATCGACTTTATTTAATCGATTTTCGATTTAAAAAAAAATGTTATTGTATTTGAAGTGAAATAATCCAAAAAATCAAATTTTTTTCTATTATACAAATTGAAACACAAAATTCGAGATATAACCATTTAGAAATAAAACATTTTTATTTCAGAAATAACATAAATGATATTCACAAGTCGTCATATATAGAGTCATGAGCGAGAATTATCATAAAATATCATTCGATATTGTATTTTTCATACAAAAGTTAATGTCAAATGATAATTTTGTAATAAATTCCCGTTTATGACTCTAAAACTTGAGTTGGAGCCATTATGAAACTTGACTTGGAGCCATTATGAAAAGTTTTAAAATTATATTTTCAGAATCAATTATTTGCATTCAAAAATCGATTTTTGACTATTTTGACATCTCTAAAATCGATTCCGAAATAATTGATTCTGAAAGCCTTAAATCGATTTTCGATTAGAATCGAAGTCGATTTACCAAACACTAATGCGAACACTAATAAAGCGTTCAAGAAAAGAATAGATGCTATTTTTGTGAATTTTTCAAAATATTGCCTAAAAAAATAAAATACGAGCGGCAACTTAATATAAATCTGATTAGAGTTTAAGATCAGAAAGCTCATTTTCTGAAAGGCCATAATCAAATTGTTTTTGATAAACATAAAATAAATCTAATGTATAATAACCTAACTAAAGAAAATTAACAAACGAGTAAACGAGTAGAGTGTATAAATACTAGTAACTAATAAACGGCGTTCAGCATAACCTTATTTTTTGGTCGAATTTAAAGAAGATTTACAGAAAAACGGAAAGTTTACATCGAAGCACGCTGGCACAAAAGTACAAAACAGAAAGCAACATTTAGAAAAAATATTACATTCGCTTTAGTATCTCTCGCGCCGAAAAATTTGCGAAAATTTCAGCTAAAAGGAAACAGAGTTTTCATATAAGAATGGAGGTGGACGATGCAGCGATGGCATCGCCAATGGAACAAAATGATTCGAATGCTTTGACTCCCTCGCCAAAGTGTAATCGTATATCGCATTGCTTGACGCGACCGAATGCGTTAGTAAAAATGGAAGCTGGTGTAAAGGCAGACGTACATCCAACGGAACTGTTGCAACCATTCCCTGAACTAGCAGATGAATCGGAAATTTTCGATGTACATCAGGGTGTTCAGGATTCGTCTGTGTTAACAGCCACGCCTTTTAAACTGGAAGTATCAGACACGGAGGATGAAGATAATCGTGATGAAACAATCGCACGGCAATTGGAACGTAGGAGTTCCACCCGTCGTCAAATACTCCGCTCATCATCGAAGGAACAGGTGGAACAAGCTGAAGATTGCAGCTCCACGACGCTAAAGCGCAAACACTACGAGGTGCGACGCTCTGGATCTGAGGAATGTCTGCTAGGTTTTGATGAACAAAGCGGCGAAGCCGAATTGGTTAAAGGGGACGATGCAAATACTCTACTCAAGTATAATGTTTCAGGCATAAAGTTGGAATATGCTGAAATGGTTGGAGAGTTGACTCCACGAACATCGCCGCGCTCATCTAAAAAAACCAAACAGGTCCGTTCGAGTTTATATACATCTTCTATTTATAGATTTTGCTACTACAAAATGCATTATGACTATATAAAACTATATATTGTGATGATTATTTTTCTCCTTCTTTTAAAATACAAATGTTATATTTTTCATAAAGCAAATTAGATTTTCATTCAAAGCTTTTTTCGGTCAGAAAATATGCCTCGTCAAACTCCATAGTGTTAATAAGGTTGTCTTTTTAGAACCCAACGTCTTTTGATGATGAACAAATAAATGTAAAACCGCCATCACAGAATGTACAGAAGGAGCATCAGATGGATGTGGAGAAGGAAGCAGAACTTCTGAAACCGCACATCGTGGCTGATAATGAGGAGATGACCAATAATAGTACTGATTCAGTGCATTCCACTTTACGCTCTGCTGCTTCATTATCCGCTTCGCAGAGCACAACGGTTTCCAAGAAACCGCTTTCGGCGCAGGACGACTTTTACAAAAAGCCTTTCGAGTACGGCTGGAAACGTGAATTAGTTTGGCGTGCAAATATGGAAACCAGCAAAGATAAAGCAGGTTTGAACATGTCGTGCAATATTTCTGTCAATTGTCCCACTCTTTTCCACTAGATGTATACATAATTATCTTATCCACTAGATGTATACTTTATTACGCCCAGTGGTAAAAAGTTGCGCACCCGCAATGATATTGTGCCACTTTTGGAAGGTGAACTGACGATCGATCACTTCAGTTTCGCTCGTGAACCGCTCGGAGTTGGTGCAGAGTTTGAGTTAGTGCGCAGTGCAAAACCTTCGAGTCGCGTTTCTATTACTGCTGCTACATTGGCATCTGCTCCTACTCCTACAAATAGCAAACGCATTTCGAAGCCGAAAGGGCCAAAGGGTGCCAGCCCACCGCCTCAGGGATGGACGCCAACACGTGCCCTAAAAGTTAACAATGCAGCTTTGCTTAGCAGCACAGCTTCCAGCCGCGGAGGTACCTCAAATGCTGCCCCAACTCCCAGTAGTCGCAGCGGAACCAATCTGTCCGCTATTAACAAAGGCAATAAAAGCACTAAGAAGTAAGTGGATTCCCCAGTTAATTTCTTGTCTTGAATATTTCTCGCTCTCGTGTGATCTTGATGGTTGTTATTTTTGTTTTTGTTGGATTTGCTTTCGTCTTGGTTTTGATCTTTACAATTTTCAAGGGACACTGCCAGCATAGAAACGCCTGTAGCCAGCACAGCCAGAGTACACGAGCCTTGCACTATTGGGTGTCCACGCGCGTCCGGACAAGTGCCGCAGCTGCAGTGCGTAAAGTGTCTTTGCTTATTCCATCACGAATGCGTCGGCCTGGACCAATTTAATTGTGGATATCGAATAGCGGGCGACAGTGCTGCCGCGTCCAATGGGCGCGAATATATTTGCGAGGTGAATTTCTTTGTTTTTCGGCACTTCACTTGAGGTAGTTATTATTTCGAACTCCCATCTTCATTGTAGGCGTGTCTTCCTACGATTCTGACAACGTCTTTATTATATACGACAGCCCATGCCGCAGGTCATGAAAACAAATTTCCACAGACGATAGCAGTGGTGAAAGGGAAGAAATACGTGATGGTGGCCAAGCCCATTAGCAGTTCGCCGCCTGTCGAGTGAGTTCCTCAAGCAAAGTATTGTGTCCATCCCTTAATTGTTACCAGATAAATGTATTAATACGAGAGCGAGCTTATTTTACTATTTTTGTTTTATCAACAAACAAATTTACTTATATTCCTATAATTCGTTGCAGGCATGCAAATGATATCGAGAACGATTTGAAGCAGATCAACGACAGCATCCGCAATAGTCGCACTACTTCGACTATATCACTGGATGTAGCTTCGTTAGTATACAGCACATCAGCTGGCACTACCGTGCCAAGTTGTGGAGTAGTCTTGGAACAATCCAATAATATCTTTGCCAGCAACTTTTTCGCGAATGTTTCCTTCGCCTACGATGCACTTCTCTGCATTCTAAAATACTTGAAAATTCATGTGAGTCGAATGTGGATGCCTCTGATTGGTGGTACCAAATATTATAGTACATAGTTATGTCTAATTTAGTTGCTATACAGGGCGAAACAGTCGCGATTGTATCAGCTATCCGTGAATAACTACAAATTCATGCATGATATAAAGAAAGTTAAGTCTCATTTTCAAGTATGATTATTGCTTGTTGAATTTCCTTTTATTTGATAAAGTGGATTATTACAATAACTTCGCCCGTTCCCAACCTGTAGAATTACGCAAAAAAGCTTTTGCCACAGAGTGAAAGACAGATAGAACGGAAAAATAAAAATAATTAATGGGATGTTCAAAAATGTTCGCAAAGTATACGACAAACAAATTTTAATTTTTTAAAATACAGATAAATACAAGAAAAAAAACCGCAAGGTCTCCATTTTATGGGATACCCTTTCTTTGGATCGTTTTTTGAAAAATGATTATTTTGTTGGGGACGATATTTTACCGTAAGGATGTTTTCATTTTTGTATGGATAAAAATGTTTATTCATTTTTATTTTCAATGCACTGACACCAGGGGCTCAAGTTTTAAGAATTTTTCAAGCAAAAAAAGTTTTTGCTCCAAAAAAATTAAAGATATATCGACTGGTTTTTGACTCAACCTCGTAATTCAGATTCGTGCGCTCCGCATACAGTGAGAATTCGCAAAAAAAAAATTTGTTAAACTGTGATGTCGTCTTCGTGTGAAAACATCTAGGTTTGGGTTTTTAATCTCAGGCTGAGGTATAGCTCAAGTCGATCCAGAATTTCACCGAAGAACCAAATAACTTCGGCAGGAAAAGAGTGAAATATTTGGGTGTAAAATATAGTATTTCTCTTTATTTATTATTTCTTTTCCTTACACACTATAACTAGCTTTAAATAGATATGATATCATACGAATCTCCTTCGGGGGGGGTAATAATATGGCCTTCTTCTTCCTTCAATGTATTCGGACTTCGTGTCGGTACTTCGGTCGTACTTCGGTTGTACTTTAGGTTGTACTTCGGTAATGTTTCGGGTGGCCTCTCGGGTTAGCCTTCGGTTGCCAATTTTTACTTTCAGGAGGCGAACGCACATGCGTTGCTGGTTTTCGTACGACACGGCGTAGGTGGTCGGTCGAACGCCAAAGCGTTGAGTAATTTGATAAATCCAACGCCCGAAGCGTTGCGAATCTACCGCCGAAGCGGTAATGGTTGGTCGAACGCCGAAGCGTTGATTGAGTTTTAAATCGAACGCCCGAAGCGTTGCGAATCTACCGCCGAAGCGGTGATGGTCGGTCGAACGCCGAAGCGTTGTTTGGGTTTTAATCAAACGCCCGAAGCGTTGCGAATCTACCGCTGAAGCGGTGATGGTCGGTCGAACGCCGAAGCGTTGATTGAGTTTTAAATCGAACGCCCGAAGCGTTGCGAGTCTACCGCCGAAGCGGTGATGGTCGGTCGAACGCCGAAGCGTTGATCGGATTTTAATCGAACGCCCGAAGCGTTGTGAGTCTACCGTCGGAACGGTGATGGTTAGTCAAACGCCGAAGCGTTGAACAATTCTAAAATACTTAAGAATAATCTAACTACATGTATTCAGAGGTCGGCCCTGGAGCAACCTCTGTTCCAAAATATGCTTTGGTCTGAGGAGGATTTCACTTCCACCAGACACCCCTTTGCTCTGCCCAGCACTGAGCACTTAAGGGGCTGCCAGTATAAAGCTTATGGGAATTATACTGCGTAACTGCCAATTGTGCAAGTACGTTAAATGAAAAACCCCAATTTCAATGCTGGTGGCAAGGTAGCCGAATGCAAATGCATGTAAATGCATGTATGTATATGACTATGTCCTAAAAATAGAATATAGGGTAATGGCGGTGTATATGGCAATTCATAGGGTAATGCGTGTATATACGTAATGGACTATATTAATAGACTATACTAATGAAAAATAAATATAATTATCAGGGTAAATAAAGTTATATTTTCTGTAATGTTTGCTACGTTACAGTTCCCTCCCTTCTTCGGAAAGAAATTTGTACCCAATTTCTGCTTTTACAGTTACAAAATAAATGTTTAATGTGGGCGTTGAGTTTTTGCACTACCTTTCGGTAACCTTCCCGTCGGAGGCGGTTGGTTCTGCCCCTAACTTAGCTTATATATATATTTTTTTTTTCGTTTTCCTCATATATTTTTTTTTGGATTTTAATTTCTTTTTTTTTTTTTTTGGATTTTCCTTGTTTTTATACATATATTATTATTTCTTTTATTTGGGGGGTTTTTTTTTTTTTTTGTATGATTTTTCCCTCTTTTCATCAACATTTTTTTTTGTATTCAGTTTTTTTTCCTTCTTTTTTTTTTTAAAAATTTAGTTTGTATATAAAAAAAAATATATATATTCGTTATCTTCTTTTTTATTCATTATAATCAGGCCTCTGTTCTACAGGTTTATTTTTTAATAATAATCATAATAATACAATAATAATAAATGGTTGCAATAAAATTCTTGACTGTTCTACAGTTTAAAAAAAAAGTGTCGCCAGCTTCATCTTCCGCTTACGGTACCATTTCGGTGTCGTACACGAATTCACCACAGCGCAGTCGAGCAGTAGTTTCGCTGATCGTAGCAATGTGAATTGTTGGCCGGCCTTGCCGAACAAAATCCCACTTGTGCGGTCCCGAACCCGTCGGCTTGCGTACCACGAGGCCTTTTAGCATCCGCATGCATCGCGATTTTAACCCCTGCCGACCACGTCTCCCAGCTCTCTTTACGTTGCTAGCTGTTGCTGGGCATAAAACGAGCACAGCGCTGCGCCGAACGCTGCCAGCCGAAGGAGCTTCGGTGCTTATGCTCGAACGAGCTAGTGCCAGCGCCTGGACACTGGTGCTCGGTGGTGCTGAAGGTGATGGCTGCGGTCTGCTGGACGAATATGGTACGGAGGTGTCGGCTGCGGTAACGATGGTAGGAATTGGCCGGGCTAGTGGCAATAATGGTGGTGGTGTTGTGGACAAGGGTCTAGGTGTGCTGCCTGGTGGTCGTTCCGTGTCTAATCTCCACTGCACGCGGCGTTTTGTTCGGCTCGTGCTGGCGGCTGTGCAAAGTGGTGCCAATTGTACGTCGCTAGTTATGACGATATTTGACGGACTGCGCAATCTGGCTTCTGCTGGTGGCCGATATTGGTCGCTTCGAATGGCTTGGGCGCCCTCACTCGCTTTTTTTATACCCGCTTTAGGCGGTAGTGGGTGTGTATGTTTTCGATACATATTACCGGCGGACTGTGACTCATAAAATATTTGAAGCTTTCTTAAGTTTGGGTTTTCTCTGAACGAAATGAGAACTCTTCAAAAAAAAAAAACCAATCCTGCATTCAATGGAAACATAGATTTTTTTTTTGTTCCTATTTTGATGGTTCGCCTTTGTTGCGGCTAGCGTGCATTTTGCTTTGCTAAACGTTCGCTGCGCTGTCGCAGAATGGTTTCAAATCTTGCACGTGCGCTCGTTTGTTTTCAGTTTTGTTGTTTATTTTTCGTGTAATTTCTACGATGGTGGGTGCTATGAATTTAGTAACTTCATATGGGCCAGAGAATTTTGGCAAGTTTCTGATTGAAATTATCAATTGCAGATGATAGCGGGTGTTCTCGTTTTAATACACAATCACCGACGAGCGGTTTCCATGCTCGACGTCTTAGATTATAGTGTTTGCGCTGGCGCTGTGTTGCACGTTCCGCATTCTTCTTCACCTCTGCCCATATGTCGTGCAAATTGCGTTGAATTTCATTGACTTCTTTCGGTGTTTCGCCTTGATCTCGCAAGCGGTGAGGGGTGGTAGGAATTTTCCCAAACAATAATTCGGCTGCTGATACCCCAGTTGATTCGTGGGTGGCTGAGTTGATGGCGAATGCGATTTCGGGGATTTGTGCATCCCAAGTTTTATGATTGTTCTCGCATCGTTGCGCAATCATGGTTTTTACCACCCGGTTGGTGCGTTCGGTGGGATTTTCTTGTGGAGTGTAAGGGGCTGTAAACTTATGTGTGATTGTTTTAAAAATGTGTCTACCTCGCGACTCGCGAATTGTCTGCCATTATCGGACAGAAATATGTTTGGACAACCAAAACGATATATTATTCGCTCCCTTAAGGCAGCAACGACACAAGAAGCAGTTGCCTTACGTACCGGCACTAATTCCACCCACTTGCTAAATTTGTCCACCAACACGAGTAAAGCAGTATTCCCATGTGACGACCGTGGAAGCGGCCCCACAAAATCTGCGCAGACCAACTCCCAGGGTTGGCTGCATTGCATTGTGGCCATAAATCCGGCTGGTTTTCGCTGCTGTACTTTATATCGTGCACATGTTATACACTTTCGAACATATCCGCACACATCTCGATACATTCCAGGCCAGTAATATTGCTCCTGCGCCCTTCTTAATGTTTTGGCCACGCCCATGTGTCCTGCTGATGGTGCATCATGCACCTCTCGAAGTACTTCTTCACGCTTTGCAATAGGTATGCATAGTTTCCATTGTGGGCTACTCGATAATTTGGTTTTTCGTGCAATGTGTCGAAACAACCGATCACTCACGATTTGATAGTCGGGAAATTTTTCCGGCTGCTGAAGTACCGATGTTCGCTTGATATTGTACCAGTCCGCTCTTTTTGTGGTGCACATGCATAGTGCATTGTGTTCAGTGTTAGGCAAAGGAGCACGAGAGAGTGCATCGGCTACTACATTAAGGCTGCCTTTCCGATATTCTACTTCAAAATCATATGGCTGTAACTCAAGAGCCCATCGTGCCAGCCTGCCTGAAGGATTTTTCAACGTGTGCAACCATTTCAATGAGTGATGATCGGTGACTACAGTAAATCTGTACCCTTCTAGGTATGGCCGCATTTTCCTAATTCCCCACAAAATTGCAAGACACTCTTGTTCTGTTGCCGAATATTTTTTTTCTAAAGCTGTGAGTGTTCGGCTGGCATACGCGATGACCTGCTCTTGGTCATCATGACGTTGAAATAAAACTGCACCTAACCCTTCTCCACTGGCATCGGTTTGGAGAATGAACGGTCGGTCAAAGTCGGGGCAGCATAGTACTGGTGCTTTAGTTAGGTGGTCCTTGATGCTATTAAAGGCATGTTCCTGTTCCTCCGTCCACTCCCATTTGCACCCCTTTTTTAATAAACGGTTCAGAGGTGCAACAAGGGTAGAAAAATTGGCAACAAAGCGACGATACCACGACGCAACTCCGAGGACTCGTCGAAGTTCTTTCAAATTAGTTGGCGTTGGAATTTCACGGAGCGCTTCCACTTTTGCAGGATCGGTATGGATGCCCTCAGAGCTTACTATATGGCCGAGATACCTGACGCTGGTCCGAACAAAATCTGATTTTTCGAAGTTTATCTGCATATTTGCGTTTTTTAAACGGTTCAAAACTTCATTCAGATTTGACATATGCTCTTCAAATGTTTTTCCCAATATTATTATGTCGTCTAAGTATGCGAATACTCGAGGGTGGAGTTCGGGTCCGATTATGTTATCCAACGCTCGTTGAAAAGTTGCGGGTGCCGAATGCAATCCGAATGGCATTACCTTCCACTGGAATAATCCTCGGCCTGGTACCGTAAATGCGGTGCATGGTTTAGAGGATTTGTGCATGGGGATTTGCCAATATCCATTCTTCAAATCAATTGACGATATGTATTTGGCCTCACGTAACTGGTCTAAAATTGCATTAATTTGTGGTTGTGGATAAGCATCGGGTTCAGTGGCGGCATTTAATTGTCGATAATCAATACACATTCTCCAAGTGCCCTGCTTTTTGCGCACCAGAACGATCGGGGAGCTATATGGGCTTCGGGAGGGCTCTATTCGGTCAGAGGCAAGTAATTCGTCTATTTCCGTGTTGATTATTTTCTGCATGGCCGGATTACGCGGATAATATCGCTGTTTAATGGGTTCGGTGTGTCTCAATCGTATTGTGTGTTCGACCGCGTGGCATTGTCCTGTGACGTTCGCAAATTTATTTTTGTTTTCGGTTAGAAACTTCTCCAGGTATTCGTTTTGCTCAGTCGAAAGAAATTCTCGGCTTATCAGAGCATGTAGGCGGTGAAGGGTGTTATAGGGCTGTGTGATAATTTCTGAAGGCAAGATGTTTCCGTCCAAGCTTATTGTTAGACCACGATTTCGCAAAAAATCCATACCGACTATCATCGGTTCAGCTAATGAGGCTAGCGTAGCCGCGAATACATGTGTAGTGCGTCCCAAATATGTAACTGGTATATTGTATACACTCGCGTTTGTAATACATGATTGGTCGGCCAGCTGAATGTGTCGTTTATGCGGTTGTGGTCGAATTCCGCATTGCTCAGCATACTTTCGTGCTTCCTCACCTATATATGTTAATGTGGCCCCTGTGTCTACCAGTGCCCGAATTTTGTATTCGTTTATATATACATCTATATAGTAACGACTATCATCTCTTGCTTCTGCTGGGGGTGCAATCTCGCAGCGACATTTTTTTGACATGCGTCCGAGTTGTCCGCATCGAGAACAAAATAATTTTGGAATCCCTTTACAGCTCCATCTTTGGTGACCGAAACCCTTGCAGCGCCAGCAATGTGTGTTTCGGTTATACGGCGGCGGCCCTGTCTCGGCTATACAATGGTTCGCAGACCAAGTATTTCGAGCTTCGTCTCTTTTCAGCAACTCAAAGTTCTCGCTCATTTCCATCATTTCGTCGATGGTCTGGAAGTCAGTTCGCCGGATATAGTGTCTATACTCCACTCGTAAGCCGTCGTATATCATATCGGTGTGATCTAATGCT
Source organism: Heteromyza rotundicornis (assembly GCA_951394025.1). Taxonomy (NCBI): domain Eukaryota; kingdom Metazoa; phylum Arthropoda; class Insecta; order Diptera; family Heleomyzidae; genus Heteromyza; species Heteromyza rotundicornis. The sequence continues at coordinate 38,115,145 of OX596010.1, forward strand.
TTGAGTTTTGGATGCTGTCGTATCAATGTTAATACTGCCATCACATAGTCCTTTGCGTTTTCTCGTGCCATTTGTTTCCGGTGATGGATTGTCTCCTCTAGTTGTGCGAGGTGTCTCCTCGGAAGGAAAAAACGTTCGGCTTCTTCACGGAAAGTACGCCACGATGTAATTTTGTCTCTTTTTATTCGATACCATTGCAAAGCCTTGCCTTGAAGAATTTCGAGCAACGCTGTTATTAGCCTGTCAGGCGATAAATGGCAGCATTCGGCCACCTCTTCGCATCGCTCTAGGAAATCGATTAAATTTTCGCCGCCGTCATAGTGCATGTTCCACCGCCTCACAGTTTTCATTACCTCGATCTCAGCTTGGTTTTGTTGCATTGTGTTCGTGGTTCTCTCGGGTACAGGGCCCACGACAATCTCTTTCTCTTCAGCTCGTATCTCCTCCTCTATGTCCTTCAGCAGGTTTTCAGTTGATTTTCTATTTCTTTTTAATTTCACGAAGCTGCTTAAGTCGCGGCGCAGGTCCTCGACAGTGCGACCGCTTACACCTAAGTCGTGTTTTTGGCATTCGTTTATAAGCTGCTCCTTTCGTAGCAAATATATCCACCCGAGTGATTCATTCGTTGATTTAGTGCTAGTGTGTGCTTTCCCTGTTCCAGAATCGTTGGTGGTGTCTTTCGCATTTCCACTATTCGATTTGGAATCGGGTCCTTGCTCGGGCGCCATTGTGATGTCGTCTTCGTGTGAAAACATCTAGGTTTGGGTTTTTAATCTCAGGCTGAGGTATAGCTCAAGTCGATCCAGAATTTCACCGAAGAACCAAATAACTTCGGCAGGAAAAGAGTGAAATATTTGGGTGTAAAATATAGTATTTCTCTTTATTTATTATTTCTTTTCCTTACACACTATAACTAGCTTTAAATAGATATGATATCATACGAATCTCCTTCGGGGGGGGTAATAATATGGCCTTCTTCTTCCTTCAATGTATTCGGACTTCGTGTCGGTACTTCGGTCGTACTTCGGTTGTACTTTAAGTTGTACTTCGGTAATGTTTCGGGTGGCCTCTCGGGTTAGCCTTCGGTTGCCAATTTTTACTTTCAGGAGGCGAACGCACATGCGTTGCTGGTTTTCGTACGACACGGCGTAGGTGGTCGGTCGAACGCCAAAGCGTTGAGTAATTTGATAAATCCAACGCCCGAAGCGTTGCGAATCTACCGCCGAAGCGGTAATGGTTGGTCGAACGCCGAAGCGTTGATTGAGTTTTAAATCGAACGCCCGAAGCGTTGCGAATCTACCGCCGAAGCGGTGATGGTCGGTCGAACGCCGAAGCGTTGTTTGGGTTTTAATCAAACGCCCGAAGCGTTGCGAATCTACCGCTGAAGCGGTGATGGTCGGTCGAACGCCGAAGCGTTGATTGAGTTTTAAATCGAACGCCCGAAGCGTTGCGAGTCTACCGCCGAAGCGGTGATGGTCGGTCGAACGCCGAAGCGTTGATCGGATTTTAATCGAACGCCCGAAGCGTTGTGAGTCTACCGTCGGAACGGTGATGGTTAGTCAAACGCCGAAGCGTTGAACAATTCTAAAATACTTAAGAATAATCTAACTACATGTATTCAGAGGTCGGCCCTGGAGCAACCTCTGTTCCAAAATATGCTTTGGTCTGAGGAGGATTTCACTTCCACCAGACACCCCTTTGCTCTGCCCAGCACTGAGCACTTAAGGGGCTGCCAGTATAAAGCTTATGGGAATTATACTGCGTAACTGCCAATTGTGCAAGTACGTTAAATGAAAAACCCCAATTTCAATGCTGGTGGCAAGGTAGCCGAATGCAAATGCATGTAAATGCATGTATGTATATGACTATGTCCTAAAAATAGAATATAGGGTAATGGCGGTGTATATGGCAATTCATAGGGTAATGCGTGTATATACGTAATGGACTATATTAATAGACTATACTAATGAAAAATAAATATAATTATCAGGGTAAATAAAGTTATATTTTCTGTAATGTTTGCTACGTTACAAAACTTTAATAAAAAAAAGGTTGTGCAACAACCTCGTATCTTAAAATCAAAATTTTATAAAAGCAACAACCTCGTATAAAATTTTGAATTTTGTTTCTTGCTCAATAACAAACAAAAAATATATATTTGTAGTCTAAAAAGTAAATAATCCTTACTGAAAATGTTCAGATAAACTTAAGACATTTTTTTTCAAATTTAAGTAGTGAAAAAATTACCAAATGCAGCTTAAAAATATATATTTTTTTTAAATCGTCAGATCAAATTGTTTTGTGTCTCAAAAGAAGCGTAATGACGCCAATAAGAAAGGGTTAAAATATCGTTTTGATCGGATAATATCTGGTGCCCCCACAAAGCAGTTAAAATGTGCTGATTTTTGGTCAAAAATAAAAAAATTTAAAAAGGATCACAGTAACCGATTATAAGCTGTGGGTGATCTCAAAAGTTTCGTATTGATTTCTATAAGATATGTTAAAAATTTCGTTCCAATTGGATAATTTCTTATCCCTCCGCAACACGGGTAAAGTTTTCCTGTTTTGGTAAAAACAAAAACCAATATATCTGTTATATTGGAAATGGTCCAATCTGACCGTACTGGGTCTCAAAAGTTGTGTATTGATATCATTAAAAAATCTTTAAAATTTCATTCCAATTGGATAAGTTCTTGGGCCTATGCAACGCAATTTAAATGTTCAAGTCTGGGTAATAAAAAAAATGTTAGCCTGAAAACATAAACCACATTGCAGAGGCCTTATCAAACCGGAATGAAATTTACAGCTTTTCTTATTGAAGTGAATACGAAACATTTGAGTTAACCTACGATTTGAACGGACTCTTTGGCTCCAGCCTACAGCATATTCGGTAAATATCGCAACCTCGTAAATCCAACCTCGTAAGTTACTTACAGCGCTTTTAAGGCGTGAAATATATTACATTTCTCGTGGATTATTCTTTACCAAAAATTGTCCTCTTTTCTATTTTTAAAAAGATGATCTCCTGAAAACCTAACATTTTTCCGTTACGAGATTGAGTTAGAAACCAGTCGATATGTTGTTAATTATAATTATTGTTGAACTTTGATTCAATAAAAGTATTTATTAAGGTTTAACAAAGTAATCATGTGCAAATAAAAGTAATGATCGAGTTCATGGAAATTCGTGGATTGCAAAAAATGTATTGCAAAATACATCAGATGGGAAGACAAAAAAATAAAAATTATGCAAATTGCTAAATTGTTTTAAAACAACTTCTATATTTAGCACTAGCTTATACCCAAAGCTTCGCTTACAATAATTTTGTAATTTTATGTTAACGTATAAATGTTATTGTTGGCCAAAGTTGGCCAAAACGTGCTAAAACTTGTATGGGAGTTCGTTTTAGATCAAGAAAAATACGAGAAAAATTAACTAAAAATAACTTTTACATTTTAAAGCTCAAAATAAAAGTCTTTATGTTATTGTAAATTGTGTCTATGACCTAGACAGGTGAGACCTATGCCTACGAGTACTTTGGTATTCGGTGCATTTTTTTTAGAATTGACAATTTTCATTCTGATTAAAATCAATGCTAAAGCTCCGGACCCAACACTGATATATGTGCACTTATGGCTAATACGACACCCACTTCAAGCAACTTTTTTAATGATAGGAATCGTGTTCTCTTCAATAGGAAACGCTGTAAATTTCATTCTGATTGGATAAGTCTTTGGGCCTCTGCAACATGATTTATGTTTTTTACCCAGACTTGAAAACTGAAACCGCGTTGAAGAGGCCCAAGGACTTATCCAATCGGAACGAAATTTTAACGATTTTAAAACCCTTTACACTGGTGTCCAAGGGTATATTGTTTTTGTCACACCGTTTGTAACGCCCATAAGGAGGCGTGTCCGGCATGGAAAAGTATATATATTCTTGATCAGCATCACCTCCTGAGTCGATTCGGCCATGTCCGTATGTCTGTGCAGTCTGTCATTTCGCACGATAACTGTCGTAGCTTTTGAGCTATCGACCCCAAATTTTGGCATTCCTCTTTATTTGGCGAATGATATTGAAAATGTGTATCATCGGATAAAAATCACGCCTACCTCCAATACAAAATGGCCGAAAAATTTTTGTAAAATTATCGATAAAATATCGAAAAATTATTGACAAAAATCGAAAAAAATTTTTAAAATGATCCATTTAATATCGAAAAATTTTCGATAAAATATCTATTTTCCTTTATCTTGAGAAATACTTTACTTATTTGGACGCCGTTTCTTGTATTTGATTGGAAATGATGTCGGGAACGAAATGGAAATAAAACTGGAATAAAATTGTAAAAGGAATCGGGAATGAAGTGGATATGGGTATTATCGACAATCATTCGAAAAATTTTGATAAAATATCAAAAAATTATGAATAAAATATCCATAAAATTACTAACACATGGTCTCAGAATGTATTGTACTCGCATGTGCAGAGTATTTTAGCTTCGGTCAGATCGAAGAAAATTCTTACTAGTTTTATATGATATTGAACGAGTAAAAAATACTCTGTCCACTCAGAAATCTATACGCAGAAGAGAGTGAAACACAATAATGTTTTGCAAGCACAAATTATGTCAATGCAATCGAACGGAAATCTGTAGGCATAGGATAAAATTTTGAAATAGAACTTAATACCGAAAATTACGATATTTACTTTTCAAAAATCAAAAAAATTATGAAAATCTGTTGGCTAGTTTTTGCTCCTACCCGTTACGATTTCTTTATTTAAACAATATATTTTATCTCACTGACAAACAAAGAAACTCACTTTTAGTTGGTTTTCAGAAAAGTTCGAAGTAGGGAAAAGGGTACTCGGATATGTCACCTCGGATTATCTCAGAAATATTTCAATGGTTGCGGACATATTTTTTAGGTCAATGAAAAAATTGATTTTAACAAAATCAAGCTTGTTTTAATAAAGGTATTCACGTGAAATTGTAATTGGTTTTATATTTTTAATAATATACCCTTCACCAAAAATATAACGTCGCAAGATTTACCAGTTGTACTTTTTGCACAACTGGTAATTTTCAGCAATAATAAATATGTAAAGAATGTATGTGGTGGCATCTCCGGGTACCTTTTCCCATCCCTGTTTCTAACTTTTAGAAAACTTCGAAATAACTGTAAAAAAATGGATCACTCGTAAAAGGATTCGTAAACGAAGTCGTTAAAGAGTTCGTTTATTAGGCTGTTAACGATTTCGATTACGAAGTCGTAAACGATATTTTATCGAGGAAATTATGACTATCGTAATTACCGACGGCTTTTCGGTAATCCGTATTTGGTCACCTCCCCGCGGTGGCCACTGGAAACTTTACCGATAGCTCCCGCTGTCGGCCAGGCTAAAATTGCAAGCGCGCCTTACACGAGCTTGGACAGATCCGAAGTCAAGGTATGGTTGCAGTGTCTGACCCAGAGTGGGCGACTGCAAACAGCGTCTGTTCTCCAAAAGGAGCTGCTCAACTACAACGGAGTCGGACTGGTTCCTGAAGGTGCAAGCCATCAGTCCATGGACCGCCATTCAAAGGTTAGTGCGTTGTGCTTGATACTCACCACTGCAAAAAAACTCATAATCAATGAAAACTACCAAGAAGCCTCGGATAAGGAACCCTACAAATGTTGACGACCCCCGCAAACGTGAAAAGGACCATGATTTACGGATATGCACCTGGAACGTCCGGACCCTCCAAAGGGACGGTGCCTCTATCCAGCTGGTGAACGCCCTTGAAAAATGTAAGGCTGAAATCACTGCAATCCAGGAAATGCGATGGAAGGGTGAGGGCCACCCGAAAAAACAAGCGCCAGGTGGCCAGATATTCACTAGGCCACCTGGCTATCCCCCGATCAAAAAACACGAAACCAGATTGATCATGTTGTGATCGACGGAAGGCACGCTTCCAGTGTACTAGACGTACGAACGATCCGATGCCCTAACATCGACTCGGACCACTACCTTGTTGCAGCCAAGGTCCGCATGCGCCTGTGTGCTATGAAAATAGTATGTAACTCTGCACAGAGAAAGCTCGACGTCGAAAAGCTGCAATCACAACGGACAGCCGAAACCTTCGCCACTCAACTCTCATGCCTGTTGTTGCAGAACCCCCCTCAACTTGATGATATATGCGCGCAGTGGACACACATCTCCCGCTCTATGCATGCTGCTGCCGAAGACGTGCTTGGCTATCACCGACACCGGCGCAATCAATGGTACGACCAAGAGTGTCGCTACGCTACTGCGGATAAAAACGCTGCATACCGAGCCACCCTGCAGTCTGTAGCAACGCGAGCTGTTAAGGAGCGATACAGAGAGAAGAGGAGGGAGGAGAGACGTCTTTTCAGTAAGATGAAAAGAGAGGTGGAAAGACGTGAGTTCGAGGAGATTGAGTTGCATAGGGGCAGGAATGATGCTCGAAAATTCTTCCAACGAATAAAACGACTCACAGATGGTTTCAAGACCGGAGCATCAGTCTGCAAGGACGACCATGGTAATCTGGTGACAGATGACGAGAGCGCACTCAAAATATGGAGGGAACATTTGCCCATTTGCCGAAGACGGTGTTGTAGTTCATCCTCCCGAATATGAGGAGGTCGTGACAGCCATTTCCAGGCTGAAGAACAACAAGGCCGCAGGTGCTGACGGTCTGCCTGCAGAGTTGTTCAAGACCGGGGGCGAGGAGCTGACACGCCGCATGCACTCTCTTCTATGCCGAATATGGTCCGAAGAATGTATGCCGGACGAATGGAATCTGAGTGTGCTTTACCCTATCCACAAGAAGGGAGATCCCGCAGTCTGCGCCAACTATAGCGGGATAAGCCTTCTGATAGTCGCGTACAAGGTTCTATCAAGCGTACTATGTGAGCGACTGAAGCCCATCACCAACCAACTTATTGGACCTTATCAGTGTGGCTTCAGACCTGGCAAGTCCACCATCGACCAGATCTTCACGTTACGCCAAATCCTGGAGAAGACCCGCGAGCGGCAAACGATAACCCACCACCTTTTTGTCGATTACAAAGCTGCCTTCGACAGCACGATAAGGGACCATCTATACGCCGCCATGTCTGAATTTGGTATCCAACACCAGCTCGACAGTGCTAATTGGGAAGGACCTCTCCACGCCGTTCGATACCAAACGAGGTTTCAGACAAGGTGACTCCCTGTCGTGTGACTTCTTCAACCTGATGTTGGAGAAAATAATCAGAGCCTCAGGCATTGATCTTCGAAATAACATATTTGTTGCAGAAGTCATGTTGCTCGCATAAGCTGATGACATCGACATCATCGGCTTAAACACCCGACCAGTGACCGAGGCTTTTTCCAACCTGGAGAACTTTGTATCATCAGCGAGCCGATACACACGTCTTGGACAACGTGTCGGTGTTGGCGAACACAACTTTAATGTAGTGGAGGACTTCGTGTATCTTGGCACCAGCGTAAACAACAACAACGACATCAGCCTCGAGATCAAACGTAGAATCACTCTTGCCAATAGGTGTTATTATGGGCTCAGTAGGCAATTGAGGAGCAGAGCCTTCTCTCGACGTACAAAACTCACGCTTTACAAGTCTCTGATCATGCCCGTCCTATTATATGGCGCTGAAGCCTGGACGATGACGCAGAACGATGAGAGGCTAGTCGGAGCGTTCGAGAGAAAAATACTACGAAAGATCTATTGACCGATTCACGTTAACGGCGAATACCGAATACGTTGGAATCTCGAGCTGTATGAGCTATACGCCGACACTGACATAGTCAGGCGCATAAAAATTCAGCGTCTGCGATGGCTGGGTCATGTCGAGCGGATGAACGATGATGTTCTAGCGAAAAAGATTCTCAAACAGAAACCGGAGCACGCTGGTGGGTCGCGCAGCAGAGGACGACCGATAACCCGTTGGTGGGACCAAGTGGAGAGCAACCTAAATGCACTCGGACTCATCAATTGGCGCCAGCCCGCGCAAGATAGAAGCGGTTGGCGAGACCGACAAACGGTTGTAGCGCCATAAAAGAAGAAGAAGAGTATTTGGATTTTTTCAGAATAACTTTATGTACCAAATTTTTGCTCAAATATTTTTTTTAAACGCAAACGAAATCCATATATTTTCAATTTATTTTTCGAAAACAAATCTTTTTGCAATTGTACTTTTGGAATTGATTGTAAGCTGTGTTTATGCACGAAAGGGTTCCGTTGGAATTTCTATATTTACCGTTATGTTTGAAATTAAGTAAAGTTCAAAATAAAAAAAATGGAAAATTTACCTTTTTTCAAAAGAGCTTAAATTTTTTTTTGTTTTACGCAGAAAAAAAAAATCTCTCAGATTGTGTAAAATTTTAAAGAGTGCTTTCCTTGTTTTTGAGATATTGAATTTTATAGGTATTTACTAGGGCTTTCGATCCCGGTCCATTTTTAGTCCCGAAACCTATAAAAAAACATTTTTTCATTTTTTTAAAATGCATTTTGCTTTTGAAAATATCAAATCTCGAAAAATCCCGGGATCCCGGGATTGCAATTTTCAGTCCCGAAAATCCCGGGATTGCGAAAATCCTCCGGGATTGAAAGCCCTAGTAAGTACAACAAAGTACAACCTAAAAATTTGTCAAACATAGTAAAATTTCCTACTGAGGTCAATACTCAACTTTTGACACCACAAGCGATCCGATCGGACGATTATCGCTCAAGCAAATGGCTGTACATAGCGCGAGCGAGGTAAGTACCTATAAAATTCAATATCTCAAAAACAAGGAAAAACAATCTTTAAAATTTGACACTAGCTGAGTAATATTGTAAGGTAAACAAAAATATTTTTTTTTAAATTTAGAATTGTGGCACTCGAAGTTTTATAAAATTTTTTTAAAATTTTTTAAAAAAATAAAATGTTTTAAAAATTTAATCTCTAAAATTTTGAAAAAAGGTAAATTTTCCATATTTTTTTTTACATTTAAAATAACGGTAAATATTGAATTTCCAACGGAACCCAATACAAAAACACAGCATACCCAGGCCTTTCCATGGGGAGAGTTTCAGAATTTTCTGAGAGTTGAAGTATCCGCTTGACGCGGAATGGCTCTTGTTAGAGATCGAAAATAGTATAAAAAGCGGATACTTTTTTTTTGGAAACTTCACTGTATTCTAAGAACTTTAACTTTAGGGAGAGTGGCACTTTTCAAAGTGTTTGTTTCTTTTTTTTCTGGCAAAACATATTTAAATTAGAGACCGACCGAAATCGCTTTTTTTTAACCAAAACCGAAAAAATAATAGAAACAATTGTGAATTTAAATGTAATAAAGTAGTACATAATTAAGCGTATCAGTAGGGTGAAATCGATCATTTGAAGTTCAGATCATGAATTAGATAAATTTAGAAGCAATGAAGGGGTAGGGTTCGTACTTTTTGTAATTTTTTTTTCGTATAGTAGTAGAAATTCTACGACAGTAGTAGAAATTCTACGACAGTAGTAGAAATTACTGTCAGCGTAGTAGTAGATTTCAAGAGAGGCTAGTAGAAATGGGTTTCTGCGTAGAGTACTAGAAATTCTACGAGAGTAGTAGAAATTTCTGTCGGGGAAGCAGATTTGTAGAAAGAGTAGTAGTTTTGCATTGTATGAAACTCACATAATTTTTTGAGGAGTACATTTCTTACAATAGTAGTAGAAAATATCTTGAGGGAAGTAGAAAAATCTACTACCGTAGTAGAGGAGTAGAAATTTAAAAATCATCGCGAGAGTCTGAGAGGAAAAAGGTTTCAAATAGAGACCGACCGAAATTCGGTTTCGGTTTCGGTATTTTGGCTTTTCGGCCAAAAAAAGCGGTTTCGGCCGTTTTTCGGATTCGGCCGAAAAATAAAATATCGTTTTCGGCCGAAATTTCTATATTTCCGCCGAAAATTTCGGTTTGATATGAAAAATGTAACAAATAAATAACAAAGATTACACAGATCGACAAAACTGAACTTTTTGTGTGATAAATATACTTGATAGACAAATTCTTATGTATTTTGCCACGCTGAATACAAAAATAATAATGAAATTTTTACAGCACGCACCAAAAATGCAATTTTTGTGCAATTTTCATTGTTATTTTCGGATTTGGCGTGGCAAAATACATAAGGAACAACCAAGTGGATAAATTTGTATGTTACATACCGTCTTCATCCATTCACACCTTCACAGCGTTTTCACTCTTCTCCTATCATTTGTTTCTAAATCCACGCATTTGTTTCTAAATTCATCTAATTTATAATTTGAACTTAAAATTATCGATTTCAGCCTACTGATACGCTTAATTATGTACAACTTTATTACATTTAAATTCGCAATTTTTTTGGTTTCGGCTTTTATCCACTTGGTTGTTCCTAATGTATTTTGCCATGTTATTTATTTTTTACATTTTTCGTATCAAACCGAAATTTTTGGCGGAAATATCGAAATTTTGGACGAAAATCCGAATCCGAAACATGGCCGAAACAGCCTTTTTTGGCCGAAAAACAAATACCAATCTCTAATTTAAACCAAACCACCAAATGCAACGCACCTCTAGATAAGTTCAGAAATATTAATATACAAATTCCATTATTTGCTGGATCGAGTTGTAAACACTACTTACACTTTCAAATTTCGCGAACAAAAGCGACGAAGATCACTTCGGTTAGAACCAAGTTACCATATTTTTCAGTAGGTCGCCACTTACAGCGCCCTCTACTTTTCAACAACTCAAAATTCAAAACTTATTACTAAATGGAAAATCCAACTATGCTTTTGGCGTGAACAGATATGAATACGCAACGTTTGAGACCCTATATTAACTTGCTTTGGCTTGGGGGGTAAAGGGCGGGAATTAAAAAACTAAACAAGTGAGTAAGTTTCAGTCGGGCAAGCCGACTTGTATATACCCTACACCTACTGGGCCATATTGGATCCGACATCTTGAATTTTGAAAATGCGACATACAATTCGAAATCAGCCACCCCGAAAACCCCACTATACAAAATTTCATACTGTTTTGATGAAATCTTAAAATTACGGTAAAAACATGATTTTCACTTATATGGGAGGTAGGCGTGGCAGTCGACCGATTCCGCCCATTTGTAATACCAACTCCTTCTAGGGCCTAAAAAGGATAAATCCAAAATTTGGATCCCTAGCCTAGCTCCTGCAATCGTGTTTACAAGAAAAGAGGACGGACAGACGGATAGGGCTAAATCAACTCAGGTGGTGACGATGATCAAGAATATATATACTTTTCCACAATCGACTCAATATTTCGCCGCTGGCGGGCTAGGCACGCCGCACAGTGATTTGTCCCATAGACAAAATTCAGAAAGTTTGATGTCATCAATTATATAAAATATGGTATTTTTGGAAAGGTAATACATTGACTAAAAAGAATATGAACTTCTTTATTTGATTAAAATTTTTTTGACGTCCGTGGAGTATTGTCAAATTAGGGAAATTTGATAACAAATGCTGGAAGAAAAAAATTTATTTTTGATAGCTTGGCGAAAAAAATTGCCAAAAAGGTATTTTTGGCAAGAATGATACAAACTTTACTTTTTTATAAATGTTATTGTTGTATTAAAAAATGAAAAATAAAATAGTTGTCATTAAACTTCGATGTAATTTGTGAGTACCATGAAAAAAAAAGTTTTTCAAGTAAAAAACAAAAAAAAACCCAACAAATTATGGATTGTAAAAAAAAAGTGCGTAAAAGTTACTAAAAATTTTTTTTTTTTTTTTAAAGTTTAATGTGTTTTCTTTCAGAAAAAAAAAAGAAATTCTCCATTTTTTACCAACTTTTTGAAAAAAATGTTTTTTTGTAAATGCCTAAAATGACAATTTTATATCAAAAAAAATTTTGAAAATTTCATAATGTAAATAAAATGGTAAAATGTGATGAATGTATGTATTTTTATTAATATATTGATATTAATGTATGTATAGTAACTAAAAGCTCAATTGAAATATTGTTTATCCAATGTCATTTAATTTTTCTCTATTTTACTCTTCCCTCTTCTTCGTATTGACTAAAGCGGTCAATACCGAATGGTTTTGGCAATCGCGGGTTCTCCAGATTTTTCAGGATTTCTTGGGGTTTGTTACTTTACCAAGCAATGCACATGTTAAACAAATAAAAAAATATAAAAGATATAAAAAAATATATAGTATTTGAAAACGATAATATCAGTGAAGGAATTGAGGATAGTATAAATTTCTTAGTGAGCGAAGATTGTGATAGTTCTAACGATTCTGAATAAATTATTGTGAAATTTAAGAATATAAATTTTTAATTGATTTCTTAGGGATAAACATCAAACTCAATTCGAGAGCAAACGAAATTGATAAACTGTGGAACAGGGTACAATGTGCCAGAATTATTAAAATTGAGAATACAGGTAAAATTTATGGTAAAAGTGAATCCGTCACTTCGATAAAAGTACACTATCAAGTACACCAGACCGTGCATACCCCTAATAGTAGAATATACATAATATAATATAGTAGAATATACATTTTTCTTTACAAAGTATTCAAGATTATAAAAATGTATTGCTCTTTTCAATAGTTATAATATTAAATTTTTTAAAAAGATTTTTTAATGTTTTTGCATTAATGTACCTGCTAAACTACAACTGCTAGCCAAAAACGGTTACCAAATTTGAAATCAGCTAATCAAGAACCACTAGAATCCGTTATTAAAGCTAAGAAACCTTTTGCGAAATATAATTGTAGAGTTGTATTATATGCATAATAATTAAATAAGAAAATCAGCATACAATTCTGGATTTATTCAAAAACTATAAGGGTTACAGAACCGATTACATTTTTGAAATCAGCGGGCCAAAATACATTTAGAAACTTAGTTTCAATTAATTCAGAATACTCCTTCGATTTTTGTCCCAAGCTCATATGGAGACAAATCACTGTGCGCCGTCTCGACTTGGAACTTTAAATTTTTGTCAAGAACACGAAAGAGTTCTGTGTTTACAATTTTTCAACAGTGTGGCTAGGTAGATTATTAAAAATAGTATGAATTCTTAATTTTTACTTTTTTTTTACCATTAATAATAAAAAAATGTTTTTCGTTTCAAAGTTAACTAATGCTAGTTAATCGAAGAAATTTAACTCAACTAAATGAAAAAGTTAATGGTTTTCGAAATTAACTGAAACGTTAAAAGTTAACCAAAAAGGTAACTTCGTTAATTAACTATTGGTATTTATTTGGTATTTATGATCTGAGAAAGAGGCTGTATCAGATATTCGCCATTTTATCATTTCAAAGGAGTTTATTTCAGTATGCAAAGTAATATCTAAGACATTTTCGCTGGTTGGTTCTATATATGTTGGCTCACAACCGCGATTTCCTATGCTGAGGTTTGTGGTAATAATAAAGTTTAAGAGTCACTCACCGTTCGTTGGTGTCTTTGCTCCCCCATATGTGGTTGTGAGCATTTGCGTCACTTCCTATCACCATGTTCGTTTTTGTGAGTTCTGCGTCCTTCACTAATTTGCGAAGGTCAGCAGGTGGAGCTTTTTTTTCGTGCGCCATGTATGATGAAGCTATTATCATCTTCCTTCCTAGCTTATCCTTACATAGAACTGTTGTTAAGTCGTTAGTGCTAAATTGTGAATATAAGAAGATATTAAGTCTCTTTTTGGCCAGTATGGACGAGCGCTTCTTACCTTCGTTCTGAGCTTGAAAGAGATTAAATTTGCGTGACTCCTTTGATCATGCCTTCTGCATCGATCCAGGGTTCTTGGATGAGAGCCACGTCGTAGGACCCCTCATCAAGGGTTTTGTATAGAACGACCGATGCCGCACTACTGTGATGTAGGTTTATTTGGAGAAACCTCATCATCACGTGCGTTATTTTGCACGACAGTGACAGATAATTAGTAGGTCTCGCAAAAATTTTGTTTTCAATTTTGAGGGTAAAAAAGGTAAGATTCATATGGCCCTATATCAGGGGTGCCCACGCCATATGCACTTCACGCACAATTGTTATTGTAAAAGCACTTTGGCATAGGATGTGCATTCTAGCAATCACACATAGCACTCCGTGCTAAGCAATACGAAATATACAAACAATTTTGCCTATACCAAAGTGCAAAGCAAGAGCACTTTCGTATGCTTTGTATGTACACATTGGTTACAGCTATCTGCAACGTTGATTTTGTTGTTGTCTAAGGGATGATTTCGTCGATTGATAGGCAATTGGAAAAATAGGTGCTTGTTTTAAGTCTTTTTCATTCTTTTTCATTACAGATAAATTTCAGAAAATGTAATTTTTTTTTACAGTGTACGTATTGAAATATTTTTTGTTTTTTTTTCTTAGTTTTTATAATAAGAAAGTTTTTATGTATTGGTGTTTGCACTTCCATAAGAAGCTTTTGGGCACCTTTGCCCACGCGTGTGGAGGCACCAGATATTATCCGATCAAAACGATATTTTAACCCTTTCTTATTGACGTCATTACGCCACTTTTGAGACAAACCACAATTTGATGTGACGAATTGAGAAAAAATAGTTTTTTTTTAAGCAGCTATTTGCTGCAAAAATTGTTGGTCCGTTTCAAAGATGTGCCACTTTACAATATTAATTTATAACAAAGGAAGTTAATATTGGGACTGATGGATCCAAAAAAATTACCTATAGCTTAAACTTTTTAATTTAAAATTGTTCAATTTAAAAAAAAAACTCAAACTTCAGAAAATATTTTTTTTTTTTGCAAGGTTTTTACTAAGATTGAATTCCATACGAAATTTTGGAAAAATTTTTGATTTAATTTAATACGATATTTTCTTTGTAATTTTGGTTTTTTTCCAGAGAAATTTTGAAATTTTTTGCGGTAAAATAGTTAAAAAGTATGAAAATAAGCTTATTTTAAAAAAACTCAAAAACAAGCAAGCACGTAAAAAAATTGGTAAAATAAGCAAAACAAGCATGAAGCCAGCGCGAGCTGGTTTTTCCGAACTCTATTGATTACATATATGTATGCAGATAATTATTACTAATGAAGCTCCGAAAAAATAAGAAAGTACTTATCTCTTACTTATATAAAATTCTTTGTGAGTTTGTAGGTTTGTAGGTTTGTATGTATGTATGTATGTTGGTTCCCTGATAACTCAAGAAATACTTGACTGATTTTAATGAAACACATACCAAAATGTAGGTAATTTCATTGATCATCATAGGCTATATGCCATTTCATTAAATTTGGGCGTTCGAGGTGGGCGTGGCAAATATTATTCTAAAATGCTATAATTTTTGCAGTGTTTAACCGATTTCGCTGAAATTTAATATGTGATTTTGGGGGATGAATGGGTAGCATGTTGATTCTGAAAATTTGCGGTCCGCTCACTGCCACGCCCTAAAATTTTTAAAGCTCTGTAACTCGGGTCCTATTCAAGGGAGTTCGGTGAAATTTTGGATTTGGTGCTGGGAGGTGAATGGGCAGAGGGATGACTATTGAAATTTAAGATCCGCCCACTGCCACGCCCTAAAATTTTAAAAGCTCTGTAACTCGGGTCCTATTCAAGGGATTTCGATGAAATTTTGGATTTGGTGCTGGGAGGTGAATGGGCAGAGGAATGACTATTGAAATTTAAGATCCGCCCACTGCCACGCCCTAAAATTTTTAAAGCTCTGTAACTCGGGTCCTATTCATGGGATTTTGGTAAAATTTTGGATTTGGTGCTGAGAGGTGGAAGGGCAGAGGGATGACTATTGAAATTTAAGATCCGCCCACTGCCACGCCCTAAAATTTTTAAAGCTCTGTAACTCGGGTCCAAAGCTGGGCATTAACTAGTTAATTTGTTAATAGTTAATTAACGAAGTTAAATTTTTGGTTAACTTTTAACGTTTCAGTTAATTTCGAAAACCATTAACTTTTTCATTTAGTTAAGTTAAATTTCTTCGATTAACTAGCATTAGTTAACTTTGAAACGAAAAACATTTTTCATTATTGAATGTAAAAAAAAAAGTAAAAATTAAGAATTTTTAATAATCTACCTAGCCACACTGTTGAAAAATTGTAAAAATTTAAAGTTCCAAGTCAAGACGGCGTTCCTAGCCCGCCGCCAAATGTATCGGCTTGGTCGGCGGCGAAATATTGTGTCGATTGTGTCGGCTCAACCGATATTGACATCGATTTGTTCGCACGCCGATTGAAGCCGATTATGGTCGGCGCGAAACTGTAAAGCCGCCGCCGACATTTTCGAATCAACTTGGAACTCTGGGTGCGTAGTGACAATCAAAAAAAAGCGCGTCGGAAAATTCGTTTTGTAAAATTTTTACAAAGTTTTCATATTTTAAGTTAAATTTGCATATAGAGGGCTGAAATTGATCGAAAAAAGGGTTTGTGAGTGCAGGCATTCAATTGTATATAGTTAAAATAATTTTTAAACGTTTTTTGAAAAAAAAAATTTTTCCATAGAGAATTTAACTATTTAATTTAACGTAAGATATTTTATTTTTTCGACCTTAATTGTATATGATGATTTTTTGTTACTTGTTCGGGCTCTAGGTCATGTTTCCACAAAATTTTTAAAAACTCTTTTTATGTTATTTAAAAAAATTTTGTAATTTATTTTCGATATTTCGGACCCCTTTGGTGTCCGTCTTCAGGAAAAATCTAAAAATTATAACAATAAACAATAATAACAACATTAAAACACCGAAAACAATTTAACTAACTAACAATTTCCAAAATATCTTACGAGTATCCAATGTCAGTCCACTTGTTGTGATTGTCAAGCTAATACTAAATATATTTTCTGTCTATGTTTTCTTATTATGTTTTCTAATTATGTGTCTGTAAATATGCGCGCATTTTTCTGTGTCCGTTTTGTAATTAATTCGTTTTTCCGTCGGAGTGTAATATGTAACATTTCTATTGTGTATCGTTTTCTGTAATTTGTTTCTTGTTGTAATATTCGCGCATTCTCCAAATTCGGTGAGTGTCCAGTAAACACACAGTGAGCTGCTAATGCCGTTTTGTTGTCCATTGCTCCTTTTCTTGTTTTGTAGTCAGATTTGTGTGCGGCTAATCTTGTCCGGAATTTAGATTTTGTCGTTCCAACATATATTTTTTTACATATGCTGGATCCGTCTCCATTGCATGGTATTTTATAAATTACATTAGCTTTGTCTAATTTATCTATTTTTGTTTTTGTATTTGAATATAATTGATTTAATGTGTTGTTGGTTTTTAGAGCTATGTTAAATTTATTTTTGTCGTATATGTCTGAGTAGACGATTCTATTGGAAAAACCTGGAACGTGTGACATTGCTTTGTAAATTTTTGCAGTTTTTTCAGAGTTTCCCTCATCTAATTTCTTGATCGCGTTTTTGATTATGTCCATCGTGGTTTTGTGAGAAAAGCTATTTTTTTGTAATATTTTTTGTATCTTTTTAATGTTATCTTCATGATATTGTGCATCGCTCATTTTTAGCACTCTTCTAGCAAAATTCTGAGCCGTATTCATGATCACATGTTTCGGGTGGTTCGAATGGAAATTAATAATTCGTCCTGATGCTGACGGTTTTTGGTACCAGTCTATTTTAATTGTGTTTTGCGTCTTTGTTATCATTGTGTCTAAATATGGTAATTTTTTGTCTTTTTCCATTTCTTGTGTGAATTGTATTTGTCTATGGAAATTGTTTAATGTTTTTAGCGTGTCATTCACTTTGTTCTTCTTTATGATGCAAAATAAATCGTCCACATATTTTGTAACTCCTCTCGGTTTTTGGTCCAAGTTACCCATCGTCGTGTCCAATAGTTCTTCCATCACTATGTCTGCGATAACCGGTGACGCTGGTGATCCCATTGGCATTCCTTTGAGTTGTTCGTAAATTTTGTCTCTATGTTTAAAATATCGGTTCTCCTTGATGCAAAAAGTTAATATGTCGAAAAATAATTCCTTCGGTATGTCGGTATAATTTGTTATTTTGTCCCACTTCTTCCTTATATTGTCCATGGCTATGTTTACCGGAATGCTCGGAAACAAAGAAACAACGTCGAATAATATTAATGTGTCATCATCATGTATATGTGTGTTGTTAACCCTTGTTTTAAACTCGTCCTTCACATTGTATTCTGAGTCTTTTGTCAAGTGTTTTAAAATGTTTATGATGAATTTACATAGTCCGTATGATGGTGAATTTATTGACGAGCATATTGGTCTTAGTGGTGTTCCTTCTTTGTGTATTTTGGGTAGTCCGTAAATTCTTGGGGCAGTAGCCGTGTTGGCTAATAATTTGTATTTTTCATTTATTGGAATTATATTTAATTTGAAAAGTTTTTCGACTAAAACGTTGTTCCGTGTTTGTAATCTGGTGGTAGGGTCATTCTTTAATCGTTTGTATGTGCACATGTCTTGTAATATCTCGTTCATTTTTTTGTCGTAATCTAATTTTTCCATTACTACTGTGGTGTTGCCTTTATCTGCGTTTAATATTAAAAGATTTTTGTTTTTGTTAAGAAATTTTTTTGTTTTTTCCAGTTAATCTTCGTAGTTAATCTTCTTTTATTTAAGTAGTTGTCAATTGTTGTTACTAATTTTGATCTCGCGATTTCTTGTTTCTCTTTATCCGTGTTCGTGTGTATGATGTCTTCTCCGTCTGCAATGCTTTGTTTCCGAGCATTCCGGTAAACATAGCCATGGACATTATAAGGAAGAAGTGGGACAAAATAACAAATTATACCGACATACCGAAGGAATTATTTTTCGACATATTAACTTTTTGCATCAAGGAGAACCGATATTTTAAACATAGAGACACAATTTACGAACAACTCAAAGGAATGCCAATGGGATCACCAGCGTCACCGGTTATCGCAGACATAGTGATGGAAGAACTATTGGACACGACGATGGGTAACTTGGACCAAAAACCGAGAGGAGTTACAAAATATGTGAACGATTTATTTTGCATCATAAAGAAGAACAAAGTGAATGACACGCTAAAAACATTAAACAATTTCCATAGACAAATACAATTCACACAAGAAATGGAAAAAGACAAAAAATTACCATATTTAGACACAATGATAACAAAGACGCAAAACACAATTAAAATAGACTGGTACCAAAAACCGTCAGCATCAGGACGAATTATTAATTTCCATTCGAACCACCCGAAACATGTGATCATGAATACGGCTCAGAATTTTGCTAGAAGAGTGCTAAAAATAAGCGATGCACAATATCATGAAGATAACATTAAAAAGATACAAAAAATATTACAAAAAAATAGCTTTTCTCACAAAACTACGATGGACATAATCAAAAACGCGATCAAGAAACTAGATGAGGGAAACTCTGAAAAAACTGCAAAAATTTACAAAGCAATGTCACACGTTCCAGGTTTTTCCAATAGAATCGTCTACTCAGACATATACGACAAAAATAAATTTAACATAGCTCTAAAAACCAACAACACATTAAATCAATTATATTCAAATACAAAAACAAAATTAGATAAATTAGACAAAGCTAATGTAATTTATAAAATACCATGCAATGGAGACGGATCCAGCATATGTAAAAAAATATATGTTGGAACGACAAAATCTAAATTCCGGACAAGATTAGCCGCACACAAATCTGACTACAAAACAAGAAAAGGAGCAATGGACAACAAAACGGCATTAGCAGCTCACTGTGTGTTTACTGGACACTCACCGAATTTGGAGAATGCGCGAATATTACAACAAGAAACAAATTACAGAAAACGATACACAATAGAAATGTTACATATTACACTCCGACGGAAAAACGAATTAATTACAAAACGGACACAGAAAAATGCGCGCATATTTACAGACACATAATTAGAAAACATAATAAGAAAACATAGACAGAACATATATTTAGTATTAGCTTGACAATCACAACAAGTGGACTGACATTGGATACTCGTAAGATATTTTGGAAATTGTTAGTTAGTTAAATTGTTTTCGGTGTTTTAATGTTGTTATTATTGTTTATTGTTATAATTTTAGATTTTTCCTGAAGACGGACACCAAAGGGGTCCGAAATATCGAAAATAAATTACAAAATTTTTTTAAATAACATAAAAAGAGTTTTTTAAAAATTTTGTGGAAACATGACCTAGAGCCCGAACAAGTAACAAAAAATCATCATATTTAATTTAACTTTTAACGAAGTTAACTTTTCAACGCAATTAACTTTTTAATTTAACGAAGTTAAATTTTTGATTAACTATTTCCGGATTAACGAAGTTAAATTCTGGATAAACTTTGCCCAGCTTTGCTCGGGTCCTATTCAAGGGATTTCGCTGAAATTTTGGATTTGGTGCTGGGAGGTGAATGGGCAGAGGGATGACTTGCAAAATCTATTTTTATTTCAGTTGCTTAAATAATACATATAACATTTCTACGTTAACATGAAATAACAAAATTATTGCGAGCGAAGCTGTGGGTATAAGCTAGTTGGAAATAAAAATCATCATTAAACTGATAGGCACGTACAATATACGTAGCTATGCGCTCATAGTTAGTTATTTTAAAAATTTTAATGCGAAGAAGTTATGTGAGTATTAGGGATGTCAATTTTCGAGACCTTTGAGAATCTCGGGATTTTCGGGACTTAAAAATGCAATCCCGGGATTAGTCCCGGGATTTGGATTTTTTCAATTCAACCAAAAATTAGTATAACTAGAGAGTGGACTATCTTCGGCTATACCGAAGCTGAAATACCCCCACACAGTAGGAAGAAGTACCTCGAACATAAAATGTGGTCTCAAGACCACATTTTGACCCAATTATAGGTGGTTTTGAAGCCCGGACCATGTCCAAAATCCATTTCTAAAAATTTTCAAATCAAATCCACAAAAAAAAAAATTGGTCTCAAGACCCCATTTAGACCCTTACACATGTGGCTTCGGAACCTCGGACCATGTCAAAAATACGTTTCGAAACATTTCCAATTGAATACAACCATAAAAAAGAATTTAAAAATGTTTACCTTTTTTTTCGGTGTATGGGAGCCACGCCCAGTTTTTATCCGATTTGGCTGATTCTCGAACTTGATCTCAGTATTCACGAGAAAAACATGTACCCAAAGTTTCAAGTCGATATCTCCAAAACTGCGACCGCTATCGTGCGGACAGACAGACGGACATCGCTAAATCGACTCAGGAGGTGATACTGATCAAGAATATATATACTTTTCCATACCGGACACGCCTCCTTATGGGCGTTACAAACGTTGTGACAAAGTTAGTATACCCTGCCACAGTGAGTGTGGGGTATAAATATGTAATCGATTACTTGTAATCGTACTCTAAAAATGTTGTAATCAATTACTTGTAATCGTACTCAAAAAAATTTTGTAATCTATTACTTGTAATTACTTGTAATCGTACTAAAAATATTACTTTAAAGTAGAGACCGACCGAAAGCGCTTTTTTTCATTTCGGCCGAAACCGAAATGGCCGAAATTTTAAATTATTTTTTTTTGGCCGAAACCAAAATGGCCGAATTTTCATTTTTTAAATTTCGGCCGAAACCGAAGCCGAAACCGAAAAAATTTTGAATTTATATGTAATAAAGTTGTACATAATTAAGCGTATCAGTAGGCTGAAATCGATAATTTTAAGTTCAAATTATAAATTAGATGAATTTAGAAACAAATGCGTGGAAATCAATTGAAGGGGCAGGGCTCTTACTTTTTTGCTACGGCGAGTGTAGTAGATATTCGATTGTAGGGGAGTAGATTTCAAGAAAGGGGAGTAGTTTTAGGTTTTTACGTAGAGCAGTAGAATATCTACGAGAGTATTAGAAATTGCTGTCAGGGTAGTAGGTTTGTAGAAAGAGTAGTAGCTTTGCAATTGTATGAAACTCACATAATATTTTGACGAGAAGATTTCGTACAATAGTAGTAGAAAAAATCTTGAGGGAAGTCGAAAAATCTACTACCGTAGTAGAGGAGTAAAAATTTGAAAATCATCGCGAGAGTAGCAGATCTACTCTGATAGGAGAAGAGTGAGAACGCTGTTTAAAGGGTGAATGGATGAAGACGGTATGTAACATACAAATTCTTTCAAGAAAATAAGTTTCAAAGTTTTGAATTTTTCTTTTTTTATTACAAATTGGGGACTTGTCTTCTTTTTCGCTTCTGATTCTTCGAAACTATGATCAATACTTAAATTTGTGTTACATACCGCTTTTATCCACTTGGTTGTTCCTTATGTATTTTG
The DNA here is from genome assembly GCA_951394025.1 of Heteromyza rotundicornis. Classification (NCBI taxonomy): domain Eukaryota; kingdom Metazoa; phylum Arthropoda; class Insecta; order Diptera; family Heleomyzidae; genus Heteromyza; species Heteromyza rotundicornis. The sequence goes on from OX596010.1 coordinate 38,137,420, forward strand.
CCACGCCATATCCGAAAAAAATAATGAAAATTGCACAAAAATTGCATTGTTTGTGCATGCTGTAAAAATTTCATTATTATTTTTGTATTCAGCGTGTCATAAGAATTTGTCTATCAAGTATATTTATCACACAAAAAATTCAGTTTTGTCGATCTGCGTAATCTGTGTTATTTATTTGTTACATTTTTCGTATCAAACCGAAATTTTCGGCGGAAATATCGAAATTTCGGCCGAAAACGAAGTTTGGCCGAAAACGATATTTTATTTTTCGGCCGAATCCGAAACACGGCCGAAACAGCTTTTTTTGGCCGAAAAGCCGAAAAACCGAAACCGAATTTCGGTCGGTCTCTACTTTAAAGTAATCGTACTCATATACTTTTGAGTACGATTACAAAGTAATCGTACTTTTTGGGTAATTGATTACAAAAGTAATCGATACCGCACAGCTCTGCTTAAAACGCCAAAAAAAATACCGAACCACAGTATATACACTTTTTTTTCATTGCCAATCGCGAATTTGATTAAAGACCAAGTGGATCTCGAAAACCGTCACTACTTAGTTGACGCTACTTTCTCCGTTGTACCATCTTGTGGTTACAAACAACTTCTTATAATATACTAATATAAGTACTATTATGTATATAAACGTATAAGGGCTATGTTGAATTATTTGCGCCGAAGGCGAAAAATTGTTACGAAAAAATCGCGCGATTTTTCGTAACAATTTTTCATGTTAAAGAGGAATGAAGAAACAACATTTTCTTATTTTGGGCGTTATGACCGCTGTTTTTTTGGGCGTTTTGAAATTATTTATATTTCTGATGTCAAGAAAATCGCAAAAATCGTATGAACACGTATAAAATATGCCGTTCGTGCTTCAACGAAATTAAAACAACACACACAGAAAATGACACTATGACACTATGCCCTTTTTGCAGGCAAATTGTAGAAGATGTTCAAGATATTTATATTTCGCAATTTCTTAAATAAAGTTTGGTTTTGTTCCTTGTTACATATGAATATAATATTACTTACATATTAGGACTGATTCAAAAGAAAATTCAAAAACGGCCATATCACCCAATGGGTGTTATGACCGTTTTCGGGGGGGACAAAACGCCCAAATTTATTTTAGGCTTTATGGCCGCTGACATTGCGGCCATATCGCCCAAATTCTATTTTGGGCCTTATGGCCATGTGCGATTTGACCGGCCACCTAATTTGCAAACAGTTTAGAACTTTTTTTGCCCTAAATTTGTTGATGTAATGATGTCTTTAATTTCCTTCATGCCTTGATGCTATCTGCAATGCGTATTGTATATTTTTATATAACTCATATAGTTTATGTACTTGTATATCAATCAACCTTTAGCTCATTTCATTTAAATTTTTTCATTAAAAGCAAATGAATAATTTTTCCAAACCAATGAAATCAAATAAAACACAAGCACACGAAATCTGACATTTTCCTTCAATAAATTTCTGAACAGCTTGTTTATTTTCCTGAATGCTTATCAACATTTTTTGGATGAAAAATTTTGGTCCTTGCTAAAACTAAACCATTCACAAAGGAATTGGTCATGATATAAAAAGTTCCTGAATTTATATATTTTTTTAAATAAATAGAATTCAATTTTTTGCGATTAGAGACGGCATATTTTTGAAAAAATTGCTTATAAAACTTGTCCCGAAAATCCCGGGATTAGTCAGTGCGAATCCCGGGATTTTCGGGACTAACAAAGAGGCGGGATCCCGGGATTGACATGCCTAGTGAGTATACAGTAATTTCAATTGGAAAAAAATTTCAATTACAGCAATTGTAATTAAATAAATTTAAATTACAATAACATGTAATTGTAATTGAGCAGGTTAATCATTACAAAATGTAATTGATACTGCCCGTGTCTGGTATATAGTCAAGCCAAAGCAAGGGTTATAATAAGAATAGTAAAAATGTCATGTTTGTAAAGCTATAACTTTTAAACAAATAATCCTACAAGAAAATGTTGTAGAGAATTTTATTAACTACAAAATTGGTAATAAGTCCTGTCAACGTACGTCCAACCGTTTACAAGATATTACACAAGAAACAGATTTACATAACTTTGACCAGTTATATAACACTGCACGAAGTAATGGTACGACCAACATCAAAGTGTTAAAAATCTTTTACTGTTTTACTGTTGCAGGGCATATGTGTTGCCAGATATTTAGTTGTGCTAACAATTAATTAAATTAACTTAAAGAAGACTAAATTCATGCACTCAAATATTTTTGATAAAAAAAAAAAATATTTCATACGAACAAATAATAAGACCAAACTATAAAAACTTCTTAAATATTATAAATTTTATTTGTAGTAAACCAAGTGAGGCAAGTTGCATTTTCCACTGCCAGACGTCAGGTTTTTACACTGCCGTAAGTCATTGAAAGAGGAATTGAAATGATTCAGGGTTACCGTTTCTGGCACATTTGATTGGAAATTGGAAAGATTGTCATAGAAAACGAAGGCAAAGAAAATCTGAGAGATGACAGGAATTAAGTTGAGGGCATTATTCGTACTTGCCTCTCCCGGGCTACTCCACCATGCCCACACATTCCCAATGGGGAAAAAACCTAATTTTCAGGCGTCAAAAGAAGTAAAAAAAAAAACCATTTAGATTGAATGGTAAAAATGTTGTCTATATCATTATTTTCGAAAGTGTAATTTTATAAAATGACTTAGTGTGGGGGTGTAAAAATTGGCAAATTTTTGAAATGAAGTGTGTGCCAAATTTGCCATAAATTACTATAATTTTTGGTTTTTTTTTCAATGGAAATTTTTATGATTCCTTTAGAAAACCAATTTGTATTACAATTCTCTACTCGAAGAGCTAGTCTAATTTACATTAATAAATAATATAATTTTTTTGTAGGAACGGCCACGCGCTGCTTCAGTGTGTAAGCTGTGGCATCTTGCCGCCAAGGACACATCTTTGTGGCACACTGTGCGTATGAAGAATTCGAAAGTTTGGAACTGGACTGGTTTTGCTGCTGCATTGCGACGCGGAGAAACAAAACACTTAGACTTGCGGAAAATGTTACTCGCCAGCACACGCGTCGACGAGATGTGGCACGACTTTTCTGTGCAAATCGGGAGTGTCTGCTCGTTGGAGGTTATAGATCTTTGTCGTTGCTCTGCACGTGTCGTTGACAGTCTATTCCAAAGCAACGAACGTCTGCGCGTACTGAACGCTGTTGCTATAAATGACGATGAAATCAGTCTCAATCACATTGGACTACTGCAAGGGCTAGAAGAGCTGCGACTGCGCACCTGCGAACCTGGAATTCTTTCGGGCGACCTGCAGCCTTTGCAGTCTTTGACGCAATTGACACATTTATCAATTACAGCGATACGTGGTCTTGGTATCAAGGGCGTGGAAGTATTTGGCCAACTAACGGCACTTCGTTCGCTAGAATTGGGGGAATGCGCGGATTTTGACTCTACCTTTGCAGAAGTGGTGCTACCAAAACTGGTCAATCTGCAGCGTTTGCGGCTTGAAAATGGCCAGGAGACGGGTTGCTGTACGCTCTTACTCCTAAATGCTGTCGCGCGCCTAGAGCAGTTGGCACAGTTGGAGCTGGTTAATTTCGATATCAAGCCCGGGTTCGACACGAAGCTTAGCCAGTGTAAGAACATACGTAAGCTACTTATCATTCCCACGTATATCTCGCAATCGGCTACCACGAACCATATTGTGTTGAGCGCCGTACAACAAGTTGCTAAATCGCTACACGTTTTCACTTGGGGCGTCACCGTTGAGTTGTTGCGTGTCACAGCTTTGTACGTGCAACAGTGTGAAGAATCGACAAAAAAGGAGAAACATCACTTCGACGAGTGTATACCGGTGTTAAAACCAGTACCAGGTGCTCCTCCAGCGGATATGGATCAAGGAACGAAGTCTGTCGACATTGCTTCACAACAAAAGGACGATGAATTAGGCCCGAATGAAGTGCCGCAAATTGAAATACTGCCACTGGATCAAGTGGAGTCTATATTGGCGGAAAATCTACCCAAGACGAAGTTTGCAATAGTCAAGGTTCCGTACCACATCACATGCAAGCAACAGCTAGTGGAGTAGTCTGGATTTTGTATTTACCGTTATTCAAAATATTTTATTTTTTGATGGACCGAGCACGTTTATTTTAATTAATTCGGAAATCATATGCCGCGGTATTCTATAATAAAATTCAGTGACAATATCGTAAAAAATTCCTGGTTTGGATTTTCGAATTGAGAGCTTCTACATTCGGAAAACATGAAATTTCGTAGTTCTAAGTTAACTTGCTGAACGATTGAGATAGCAAATTAGTTTGATCAAAAGTCAAAAAACGAGAATCCGTGTAAATTCTTTCCGAATCATATTAATTGAAAAAATTATAATTTTGAAAATATATATTCTAAAGCAGATTTACAATGGCAATAAATTGTAGACTTTAATCACAAACAACAAATACAATTTTATTGCATCATAACAGTAAATTGTCTAAAGGACATAGTTTTTACCAAGATACAAATTTTTCCAGCCAAAAAAGAAACTAAAAACTTTGAACTAACAATAATTTGTAACGGTACAAATTTCACTTTTTTTTCGTTCAGAGAGGCGTCATCAAGGCGATGTTGACATGGATGGATGTTGGCATCGTCCGGATGGCGTCATATGCGGTATGTTGGATTTGCTGAGGATCACGGGGCTATCTATTCAAATGCAATAGAATAGTTACGCTTTAGACGTAGGTGTCGGGTGGGTCCGATCAAATTTCTAGCTAGAATATTTGGATGCAATATAAGATTATCTGCATATTTCGCTGTACGTTTGGGGATCTAATCGAAAATTGTCGGTATTGGTAATTCTCGATATATTTGATGAGCAATATTCCTCGACATCGAATGTTTTTTCGAATGTTTTTTTGATCAAGTCAACAATGCGATGAACGTGATCAATTGTGCCGTACTTTTCTCTAAATCCGAATTGGTGATTGGGTATTTCACCTTTAGCGAGTAACATAATTTTTATCAGAATTTGCTCAAAAAGTTTTGACAGGGTAGAGAGCTTATTGGGCGATATGAACTGACGTTTGTAGGGTCTTTTCCTGGTTTTGGGATCATCGTGATCTGCGACAGTTTCCAGTCAGTTGGGTAGCGACCTATTCTTAATATAGCATTGTATATGTGCAGTAAGTGAGTAACAGCAATTGATGGCAGCTCTTTCGCCATTTATTTATTTTATTTATTTATTTCATTAATGTTGCGAGCTGTGTTAACGAATAATTTGCAGTTGGGGGGTTTGGAGTAAATACATTTTGTAGGTGACTTGCAAAGGCAGTACTTTTTTCGACATCACTTCTAGCCCAGTCGCCGTTGGCTAAACGAATTGGCGATTCTGCAATAATGGGTCGTTTTAAAATTTTTGTTGCACGCCAAAGTGAGTAATTTGTTGAGCTCGTCGGTGTGAGCTTTTCCATGAATTGATGCAGATCATTATCGTTTTTCGCCTTAAGTTCATTTTGGAGTTTTCGTGTAATGAGGGCCGGTTTTTTTTCAGATATGGTGATCTGAACTTTTGCCAATCACGCCTTATTGATGTATTTTCTGTTAAGAGCGCAGCTATATTTTGTGGCACAAATTCCTTTTTTTGGGTAGTGTTATTGATTTTTGGGGTCGCTGCCAGTGCTGCGTTTGTAAGTAGACCGGTATAGTTACGCACTGCCACATTCAGTTGCTCCTCAGTTTTCAGTGGCACATTTAGGATAATGTGTGAACATATATATTTTCTGAATTTAAGCCAATTTGTGTTTATACTGGTGAGTTTGTAGGATTGGTTGACTTCTGAATTTGGCGCATATTTTACTGTAATAATAGTGGGTGTGTGGTCAGACTAGGTCAGTTGAGATCGTTTAAGGGTCTTGATTACTGCAAAATCAATGACATCTGGAATTTTGCGTCTGTCTGATGGCCAGTATGTTGGCGTGCCTGACGAAACTACATCAAGGCCGAGTCTGCTGGTAGTATTCCATAATATTCTTCCTTTGGGCAATAAGTGTGTTTGGCATTAAAATCTCCAGCTACGAGAAATTTTTGGCCAAGGGTCGCAAAAAATGTCTGAAACTGCAGTTCTGTTATTTTGTGCTGAGTCCTTTTACGTATTCATCGAGGCATATGCTGGTGACTTGCAAATACTCGGCGTAAAACTCCTGTAAAACATAGTGTTTGATTCTGTCCTTTATTGGAACCGCTGATCCGCCTCGTGCTTTACCACCTGGTAGAGCCCGACCGATTAATCGGCTTCGGCTTCGGCATCGGCTTCGGCTTCGGCTTCGGCTGTTATCGGCCGAAAATGCACATTCGGCTTTGGCTTCGGTTTTTCCGAAAAATGGCCGACGTTTTGGCCGAAGCTTTTCAATTTTTTTCCTTATTTTTGCGACACCGAAAACCAAAACTAATTTTTTACGATACGATTTTCTAGCCCACATCACTTCTAAACGGTCTTACTGAATTTCTTGAGACTTGAATGTAAAATTGTGTAATTGATGAAATTTCCAATGGGACATAAGAGGCCCACAAATAAAAAATATGATTAAAATTTAACTTAGTAATCATCGAATATTGAGTGAATCTCACCTCAAATTGCGTGGCATGTGGTTACAGCTGCCACAAAGTACATCCTTGGACATTTTCTGGGTGGATTACTGAATTTTAAATATAGATTTAGAAGCTACTACTTGCCCTGATGTCTATGTTAAAAGGAGTCCTGGTAAACTGTATAAAATTTCAAATATAGGGGAAGGAGGCTCACGGAAGGATTCTACCTTTTAGAAATGTAGCCCAAATTGCTCCGCCAACATATATGAAAAGGTGCTGAAATCCGGGACCGATTTTGGTAAAATTTTACATTTAAAGTTCAAAGCTTCACAGGTGGTTTTTACCATCAACTAGAACATCCTTTGCCCATCACTTGACGGATTTGGGGAGTCCTTAAAAAACAGATACTTAGATAGATTTATTCTGTGAAGAATTCTCTACCATTTCTTCTAAATTCCCATTATTTTAAGCTTTACTCCAAATTTTTAAAAGTGATTTTAAAAAAATCCAATTGTTCTTACACGGGATATATGGGATAATTTGAGGCTATTGTTAGTTTTGACCTAGGAGGCCTAAATTTGTTTGTGAATTCTTTTGGTTACTTTTATTATTTGTTTAAATACATTTTTAGTTCCTTAAAAAACTCAATGTGTATTTATATACTCGAATTTGAATGAAAATACACGAAAAAACAAGTTTTTAAAGGGTTTTTATATAAGTATCGGCTTCGGCTTCGGCTTCGGTATAGGCCTTCGGCGTCGGCCGAAGTAATAGGCTGCCAATTGACCTTCGGCATCGGCTTCGGCCTGAAAATGCTTATCGGTCGGGCTCTACCACCGATGCAGTGTGAGTTGAGGAATTGAATAAGTTCCAATTCATGTTGGCAAAAGCCGTTCGCGTTCCAGAAGGATATTTTTATCGCATTCATGTTTTGTTATTTATAAGTGCCTGGATTAACATGTTTTGATTGCGTAACATCTCCTGCATCATAGTTTGCATGCCATTCATAAACTGCGACATGTTTTGCATAAACATCTGGAGTGTTTATATAATTTGCAGTGTGATTTTTACCACAGTTACTACAATGTCTAACGGCTGCATCGTTCCTAACTTTTGGACATAAGTGGGTCTGGTGCAAGTCACCACAAATAACGCAAACACTGGGAAGAGTACAATATTTTTTTGTGTGACCAAATTCCTGGAATTTTAGCATTGTATTGGGCCACGGCTTTTACGCGGCTCCTCAACACTGACTTTACGGTGTAATAAATACCGCAGATTATATATGGGGTGGGGTTCGCCTTTTTTTAGGGTCTTAGGGTCATATTCCAGTTCAATGCGGAAGAGGGGTTGGGGTAATTTATCTCTGTTTTTTACAATAGTAGTAGAATATATCGAGAGTAGTAGATCTACTCTGATAGGAGTAGAGTGAGAACGCCTTAATGGATGAAGGCGGTATGTAACATACAAATTCTTTCAAGAAAATAAGTTTCAAAGTTTTTCATTTTTCTTTCTTCAATACAATTTGGAGACATATCTAATACAAACTACGATCAATGCTTAAATTTGTATTACATACCGCTTTTATCCACTTGGTTGTTCCGTATGTATTTTGCCACGGTAATTCCGTAGAAAAAAAATTAGTTTTTTCCAGCACTCACTGCTGGAAAAATTTCATTATTATTTTCGTACAGTGGCTCAAAGTAATAATGGAACAAAAGTTGCAATAGCACTAAAATTAAAAAAAAATAACTAAGATGTTGTTGTAGCAAAAACTATTTTTTTTATTTAAAAGGCTCCAGGTCTATAGAATATAAAACAAGCAAAAAATTAAAGAAATCCATTAACTACATTTAAAAAAAAAAGTTTTTGTAACCTAACATCAAAATTGAACATCAAAGTAATAATGGAACAGAACACATTTCATATTAAAATATTATAGATAAATGAAAGTTATAATTAAATTAATATTTTTGTGGGCAGCCCTTTTTGTTGAATAACTGCCTGCAGTCGTCGAGGCATTGATTCCACCAGTTTTTTGCAATAAGATGGCTCCATATTGTTCCACTCCTCAATTAGGGCGGATTTGAGCTGATCACGAGTCGAAATGGTGTTTTTTTAATTTTTCTTCGAGGTAACTCCATGCGTGCTCAATGACGTTTAGGTCCAGAGACTGTGGAGGCGTTTCCAAAACGTGTGGACAATTATAAAGGAGCCAACTTCGCACTTTATACGCATTGTGCTTAGGGTCGTTGTCCTGGTAAAATGCGAATGTATTCTCAATTCCTAGTTTTCGCACACTTTCCTTCAGGTTTGACTTCAATATGCTAATGTACACTAACTGGTCCATAATACCTTCGATTATGTGAAGGTTTCCAGGACCTGCAGCCGACATAGCACCCCAAACCATTACGGAGCCCATACCGTGTTTTACTGTCGGGCGTAGGTTTTTCTCTTTAAGCTCCGTATTCGCCTGTCGCCACACGTAGGATCGTCCATCTGATCGGAAAACATTTAATTTGCTTTCATCCGTGAATAAAACGTGCTCCCAAAAGGAAAAATCCTTGCAATGGTATTTTTTGGCAAATTCGGTCCGCTTTTTATACTCACTGTGGCAGGGTATACTCACTTTGTCACAACGTTTGTAACGCCCATAAGGAGGCGTGTCCGGTATGGAAAAGTATATATATTCTTGATCAGTATCACCTCCTGAGTCGATTTAGCGATGTCCGTCTGTCTGTCCGTCCGTCTGTCCGTCCGCACGATAGCGGTCGCAGTTTTGGAGATATCGACTTGAAACTTTTTTTACATGTTTTTCTCGTGAATACTGAGAATTAGCCAAATCGAGAATTAGCCAAATCGGACAAAAACTGGGCGTGGCTCCCATACACCGAAAAAAAGGTAAAAATTTTTCAAGTCTTTTTTATTGTTGTATTCCATTGGAAATGTTTAGAAACGTATTTTTGACATGGTCCGAGGTTCCGAAGCCACATATATAAGGGTCTAAATGGGGTCCTGAGACCATTTTTTTTTTTTTTCGGATTTGATTAGAAATTTTTAGAAATGGATTTTGGACATGGTTTGGGCTCCAAAACCACCTATAATTGGCTCAAAATAGGGTTTTGAGACCACATTTTTTATGTTCGAGGTACTTCTTTCTACTGTGTGGGGGTATTTTAACTTCGGTATAGCCGAAGATAGTCCACTCTCTAGTTTTGATTAAGGGTATGGGCTCCGTAATGGTTTGGGGTGCTATGTCGGCTGCAGGTCCTGGAAACCTTCGCATAATCGAAGGTATTATGGACCAGTTAGTGTACATTAGCATATTGAAGTCAAACCTGAAGGAAAGTGTGCGCAAACTAGGAATTGAGAATACATTCGCATTTTACCAGGACAACGACCCTAAGCACAAGGCGTATAAAGTGCGAAGTTGGCTCCTTTATAATTGTCCACATGTTTTGGAAACGTCTCCACAGTCTCTGGACCTAAACGTCATTGAGCACGCATCGAGTTACCTCGAAGAACAATTTAAAAATCACACCATTTCGACTCGTGATCAGCTCAAATCGGCCCTAATTCAGGAGTGGAACAATATGGAGCCATCTTATTGCAAAAAAACTGGTGGAATCAATGCCTCGACGACTGCAGGCAGTTATTCAACAAAAAGGGCTGCCCACAAAATATTAATTTAATTATAACTTTCATTTATATATAATATTTTCATATGAAATGTGTTCTGTTCCATTATTACTTTGATGTTCAATTTTGATGTTAGGTTACAAAAACTTTTTTTTTTAAATGTAGTTAATGGATTTCTTTAATTTTTTGCTTGTTTTATATTCTATTTTTTTTTAATTTTAGTGCTATTGCAACTTTTGTTCCATTTTTACTTTGAGCCACTGTATACTGCGTAGCAAAATACATAAGAATTTGTATATCAAGTCTTGTTAACACACAAAAAGTTCAGTTTTGTAGATCAGTGTAATCTTTGTTATTTATTTTTTACATTTTTCGTATCAAACCGAATATTCGTATCAAAACGATATTTTATTTTTCGGCCGATTCCGAAACACGGCCGAAACACCTTTTTTTTTGCCGAAATGCCGAAAAACAGAAACCGAATTTCGGTCGGTCTCTAGTTAGAAGAGAAAAACCAATTTTTGTCAGCATTGCCCTATTTTTAATGATAACTTTAGAAGCTTTAAATTGATATGCAAAAACTTAGGTTTGTCAAAAAGAAGAGAAACCGACGCTTCAATCGGTGTATAACTTTGTGTGATGGAAAACACTGAAGTTATTACTGTAAATATAGCGCATATACTATTTTTTGACATTTTTTTGAACAGTTTTTTCGATTTAATTTAAATTTAAATTTTTTTTATTATTACCAAACTAATTTTTTTAATAATAATACATCAATTTCCGCGTTCAACGAGCTAAAACTTGTTTAAATGGGTTAAAAATTAACTGCAGTATTTTATTTTTCGCTGGAGCATTTTAGTATTAAGCTTCTAAAGTTATAATTAAAAATAGGGTAATACCGACAAAAATGGGTTTTCTCTTATAACTTCAGATTATGTGGGTGTAATCAAAATTCCTGGTATGCAGTTGCTTTTTTTGGACAGACTTACAACGTGTAATAGGTGGCACAGAGTATACATAGGTGACACTCTCTGTAAATCGACTAAAATCCAATATGGCCGACAATTTTTTTTGATTTTTCGTGTTTGCTTCACACTGTATATGTGAGTTCACCACTTGTTGTTGTGGTTTCGCGTGTAATGCGAAGAGACATATCGAATAAAAATGTTAGAAAGCTGGTAAAGTGAAAAATCGAAACAATTTCTAAATTGCAAATAATTTTATGAAAATGTGAATTTCTACGGCTCAAAAGAGTTGGTGGCCCTTGCGGATATAACATTTATGCAGTTCAATTATTCAAAGCCGAGGACGGAATAAAATCGAATTGAGCAACACAATTGAGATCAGGTCGCAGGTCAGTTTCGTGCTGGCTCTATGCCGTCAATTCACTCACATTATGAACACCTTAGAGGATTTGGGATTTCCACATTATCGACAGATTGCCATTTCATCAGAGCCATATTGCGTCGGAGGACGAAACCAGTTACTGTCTAAATTTCAAGATATCCAGCCCGTTGGAATCGCACTAAGCAGAAGCGCGCTCAGTAAGGCTCTGAGGAACTAGTGCATGTAAGTGGTGGTAATATTAGAAAAAAAATTAATACAAATGAATACTTGCAGATGCTCCTGGCCCAACTGGAGACGGAGTGCAGTGTCGGCAATTTAACATTGCACAAAATGCTGTTATACTTGCGATCCACCTTGATTACAATGGAAGTGTACCGTGAATGCCAGGGTGGCAATGCTGTACAAATTGGACGTTGATCAAGTTGAAATCCCGAAAACAAGACGAAACTGAAATCATTTCAAAGTGCTGGAACAGAATCTGTACTCTTACAACATACATGTCATTGCCCGTACATATGGAATTGAGGCGGCGATCATCATTATCAGCAAGAAAGTATAACGTGTATAAAGGCAACGGCATTTGTGTGGATCGCCAATTACATGACGTTCAATGGCACATTCCAGACATTGTAACGCAAATGGAGTCTTCGTCACTGCATCAAATGTCCTTTGAATCTTGTCTGCAATTTTTTAAAATGACTGTGTCATTGAGTTCATCTCGTTGGATGGAAAATGGCACTGGTCCCTTTGAATTGTAACAAAAACAAAAAAATTACAATAAGAAATAGTAGTGGTCCCACCTGCTCGCCCCAAGATGTTAAAATAAGCCACTTTAAAAGTGAAAAAAAAACCTTTAAGAACGCTTTTTTTTTTACCCACCCTAATATGTGGATAATTGACCAATACCAAGGTCAATTAAGGTCTACTTCTCACAGTTTGCTAAATTAGGGTAAAAAAAACAGGAGCTACTCGCTAATATTTCCAAATTCATATTTTGACTGCACATCTGCACAACTGCACGGATTCCGAGGGGTTTGTCACTTTAAATGAATCGCCTAATTGTTACTATGATATTAACCAGCTAAAATTTGCCAATAATAAGCATAAATTTTGCAATATTTTGTACCAAAGCACCGAAATCGTAAGTGCAAATTCAATATTTTCAGCTCAAAACTGTAATCGAAAAAACATCGTAAGTGCAATTCCTAAGGATATACGCGCGATTTTTATAATTTGACAAAGCAGTTATTAAACTAATGCCTTTTCATTGCTGTTTTTGAAAAAAAATCCAAAAAAAAATAAAACCGAACGGCTGTGAAACGTTTTTTCGCCTCCTGAACAATTTGTTTTTTGTTGGATACGATAAATTAATTTCCGCAATTTCGATTTAAAATGAGTGATTTTCTCGAATTCAAAATCTGCAATGATTTTAGGAAAAAAACATCAGACCAAAGTGAATATACTAGAGCCCGACCGATAAGCATTTGCAGGCCGAACATAAAAGTTTCGTTTCCGTAGATTTGATATTCTTGCCGGTGTACCCCAAGGCAGCGTTCTCGGCCCTCTACTGTATATACTCTATACAGCTGATATGCCCACTTATGATCAGACCCTCATCTCAACATTTGCCGACGACACAGCAACACGTGCAAAATTGGTTTTTTCAGTGCAGAATTAAAGTAAATGAGTCTAAGAGCGTCCATCTTCATCCTAAGGAAAGATACTTACTTTAAAATAAATGGTAGTGTGATACCACACACGCGTCTAGATCGCAGACTCACTTGGAAAAAGGCCAAACTTACACAAATCAAATTGAAAAAACTCGAAATAAATTGGCTCCTCTCGAAGCAAATCAAAACTCAACACCACATATAAAATCCTTTTATACAAAAGTGTGATTAAACCCATATGGATATATGGGATTTAGCTCTGGGGAACAGCTTCACCATCAAATGTTGAGAAATTGCAAAGAATGCAGTCGAAAGTTCTGCGTCAAATCGTTGGAGCCCCATGGCTTATAAGAAATGCACAAATATATCGAGATCTACAAATATCGACAATTTCCGATGAGATCCCCATAGTGTTGTCCCAATCGTTGGATTCGGTCAACTAGTAAAAAAAAAAAGTGAAATTTGTACCATTAAAAAGTCTAAGGGTTTAGAAGATCCAATAAATAAAATAAATTTGATTAAAAAATGATTTGCGGGCCTTTGGACAACCGCAGGCGAGCCTGGGGAGTCCATACCCAACGACACAGACTACAATTGTATTCAACAGTAGCCAGCGACCGCCGAAGACATCGAGATGAAAGACCAGCAGATTGGCGCTATGGTGGATATCTCACCCAACCGCACGCCCTATTTGACGCTGCACTACGACGAGGCGACCGAGGGACAGCTGGAAGTTCCGGGAAAACGACACCGCTTCCGAATCCACCATAATGAGGGCGACTATCTGGTTTCGTTTGGCCGCCACGGCACGGATACAATCCGCTTTCTGCCGCGGGGGGTGTGTGACGACCCCTAAAAATAGAGTCGTCACATTATAGATATTTATATATTTTTTTGTTATATATATGAAGTTCATATTATGAACTGAAGTTATAACTCATATTGCATTAGGAGTGCAATAAACTTAATTAATGTATTAAAATAATTAATATAACTTGCTAATGAAATAATGTAGTAGTACTTAATTAAATGGGCGAACAGTGGCACAACGGCCACCCCGGTGAGCAAAGATCACCAATCGAACCACCTGGTCACACCAGGTACAAACCGTCATATGGGAAAACAATGAGGAAAAGAGAGACGGCGATATGGCACCGCGATAAGACACCATTTGAAAATGCAAAAGGTATGACACCATACACCACGTGAAACTACAGAACAAATGTACTAAACACCCACAAACGGTGAGTAGACATTAGTTGTATACATTAGAATAATTAGTAGAAATTGTTAACCTAGAACAATGGCAGGACCGGAGACCGCAAGATTCGTCCTGCATTGCGCCACTGCTCCAGACATACTTTCAAGTATAGGGAATTTGTCCAAGGCGATGATGGCAGGACCGGAGGCCGCAAGATTCGTCCTGCATTGCACCACTTCTATCGTCATACTTTTAAATTCATTACATAAAAATTTCATAATAACAACCCTTGCTTTCAGATTCTGATAAAATTTCATTCACTCTTAATTTTCTAAAACTCATTTCAGAATTTTTTAATGAATAATAAACCTTCTTTTATTTTTAATACCACTTTGACATAAACTCTTTAACTGCAATATCGTAATCAGTTTCAGGCTAAATGCGAATCGACCAGCGTGGAGGCCAACGTGAGGAAAAGGTTTTTTGTTATTAGCTCTTGTTTTTAAGATGTAGTAAAAATCGCGAAAACTGAGCTTCCTTCCCAGCGGAGGCATGCCAGTATGCCAGCGCTAGAAGGGAGAGGGGATGGCGTCAATGGATTTGCTACGCAATACGCTTAAATATTTTGATCGTGGGTTCAAATCCTGATTATGGCAATTTTTTTTTTGGTTTCTTTTTATTTAAAAAAATTTTTTTAATACATTTTTTATTCTGATTTTAGATCTGTTAACGGTTTGAGCTCTTGTTTTTAAGTTTTAGTAAAAATTGTGAAAACGAAGCTTTGAGCAGATTTAGAACCACAATTTTTGAACGAATTGTTTGATTAGTATTATACTTTCTTAAGTTTTTTTAAAGGAACACAATATTGTGGAACATTATTTTGTCGTATCTCTTTCAGATTACACTGTGCAACAATTTAAGGCAAATTTTTTAGGGCTTCTACGAAATTTTTGTGGGATGGTAGTATTGTATGTGGGAGGAAAACCCTAGCTGGGTTTTGCTCCACCTCATCACAATTTTTTTTTTAGACGTCATAATGCATTTTTACAGTATTTTGTTAGTAAAAACTGTTTAGCGGTTGAACTGATTTAGATAATCTCGTACTCTTTTTTTTTGTTGGAAGGCAATTTCTTGATATTTCCTCCAGCTTTAAGGAATTGAAAATCGAGCTAGTAGTTGTTTAGAAATCGGAATTTGAACGTTGAACATTTTAATTTTTTTATATTTTTATTTCTTTTTTATAAAAAAAATTCCAAATTGCAACGTTCAAATTCCGATTTCTCAACAGCTACTAGTTCGATTTTCAATTCCTTAAAACTGGATGAAAGATCAAGAAATTACCTTTCCAACAGAAAAAAAAAGATTACGGGATTATCTAAACCGCTAAACAGTTTTTACTAATGAAAAGCTGTAAAAATGCATTATGACGTCTAAAAAAAAATTGTGATGAGGTGGAGGAAAACCCAGCTAGAGTTTTACTCCCACATACAATACTATCATCCCACAAATATTTCGTAGGGACCCTATAACTTCTGTTGCACAGTGTTTTGAAATAAAATGGAATACCTACGATCTAAAAGGATTTTTTTTCCAAATTCAAAAATTTTTAGAAATATTTTATTAATCAATCTAATTAAAATAGTTGATTTCTAGATTGATTTAAAGAAAATCTTTTGAATTTTTCAAAACATTCAAATTTCCAACAATATCACATATTGATTTGGAAATATTTTAGGAATATGATTTATTTTATTTTGCAAATTGATTTATATATACCGAAATTTTTTAATTTTTTCTTTATTTTTATTTTGCAATATGTTTATAAATTTTCAAAAAAATTCTGTACATTCTGCATCAGCCTCCCAAAAAAAATTTCTATAATTTCGTTTGCTAAAAAATTTACAATTTTCATTATAGAACATTTGAAATGTAATCCGTTCAAAAGTTGTGGTACTAAAACCGAAAAACCGTTAACTACCATGAATTGAATTAGCTCTAAACATACAATTTATTATGTAACCGCATTAATGAGTCGATAATGTGTATGATTTTTTTAATTCGAATTATTTCGATAAATTTCTGCAATTTATATTAAAAAAAACTCAAAGTTACAAAAAAATAAATTTCTTAAACAAATTTATTTGAAGTAAATAAAATGCTTAAATACTTTTCAAAACACCCATTTACAAAAAATACATAAGATCTAATATACGCAGTTAGATCATAGTAAAATAATGCCATTAGTAGACGAACGTGCTAAAAGCCCGCACACGCCTTGTCAGTAGTGTCCCGGGTTCGATTCTCAGCTCGGCCAAAACGCAAGTAAGTAAATAAATATTTATATGAACTAAAGAGTTCGAAAATATAATATCAGAATCATAAAATATAACATTTACATGCCACAAATCTAATTTACAATGAGTGAAAAATATAACTTTAATTTAAAATGAACTTAAAAGGGAAATTCTAAAAATAGATGTTCCCATTTTTTTTTTGGACATTTTTAGCTCAGCCAATCAAAGGCCAAATAGGGAAATTAAAAAGAAACCATCCAACTTCGCTTCTACGACTATGCCTGCCAGCAGGCATACGAATGGAAGCGACAGACGTAGGCCTGTTTATTTGTCCCGTTTCATATAAAAAAGAAGTAAAGGTTGGAAGCGGGGAGGGATGACTCCTAAAGAGGCATACTGGCATGCCTGCAGACACCTTCTTTTGACCACTGGGTATGGGAAGTGACTATTGAAGCCTGTGAATTTTGATAACGCCCTTGTGTGGTGCTACACTTTTGTTAAATACACCACGAATACGTAAACTCTCTAACCATCATCCATGCTCTACTACATTTAAATTACCTATCGAATGTAGTATTTTTCAGGCAGAAATAGTCGCAATACAAAAAGCTGCTGCGAACTTTATATGCAAGATTATAAATAAAGAGATTAACATCTACGTGGACAGTAAGGCATTCAATCCCGAAGTGTTTTTGAAAATCCCGGGATTTCGGGATTTGAAATCACAATCCCGGGATCCCGGGATTTGTTCGGGATTTTCCAATTAAATACAATAGTTAATATAAAATTAAAGATAAAATTGTTGCAACAATATTTTAAGTTTAATTCGACAAAGAAAACCTATTTAATAAATATTACATTAAACAAAACAAATAATATTTAAATAAATATAGTCAAACAAAATATAATTCTTTTTAAATTAGATGGATCGAACAAATTATTTTTTTTGCCACGCCGAATCCGAATATAATCATAAAATTCTGCCAGCTCCATTTCATGCTAAACACGAAAAACTTACTTTTAGTAGTTTTAGTATTATAGCGGGAACGGATACACTAATTGTTGTTTAAAACTATTAAAATTGGTGTCCATTCAAAAGTAAAACACACACAAAACCCTTTATCCAATTCGTAAAGTTTTCAATATACGGTCAACAAAATAATTTTAACATATATCTTTTTAAAAAAAAAAAATTGTTTAAATTGAAAAAATTTTATTCAGATCGATAAAAATTGTTTGTTAACCGTTATTGAAAAAAATCTTGTAAATTTTTGTGTGTTTGTAACACTAAATCTACAAAATTAGATTGAAAGTAAATGCACGAAAGTATTTTTGTGGAAAAACGTCAAAAATATCTTAAACAATACATAAAATAGCATTTTTGAATCTCGGGATTCCGGACTCGAAATCCCGGGTTTCCGGGATTGAGAAAACTTTCGGGATCCCCGGATTTCGGGATCCCGGGATTGAATGCCTTAGTGGACAGTCAAGTCGCTCTTAAAGCCCTTAAAAATGTAACTATAAAATCCACAACAGTAAATCGTTGTTACACAGAAAAAAAAGGTTAATCTAACCAAAAAACGTTGTAAAAAAACAATTTTTTATTTTATATGGAAAACACAAACAACAATTACAATTGTTGTGGTTAATCTAATCGTCAAAAAATTGTTAAATGATTTGCCAGCATGGTCGTATTTCGGCATATGATTCGCAATGTCATCGCTCGATGCAGAAATGCAACCATGCCGCAAATATTTCATAATTCTGAAACAGCATGACATTTAATACAAGAGAGAAAAATTATTATATATGGCTGTCTCGTTTTCGCTCTCAAAGCAACAAGTGCTGCATAATATATGAATAATTTATATTCGACACTTGACTCATGAAGTACTTGGTTCCATTAGTATGCGATACTATTATTGGTATTTTAGGGAAGTTTGTATGAAAATTGTTGGGTCGTAATAATAAAAACGTCTTAGAGCAATTGCTACGTGCATTTACTTTACTCAGAGATTTTATTTCAAATCAAAATTGAATGAAAATTATCGTAAAAATTATTAAGTATTCACAAGAAAGTATCCGGTTGTATCGAATACAAAAAAATCGAATTTTCGCAGCACTAGAAGATGGCGTCCAATTTGTTTACATTTTACATTTTTGATATTTCGAAAAGAATTTTTAAAATCAAATTATGACTATGTTATAATTAATTATTAACAAATATTGTGATTTTACGATTTTATAAATTGTGCAGAATGTTTTTCAAATCGTTTTTTCCCGGGAAAACATTAATATCAATATTACAATATTATTGTAAACTTAATGAAATATTAAAATATTGCGTTTTGTGGAAGCGCGTTAGTTCTAAGTAATGAATATTATATATATTCGCAGTAGAAATGATGTTGCCCGACAAATTTGTGTACGAAATGTAAATTATGTCGTTTTTAAAGTCTTGGGCTTACATTAAATTAATTTAAGCTTCATAAATATATTTCAATACAACACATCTACAGAAATACCAAACACATCAGCTATCTTTTTCTTGCATTCTTTTTCTAATATGTATCTATTTATTTTTTCGCTCAATTGTATAATTGCTTTCTCTGTCTTCCATAAAGTAATATACGAACAATTTTTAATTGTACGCCAACAAAATTTGATTGTACGCCAACAACTTTGAGTCGGTTCCATTTACAACGTTTAACTTCGTTAAATTAAAAAGTTAATTTCGTCAAAAAGTTAAATTTTCTATAGAAAACAAAAAAAAAATTTTTTACAAAAAAACACATAAAAAAAACATTTTAACTATATTTAATTGAATGCCTACACTCAGAGAACATTTTTCCCGGTTTCTATATGCAAATTTGCTTTCAAATAAATTATCAAAATTTTTATCAAAAGCGAAATTTTGTGTATGAAAAAATTAATTTATATTCATATAAAGCCATACAAATTTTATTAGAATATTAAACAATAAGAATGAAACGAATGAAGTTTGGTTAAGAACAAATATCAGAGGCCATTCTAAACACAATGGTGCTCTCAGCTTTTCGGCATTTGGAGAAATTTGAGAAATGGAAAATACGATGTAAACCTCACGTGATGGCTGAGAACGGCATTGTGTTTAGGATGGTCCATTCATACATAAAAATAGAATATAGATCACTTCGAAATATATCGGCTTGTGTATTTAATTGTTTTGTGAAATAATTTTTAAATTAAATATCAGTTCAAAAATAGTATGAATTCTTAATTCGAAAAATTTTTTCGTTTTAAAGTTAACTAATGCTAGTTAATCGAAGAAATTTAATTTAACTAAATGAAAATTTATATGTAGTCATAGGCACGGCCAAAGCCTATGACTACATATAAATTAAATTCAATAAGGCCGATAAAAAGCAACAACTATATGAAAAAGTTAATGGTTTTCGAAATTAACTGAAACGTTAAAAGTTGACCAAAAATTTAACTTCGTTAGCTAGAACCAGGCTCAGGATGCTGGGAAAAGCCTTTTTTAACTCGCTAATGGGGGTAACTACTCTGCAACTTTCTCAACTGAAGCACTTCGCGATGCAGACCAAAACCTTCGGTTTGGATAAGACCATGAAGGAAGAACTGCTGACTTCGCATCGCTCCCCAAATCACACTACGCATCGCAACGCCTACGTCGCCATCCAGCCATTGCTCAACGAATTTCCATCGACGTCGACAAGCTGTAAAGCCACAATATCGACGACCAACGCCACTGTTCGCCCAACCAAACTCCAATCAAATTTTGTGAACTCCTATTTTGATATATCTTTACTTATATAAAACTCTTCGTGAGTATCTATGCATGTCAATGCCGGGATTTTTTCAAAAATATGCCGTCTATAATAGAGACCGACCGAAACCGCTTTTTAAATTTCGGCCGAAATCGAAAAAAACCAGATCAAATATTATAAATTAGTGCATAACACTATGGGACAAAAAAATGTTTGAGTCGTATTTTTTGCATATTCGCATTCTACTAGTCGTAATTAGTGATACACTGAAAGGGTTTGTCAAAATTCGTGGCCTATCATACTTTTTTTCTCTGTTTTTGTCTTAAAAAATGCCATATTTGTCAACTTTGCAGAGTTTTAAATCTTACATTTTGTATGAACCACTCTACTTTTTTGATAGAGAGGCAGTCCTTACACATATTTTATCGAATCCTCCAAGGAGCTACGAGAATCGGTTGTTAACCGCGCGCTATCTCAATTTTCGTAACTGTCTGTATTGCCATATACTTTTTTTTGTTTAAAAAATTTGATATGCTGGTATATTTGACAAAACCTTTTAGTGTAACACTAATTATGACTAGTAAAATCCGAAAATAAAAAAAAACCCTCAAACATTTTTTTGTTGCAAAGTGCAATATTAAAAACATTGCATAAAATAAAAATGCTATTGAGATGGCTTAACCCTGTATTTCGGGCAAAGTAAGGTTGGAATATGTTCGTTTGAATGTGATTTCTTAGAATCAAGAAGAAAAGACATTCAAACAAACTTTTTCCAACATTTATCGAAGATAACAGTGGAAAACGGAAAAAAATCAGGAAACAAATTAATGTTTGGGTCATTTTATTGCCAGAGCGCGCAGTGATGAGAGCTACCGTGGCCTATGCAAACAAGTTAAGCAAAGCTGCCGCAACGACAAACGAAACTGGTCGGAAAACTTGGCCGCACAAGCCGAGGACGCCGCCTCAAAGCACAACCTCAGAGAACTCTACAATATATCGAAAAAAAACTCTCCTGTAAAGCCACAAACTCCTCCCGCACTATCAATGATAAACATGGCGCCATGCTAACATCCAGTTCCTCTCAATTGGCAAGATGGCACGAACACTTCAGCGAGTGCCCCGATCTTTCGGCACAAATGTTTCGACCGTTTTTCGAAGCAATTTGGAGAGAAGAAAAACTTCCTGGTGAGGTTACTCGAGGGCTTACTGATTAGGCTCCCAAAAAAGGGCGATCTGTCCGTCTGTAAAAACTATAGAGGCATCATGCTCATCAGCACTCCGTCAAAAATTCTGACGAAAGTCATTCTAAACAGAGTGCAATCTCGACTGGAAAGGTCCCTGCGTACCCAACAGGCCGAATTCAGAACAACCCGCTGACCATATTGTAACGTTGCTTATGCTGAGGTAAGGACTCGTCGGATGTCCAGGGCTTCGTACACAGAAAAATTTATAAATTGCAGAGATTTTTTCAAATTTGAACAGAAATTTTTATTTAATAACAAAATAAAGTAAAAGTTACAGAGTTTTTAAGTTTGGGGCGAACAGCGGCGTGTGGTCGTCGTTAGTTGGCGTTACAGCTTGTAACGTTGCTTATGCTGAGGTAAGGACTCGTCGGATGTCCAGGGCTTCGTACACAGAAAAATTTATAAATTTGCAGAGATTTTTCAAATTTGAACAGAAATTTTTATTTAATAACAAAATAAAGTAAAAGTTACAGAGTTTTAAGTTTGGGGCGAACAGCGGCGTGTGGTCGTCGTTAGTTGGCGTTACAGCTTCTCGTCGACTCGGATGACTGGAGATTATCTGAATTATCAGGCGTGGAGTGGATATTCTGGACGATGGTGATCGGTAGTCACGTCGTTGAGTTGGCGATCGAATATTGATGAAAACGATGCGTAGGCGTGGCAATGGCGATCGGTGCTGGCTTATGAAATGATGTGTAATGATGGGCAATAGGCCTTTGTGGATACGGCGTCGAGGCGTAGTCGTTGTACGCGTGACGCGAGCGTGAGTTCAAGGGGAACTTGTGTATGCGATACGTGGACGAGGCTAGTACGAACGCAGGCAAAGCAAGGTGTGAATCGTGGGCGTAGCTGAGCGTGAACGAATATGAACGGAACTTGAACGTCCAAAGTGACGTGTAAACTGGGGTTAGGAACCGCAGACCCGATGGCGGGGAAATTCAACCGCTCTCTCGTGGAATCGGTGCGTCGTACAACTTGCAGCTTCAGGAAGGGTGGCGTCTTGCACTCTGCCTCTGAAGGATACGTAGAAACTTGACTTGCTGGGGCACTCGCTGTGCCGACTGATAATTTTGACTCGAGAAATGTGTGGTTCACTCGCTCGCTAATGTTCACGACCTTTGCTGTGCCTCTGATTAGTTCGATACTTCTGAATCTGATTCGGAATCCGCGAATCAGTATTTCATTTCAGCTCATTTAATCAGTATTAAGTTTTAATTAATTTAATTAAATTTATTAAATATTCAATGGTCAGTGTTGAAAGATATATTGAAACAACAAAAGTAAAATATTATTGGAAGAGAAGAATGATTATTTAATTAAACTTTTCCTGTAACAAAGCTTTGTTTTATTAGTATAAATATTGCGATATCAAATATATAGAGTTTAATCAGAAACGTGGGAGTATGACCTGACCGATGATGGCATCAACCCATGCCATGTGATCATCCCAGTCCCTGTCGTAAATCGAACTATACTCAATTTTCTTTGATGCCGAGAGGCGAAAGGATTTCAGGTAGAAACGTGAGAGCATGACATGACCGATGATGGCATCAACCCTTGCCATGCCATTATCCCAGTCCCAGTCCCTGTACCAAATCGAATTTCTATGCGATTCAATTTATTCAACTAACTACCAAATTCTACTAAAATTTCACGAGCTACGTGTGACTTGCCTGATTCGGAATCCGCGAGAAATGAGACCGAATCCGGGTCGTCCACCGTTTTTATTCCCTCAACTTTCAACAATGACCATTGGTGAAATGTAGTTAGGTTTTTGTTGCTCGCCGTGGTGGTTTATTGCCTTCTTCGTGTTGCTCTTTTCGTAATCATATCGCCATCCTGCTCTTGCGCATGGTTCCCTTATGGTCATAGCTGAGTCATCGTTGGTATGGGTACCAATTACTCGAACCTTTGGTCGGAGTAACCTTTCCGCTGTTCGCCCCTTTACAGAGCATTTAGGTATACATGTTCAAAGGTATGTTTACACTTGTTGGATTTATTTTAGTTTTCTGAGATATTATATAAAACCAAAGAAAATCCTCGCAAGGAAAAAATAAAAATAAGAAAATTCAGGCGTAAATAAAAAAAGAATAACAAATAAAAACTAGAGAGTGGACTATCTTCGGCTATACCGAAGTTGAAATACCCCCACACAGTAGGAAGAAGTACCTCGAACATAAAAAATGTGGTCTCAAGACCCTATTTGGAGCCAATTATAGGTGGTTTTGGACCCCGGACCATGTCCAAAATCCATTTCTAAAAATTTCCAATCAAATCCACCAAAAAAAAAAAAAAATTGGTCTCAAGACCCCATTTAGACCCTTATATATGTGGCTTCGGAACCTCGGACCATGTCAAAAATACGTTTCTAAACATTTCCAGACAGACGGACGGACAGACTGACGGACATCGCTAAATCGACTCAGGAGGTGATACTGATCAAGAATATATATACTTTTCCATACCGGACGCGCCTCCTTATGGGCGTTACAAACGTTGTGACAAAGTTAGTATACCCTGCCACAGTGAGTGTGGGGGTATAAAAAGAATAATAATAAAAACAAAAAATATAACTTGGAATGTGATGACCCATATTTTTGAGTCGTCGCTCCATTTGACTTTCGTCGATTTCTCAGTATATTCAGAGACTATATTTGGAGTTCCTTAGCAATGAGAAACATACCAAACAAGCTCATAAAAATAATCCGAGCGCATTACGAAGGGTTTATGTGCCGCCTACTCCACAATAACCAACTCTCGCAACCAATCGAACCCAAAACCGATGTCAAACAAGGCTGTCTGCTATCTCCGCTTCTCTTCCTCATAACACTAGATGACACGGCCTTCCCTGGGACTTCTGGGGTCACCTGGAGGAACTAGCATACGCTGACGACTTTGCGCTACTCTCGGTCAAAAGATTGGATATGCAAAACAAAACTCAACTTCCTAAGCCACCACGCCAACACAGTCGGTCTTCGAATTAATTCCACCAAAACGAAGTCCATGTCAACTGGTGATTCGAAACCCACCTTCAACGTGTACTTATCGAAGAAGTATCGTCTTTCAACTACCTTGGCAGCATTTTAACAGCTGATGGAGGTACCCTTGAAGATATCCGTTTGAGAATAAATAAGGCGAGAGGTTCTTTCGCTCAACTGCAAAACATCTGGAAGTCGAGCATCTACAGAACGCGCACCAAACTGCGTATTTGGTGGCCACGCACAATATCCAACTACGACCTCCTTATATCTACACCGAACCAAAAAAATGCAAAAAATACCATCCAATCTTCAATTTTCGTTGACAAAATATGGCCGATAATAAATGATATCAAATTAGATGCCGTTGGATATGAATAATGCAGAATTGATATAAAAAGTGGTGAATTGATGGGATACCAACTACAATTTGATGTGAAAAGAAAATGGAATTGATGGGATCCCAACTGAATTTTGATATGAAAAAAAGGGGAATTGATGGGATCTCAACTGACTTTTGATATGAAAAATAAAGGAAGTGATGGGATACTAACTTAATATTGATGTGAACCCGTTTTGAAATGATATGAACCAATTTTGTTATGAAAAAATTGTAATTGATAGGATACCAACGTAATTTTACATGAATCATACCATACATTCAATTTATCACGAATAAAACGCGAATGGTGATAAATATTTACATATTTATTGTAATTTTAAATTAACAGTGAAGTATAAATACATGTTATATGACAATATAATCAGGGTTGTTGAGGAGATTAATTGCTGTAGGAATTGGAATTGAAGAATTCGTTTAACAAGCAGTATCCAGTGACGTCACGACACAACGTCGATTACAACAGTTGTTGGTAAGGCGATATGTTTGTGTTAATAATTTTTGTTAATAATTCTCTGAAAGCTAAAATTTCTTTCAGAACTATGCAAATTGTATATGAAAAACATTGAAATATTTCCCAATAAAGCCCGAAACACAATATTTTTCACTTTATTTTCACTTTTTTTGTAAGACTTTTTACGAGTTGCGCTTTTTAAGTTGCACTTTCACGAGAACGCGTAAAAATTAGGATTACTTTTTTTTTCTCAGATACAACATTTGAATCAAAATCTACTTGATCGATTTAAAAATTGTTTGCACAAGAGATAGAAAATTCTAATCGAAACTTAATTGTTTCATGTAAATTTACGTGAGTTTCTTAATATTGATGGTATATTAATTGATAAGTGGTGTTGCAAGTTTGATGTTGTGAATTGGTAATGGAGTGTAAAACGTGATAATATCCATTTATTGTTTTTCATACCAATTTAACAAAAATAGTATCAATATGACATGAAAGACGAATAGAATGATGCAATTCTCATCAAATTAACAAATTTTGTCATGAAATTAAAATTGAAAATTTTACATGATTTTTTTATTTCAGTGTACCAACCAAACACCTGTTGAGTCGGATATTAAGAGGAGAAGATGGCAATGGATAGGCCATACTGTCCGCAAAGATGTGAAGGAGACCTGCAGCGCCGCTATCTGGTGGAATCCCCAAGGCAACCATGGAAGAGGGCGACCAAGGCACACCTGGCGCCGTACAACGTTCTATTAGAATCAATCAAAAAAACCAGCCAAACAAAAATTTTTCCAAATTTTTTCGCATAGTGTTATCGACTCATTAATGCGGTTATATAGCAAATTGTATGTTTAGAGTTAATTCAAATTGATTTCTCCTCCTCTATAAAAGGATGAAGTCAGGGACGTAACCAGGAAATAATTTCATAAAATTTTTACTTATACTGAGAAAAAAACTAAAAAATGCAAACTAAATTAAAATCAACAACAGATCGCTTTTTCAAAATAAATCTTTTGATTTTTCAAAAAAGTAGATTAAAAAAATTTGGAAGAAACCCGAAGGGGAGTTTATGAAAAAATCGACGTATTGTGTTTATATATTTTGGGGGGTTTTGGCACCCTAAAGCCCTCCAAACCCCCCTCCCCTTCATGGGTACGTCCCTGCTTTCATTTTAAAAACACTTTCATTTGATTCACAGCGAAATTTCGAATAACTATAAACTTTCATAAGGTGTTTCACTTTGATGTAAATGTAAGCCGGAATGCTTAATAACGAATGCTAGAACTGGAATTTTACAGTTCTTGGTACACAAAAATAAAATATCAAGGAGTATACGGAAGTTTCTCTTAAATTCTGTTGAATTTCATAACAACTCCATACATTTTTCTATTACTTCATAGATTTCGGGGGGGAAGGGGGGGATTTCATGATTTCATGGTAGTTAACGGGTTTTCGGTTTTAGTACCACATCTTTTGAACGGATTAAATTTAAAATGTTCTGTAATGAAAATTGTAAATTTTTTTAGCAAACGAAATTATTGAAATTTTTTTTGGTAGGCTCATGCAGACTGTAGAATGTTTTATGAACTCTTCCCAGTGGTCAAAAGAAGGTGTCTGCAGGCTTGCCAGTTTGCCTCTTTAGGAGTTTGGATGCCTTCCCTTCCCGCTTCCAACCTTTACTTATTTTTTATATGAAACGGGACAAATAAACAGGCCTACGTCTGTAGCTTCCATGCGTATGCCTGCTGGCAGGCATGGTCGTAGAAGCGGAGTTGGATGGTGTCTTTTTAATTTCCATTCAATTCCTCGTTCTGGCGCTATATTCGTGTGTGATTGGCTGAGCTAAAAATAGCCCAAAAAATATATTGGGAACATCTATTTTTAGAATTTCACTTTTTAGTTCATTTTAAATTAAAGTTATATTTTTCACTCATTGTAAATTAGATTTGTGGCATGTAATTGTTATATTTTATGATTCTGATATTATATTTTCGGACTTTTAGTTCATATAAATTTTTATTTACTTACTTGCGTTTTGGCCGAGCTGAGAATTGAACCCGGGACACTTGGCTATTGACAAGGCGTGTGCGGCCTTTTAGCACGTTCGTCTACTAATGGCATTATTTTACTATGATCTAACTGCGTATATTAGATCTTATGTATTTTTTGTAAATGAGTGTTTTGAAAGGTATTTAAGCATTTTATTTGCTTCAAACATAAATTTAATTTTTTGTAACTTTGAGTTTTTTTTATATAAATTACAGAAATTTATCGTAATAATTCGAATTAAAAAATCATACACATTATCGACTCCTTAATGCGGCTGCATAGCAAATTGTATGTTTAGAGTTGATTCAATTTGATTTCTCCTCCTCTATTAAAGGATGTAGTAATTATCATAGATGTGCACTTTGCAGTACCAGTAAAATTTAAAAGAAGGATTTTTGCCTTCTGGAACGATGCACAATCACAGCGAACGAAAACAGCAACAGCTTATGGGCCCTATAGCAAAAGCTATCTTCAGGGAGAAAAAAACCATGTATATTGACTACTTTGTCCCTAGTATAGTGTCTTTATATTTATATTAATATTTATTACTAATTATTTTAAAAAAATACTGGTGTTTATTATAATACTGGTGTTTGTGATTTAATAACTTATTCATTGATGCGCTGATTTCATGGTAGTTAACGGTTTTAGTACCACAACTTTTGAACGGATTAAATTTCAAATGTTCTATAATGAAAAGTGTAAATTTTTTTAGCAACCGAAATTATTGAAATTTCTTTTGGGAGGCTGATGCAGAATGTAGAGAAATACAGAAAAAATTATGTAAATTCCAGAAACAAATGTGTATGTAAAGTTATTGAAAGTAAATCATATTCCTAAAATATTTCCAAATCAATATCTAATATTGTTGTAAATTTGAATGTTTTAGAAAATTCAAGAGATTTTCTTTAAATCAATCTGGAAATCAACTATTTTAATTAGATTGATTAATTAAATATTTCTAATAATATTTGAATTGGGAAAAAAAATCCTTTTAGAGCGTAGGTATTCCATTTTATTTCATAATCTGAAAAAGATACAAAAAACATAAAATATCTTCTAAATATTTAAGCACATTGCGTAGAAAATCCATTGACACCACCCCATCTCCCTTCAAGCGCAGGCATACTATCA
This sequence comes from Heteromyza rotundicornis, assembly GCA_951394025.1. Classification (NCBI taxonomy): domain Eukaryota; kingdom Metazoa; phylum Arthropoda; class Insecta; order Diptera; family Heleomyzidae; genus Heteromyza; species Heteromyza rotundicornis. The sequence continues at coordinate 38,166,237 of OX596010.1, forward strand.
TACTACCATCCTCTAGAAGCGAGGATGGAATGTGCAATTTCTTCCCATAACAGGCATGCCTGCACGCCTGTTATGGAAAGAAATTGCGAAATTTACTACTGGGTTATAAACATATTGCAAAACAAAAATGCAGAAAAAATTATCTAAATTCCAGAAACAAATTTTGGGTATTTTGGTATAAATGTGTATGTAAAGTTATGGATTTGCATTAAATAACCTTCGGCATCCACAAAAATTCTTTCAAGGCTTCAAAAAAGAATCCTAAAATGTGTCAGGGTGCAACAAGGCCGAGTGAAATAAAGCCTTACGGTTTATCTCACTTTGAAAGAGAAATAAGGCCGTACGGTCTTATTAATTTGTCGTATCTCTTTCACTCAAAAATGTGAATGTGGGCCAAAATAACTAGTCTGGGCACCACTAGGAAGTCACTAGAACGTGTTCAAAGGCTAGCATGTGTCTGCATAACCGGGGCAATGAAAACCTGTCCAACTGCAGCACTGGAGGTAATATTAGAACTAACTCCCCTACACATTGTTATTGAGGGCATAGGGTACGAAAGGTGTATTGAGCGCGCGGATCAATTCACTCTGTTTGGCTCACTCGTAAAGTGGCCAAACGATATAAAAAAGAGAGAGAAGGGGTGGAAATGGAGAATTAGCAAAATATAATGAAAGGCGTGTAGGATGTAGGTTTTTAAGTATGTTTTATTGATAAAGGAGCACAAAGGTTGCTTACTTGAGACGGATGTCGTAGGATACCAAAAAGTAAGCTTTATATAAATAAAAAGCACTGCAGCACGATGTTGCAGGAGCGTAAAAATATACGTTGGTGACTCGTTCGATGCTGGTACAAGAAGAAGGAAGTTAACGTTACGGAAATGACAGAAGGCCGTCATATTGAATTAAACCAGTTTTGGGACACAGCTTAACAGAATGTTAGTTCCAGTAGGTTTAATGGTATAAAGTTGGTTGCCGTACAATTCCGTATACAGGGTGGCAAACAGGGTGTTTTGACGTAAACATTCCGCCCACCTTGCAGTAACTAACGCTGCAAAAAAATTGTAGATTAGTACATGTAGTTTGTATGGTATAAAAGCATAGTGACATCGAGCATATAAAAAAAAAAAAATTATTTTAAAAGTTTTTTTTTTTAGAAAAAGTAATTTATTCGTAGAATTATCGCTAAAAAGGTAGCAAGGGCCAAATAGGGGCCGCAACGGATCTTTCACACGACGTGGGTCATAAGGGACCCCGGATCTCTCATGCGAGATCTGAGCCATGCGAGATCTGCCGAAGGCTGTGCTTGGATAAAAAGGAACCTCAGGATTTCAAAATAAATCCAACCAGCACAGTCTTCGAATACACGTCGAAACCGAACACGAGCGCGGCGATATATTAAGCGTAGCATTAATACCAGATTATGTATTTTCAATTCCAAATGTGTATTGAAGTTATGTTGGAGAAAAAGTCTAGGTGCTAAATTGCGTAAAGAGTTATGTCGAATATCTAATTGAAATTTCGATTTAATGGCAAGAGCTATGACGTAAAATTTTAATTGGTCACGCTGGGTAGAATTGACGAAGCGGTTGTCAAAAAACTTACCCGCAGCAGTCATAAACTTTTTCTTATGTAATTTACGGGAAATTTGACTAAAACTAGAGAGTGGACTATCTTCGGCTATACCGAAGTTGAAATACCCCCACACAGTAGAAAGAAGTACCTCGAACATAAAAAAATGTGGTCTCAAGACCCTATTTTGAGCCAATTATAGGTGGTTTTGGAGCCCAAACCATGTCCAATATCCATTTCTAAAAATTTCCAATCAAATCCGAAAAAAAAAAAAAATTGGTCTCAGGACCCCATTTAGACCCTTATATATGTGGCTTCGGAACCTCGGACCATGTCAAAAATACGTTTCTAAACATTTCCAATGGAATACAACAATAAAAAAGACTTGAAAAATGTTTACCTTTTTTTTCGGTGTATGGGAGATCTCAGTATTCACGAGAAAAACATGTAAAAAAAGTTTCAAGTCGATATCTCCAAAACTGCGACCGCTATCGTGGGGACGGACAGACGGACAGACGGACGGACAGACAGACGGACATCGCTAAATCGACTCAGGAGGTGATACTGATCAAGAATATATATACTTTTCCATACCGGACACGCCTCCTTATGGGCGTTACAAACGTTGTGACAAAGTTAGTATACCCTGCCACAGTGAGTGTGGGGGTATAAATATCACATTGAATTTTATCTAATAAAAGGTTTCGATGAAAAGCGACGCCGATAGGGATATACATCGGCGAGCTTTGCCAGTAAGTGGCATATGCCAATGCATTGTATGGCCTTTGATGATCACGAAGTGATGCAATTGTAAATTTTGGAAAATTGGTTGGTAGTACGAGGGTCGCTGCCTCGCTTTTTCTCTGCGAATCGATAGGAGAATCGAGAGTAATGCAACACTGCTTGCTAGGAGTAGCAGCACCAGATTGAATACTCTCTATAATTCTGGATTCAGTCGGTATCGAAGGAAGTTTCAATAACTTCCTCGTGCGATCAGAAATAAACCTAGTTTCTGACGCAGAGTCTATCAGCGCACTTGCTGAGTAGACGGTGCCCAAGTGGCAAATGTTCACATCGGCTGTACCGAACAGTACATAAGTAGCGCTAAAAGTGAAGCATTTCTGAATACCAAGAATTGGCTCAGCTTGGAGAGAAGTGGACTGTATTGATTCGTGAAGTGTTTGTCGAAGACAGTTTCCAGAAAGGCGGGACCCTGGAGGAAAACTTCCATCGTAGAATGGGAAAGTTGATTGCAAATCATTAATTTCGATAGGGCGTAACCCTGAAGGAAAAGTTCCATTGACTAAAGATTGTGCACATGGAGAAAGAATATGTTCAATAGGGCGGGGCCCTAAAGAAAAAGTTTCCTTGGTTGAAGGCTGAAATTGTGAAACATTATTTTCTATAGGACGGGGCCCTAAAGGAAAATGTTCACTGGGTAATGCCTGCGGAGCAGGCACATCTCTATGTAGAAGCGTATGATGACGCTTCTGACAGCTGGAGCAAACAGAGGTGCTCTTGCAACCTTCAACCTGATGATTTTTGCTTAAACAATTGATGCAGAACTTATGTCGTTTTAAATTTAAATTACGATCGGCGACACTCATGGTCAGAAAACGCTGACAGGTGCGCAACGAATGTTGTCGGCGAGGACAAAGTCCACAAAGATTCGATGACACATTGGTGTTATAAGTATTTATTGTTGTGGAATCTTTGGTGGAAGACTGAAAAGTCAAAGAATTTGTACTGGCACTATGGTGCAGTAGTTCGTTAATTGTTGCCAAACACTTTAAAAAGCTGTAATAAGAACGCTTGTATTTGGACTTGACGAAAGCGATGTCCGCGTTGACATCCGGGCCCCCACCTTGAACAAGGTAGGTTAAACATGGCTGATATGAAGCCTTAACTGCAGCCCAAAGTGATTTTTTTTTTTCACTTTGAGTGCTCAAATTGACTTGGGTGTGTGTTGCTGGCGGTAAGTCCGCAAAAGCTGCTTCAAATTTGACCAATTGGTCAGCAGCGAGAATAAAAATCTCTAAAGCTGTCATGGTTTTAAAGAAAAACTAAAAAACTTTAAATAAAAAAGCAATTTGCTCGAAATAAGAGGAGAAGGCATCGAAAATGAATACCCGAAACAATTAGGGGTGACACTTGAGGTTGTGGAGAACTTAGATCAAAAGATCACTTGAATAAAAAATTTTAATTAAATAAAAATGTTAAATGCAAAAGTACCCTCGGTATAGGTACTTGAGATTGTGCCCTGATGTGAAAATTAAGAATTCAAAAAAGGAATTTGCGTTGAGCACTAATGTGTAAAACCAACAAAATAAACTAAATTTTAAAAACTGAATTTAATTTAATGTTGATTTTATTTAATTGGAATGTGAAAATTAATTTCAATTTTATATTTATCCAAGGTGGGTTTTGTAAAATAGGGCCGTGTGCATAGAATTTGTTGAAACAATTATTAAAAAAGTATAAAAGCTTCGAAAATTTTCACAGAAGCGATGAAAGTAATTGCACACTAAAGTAGCGCACATGAAATAATACGATCACTTAACCGACAGAAGCAAAATAAACAAAAAATATTGGCCAAGCTATGGTGGCAAAGTAATTCAAAAGGAGCGCATTGAAAGGGAGCACAAATAAACCAAAAGTGCACAATTTTGAATACCAAAAACTAGTATGCACAAAATTTAGCTTTTATGTATATGCTGATCACAAAACAATAAGTTCAAATATTAAAGAAATATCACATGAAATTTAAAAATTATTAAAATTGAGAGTCAGTCTCAAGAAAGGCACTCACTTGTTGTTGTAGCAGTGCACTGGTTGTTAGTTTTGTGTTTGTGTATTTTGTTTTATTTGTATCACTTAGTTTTGTCAATAATTTATGCACTTTTTTGATTTTAATTATTTAGAATTTATGTTGTTAATGTTAATTTCATTTAAAAATAAAACTAAAACACGAAAAACCAAAAACCCAAAAAAGAAGGGATAATCACAACTGTCAAAGTATGTAATGGAAGGAGGGCTGAGAGCCAAAAGCTTTTGGTTGTGGATCGTATTACACCGAGAAGAGGCAATAAGGGTTGCCAACAAATTTTCCAACTTTAAAGTAAAAGTTATTTTCTAATTGAAAATTAGAGAATTTTAATAGATTTAAAAACGTTTTAAATTATTCTTTGATATGTTAAGGTTCGGTTTTAACGACGAATTAGGGACGATGCACAATCGGAGTATTGTGTCGTTTTTGTTCACTTTGTGGTAATTTTATTTCTCATTGGTGCTTTGGGCCTTTCTTTTGTGGCTTTCCGCACGTTCCACGAAAGTGAACAAATTAACGCAGAGAAAGATTATTGTGTTTTTATTGTTGTTGTATTTCTCGACTAAGTGTCGGAAGAATTGCTCTTTTTTTTGTACATACAAAAAAACTATGCTTTTATACAAACTACACGTACCTTGAATTTTTGTTGTAATGTTGAATGTTGTATTTTTGCTGTTTGCCATCGGCTTTTCCACCGTTCCTTCGGAGAAGATGCGCTCGTAAAACGCTAAAAACGCTGGAAAAGTTGAAACCTCGGCGGAGCTTGGAGCGGAAGATGCTGCCAAAATATGCAGAAGTGCTGAAGCTAATTTTTACGACGGATGTCGTTCTCAAAATCCGAATCCGGTTCGATTGGATCAAATGTTTGGCTCACTCGTAAAGTGGCCAAACGATATAAAAAAAGGAAAAAGGGGTGGAAATGGAGAATTAGTAAAATATAATGAAAGGCGTGTAGGATGTAGGTTTTTAAGTATGTTTTATTGATAAAGGAGCACAAAGGTTGCTTACTTGAGACGGATGTCGTAGGATACCAAAAAGTAAGCTTTATATAAATAAAAAGCACTGCAGCACGATGTTGCAGGAGCGTAAAAATATACGTTGGTGACTCGTTCGATGCTGGTACAAGAAGAAGGAAGTTAAAGTTACGGAAATGACAGAAGGCCGTCATATTGAATTAAACCAGTTTTGGGACACAGCTTAACAGAATGTTAAGCGGTGTTCCAGTAGGTTTAATGGTATAAAGTTGGTTGCCGTACAATTCCGTATACAGGGTGGCAAACAGGGTGTTTTGACGTAAACATTCCGCCCACCTTGCAGTAACTAACGCTGCAAAAAAATTGTAGATTAGTACATGTAGTTTGTATGGTATAAAAGCATAGTGACATCGAGCATATAAAAAAAAAAAAATTATTTTAAAAGTTTTTTTTTTTAGAAAAAGTAATTTATTCGTAGAATTATCGCTAAAAAGGTAGCAAGGGCCAAATAGGGGCCGCAACGGATCTTTCACACGACGTGGGTCATAAGGGACCCCGGATCTCTCATGCGAGATCTGAGCCATGCGAGATCTGCCGAAGGCTGTGCTTGGGTAAAAAGGAACCTCAGGATTTCAAAATAAATCCAACCAGCACAGTCTTCGAATACACGTCGAAACCGAACACGAGCGCGGCGATATATTAAGCGTAGCATTAATACCAGATTATGTATTTTCAATTCCAAATGTGTATTGAAGTTATGTTGGAGAAAAAGTCTAGGTGCTAAATTGCGTAAAGAGTTATGTCGAATATCTAATTGAAATTTCGATTTAATGGCAAGAGCTATGACGTAAAATTTTAATTGGTCACGCTGGGTAGAATTGACGAAGCGGTTGTCAAAAAACTTAGCCGCAGCAGTCATAAACTTTTTCTTATGTAATTTACGGGAAATTTGACTAAAACTAGAGAGTGGACTATCTTCGGCTGTACCGAAGTTGAAATACCCCCACACAGTAGAAAGAAGTACCTCGAACATAAAAAAATGTGGTCTCAAGACCCTATTTTGAGCCAATTATAGGTGGTTTTGGAGCCCAAACCATGTCCAATATCCATTTCTAAAAATTTCCAATCAAATCCGAAAAAAAAAAAAATTGGTCTCAGGACCCCATTTAGACCCTTATATATGTGGCTTCGGAACCTCGGACCATGTCAAAAATACGTTTCTAAACATTTCCAATGGAATACAACAATAAAAAAGACTTGAAAAATTTTTACCTTTTTTTTCGGTGTATGGGAGATCTCAGTATTCACGAGAAAAACATGTAAAAAAAGTTTCAAGTCGATATCTCCAAAACTGCGACCGCTATCGTGCGGACGGACAGACGGACAGACGGACGGACAGACAGACGGACATCGCTAAATCGACTCAGGAGGTGATACTGATCAAGAATATATATACTTTTCCATACCGGACACGCCTCCTTATGGGCGTTACAAACGTTGTGACAAAGTTAGTATACCCTGCCACAGTGAGTGTGGGGGTATAAATATCACATTGAATTTTATCTAATAAAAGGTTTCGATGAAAAGCGACGCCGATAGGGATATACATCGGCGAGCTTTGCCAGTAAGTGGCATATGCCAATGCATTGTATGGCCTTTGATGATCACGAAGTGATGCAATTGTAAATTTTGGAAAATTGGTTGGTAGTACGAGGGTCGCTGCCTCGCTTTTTCTCTGCGAATCGATAGGAGAATCGAGAGTAATGCAACACTGCTTGCTAGGAGTAGCAGCACCAGATTGAATACTCTCTATAATTCTGGATTCAGTCGGTATCGAAGGAAGTTTCAATAACTTCCTCGTGCGATCAGAAATAGTAGTAGACGGTCCAGCTTAACAGAATGTTAAGCGGTGTTCCAGTAGGTTTAATGGTATAAAGTTGGTTGCCGTACAATTCCGTATACAGGGTGGCAAACAGGGTGTTTTGACGTAAACACACTCTTTCCAATAAGTATCCGCTTATATTAGCTCCAAGGGACGATAACATGAGAAAATTCAGCTTCACAAAAAACGTTGATGTGAAGCTCAGTAGTAAGAAAGAATGGTCCAATATACACTCACAGTATGGTATCCGCGACCATGCTATATTGTGGTTTACAGATGGATCCAGAACAGACGAGGGCACTGGTGCTGCGGTATTCGGGCCACGTACTAAATACTCCGAACCAATGGGTACACTGACCAGCATCTTCCAAGCAGAAGTTCATGCAATTGAAAGATGTGTGCAATTCAACCTCGATAGAAAATACTGTAGACGGGAAATCGTAATACTATCTAAACCTAAAGTGATTGCAAAATAATTGTGTAAAAACTAATAAAACATTTTTTTTAATGATTTTTTGAATATTGATAAAAATGCCAAAATAATGGCAAAAAATTATTCAATTAAATTCTATTTATTTATAAATTCAGGAACTTTCTCTATCACGAATAATTCTTTTGGTTTAGTTTTAGCAAGGACCATAATTTTTAATCCAAAAAATGTTGCTCAGAAATTTTTTGAAGGAAAATGTCAGATTTCGTGTGTTTGTGTTTCATTTGATTTTATTGGTTTGGAAAAATTATTCATTTTGTTTTAATGAAAAAATTTAAATAAAATGGACTAAAGGTTAATTGATATAATCCTACATAAACTACATGAGTTATATACAAATATACAATACGCATTTCAGATACTTCTATCAATGCATGAAGGAAATTTAGGACTAGTTCGACAAAATATTCAGGTCAAGAGTTGGTCGAGGAATGTGGATCAAACGACACATTTTTAGAATGATCTTATTCTGACTGGAAACCCAAGATTCCAAGATTCCAAAGACCAATCAGCAATCAATTCCAATCAGTATTTTCTTTTACATATTTTAATGTTGTTCAAACTTTGTTCTAATATTCAGAATCAGAGGTGTGAAAAATTCAATTTCAAAAAATCCAATGAAAACCTTAAATATTGTTAGATTATTTGCACAATTTCAAAAATATAATAGTATGGGTATATTAAAAGCAATTCTATTCGATGTAATATAACATATGTATACTAATTTTTGGTTGAATTGAAAAAAATCCAAATCCCGGGACTAATCCCGGGATTGCAATTTTTAAATCCCGGAATTGGCAAAGGTCTCGAAAATTGACATCCCTAGTATGTACGTATGTATGTGGGGTTGTTCCCTTATTACTAAAGAAATACTTCACCAAAATGTAGGTAATTTCATTGGCCTCTACGTAGGCTATATCTCATTACAAAATGTGTGGGGCGTTCGATGTGAGCGTGGCAAATATCATTCTAAAGTGTTATAATTCATGCAGTGTTTAACTGATTTCGCTGAAATTCTGTACGCGTTGGCTGATAAATGGGAAGAGTGCTGGGCATTTGGGCATTTCTCTAAAATTTTTGATTTTGTGTTAGGTGGTAAGAACGGGAAGAGGGTTAACTATGCCACGCCCTAAAATGTTTAAAGAGCTGTAAGTCGGGTCATATTCAAGGGATTTTGCTGCTATTTTGGATTTGGTGCTGGGTGGTGAATATGCAGAGAGTTGACTATGAAAATGCATGGTACACCAACGTCTGACGCTCCATATTTTTAAAAGGGTTTAATTCAGGCCCTTTCAAAGAAATTTGTTGAAATACTGTTTTTGGTGCTGGGTGGTGAATGGGCAGAGGGATGACTGGTTTCAGTTGCTTAAATAGCACATAGTACACACAGAGAATGTTAATTATAGATATGGTGCATAGAGGAATTTCTGTTAAATTGTGGTTTGAATTTTTGGCCAGGGGCGCAATCGTATACCTTGATATTCAACGAAAACGAGGTTCTGCACATCGTTTTTGCTTCACGTAAACCAATTCTCGTTCGAAAACGTTTTAATTCTCGATTGCAGCGCACGACATCACTTTACAAGTCGTTTTCACTTGTTTTAAGAAGTTTTCGAGCAAAAAAAGTGATTGCTCCAAAAAATTAAAGATGTAAGTTGTAAATTATATTTATTGTTGATCTTTGATTCAATAAAATTATTTTTTAGGGTTCAACAAAGCAATCGAACGCAAATTAAAGTGATGATCGAGTTCATGGAGAAGCATTCGTGGATTGCAAAAAATGCATTGCAAAACACTGAACATGGGAACAAACAAAAATAATGGAACAAGTTGCCTGCTATGCTAAACAGTAATGGCGCAGTTGGCTGGAGTGCATAATGTTGAACGTTTTGCGCAGGAGCGATTGTTGAACCTTCCTGTTCCACTTCGAAGGCAGTTGCTAATGAATGAGCAATTCTTTCGGCCTTACTGGATGATAGTGCAACATGCAGCACCTAATTTCACGCAATTCCAATGGACTTGAAGCATCCGTCAGTATCCTTCGCTGCCTGGCAATGTTATCTACCTCATCGCTTTCGTCAAGAAGGAAATATCTTGTAATCATTGAATTAAAACACACACAAAATTTTACAATTTTAATTGTTCACAATCGCGAAGTGTTCGGAAAGTGCTTTTTCACACTGGATAAAATCGCGGAAGGATTCGGAAAGTGTTTTTGGATAAGAGTAAAACGAGAATCGATAGTAAAGTTATGTGAAGCAAACTTCCAATCTAACATCGATCAAGTTTTTCTTTAAGTTCGACTGGATTTTGAGGTTCGATTCAAACAAAAATAGAAAGAATGAAACCAAAAAAGTAAAGGTGGTGTTTTTTTGTAGTTCTTCCTCATGTTTGCGAATTGGCGAACTGGTTTGTTTCAGCTTTTGTTTTGATTATGCGTACAAAACGGTTTTGGATTTTTTTCTAAGCAATTTACAATTCTAGTATTATAATAATTTCACAATTTTGATACATTTGAATTTACATATATTTTATTTAATATTATTATTAAAGCAATGTATGTAAATATATTTAATTTCGGAAATATTTACAACATAGTCATTCGTATTTTGCATTAATTCTATGTTGCAATAAGATCATTGACCTACATTCATATCAATTCTTCACTTGTTCTATTTTTTTGTCGTTATGTCTGCGCAACAACAAAGAAACCAAGAACAGTTGCTAATCAAGGATAAATTGTATTTTTTTCGCTAGTTTTGATTCGACAAAGAATGCTTTTTTTTTTGGTGATCACATCTGCAATTTTATAATTGCATCGATGGATTGATGAAATGTTTTATGCGTTTGTGTTTGTATACATTTTTGAATTTTCTCCAAATAACATTTAATGATTTCTTACAAAAAAAAACTCTTGCATATCGTCGATGCACACGTAATACTCACTAAGTCAATTTGCCGGTTTAAAATTGAAATGCACCAAGTACATAGATTTCCTTAAGCACTTAGTGCATTTCAATTTTGAATATACGCATCTACTTAGACAATTTTACTTCTTACTATTTATTAGCCAAAAATGTATGGTTGTGCTTTAAGGTATCGATATATCAGTAATGTTCCATGTTTTTTCAAAAATCCCTAATCGGCGCTAAGAAATCTTTTCCATGCACAACAAAAATATTTCTACAATGTTTTTTGTTTAATCCAGTCATTTGAAAAATCAGTCTCACTGAGGAAACATTTTTTTTTTATTAGGGCGATTCATTTAAAGTGGGAAACCCCTGGGAAACGATTCAGTTGTGCAGATGAGCAGTCAAAACATATGAAATTTGACAGGGGTTTCCCACTTTAAATGAATACCCTTAATATTATTTATTCAGTTAAATCACCTAACGATAACTTAGGTCTAACAATTAGGGAATTCACAAGGGTCTCGTATCGGTCGTATTGTTGTATTGTCGTGAAAAACTACGATAGTTGTGAAAATGTTTTTGCTGTTTTCCATACAAAAAAAAAATACGATAATACAACTTTGCAACCTGTGTTTCTATGACTCTCGCATTGATTCTTCTTCTTATTTGAAAAGTAATTGGAGGGAATTGTTAAAATTTCTTTTAGGGACTAAAATATTGCAACAAAGAACGTGGACCCCTCCAAAACTCTTGCGACCATCAACTTTGGCCAGATGGCCACTTGCACTTACGGGCAGACGAATGCCTGGGTTTCCGGAAGCATTTTGAATGCATTAAACGTGCGCGACTTGTTGAAAATATTGAATCGAAGCACAGGTGAACCGCAATATTTCTTCCGATCCTTGATTTGGGCCGCATCAGCACCTCCGCGAATGGTGGCACGCATCCCGTGGCGAACGAATTTAGGTTAGGTTGAACATTTGCAATATAATTTTTTCGCTCTCTTTTTCTCTCCCTCTCTGAAATAACAGTACTAGATTTTTTTCTACAATGGGTGTGCTCACAACAATTGTATTTTTTCAAACACGATGATACGACAATACGAGACCCTTGTGAATTCCCCTAAATGATTTTTCAACAGATTCAGCTTAATTTTATAAATTCAGCTTAAAACTAATTTTGAGTTGTTTTCTGTTTGATTGCCATTAAGGCATTCAATCCCGAAGTGTTTTTAAAAATCCCGGGATTTCGGGATTTGAAATCAAAATCCCGGGATCCCGGGATTTGTTCGGGATTTTCGGGATTTTCCAATTAAATACAATAGTTAATATAAAATTAAAGAAAAAAATGTTGCAACAATATTTTAAGTTTAATTCGACAAAGAAAACATATTTAATAAATATTACATTAAACAAAACAAATAATATTTAAATAAATATAGTCAAACAAAAAGCAATTCTTTTTAAATTAGATTGATCGAAAAAATTATTTTTTTTGCCACGCTGAATCCGAATATAATCATAAAATTCTGCCAGCTCCATTTCATGCTAAACACGAAAAACTTACTTTCAGTAGTTTTAGTATTATAGCGGGAACGGATACACCAATTGTTGTTTAAAACTATTAAAATTGGTGTCCATTCAAAAGTAAAACACACACCAAACCATTTATCCAATTCGTAAAGTTTTCAATATACGGTCAAAAAAATAATTTAAACAAACATCTTTTTTGAAAAAAAAAAATGGTTTTAATTGAAAAAATTTTATTCAGATCGATAAAAATTGTTTGTTATTGACAAAAATCTTGTCAATTTTTGTGTGTTTGTAGCACTAAATCTACAAAAGTGGGTTTTTTAAATTTACCAATTAGATTGAAAGTAAATGCACGAAAGTATTTTTGTGGAAAAACGTCAAAAATATCTTTAACAATGAATAAAAAATGCATTTTTGAATCCCGGGATTCCGGACTCAAAATCCCGGGTTTCCGGAATTGAGAAAACTTTCGCGATCCCGGGATTTCGGGATTCGGGATCCCGGGATTGAATGCCTTAATTGCCATATATCCATTGAGTTAGGCAATGTGTATTTGTCGTAGCTAGTATATGGAGAATATACTAGTTTCGTTTAAGACGTGAGGGATTCAGCGGCTTAGTAAGTTTCTAGCTAGAATGTTTGCGTGAAACATGAGCTTCTGCTTGTACTTCGAGGTAAGTTTCGGAATTTCGTCTTTTACTGCAGGAATATTCAAGTCTCTGTGGATGTTTGCGTTTCTTATATACCAAGGAGCTCTGGTTATTTGTCGCAGGATTTTTGATTGGGCTCTCTGGAGTTTTTCCACATTGGAAGGAGAGGCTGTACCCCAGAGTTCAATTCCATACGTCAATATGGGTTTTATATTACTTTTGTATATCAGGACTTTGTATGTGAGATTTAGTTTTGACACTTTTGAGATTAGCCAATTTAATCCCAATTGTTTTAATTTAATCTGAGTGATTTTGGATTGAATGTGCTTATGCCATGTGAGTCGGCGATCGAGGTGCATACCAAGGTACTTTTCGGTGCTTTCAGGAACAGCTTGGTCGTTTATTTTCAGAGCAGGGCACGTGCTCCTTCTTAGGGCGAAGGTTAAGTGACAGCTTTTGGATTCATTGACCTTGATTTTCCATCGTGATAGCCAATTACTTATAGTGTCCAAGTCGATATGAGCGTCCTATCACTTTTGGGCATATCTGCAGTATAAAGAATATATAGCAGGGGCGCAGGGACACATCCTTGAGGTACTCCGGCCAGTATTTCGTATTTTCGGAAGCTTTTACATTTTACTACAAATTTTCTATTCTTGAGATAGTTTTTGAGTAGGCAATACATATTATGTTGTAGTTTGTAGATTAGTCCTTCATGCCAGACTTTATCATAGGCCTGCGTGCACACAAAAAAAAAAGTAGGTAAATCTAACCAAAAAAGACGGTTAAAAATGCAGCAACCAAAAAACGTGGTAAATGGAACCAACTCAAAGTTGTTGGCGCACAATGAAAAATTGGTAGCGTACAATGAAAAAATTTTCGCGTACAATGAAAAATTGTTCGAGTACAATGAAAAATTGTTCGCGTACAATGAAAAATTGTTCACCTACAATGAAAAATTGTTTGCATATGAGCAATGAATTCATTCATTAGTAGTGTTTTGGTTGCAATCTTGTCGAAACTTGACGCTTTTTTATTTATTTGTTTGCAACCAAAACACGACTATTGATGTCGCATGTATTGTCTGAAAATATAAAATTTTAAAAATAAAAATCTGTAAAAAAGAAAAATAGAAAAAAAGAAAAATAGAAAGAAAATTTAATATTACAAAATTGAAATCTAAAATGCTAAAAATGAAAAAAGAGATAAACGAAAATCTGTAAAAACAAAAGAATAAATAAATGTAAAAATATATAATAAACACCATTCTCAATATAATATTACATTTACTTACCCTTTTATGCACTTCACCCTTTGACCATACTGAACGTTGAATCGTTGCTGTTGTAGTATGACAGACACGAAAGCACGCCGCTGAGCATGTATGAGCATGTGCTCATACATCGCAAGCAACCAAACTCAGCTGAGTTGCGAACCACAATTGGGTCTTTACAATTTTTTTGGTTGGCGAACAAACAAAAATTTTTAAGGAACAACTTGATTTGTTTGCTTTACAAATTTTTTGGTTAAAATTTGAGTTTTACAATTTTTTTCGAGCTAACCTGTTTTTGTAGTTAAAAAATCATTTAACAATTTTTCGACTATTAGATTAACCACCAAAATTGTAGTTGTTGTTTGTGTTTTCCATATAAAATAAAAAATTGTTTTTTTACAACGTTTTTCGGTTAGATTAACCCATCTTTTTTTTTCTGTGTGATATCAAGGAAAATAGCGGAGCAGTACTGTTTGTTTTCAAAAGTGTTTTTTAATGAGTCGACAATGCGAGGCACTTGCTCTATAGTGCCATGCTTTTCTCGAAAGCCGAATTGGTGATCGGGAATCACTTTTTTATCTAGAATTTTGGGTAAAATCAATTTTACTAGGAGTTTTTCGAAGAGTTTCGATATTACAGAGAGCAAACTTATAGGCCGGTATGATGTCACATTACTGGGATCTTTTCCAGGTTTGGGAATCATTGTAACTTGAGAAAGTTTCCAGTTGTCTGGATAGTGATATGTTCTGAGAATCGCGTTTTATCATTGTGGGCGTCATTAAATCTGGTCCTGATGCTTTCTTTGGATCCAAGCAGTTGTGTATTGCCTCCACAAGTTCATTTTTCTTAATCGCGACTATACTAGAGGTATTGTGTGGGATTAATCTTGGTAATGGGATATCACCAGTTGTCGCGTTTGGGGTGAACACGCTTTTGAAGTGGTTGGCAAAAGCTGCACCTTTTTCTGCATCGCTTCTGGCCCAGTTTCCGTTTAGAAGCCGTATGGGAGGTTCCGCAAGCACAGGCTTCTTTCATATTTTTAGCAGCACACCAGAGAGAGTAATTTGTTGATTTTGTGGGTTCGAGATGTTTAACGAATTGTTGGTAGTCACTTTACATTATAGCTGTTTTTGTAGATGTCTCGTAATATCTTTTAGTTGTTTTTTCAAGTTGGGCGATCTGTGGTTCTGCCATTTGCGGCGTATTTGCCTTTTCTTTTTTAAAAGCTGATCTATATATATTAGAGTACAATTCGCGTAACCGCCAGTTGAGCTATTTGGGCTTGGAGCGGGAGTAGCCGCTGTAGCTGCTTGGGAAAGCAAGAGTGTGAAATTACTTACAGCTGTGTTTTTTTCATCTTTGGTTTTTAGTGACACATTAGGGTTAATGTGGGAGCTTATGTAATGCCCATATTTGAGCCAGTTTGTGAGTTTACTGGTCAAATTATTTGGTGGGTTGACCTCAGAGCTTGGGATGTACTTTATTGTGATAATATGTTTTCTATGAACACTTGCAGAGTTTGTTCAAGAGAACTGCTAGGGGGAGCAGGCTGGGTGTGCACGGGTTTTAAGCTTTGTCCTTTTAAAGCGCTGGCGTAGGAAACGCCTTGATTTATATTGGGATTTACATAAGTACATAATGGATTGTGAGGGATTGGTTGGAATTTTTTGGAGGGAAAACCAAGGCTTTGGGAAGAGCCTTGCTTTTGAAAGATTTGTCAATGGGACTGTAGAGCTGTGCCGTGATCGGATTGGCTTGAAATTTCAAACTTAAGAGTTTTGGGTGTATTTGCATTATTTAAGCCATTTTCGAAACAGATCGGGACTGCTCAAATAAAACAGCCTCTATAGTTTGCTGTATGTTTGCCACCACAATTGCTAAATTTTTTAACATTTGAATCTTCCTTAGTTTTTTTGCACTTGTTCGTGGGGTGGAAATCACCACATATTACGCACACGCTGGGAAGTGTGCAATAAGATTTTGTGTGGCTGTATTCTTGGCAATTTTGGCACTGAATTGGTTCCACTGTAATTTTGCGATGGAGGAGATACCGCAATGAGTAAGTTGGGTGGGACTCCCCTTTTTTAAGGGACTTTGGATCAAATTCCAGTTCCACTCGGAATAGTGGTTGGGGAATCTTATCTCGATTTTGTTTATTAAAAACGAATTTTACTTGGAGCTTCCCTTCGTTTAAAGCGCTTTTTATTTCATTGCATTCAACAAACGAGTCAATGCCTTTCAGGACAACGGAGAGACCTTTGGAGCTTTTGAGCTGATATGTGTAATAGCTCTTTTTTGAATTATCGAAGGAATCGATAATTTTCCTGTAATTTTGTTCATTATATATTTGTATTTTGGATTCGTGAATATTATCTTTGCGGATAGGGACTACATGAAAGCTATTCACGCCAACAATTTGAGTGATTTCCTTTAACAATAAATTTGAATGTTGCTCAATAAGGTAGATTGGAGGGGGCTTTGGAGCATTCGGCTTTGGGTCCGTACTCGATTTTGCTGTTTGTCGAGATGTGTCTTGACAGTGTTTGGGGAATTCATGTTTCCCTTATGGGGTGGTGTAAGTCTCCGCTTTGAGAAATAAATATCAATGCCTGTCTGCCCAGTCGTCGATTTTGTATTTTTATTAGATGAAGTGATAGAGAGCCTATCAGCAGCTTTTTTTATTGGTTTCAATTGTTTGTGGAGCGGGAGTAACGCAATGAGGGAGTTGCAGATTAATGTCAAAAGAATTAGCCAGAGCAATTGGCGATACAGAATTACCTGTGTTTGTGTGTGGAGTAATACACTGTTGGCCCCACGGGAGAACAGTCGTGAGAGGGCCAGTAGGTGACGTCACCAATGTTGGGTTGACAGGAACGGCGATAGTCGGAACACTATGAATCGGGGTTCTGAGCGTGACTTCGTGAGATCGAGTATCGTTGTTAGCGATCGGAACGGGGGACATTTCACTTTGAGTTCCGTTTTCGATTTCAGCATTTTGCGAAGAGCTAGAGCGGCACGGGTGACACGCTATATAATAAAAGCTATCAATCTTACAAAAACCCTTTTTAGTAGGCGGTGTAATTCTCTTCAAAACGATACCATTAGATTTCCCATAGGAGTTTACGAGATATACGTGGAAACGCGTTTCTCATTATGGCAGCTGAAGCACAACCTCTAGAGTCCCGCCATTTTGGAATAAGGCTTAGGACACGCCCCTAAATGAGTACAGCAACAAAAAATGAGTACACTAATTTTTGTAATTTTTGTATGGAGCAAATCACAGAATGACTGAACTATAATAAATATTTTTAAAATTAAATTAAATATTTCAAAAAAGGGGCCAAAATTTATATAAAGAGTCCGATTTCAGGCATTTTGAGAAAGTCGGGGCGATATTTGTTTGTGTTTAATTTTATTGAACACAGTGTTTTCATGTTTTTTCATTGGGACCGAAAAAATTTGCGACCGCACGGTAAAAAAACTTATGCTCAGTGGGAAACATAAAAGTCTAAAATGAACATAAATTTATGTTTATGCGCGAAATGAAAACTGTTGAGACAAAAAAATTTATTTTTACAGTCACCAAATTTTTTTGAAAAAAGTGTGTTACTATTATCTTTTTGAATTATGCAGTTTTTTTCCTTGGAAAATTTTCTACAAAATACTTCTTAACCATTTTTTCTATGTAAACTTTTTACAATCGGATGTAAACTCATTGCGCTAGACTATTATAATCCGTGGTGCCAGGTTCACGTCTTTGACGTCATTTTGACGTTTTTCAATGATGTTTTGACGTTTGTTTCTATAAAGTATTTTTTAACTTGAAAGTATGTATTTATGGTTTCAACATTTTTCAACCGAATTTGTTTCTTAGCAGCTCGTTGAATTTAGAAAAGCAATAAGAGACAAACTTATAAAACGTAATAATTAAAAAAAAATTAATTGCAGTTGGCTTACTCATGCGATGTTAGGAGACATCAACATTTTCCTATATAAAGTTAAGTTGGGTCTATCAAAAGTGGTCCGTTCGACGCAAAGCTTCACTGACCATGTTTTTATGTACACGTCCGGTAGCGTAGCTCTAGGGGTTGGTCCGAAATAGGGCTTTCGATCCCGAAGGCTTTTCGCAATCCCGGGATTTTCGGGACTGAATATTGCAATCCCGGGATCCACAAGCAAAATGGATTTTAAAAAAAATAAAAAAATGTTTTTTATATGTTGTTATTGGAAAACTGATAGTTTTAGCTTTAATAAAAAAACTTAAACATTAATTTCAATTTATTAAAGGTACAAATTAATTAATTTTTTTATTTTCAGTATTTGAGTTTCCGTTTCTTTAGGAACGACACAATTCAATTCAAAATATGCTTAAGTAAAGTTTCTGAAATTACTTTTGTATCAGTTTTACTTAATTATTTTTACTAAGCAGTTAATTTTTGTGCGTTCGCTAAGACTGAAAATACCAATTTTCTTCTGAAATAAATATAAATTTTCAAGCACAAAAAATTTTATTCGTAATTTTTTTAATAAAAAAAAAAAATCCCGGGATACGGTCCGAAGCCACTAAATTGGGCCATTGCCCAAAATAATTGTCAGACAACCCAACAAGATTTTGTTCTATAAACCCAAGTAAGGTATTCTTATAGATTTTTGGACGCTGAACAAAATGGCTTTCTCATTGGAGTCACTAAATTTTTCCATAGCGTCAGGTTTTTGAGGAATTCAGGAATTCAGTGGGTAAGTTTCAGTCGAGCCAAGGCGAATTATATATACCCTACACCTACTAGGCCATATTGGTTCCGCCATCTTGAATTTTGAAATTCCGAGCTTCTGCAATCGTATTTACAAGAAAAGAGGACGGACAGACGGACGGACAGACGGATAGGGCTAAATCAACTCAGGAAGTGACGCTGATCAAGAATATACATATATAGTTTTCTATACCGGACACGTCTCCTTCTTGGTGTTACAAACATCAGACCAAAGTGAATATACCCACACCTCATGAGGTGTAGGGTATACAAATGAATGACAAGTTTCGAAATATTAATTTAGCTTGTATGAGATTTTTATTTTCGCTCAAAGTTTATGTTTATGTAGTCGTTTATTGTTATGATTATTCTTTAAAATAGATTGTAAATTTGCGGTATCAATTTCCAAAGATATGAATACTTGAATGGTAAATCCTTTTAATTTTACACCCCAAATGCAAAATGATTTTGTTTAGACTCACTAAACGAAGCAATTCTATAGACGACTTCGTGTTCAGAATAAAAAAATATTTAGGTTTGCTTTTTGGAGTACCACGTTCTATTTCACTGTAACTTAGAGTCATACTATACTCCAAAAAAATTAATACCACTGAACTAAACCATTCATATATTCAAAACAAAAAATCGTAAAAATATGAGAAATAGCTTGATTTAAAAATAAACGTTAGTACTAAACAATGACGTAATAATTAAAAAAAAATTAGTTTACTCTTGAGAAATAAATGCATTTTGCCAATTCGACCAATTTTTAAGTCCTTGGTCCTGAAACCTACGTTTGGTTTAAGGAGTATCAAAACCTTCAAATTTTGCGGGGTAGTGTTATCCCTACATTTTATTTTATATATAAATTCATATATATGTATGCAATGTGAAACTTTAAAGAATAAGTACTAAATTTTTTGTTTTGTTATTAATTGTTTTTTTATAATAATAAAATATGGTACTAAACTTATAAAATGAGTATAAAACCACACAAAAGACTTATTACTCTATTAAAATACTTTAGATTTAACAAATAATACAAATTTTGTTCTTTTAAATCGTTTTTTCTTCACAAATCTGGCATTTAACCATTTTGACGTTTTTTAGACCCAATGACGTTTTTTTAAAGCCAAATTGACGTTTTCTTTCAGCATAACCTGGTAACACTGCCTATAATTACAATTTTTTAAACTCTCTTCTGATTATTTCATACAAAAAGTTTACAAAATTCAAATTATAAGAAGAATTACTGTTCGGAAAGAAAAAATTATTAAGAAGTATTTTGTAGAAAATTTTCCAAGGAAAAAAGCTCAAAAAGTACACAATTTAAAAAAAATAAAAATTTTCCTCGCAACAGTTTGCCCTAATAAATTGATGTTCATTTTATACTTTAAACATTCAACCATTTTTCGGTTCGTCAAATGTTTAATTTTGATTACAAAAAATTCATTTTGATTAAAGGGAATAATAAATAATAACACAAAAGTTAAATTAAAAGTGTATTTGCAACACTGTGGTCTTTTGATTCGTACATGGAACATCACTGTTACTATCAAAATGGCGCTATATCAAAAGTAATGCAACCTAATGCGATATATGGGACTCTTCTTTCGTTTGATAGTTAGTTGCGAAAACTACAAACAAATAAGTAGCCGCTACTTAAACCATTAGTGGTATGTTTATTGTAGGCAGTGAATTGCTCTGATCAAGAAATAGTAGCGATTCAATATTAAGATTTTTTGTCAGCTCATGTTACCAAAATATTTCTATACGCACTGTCTGCGGACTACAATTCACCGCCATGAACTACTTGTGTTACTTGGGTATGTATTGCAAATATGTATCAAATGAAATATATTTACAATGCTCATATAAAAATATTAAATAAAAAACATGAAAATCAAAATTGAATAAAATTGGGAAAATGTTTGAAAGCAAGAATTGTGAAGATCACCAAAATACAAGAATTTTAAATTGCTTGAAAAACCGTTTTGTACGCATAATCAAAACAAAAGCTGAAACAAACCAGTTCGCCAATTCGCAAACAGGAGAAAGAACTACAAAAAAACACCACCTTTATTTTTATCTTACTTTTTTTGGTTTCGTTCTTTCTATTTTTGTTTGAATCGAACCGAAAAATCCAGTCGAACTTAAAGAAAAACTTGATCGATGTTCGAAAGTTCCTCAAAAATTTGTAAAAAAATTCCAACCACATTTTAACAGAAATTCCTCTATGCACCTTCTCTATAATCAACATTTTCTGGTACACATTTATACATTGACGTCAAAATACAAAATTATTGCTAGCGAAGATGTGGGTATAAGCTAGAATTGAATTAGTCTCTGTTTTAATATAATCTCTGTAAATTATAAATTTATTTCTGTGTACGAAGCCCTGGACATCCGAAGAGTCCTTTGCGACGTTACTATCGAGAGAGTATATTGGGTACATATGTAGGGTACACCTGCTACATGTAATTTTAAGGGAGCATACGGATTTAAGTGGAGGTGAGCACGCTCGAATTTGTGTGTTAGTAGTGCTAGGGGTAAATTCAGATTCAGATTTTGTGACAAAATCATCCCCTAAAAATAGGGACCCTGAAGGTGACACACTTTCAATCAATCCTTATAGAACAATGCAAATACCTGATATGAGAAGGTGACAATGAGAAATATCGCCCAAGTGTGACAATCTTGGATGCTAAAGACCTGTGTCCGAGCTGAGCCTGAGGTGTGGTTCACCGGTCTGATGTGAGACCCAATTGTCGGTCTGACCATCCAGGTGTGACAAAGAGACTTATGAAGCAACCAAGTGTGACAATCCTGGATGTGGCGTTGGATTTTTAGGGAAAAATCTGATTGCTGTAAGGGGAGGGAGGGGAATCCATATTTGCAGCAACAGATTCTTTTTTAAGAGTATTAATTGACTATGGATGATCACCATAATTGGAATTGATTTTCTAAAAACCTTTGTAGGGAAATGGTATGGCAAAGTGTAGAGGTGGTTGATGAATCTGTTGCTGTAGCGCATGTTTTTTTTTAATGACTTTTCGGTATGTCTTAATAGATTAAAATCATTATAATTGCCTAACCAAAATCACTATCTAAAATCATCACTCTTTTCGTCGTCCCCAGTGTTTGTCCGATTTGGCTGAACATTCAAAATCTAATTTTGTATAAAACTCCCCCATGGGAAATTCCTGCGCACGGGCATGCTGCGATATCTCTTGCACCACAGAATTACAATTGAAGAGCCCCACAAGTGCCGTGGACCGATTCAGTGTCACACATTAAGAAAAAATATAAATTAATCTAACCAAAAAACGGGGTAAAAAAACTATTTTTTAATTTCATATTTAAAACACAAACAACAATTACTATTTCGGTGATTAATCTAGTCGTTGAAAATTTGTTAAATATTTTTTAACTACAATCTCTGGTTCTCCAACAAATATAATTTTAACGACGGTTCGCAACTCAACTGAGCTTGGTTGCTTTATTAAATACTGGCTGTTACATACCCAGCGTTGCACGGGTTGTATAAAATTAATAGGAATTTGCGACAACTTCAATGGACGCTGTAGTTGATGGGTAATTCCCCCCGTGAAACTTGGTGCCAGCTGTAATCCCACCCGGCATGATTCACCCAAAAAATGTCCAAGGACGCACTTGGTGGCAGCTGTAATCCCACCCGGTATGATTCACCCAAAAAAGGTCGAAGGAATCACTTGGTGCCAGTTGTAATCCCACTCGGTATGATCCTTCCAAAAAATGCCCATGCAAGCACTTAGTGTAAGCTGTAATCCCACCCGGTATGATTCACCCAAAAAATTTCCAAGGAAGTACTTGGTGGCAGCTGTAATCCCCCCGACTTTATTCACACACAAAATATGCAAGGATGTTTTGTTGGTGGCATGAACCACTCAACATTCGATGGTTACTAAGTTACATTTTAATTATATTTTTTGTTGTATGGGAGGTGCCACGCCCCGTTGTCCAAATCCAATCTCTTATGTCCTATTGCAAATTCCATTACTTACACAATTTTACCTTAAAATTTCAATAAAATCATTAAAGCCGTTTGACCGTGTTATGGGGTAGAAAATTGTATGGGCGGTGCCACGCCCCTTGTCCAATTATTCCCACATTCCAAATTTCATTAAAATATATGCAATAGTCGCTTAATTAGCTGTTCTTTAAGTTACGTGTGTGTGGGCGGTGGCACACCCCTTGTCCAATTATTCCCATATTCGACACATAGCAGGGAAAACATACTATATAACTCCATTCCGAATTTCATTAAAATATATCCAATACAAATTTTAAAGCGTGGCAGTGGGCGGACTGAAAATTTTCAGAATCAACATATTACCAATTCATTATCCAAAACCACATATAAAATTTCAGCAAAATCGGTTAAACACTGCATGAATTATAGCATTTTAGAATAATATTTGCCACGCCGACCTCGAACGCCCAAAGTTAATGAAATGGCATATAGCCTATGATGAGGTCAACGAAATTACATACACCCAGAGAAAAAACAACCTAAAATCAAAAATAACCACCTTAAAACAAGTAGAAACGTTAATGAAAGTCTGGTAAAGTTGGAAATTTTAGAAACAACTACGAACAAACTTGTTTTCAATTTAAAACTTAAATTCAAAAATAAACAAACTTATTTCAAAGTTGTTTTCCGATTATTTCAAAAATTTTCCAATTTATATTAAGTTTGCCAGACCTTGATTTAAAATCGTTCAACTTTGTTTCAACGTTTACAACAGTTGTTTTAAGTATTTTTCACTTCATTTCAACATTGCAACTTTGTTTCAATGTTGACAATAGTTATTTTAAGTATTTTTCTCTTTATTTCAAAGTTGTTTCCATTAAGTTGAAAAAATGAAGGAGTAAAAACGATCGTACTTGATTTTACTATGTTTTTTCCCTGAGTGTACATTTTGACATGTGTTTCATTAAAATCGGTCAAATATTTCTTGAGTTATAAGGGAACAAACATACAAACCTACAAACCTACAAACAAAGAATTTTATATAAGTAAAAGATATAGGGATTGGCAGCATGGTCGTATTTCGGCAACGAATGATGCGATTCGCAATGTCATCGCTCGATGCCGAAATGCAACCATGCTGCCAATATTTCATAATTATGAAACAGCATAACAATTAATACAAGAGAGAAAAATTATGAAATATGGCTGTCTCGTTTTCAATCGCAAAGCAACAAGTGCTGCATAATATATGAATAACCATATATGTAATACTTCTATATTGCTAGTATATTCAAATTCAATTCACTGGCATTACAGTACAGATATATAGTTATCTGAGCAAGAAAACCTATTGCGTATGTGTCAAAAAGTGAAATATCAGTTTGAAGAAAACAAAGGGGCGGCTGAATAATTTTTTGAGTGAAAACAAAAAAAAAAAACTTTTAAAATTATATATTTGTGTGTTGTTTTAGAATTTGTTCGTGAAAATATTTAACACAAAGGACCCGTGGAATCTTTCTAAGTGAATGAATAAATAGAATTTTCACTAGTATTCAAACGAGTGAATTGAATTCGGAGTTGAAGCACATTGCGTAGATAGGTTGCTAGCAATATAGAAGTATTAAATATATGTGAATAACTCATATTCGACACTTGGCTTCGAAGTACTCATCAAGTTCTTGCTGCCAATAGTATGCGATACTATTAGTAGAATTTTAGGGAAGTTTGTATGAAAATTGTTGGGTCGTAATAATAAAAACGTCCTAGAGCAATTGCTACGTGCATTTACTTTATTCAGAGATTTTACTTCAAATCAAAATTGTATGAAAATTATCGTAAAAAGTATTCACAAGAAAGTACCGGGTTGTATCGAACATAAAATTTTCGCAGCACCATACGCCATCTTCTATAGAATATGGCGTCAAAATTGTTTACATTTTACATTTTTGATATTTCGAAATCAATTTTTAAAATCAAATTCTGACTATGTTATAATGAAGCACAACCAAAAATAAGATTTTAAATATTGTGCAGAATTTTTTTAAATCGTTTTCCAGGGAAAACATTAATTTCAAAATTACAATATAATTGTAAACTTAATGAAATATTGAAATATGGCTTTTTTTGGAAGCGCATGAATTTTGGGTAATGAATGTAATATATATTCGCAGTAGAAATTTTCCCCCGCAACGCGATGGTCAATCTCTTGTAAGCACCATTAGAAAACAACGTGTTCCTACGCCAGCGCCTTAAAAAACGCTGACTCTGTTCCTGTAATTAATTAATATATATATTTGTCCAGGTCTATCTTTCTGTCTGTCTGTCTTTCTGTCTTTCTGTCTTTCTGTCTTTCTGTCTGTCTGTCTGTCTGTCTGTCTGTCTGTCTGTCTGTCTGTCTGTCTGTCTGTCTGTCTGTCTGTCTGTCTGTCTGTCTGTCTGTCTGTCTGTCTGTCTGTCTGTCTGTCTGTCTGTCTGTCTGTCTGTCTGTCTGTCTGTCTGTCTGTCTGTCTGTCTGTCTGTCTGTCTGTCTGTCTGTCTGTCTGTCTGTCTGTCTGTCTGTCTGTCTGTCTGTCTGTCTGTCTGTCTGTCTGTCTGTCTGTCTGTCTGTCTGTCTGTCTGTCTGTCTGTCTGTCTGTCTGTCTGTCTGTCTGTCTGTCTGTCTGTCTGTCTGTCTGTCTGTCTGTCTGTCTGTCTGTCTGTCTGTCTGTCTGTCTGTCTGTCTGTCTGTCTGTCTGTCTGTCTGTCTGTCTGTCTGTCTGTCTGTCTGTCTGTCTGTCTGTCTGTCTGTCTGTCTGTCTGTCTGTCTGTCTGTCTGTCTGTCTGTCTGTCTGTCTGTCTGTCTGTCTGTCTGTCTGTCTGTCTGTCTGTCTGTCTGTCTGTCTGTCTGTCTGTCTGTCTGTCTGTCTGTCTGTCTGTCTGTCTGTCTGTCTGTCTGTCTGTCTGTCTGTCTGTCTGTCTGTCTGTCTGTCTGTCTGTCTGTCTGTCTGTCTGTCTGTCTGTCTGTCTGTCTGTCTGTCTGTCTGTCTGTCTGTCTGTCTGTCTGTCTGTCTGTCTGTCTGTCTGTCTGTCTGTCTGTCTGTCTGTCTGTCTGTCTGTCTGTCTGTCTGTCTGTCTGTCTGTCTGTCTGTCTGTCTGTCTGTCTGTCTGTCTGTCTGTCTGTCTGTCTGTCTGTCTGTCTGTCTGTCTGTCTGTCTGTCTGTCTGTCTGTCTGTCTGTCTGTCTGTCTGTCTGTCTGTCTGTCTGTCTGTCTGTCTGTCTGTCTGTCTGTCTGTCTGTCTGTCTGTCTGTCTGTCTGTCTGTCTGTCTGTCTGTCTGTCTGTCTGTCTGTCTGTCTGTCTGTCTGTCTGTCTGTCTGTCTGTCTGTCTGTCTGTCTGTCTGTCTGTCTGTCTGTCTGTCTGTCTGTCTGTCTGTCTGTCTGTCTGTCTGTCTGTCTGTCTGTCTGTCTGTCTGTCTGTCTGTCTGTCTGTCTGTCTGTCTGTCTGTCTGTCTGTCTGTCTGTCTGTCTGTCTGTCTGTCTGTCTGTCTGTCTGTCTGTCTGTCTGTCTGTCTGTCTGTCTGTCTGTCTGTCTGTCTGTCTGTCTGTCTGTCTGTCTGTCTGTCTGTCTGTCTGTCTGTCTGTCTGTCTTTCTGTCTTTCTGTCTTTCTGTCTGTCTTTCTGTCTGTCTTTCTGTCTGTCTGTCCGGAACACTAACCGATTCAAAATTTACAACGTCGTGAGAAGGAACCAGAGCCACTTACTCACAAATATATTCACACATATATTTTGTCTTATAAATGTTAGCCGCCCTGGTGAGGTATCGAACCCACAACGCAGCGATTGTAAGTAAGATGAAGTAGCGAACTAAGCGCCTTCTCACCAGAGCCACTAATGCTCATACAATACCTTCACCTAATATCGATTAACTTCGGCAAGCTGTATACAAAACGCTTTCATGTATATACACACACAAAAAATCATTTCACATATAAACAAAAATAGCTTCGAACTAAAGCTACAAGACTACCGTTGCCACCTAACACTATTTTCACCTATTACGGTGGTGTATTAGATTTCCATATTACACTTTCATATTACACTTTCATATACACTATAATATATTCCCCAGTACAACATTAAGGTCCGCACACATCAACGCGAAGTAACGCAGCCGCAGCGAAACTTACTCAAAAATGTTTCTTGCAAATGCGAAAATATATTTGTTTAAGGTGAGAAATTTCATAAAAACAAATAAAAATGTGAATCATTTATAAATTAAAATTCCCGAAAAAAAAATACTACAAAATGAACACCTTTCTTAGAAGTCACTCAAGAAATTGTAAAAGGGGAAATCAAAACTTAAAAAAATGTATTTCTTGGAAAGCAGATTCTTGCTACAATAAAAGATTCAGATTCGGTTTTAGTACGTCAAAATATATAATACGAAAATAAAAATTGAAAAAATCCAATGAATAAAACGCTTTGCAATAAAAATAATCGACAATCGGAAATAATGTTTAGCCGTAACAGGTGAAAAAATTGTTAGGTGGCAACGCTAGCCTTTTGGTAGTATTATTTCCTTAAAGGTGGCAATGGTAAATCAAAGCTATATTTTTGTGTGTATATACACATTCACCATACAGCTTTCTGAACTATATCGCCATTAGCTCAATTTATTTTATAGCTGGTAGTATTTTTTTTTAATCCATTGCTTGATATTCTTTTTTTAATCTTTCTTTTTTAATGTAACAGTTCAACTTTACACAATTACATCATCCAACAAAATTTCTTTCTATTCTTTACAAAATTTAATAAAAGTTCACATATTTCACAAATGATTTTTTATATGCATATATAAATTATGGAGTTCACCATACGGCTTGGTCTACCTAACCGCCATTAGCTGAAATTATTTTATAGCTGGCTGTGGTCAGTTGGTTAGAGCTTCGGCCTATGACTGCTGGGGTCATAGGTTCAAGCCCGGTGCCGGCCGAAGTTTTTCTTTTTTTAATTCCATTCTTCATATTTTTTTCTTTTTTTTAATCTTTCTTTTTTTAATTCTTTTTTAATGTAACAGTTCAACTTTACACATTAGGCAACAATTACATCATCGAATAAAATTTAATAAAAGTTCACATATTTCACAAATTTCTATAAAAAAAATTACATATGAAAACATAGAAAATATTTTTGCATCTAAATTACACAATAAAGTAAACATTAATTTTTTCAAATTATAGTTTTATTTCCCGTGCATAGCACGGGCAAATTTACTAGTTCTGAATATGTGATGAAGGGGAATTCTCCAAATCGGTGTAGGGTGACGCAAAAGTGTAGGAACTCTTGAATCTAGAAAAACGTCGTCATGAAACTCGCTCTCAAAACTCGTAGAAGTTTTGAGATTCAGAAATTATTGGAATAAAGGAAAAAGAAAATGGAACACAAAATATAAGTTTGTAACACAATATATTTTATTAGGAGATAAGTAATTGTTACCTTAGCTGTATTGTATAATAGAAAGAGACTTAATATCTAGAGCTTAGAACGGAAGTAACATTTTCGTAAGCTTTCAAATTTGAATTAATACAAGAGCGCCGTAAGTGGCGAGTAGATAAAACTATGATTGTCTACATGCAATATATAAATTCAAATTATTTTGGCGTACACCCAGAGAAAAAATCACCTAAAATCAAAAATAACCACCTTAAAACAAGTAGAAACGTTAATGAAAGTCTGGTAAAGTTGGAAATTTTAGAAACAACTACGAACAAACTTGTTTTCAATTTAAAACTTAAATTCAAAAATAAACAAACTTATTTCAAAGTTGTTTTCCGATTATTTCAAAAATTTTCCAATTTATATTAAGTTTGCCAGACCTTGATTTAAAATCGTTCAACTTTGTTTCAACGTTGACAACAGTTATTTTAAGTATTTTTCACTTCATTTCAACTTTGCAACTTTGTTTCAATGTTGACAATAGTTATTTTAAGTATTTTTCCCTTTATTTCAAAGTTGTTTCCATTAAGTTGAAAAAATGAAGGAGTAAATACGATCGTACTTGATTTTACTATGTTTTTTTTCCCTGAGTGTAGACATGCCGCCCACCTTGCTGTACGGGTGCAAACAATATCTTATATAAATTTCATTTCGATACATTAGATACGTTAAAAATTCAATTTTTATACCCCCACACTCACTGTGGCAGGGTATACTCATTTTGTCACAACTAAGGCATTCAATCCCGGGATCCCGAATCCCGAAATCCCGGGATCCCGGACGTTTTCTCAATCCCGGAAACCCGGGATTTTCAGTCCGGAATCCGGGGATTCAAAAAAGGCTTTTTTATGCATTGTTTAAGATATTTTTGACGGTTTTCTACAAAAATACAGCCGTGCATTTACATCCAATCTAATTGGTAAATTAAAAAAACACACACACAAAAATTGACAAAATTTTTGTCAATAACGGTTACCAAACAATTTTTATCGATCTGAATCAAATTTTTTCAATTTAAACAATTTTTTTTTACAAAAAAGATTAATGTTTTAAACAACAATTCGTGTATCCGTTCTAGCTATAATACTAAAACTACTGAAAGTAACTTTTTCGTGTGTAGCATGAAATGGAGCTGGCAGAATTTTATGATAATGATCAGATTCAGGTGGCAAAAAAAAATTATTTGTTCGATCAATGTAATTTAAAAAGACTTATTTATTTTAAATATTATTTGTTTTGTTTAATGTTATATTTAAAAAATATTATTTCTTTGTCGAATTAAAATAAAACTAGAGAGTGGACTATCTTCGGCTATACCGAAGATAAAATACCCCCACACAGTAGGAAGAAGTACCTCGAACATAAAAAAATGTGGTCTCAAGACCCTATTTTGAGACACTTATAGGTGGTTTTGGAGCCCAGACCATGTCCAAAATCGAATCCACCCAAAAAAAAAAGATTCGTTACCAATGGATATAGTGGCTAATTGCAGTTTCTTAGCCAACGTATCAGATACACGGCTCACTAGCGTACATGGATCAATAATAGTGCGTACTGATAGTGATTTTTTACGCACTTCGAGTTGAATTATCGCTGTTGGGATAAGAGTGATAACGTGATTTGATAGGATGGATAAGTAAGTTGGAGGTTCTTCACGCGACGGCGATTTCCGTGATATTGGAAATTGATTCTTGGAGTTCGAGCGACGCAGGCGTTCGTACATGTGAAGAAGCGTGTGGTGTTTTTCCTGGCAGTAATGACATCCAGTCTTGCTGAAACAGGTCCCATTGGAATGTACGTGTGCTAAACAGTTGGAACAATATTTGTAGAGGAGAACGATGCGCATTCTTTGCTCGGTGTTCCTTGAACGGAATTTCCAACATGATTGAAGAGCATGAAAACGACTGCACACATGACATTTGAAGCGTTTCTGAACGAACGAATTTTCGAGATAACGTCTCGACTGATTATTTTTGCTAACCATATTGAACTGGAAGGATAGATCTAGTTAGAAAAGTGTTGTGGGGTTCAGGAACATAAGAAACGAAAAAATAAGTTACTGAGGAGGTAAAATCACAAGTTTGACAACAGGTCGTTTAATAAGACCTTTTTGAGTTAGTATGTCAGTTACGCGTACTCGATTATCGTTACCAGGGTATAATTTTGTTACCCTACCGAAACGCCAATCAGTAGGTGGCAAGTTGTCTTCTTTGATGACTACCATCGTATCTATTTTAATATCAATTTGGAGTTGTTTCCATTTATTACGTTTGTGCATTTCATTTAAATATTCTGTTTTCCAACGAGAACAAAAATTTGTATGTAACGCTTTTAAGCGCTGCCATCTTTTAATTGTGGAAGTAGATGGATCAGATATTTCGGGATCGATAGGAGTTAATATGGCATTTCCGATTAGGAAATGAGCGTAAGAGCAGAGTTATCGGAAGGATTCACGGACATGGGTGAAATAGGACGAGAGTTGAGGCAGGCCTCGATTCTGGGGAGTAAAGTTGAAAACTCCTCAAACGTATACTTGAATGGCGATTTTTCGGAAATGGAGCTTAAAGCTTTTCACCCCTGCTTCCCAAAAACCGCCCATGTGAGGGGCGCCCGGAGGAATGAAATTCCAGCTTAAGCCTTGATAGTTGTAATCGGAAATGATTGCAGAATGGGTAAGCTGTAGGAATTCTTTGGTCAATATCTTGGATGCACCAACAAAAGTGGTTCCATTATTGGAATACATATGGAGAGGACAACCACGCCTGGAAACAAAGCGTTGGAAGGCAGCAAGAAATGCAGGAGTAGAGAGGCTGGAAGTAGGCAAAATGTGTATGGCCCTTGTGGCGAAACAAACAAAGACACAAACATACCCTTACGTAATGAGACAGGCTCTGCCTGCGTAATTTTTGATATCGAATGGCCCAGCAAAGTCCAGGCCAGTGTTTGCAAATGGACGAGAAAATTCGGTACGTGCTGGCGGCAAAGCACTCATTAGCTGCGTTAGGACTTTTTGCTTATGAATGACGCAAACTTTGCAATTATTGATTGTTGACTTAATTAGGTTTTTCGCTTTTGGTATCCAAAATTGCAATCGAATTAGGCGAAGCACCAACTGATTGCCACCGTGGAGCGAAATCTGATGTGTAAACCTTACGAGCAGTCTGGAGAACTGACAATTGTACGGTAAAATGATTGGATGTCGTTCGCTATATGACATTGTAGGAGAAGAGACAAGCCTGTCACACACTCTAAGTATACCAGAATCGTCCATGAATGGATTTAAATTTAGAATGGAACTAGAATTTACTAATGGTTCCTTTAACGTCAAGCTGTGACATTCGTTAGGATACGAAAATCTTTGGCATATAGTAACTAGTCGGTTTCTAGTATTTACAGCTTCAGCACTTGAAATAATTGGCGAATTATAGGAGAAATTTCATCGATGGGTTGGATGGGTTCGTAAAAAGAAACGAAATATATACGAAACTATGCGAATTGCTTTAGGATACGATGGAAAGCGTTCTAATACGTCTTCGTAATCTTGAAAATATGAAAATAAACATTTTTTAGACTTTTTCTCACTATCAGTATCAGAAATATTTTCTTGAGTGGATTTTGGCCATAACGAGTGTGAGAATTTTCGGAAAGTTCTTGTGGTTGAACACCACGGGTAGCCAGATCTGCTGGATTTGATTTCGAGTCGACATGAAACCAGTTTGTACAGCCAACAGTTTGGACAATTTCGGACACTCGGTTTGCTACAAAAGTTGCCCATTGGCACGATGGTTTTCGAAGCCAGGCGAGGACTATAGTGGAATCTGTCCAAAAATACACATTTTGAGTTTGGATTCCCAGTGGAGGCAAAATAGAGTCGACCATATCGGATAAAAGAGCAGCCCCGCACAGTTAGAGCCTCGGCAAGGATACAGTTATTACCGGTGCTACTTTTGTGGGAAAGAACCTCTCGTTTTGTTAATGTAGCCTTGTACTCTAAAGGCTTAGCGGAAAAGAGAAATGAATCAGTGATCGCATTCCAACGGATACCTTACGTTTTTGCAGCACTGCTGTCATCCAGCGAAAGGAAGTCTTCATTTAACAGATGGGCAACAGGAATTCCAGCTAAAATCTGCTTCGAATTGGAAGTCCACTTTCGAAGAGAAAAACCAGCAGGTGCAGAAGTAAGTTCCTCTCTTGCTTTAATTGCAGTAGATATGTCGTGCGCACCAACGAGTGCATCATCAACATACATCGAATTTTTAAGAATATCGCTTGCAAGAGGATACACCTCAGCAATGTCATCTGCAAGTTGGAGTAGCGTACGGATTGCAAGGAAAGGAGTACAATTTAATCCAAAAGTAACTGTTTTAAGTTCATAATCTTGGATACTATCGCTAGGAGTTTTTCGGAATAGAATACGTTGGAATTTCGAATGATCAGGATGAACTAGTATTTGGCGGTACATCTTTTGGATGTCACCATTGAATACGAATTGGAATAATCGCCATTTTAAAATTAACAAAGTTTAGTCTGATTGGAGTCTGGACCAGAATTACCATTACCATTAGCAGATGGAACGTGAATGCCCTAGTTTTAAAGTTTCAGGATAATCCTCTTTAAATGGAAAAGTGACGGTAAATCTACCATCCTCGTTTCTCTTGGTTGTACGAATGAAATTTTCTTCACAAAACTTATCGGATGAAGACATTACACGATTTTTTGGAAGGTCCTCCACCTCCCAAAAATGTGAAATCTGCTTATCTAGAGATGCTTCTGATAAAAAACAGACCTGTGTAGAAAATGAAGAAATGGAATTTTGTGAAATAGTGCCTGTAAGGATCCAAATGTGGAAACAAATCTGCCCCGATCAAAATATCTATGGGTGAGCTTTCGAAAAATTCTGGATCGGCGAGCTGGATATTAGGAAGAGTTGATAAACTCGATAAATCAACAGGACTTGCAGGAAGAGATTCAGTGCATAAGCGAATGGTATGAGTTTCATTTGGACAAAGCTTGCATGTAGGAATAGACATCTGAGCGGAATATGCATTGAGTTTCTTATAATCTGCACGATTATTTGGATTAGAAAGGGGTTTTGGAGTGGGTTTTTTCGAATTAGATGTGAGTTTGATATCAGACACGGTTTCGAGTGTTTGATATCGACTAGTGAGGAAGGAGTCAAAATCCTTCACAATGGGATTTGGTATTTGTTACTCAGAGATTGCTCCCAAAGTGCTAGGGTAGCGTCTGGTAACCTTGAGGAGCACAGAAATGTAAATATAGCATCCCAATTGGTGATATCTATATTATATAGCAGAAGCGCAGAGATACAACCGTTTATCTCTCGCTGCAACAGCTTGATCGCTGATCCTGATTCGGAAAGTACAGGCTGGAGATTGAATAGGAGCCTTAGTTGACTATTAACAAGAATGCGCTTATTTTCGAAGCGATCCTGTAAATTTTTCCACGCTATTGGAAAACCCTCGTTTGTCAATGGACATTTTTTGACAATGTCTCGCGCTTCACCTTTGGTTTTTTGAATTAAATGAAATAATTTCTCCACTGGACTGAGTCTTGAATTATTGATATAAATTGCCGTAAATAAATCGCGGAATGAAGGCCATGAAAGATAGTCGCTATTGAACACTTCCGTGTCGCAAGGCGGTATTGAAATTGGAATTCAAGGATCTGGCTCCGTCTTCTACAATAGGAGTTGGAGGCTCAACCTCTATTGAAAGCTGTACAAGCTCACCAATTCTGGATGAGCAACGGACATGAGTTTGATATGAAGTGCGATATCGCTGCTTAAGGGATTCGAGATTTGCTGCATCACCTTGATCATGCAAGCATTTATCATAAGCTAATTTAACTTCAAACCAAATGGACTTTATTTCTTCTCTATGGATTTCTAATGAATAGAGGGTGTGTTGAGCAATTGGAATTGCATTAAAATCTGCTTCAAATTCGACTAAAATGTCTGTAGCGCGGATTAAAGCTTCCAAAGAGGTCATTTTGAACAGATCGGAATTAAAACAATGGAGAAATAACACTAATATAAATGCTTAACGGCAGGATGATTTCTGAAAAAAACTATCAGAATTGTAGGTACTAGAAAATTTTTGAATTTGTTGAAAGTTAGCGAATGAATAGATTTACATTTATTTAAGTAAATATATTTGAATAGAAAGTGTAAGTATATAGAAAATACAGTACAAAAATAATGAAAAATTTTCAATATGGAAAAAATATAAAAAAAAGGAAATGCAGTTACTAAGCGAGAGTTTTTTTCTGTTTATTTGGTTGTTTTCACGCACTCGCGAGCCGAAGCAAAATTAACACCCGGTAAGAACAACCCCAGAGGTTAATTTTTCTGTACAAAAAAACCAAATATTATTCAAATTTAATCATTTTTACAAGTTATTATGGCATTAAACATTTTTTTTGCAAGAATAATATGGTACAGCGATCGAATTTTTGTTTGTAAGCTGGACAGTTTTGAAAAAATTTCTAAAAATTCCGTTTCG
Organism: Heteromyza rotundicornis; assembly: GCA_951394025.1. Lineage (NCBI taxonomy): Eukaryota > Metazoa > Arthropoda > Insecta > Diptera > Heleomyzidae > Heteromyza > Heteromyza rotundicornis. Next base: position 38,201,103 of record OX596010.1, read on the forward strand.
CATGGGAACATTTTTCGTTATGCCAATATCACCATAATGTATGTTGCTTTTGGCCAAATAAACACTATGAAAAATGTTAATAGGTATTTCTATACAATACAAGTCCGTTTTTTGTGTATTTCTTATGCTTTTTTAGTTTTGGATTAAAAAAGTCCCAGAAAACATATTCTCAAGTTACAAAGTATCAAAAATATCTCGATTTCAAAAATATATCTGTTTTTATGTTGAATTGAGATAGTTTTTTCATTTGAATGCGCAGTTTCGTAGATATATCTTGTAATTTCATATAACAAAACATAAAAAAAAAACTAGTGAAAAATCGTATAAAAAAAACGTATGTAAGATATATGAATTTGTATTATTTGACCATATATTTATCGAAAAGTAGCGTAACGAAAAATGTTCCATAGAAAACATGGCGAAATATTTGGGGAATTATTACACCGTCCGGCAAATTAAAAATTTTGATCAGCCCCAAGAAAAACCCCTATATATTCAAGAAAATAACTTTTTTTATTAAAAATATATATTGATATACGTGTATTTGTTTATTTTGAGACCCACTACCATAATATATAGAAGTTTTTCCGAGACTGATGTTGTGTGGGACCCCTTGGTTAAGTTTTAAGAGGGAACACAATAATTGTTTTATTATGGCGGGTGAATCGTTCTAATGTTTGTATAAACAAATGTAAAAATTCAGTTTTGAAATAATAAAACCCTCCTCCCCAAAGGAAATTCCTGCGGACTGGTCTGCATTTAGTAGTGGAGACATTCGTCTCAAAATTAACAGTATTTTTTTACACATCTGCAGTCCTTTTAAAAAAGTTTAAGAATTACTTAGCATAAAATAATGATCTGCAGTTGAAAATTGCAGATGAGTATTTTATGCTAAGTAATATGCAGATAAGTAGGTTATGCTACGTATTATTGATGATGTTTGCAGATAGGTATTTTTGAACACACGTTTTAACAGTTACAGGTTAAAGGTATGTTTACCAAACTTTTTGAGAAGGTGTGTGCACCTCCCAAGATGCCAAATATACCACTAACTCAAAAAATGTCAGATAAGTATGTTATGCTTAGCACGGCAGTATGGGAAATAAGTTCTACAATTCAAGAATTTATTTAGACTCATTTAGCCACAAATTTTATGTTGCTGAAACATAGACCGTATGGGAACACACTAAAACAAAGTGTGGTGAAAATTAGATTCACACTGCAAGTTGTTGTTGTTGTAAAATTGAAATGTACAAAAAGAATACACACTGAGAAAAAAATCAAAACGAAACGTTGTCAAAACGTTCCGAACCGTTGTCAATTTCCAGCCAAAACTGAATGTTCTGATGTTGACAACAAAACGTTTAAATTTTTTTGAAACAGCCCATTAATGAATTGAAACGGCACATTGATGAATTGAGGCGCAAATGTTGTTGTTTCAAGACTGAAATTTTTTGTTTTTGCGACTGAAATGTTTATGATTTTATGAATTGAAAATACAAAAAAGGTTATTGGAAATGCCTATTTTTAGAATTACATAAAAAAAATTTTAATTTAAAATTTAATTTAATTTTGTATTTTTTTTACTCTAAATTTTTTTTTTAAACAACATTATTTATTGATATTTCATTGTTATATTTTATTTACGAAATAAAGAAATGGTTTAAATTTTTGTTTACTTACCAAGATTTGAATCCTGGCCATTCGGATTCATAAACACTCCCCTTAGCACGCTTGCCTACCGCTGTGTGTATTTTGCAATGTTTCAACTGCATTTTTTGGGACCGTGGGTTCGAATCTCAGTCGGAGCAATTTATATTTGGTTTCCTTTTTAACACATTACTTTTTGTAATCTTTTTTTTTTTGAGGGGTCGCTGGTCACGAATCCGCGGTTTGTTTTGCTGCGCTAACTCTAGATTTCATGAAATCGACGTTCAGTACCTCAAAAATGCAACAAAATTAAAATCGGGAAATGCAGATCGGTTTTTTTTTGCACAAATATATAAAAAAATTAATAATAAAAAAAAAAGAATCGAAAACAAATTTGGTCTGACTGAGATTCGAGCCCACGCTCATACAATCTTCAAAAAGTGAAACTGTTTCGGTTGTGTTTTAGAACGGTGCGGTGTTGAACTTTTCGTAACGATAGCCGTTTCAAATCATAACCATGCAGTTCTGATTTTTTTTCCCTCTGTGCAGTAATCTCGACTCACCAGCTTCTCTTTTGAGAATTGTTTTTGGTTTTGATGGTACTTTGATTTGGATATGGGAAAACGGTACACCCAGAGAAAAAACAACCTAAAATCAAAAATAACCACCTTAAAACAAGTAGAAACGTTAATGAAAGTCTGGTAAAGTTGGAAATTTTAGAAACAACTACGAACAAACTTGTTTTCAATTTAAAACTTAAATTCAAAAAAAAACAAACTTTTTTCAAAGTTGTTTTTCGATTATTTCAAAAATTTTCCAATTTATATTAAGTTTGCCAGACCTTGATTTAAAATCGTTCAACTTTGTTTCAACGTTGACAACAGTTATTTTAAGTATTTTTCACTTCATTTCAACTTTGCAACTTTGTTTCAACGTTGACGTTTAGGGTGGAAATTTTTTGAATATATATTTTAACCCATTCATGACGAGCGTGCCCATATGGTAACGCTGATAGCGCTCTACGGTATGTGCAATTAAAAAAATATTTGAACGAATATCACTAATCCGTTTTTTGATGTTTATAAAGCATACTTTGATCTTTCTTTTGATATATAACTCTAAGCAATCGCTCGTCAGTAGCGATCGTGGCTGAAAAGTAGTGTTTTTAAAAAGTGGGCAAAAACAGCGAAAAGTCACCACCTTTCCAGTAAGAATATTTTTCATTGCCATAAAAAGTTATATATTTTGATTTTTTTTTTTGGCATTTGGGTAGAATATCAAAGTATTAGAAAACGTATAAAATAAAATTATTTATAACTTCTGTGTTACCTTTTTATCATTTTGAATTTCGCTGTTACCATATGGGCACGCTCGTCACAACCCTAGCAAATTTAAATTTTCTTACTGAAAATTTTTGTATGAGCTTTTTTTTTATGTAAAATGTAATATATTTTATTTGTATATTGATTTGAAAGTGTGTTTGTATACTTAATATAATTATTAAAAATTTTTTTTTTAATATTCAGATTTAAAATAATTTTTTGTACGTGTTTATATACATATTTGCGTACAAATTTCAGCATTTTTTTTAAAATGAAGTAAATTTTATCTATATATTGTTTTGAAATATATTTTTTTTAGCTTCTTTCATATAAAGTAAAATATATTTTATCAATAAATTGTCTTTAAAGTGTGGTTATGTACTTGGTATGCTTATGAAAAATTAGCAGCACCTCTTAGGTTGATTTAGCCATATCCGTATGTCTGTCCGTTATTTTGATTGGTATGGGCTATTGAAGGAGCTAAATGAAAGCTAGGCGGTCCAAACATTGAATTTATCCTTTGGAGGTCCTAGAAGGAGTTGGTAATGCAAATGGGCGAAATCGATCAACTGCCACAACTACCTTCCATACAAGTGAAAGTCGAGTTTTGTAATAAATGTTACCCAATTTCACGGGAATTGTGGTAGGAAAATTCTCCGTAAGATATATTGTCCGCTTTGCGTCGATGGTGAGTGCCGCAAAAGCTATATGAGCAATACCCCGATCATGACATGATATCATGACGCATAGGAAATCCACGTCTAAGATGGCTAGGTCATGCCGGGCTGATGAACGTAAAAAAGTACTACTAAATGGAGCACATGTGAGTACCGTCGGTGGAATGAGCGGAAGATGGCGACCAGGTCTCAGATGGAAGGGTGTATGGTATATATAGGTTTACTTCGACCGGTTGAAACTTACTCAGTTGTTTTTTAACAAATTTACATTACGATGAAGACATTTAGGCGAGCATAATTTTATCCGGCTGGACAAGATTATTAGGAGGAAGATGAAGGAGGTACCTCCTATGGTCTTCATCGTACACCTCTTTTACAGCCATGTAAATTGTGTATGTCAAATGATGACGAGGACCTTTCCAATTTGAGTTCATATGGAGATATTTCTTATGTTTTTGAAAACCTAAGCAGTATTTTGGTGTAGTTGGAGATACATATTATATACAGTGGCGGACAGATAATTAGGCCAGCCTTTTGTAGTAATTTTGAACGACTACCAAAATTTTAAGAATATCAACTTGATTACTATTGAAAAGGTCTATTCTATGATGACTACCAGGACACTTATCAAGGAAATCCTAGTTGAAAACTGACCTACTTTTCTAACTTTTTTCCTGGGGGCCTATACAAATTTTTTTTGATGCAAAAATGTGCGTTTCTTAAAAACAAATTACTTTGCTGAAGAAACTTTTGTGATCAGAAATGCTCCTGAATTTATAGAATTTTTTTTAACAACAAGAATATACAAATCAATAACATATATACCGGACTACTCCGAGAAATTTGCCAGGGCAGATATATACAACAACGATAAATACACGATTACACATAAAAACAACAACACAATGAAACAAATATACAGCAGACTAAAAAGTAGATTGGACAAGGACGACAAATCTAATTTAGTATACCAAATAACTTGCGGTGGTGACGGATCCGATGTATGCAATAAAGTATATATTGGAACTACAAAATCTAAATTACGAACACGAATTTCAGCACACAAATCAGACCACAAGAACAACAATAAACCAATCGAACAAAAAACAGCATTAGCTGCCCATTGCTCAAAGCTTGGACATACACCGGACCTCAAGAATGTGGAGATCGTACAGGAGGAGAGAAATTATGCAAAGAGATTGACATTAGAAATGCTACATATTATAAACATACCAAGTGAAGAGAGACTAAACTTCAAAACAGACACCGATAACTGTGCTCAAATTTACAGACACCTGATACACCAACAAAGAAATAGAACAAAACATAAACATAAACACAAAACAAATCAGTAGACAATTGGCATAGCACAGGACAACATTAATTTAATTTTTGTTATTTGTTATTTGTTTATTCAATTTTGTGTAAGTTTCCGCTTTTAATATGAAAATGTAATTTTTAATATCATTGTAAAAAACCCCCTTTTTTGTTATGTGTAGAGTCCCTGAGGATGACTTTCGAAGAAAGTCGAAATATTGGACAATAAAAAAGCAACAATTAAAAATACAAAAAAAGAGTATTTTTTAATTTGGACCTATAGCCCATCAAAACCATCAAATACAACATTTTTTTTTTTAAAACTTTTAGATTTAAAAAAATTGGTTGATAAAAATTTTTTTTACAAAATAAATCTTAAAACATTGCCAAACTTTCAAGAATTTAAAAAAAAAGTAGTTATAAACAATAATATCTTAAATTAGGTAATTTTGCTAGGGTTGTGACGAGTGTTACCATATGGTAACGGCCAGGGCTGGGCAAAAGTTAACCGGTCCAAAAAAAAAAAAGTTAGAAATTCGATTCTTAGGCCATTTCTAGGAATTCCTGAAAAAATCTTGAAAAAATTCCGAAAATTTCGCTCTCGTCATTAATGGGTTAATGTAACGCACTATAATATAATAAAATTGATTAAAATGGGGTTTGGGACTAAACTTTACCTTTTAGATGTATTTTTTCTTAAAATTTGAACGATTTTAAGGGTATTTTTACTAAGGGTGTTTTCTATAAATTTTGTGAGTTTTTAGTTAAAATATCGCAATTTTTAACCACTTTTATATAGAATATTCACTATATTTCGAATTTTGAGGATTTTATCTAATTTTTAATGAGATTTTAATAATTTTTTACACTTTTTGAGGGAAATTGCCGCAGGTTTTCTTTGAACCTTTCTTCGACCGATGTATATCGACAGACCGCATGTGCACTAACTACTGAGTATAAAGAAATGAATATGCAAACGAACCTGTCAGAAATGAGATGACGCCGTTCTCTGCTAAACTCTCCAACTTTGATGAGTGGAGTCTGGATTTTAATTTGGAATTATTCCTTGGATGATGGAATCCGGTTCGATTGGACCATGAATATGTGATGAAGGGGGAATTCTCCAAATCGGTGTTGGGTGACGCAAAAGTGTAGGAACTCTTGAATCTAGAAAAACGTCGTCATGAAACTCGCTCTCAAAACTCGTAGAAGTTTTGAGATTCAGAAATTATTGGAATAAAGGAAAAAGAAAATGGAACACAAAATATAAGTTTGTAACACAATATATTTTATTAGGAGATAAGTAGGTGTTACCTTAGCTGTATTGTATAATAGAAAGAGACTTAATATCTAGAGCTTAGAACGGAAGTAACATTTTTGAGAGGTGGATCGTAAGCTTTCAAATTCGAATTAATACAAGAGCACCGTAAGTGGCGAGTAGATAAAACTATAATTGTCTACATGCAATATATAAATTCAAATTATTTTGGCGTAGACACATTCAAACTGCTCCCCATAGTAGTAGTCTTGAAGAAACTCTACAAATGTTCATGCAAAATATGTCTCAATTTATGTCTGGTATGCAAAATATGATGCAAGAAATGATTAAATATCAAAGTCTTTTACTACAATATCTCATATCTAAACTATCAATGGTTTAAAAATATCATTCTGGAATGCAAACGGCTTGTGTCTTCACAAACTAGAACTTCTCGAGTTCTTGAAATAGTCCTGCATAGACGTTATGCTAATTTCTGAAACTCACTTAACTGAAAAACCCTTTTCCAATTTACCAGTATACAGACTCTATGACACAAAACATCCAAGTGGAAATGCTAGAGGTGGTTCCGCCATTTTCATTAAAAGTCGGATAAAACATTATGCTCTTCAGAATTATTGGTCTAACAGCTGTATACTGCCCTCCCAGACACAAAATAACTGAGCAACAATTCCAGACTTTTTTCCATTCTCTTGGACCAAAGTTTCTCGTTGCCGCCGACTTCAACGCCAAACATACATATTGGGGCTCTCGCCTAATATAACCAAAGGGCAGGCTCCTGTTGTACAACAGACTCGGCCTTGACGTGATCTACTCTGGCACGCAAACTTACTCTCGACGTCATTGACTTTGCAGTATTTAAAACTGTAAAAAGGAGCCAATTGACTATAGAATCTTCTCTAGAACTCTTATCAACTTTTCGTAATGCACATGATCGGGACCAGTAGCGCACCCAGGATTTTTTTTCGGGGAGGGTTTTCAAAAATGGTTCAATTTAGAAAACTATCATATCGATATTCTTACTAAATTTATTAACTACTTTGAATTGCATAAGTTAGTAGCTAGTGAGTACAGGTACCAGCTAGAATTTAATCCCGAAAGGTTTTGGCAATCCCTTGTTTTCTTTGTTGCATCCCGTCCTCAGGATTTTAAAAATATTTTTTTTATAAAAAGAAAAACGGATGATGTAAGTTTTTTTATGCAAGAGAAGACAAAAAAACCTTCTAACTTCTATTATACCGTTCGACACTAAAAAATGCACCGTTTAAATCGCATTTTTGCATTTAGCATTGAATAGGATGTAAATTCTTCTCGCCAGACTAAAAAAAAATGCAATATTTTCATTTAAAAAAAATTTGTTTTCCTTAATATTTTCTGAATTTTCAAAGAGTGAATTTTTCTCTACAATGAAAAAATTTTTTAGCAGCAAATTTAACTCTCGTGCGTTTTTGTCTCCATATTATGAATTTTTTCAAACAATGTTTCTAGTCTAGCGTGATGACTTTACATCCCATCGTAAAAAGTTTACATGTTTTTAATGGTATGGTTTTCCTCTATCAAATGCATATTTAAATTTTGGGAACTATTATATGCAAGTTAATACCCTACTATACTATATAACGGTACTCCACTTTAGCTTTAAATTCATCTCTAGTGGAGTCAGCGGATTACAGTATACATAAAGAATCTACATAGAAGGCTCTGAAAAATTCCATATTAATAAAGAAATAAGGAGAAGCTTCCAGAAACCTTCAATTTCACAACGACGCTTCTACAATTCATCATCCTCTTTGTTTTTGGTGAAGAACATAGAAATTGGTGTTGTCAGCAACTTAATACTTATAAATACCACTGTAGCTAGAAGGTAAGGTTTAGTCGTTAGCAGATTATAATACTGAGTTTTCGTAAAATAATGTTTGTATTAATCGAATTAAATCGGGTTTTTTCGAAAACCCGAAAATACCCAGGAATACAAAATTTTTGCATGGGAAAAATGCAACATGCAATAATGCGATTTAAACTGTTTTAAGAATTGATCTAGAAAAACTGGGAGAGGCGTACTCTTTTTTAACCCCCTTTAACAGAATCTATTCGTCCCGATCATGTGCATTACCAAAAGTTGATATTTGTCGAACGGTGTTATACAACATTTTGGACTATTTCATGAATATTACCGGACATAACCTTATTTTCAAGTTGGAATTTGATGATTTGAAATATTTATGAACAAGATGCAATAAATAAGTATTTGAGAATTAAAGTCATCGGATCAAATCAAAAAATGGCCCACATTTTGTGGTTTTAGATTTTAAATGCATTTTTTGATTTGAAATCGAATCAAAAAATGACTTGTATACGGTCGAAAATTTAGGTTTAATTTTTCAACTTTCTTCAACTTTTTCAGGTTTAAATTCAAATTTTCAACTATTTTGGGTTGAGATTTTAAACTTTAGAGGTTGAAAAACGTATATAATCAAAATTTCAACTTAAAGGTGGAAATTCTCAACCTAAAAGTTTAAATTTTAAACCCTGAGATTGAAAAACTCAACCCAAAAAGTTGAGAATTCATTTTCGCTCAAAATTTCAACCTCAAGGTTAAAATTCTCAACCAAAAAGTTTAAATTTTAAACTCTGAGGTTGAAAATTTCAACCTAAAAAGTTGAGAACTTATTAGTGTTTTTCGGAACCCGGGTTCGAATCCCCCACGGCACCAAATCGGATAAAAACTGGGCGTGGCTCCCATACACCGAAAAAAAAGGTAAAAATATTTCAAGTCTTTTTTATTGTTGTATTCGATTGGAAATGTTTGGAAACGTATTTTTGACATGGCCCGAGGTTCCGAAGCCACATAAGGGTCTAAATGGGGTCTTAAGACTAATTTTTTTTTTGATCGATTTGATTGGAAATTTTTAGAAATGGATTTCGGACTGGTATTGGCTCCAAAACCACCTATAATTGGCTCAAAATAGGGTCTTAAGACCACATTTTTTTATGTTCGAGGTACTTCTTCCTACTGTGTGGGGTATTCTATTAACGAAGGTTAACACTTTTAGTTTAATTTTTTTTGATATTAAGTAATTAGTTTGGGGTTTTAAGAAATTCATGTAAATGCTTCAATTCATTTTCAAAAATATTGTATGAAAAATGTATATAAATACGTACAAAAAGTACAATCATATAATATATGCAGTTAGAACATTGCAAAAGACTTCTAGAAGTAGCTGAGCGTGCTAAGAGGCCTTCGCAACGCGCGTGTTTATGAACGGAAATGTCGAGGGTTCAAATCTCGACAACACCAAACATAAGTAAGTACAATTTATATGATCTCTTCCTTCCGCAAATATAATATCATTATAACTTAAAACAAATATAACAATAATATATCCGTAATAAAAAAGTAAAAAATTTAAAATTCATTTGAAATTAACTAAAAGCGCAATGTCTAAAAATAGAAATTTAAACAAGAATAAACAAGAAATTCTAAAAAAAAGAAATTCCCAAGTATACAATTTCGGTCACCACGTCAGGAGTAAAGGTGAATAAGCTAATCATTCCACTGAATGCATACCTCGATGAGCTGCATCGTTTCTTCGTCGGGCGCAATCTGCACCTCTCGCCTGGGAAATCTTCAGCGACATTGTTCACTTCCTGGACCAAGGAGGTAAGTATGCCGTTGAACATACACATTGCCGGGCACGACATACCAGTGGTTGCACACCCCAAAATATTAGGTGTAATGCTGGACAGCATGTTTGCGTTTTCCTCGCACGTAGACGACGTCTGCAACCGCATGAAGCGTAACAACGTGCTCAAGTCAATGGCCGGCTGTGAGACACTGTAGCCAGAGATACTGCTGGCTACATATAAAGCCATCGGCCCACCGCAAACTACGCGTACACCAAACTGAACCCTAATTTGATGAATTAAGATGAAAAACTATGCTGCTACAACAACAACATTGATTTGCATCTGTCAAGTGATTGCAGCCACCGCCACAATTCTGTTAACTCATGGCGGATTTTGATACGACGGTAGCATAGTCGTCGTCCGCCCAACCGTCAACTGCTGCTTGAACTGCAATTTTGACAGTTTTTGGTACACGAAAGTTTTTAATAAAATAAAATATTAAGCAGATACGGAAGTTTCTCCTAAATTCTGTTAAATTTTATAACATTTCCATACATTTTTCTACATAACACTTTAACCGACTAAAAAGCTGAAAATAAATTTCGTTTAAAATAATTTCCGCAATTTAAAATTAAGGGTTTTTGGCTACTTTCTTCCTAATATCATTGCAGATTTTGAAGTCACCAAAAACCCTTAATTTTAATTCAAAATTGCGGAAATTAGTTTAAAGAAAATTTATTTTCAGCTTTTTAATCGGTTTTATTTTAAAGGGTTTTATTTTAAAAAACTGTTTTTTTACTCTTTTTTTATTTTCCCCTTCTTTAAAAAAAAAAATTTGTTTTCCCTTCCTTTTTCCTCCATTTTCCCCTTTTTTACTCTTTTGCCCAAATGCGAACCTAAGTAAAAAATGTACATATATATATATATATATGTATATATATGTATATACATATATATGTATATACAAATATATATATATATATCAGGCCCAAGCGCAAGGAGGGGGTTTTGGGGGTTCCAACCCCCCCCCCCCCTTCCCAGAGATTAATTTTTCAGTACAAAATTATTGAAACGATACTCAAATTTTATTGATTTTGCAAGGTTTTATGGAATTAAAATTTCCTTTTGCCAGAATATTAATTTTTTATGATGAAGCAAATTTTTGTTTGTAAGCTGAAATATTTTGAAAAAATTTCTTAAAATACAGTTTTTATGAGAAAGTTTTTTGTTATAGCCAAATAAACATTATGAAAAATTTTAAAAGCAATATCTGTGCAACGCAAGTCCGGTTATTTTGTGATTTTTTTTTGTTTTTTTTTTGTTTTTGATCAAATTAGTCCCAGAAAAAAGATTCTTAGTTACTGAGTATTATGAATATCTCGAACAAAAATATGTATGTTTTTATGTTGAATTGAGCTAGTTTTTTTTATTGGAATACAAAGTTTGGTAATTTTTACCGAAAACATGAATGGCTCTAAACTAAATCGTTCATATGTTCAAAACAAAAAGTATTAGCACTAAACGTATACAGTTTTCAAAAGGTTCGTTTTGTTTTGATAAATTATTGGGTTTTGCCTATTCGACCATTTTTTAACTTCCTGATCCTACATTTCTCAAAAACGTGGTAGAAAAATTCCAAGATCGCCATCTTGTTCAGCGTTATAAAATTCAAAATGTTCAAATTTGGTGGGGTTATGTAATTTAATTTCTATTAGTTGACTATTTGTCTAAAAGTAGCGTAACGAAAATGTCTTGTAAAACTTTAATGAATTATAATAATCTACAGAGTGAACTATCTAACTAACATTTTGTGCACTTTTTTAGGTTATTTTGGAACTAAATCCAAAATCCGTTTCTAAAAATTTCCAATCGAATCCACCAAAAAAAGATTTTGTCCCAAAACCCAATTTTGCCCCATTATATATATCCATTTCTTGACATTTTCAATCGAAAAGAGTAATAAAACTAAATAGGGGACTATATTCGGCTATGCTGAAGCTGAAATACCCCCACACAGTAGGAAGAAAAACCGCGAACATAAAATCCGTTTCTAAAAATTTCCAATCGAATGCAGCAATAAACAAGTGAGTAAGTTTCAGTCGGGCAAGCCGACTTATATATACCCTACACCTACTGGGCCATATTGTATCCGTCATCTTGAATTTTTAAAATGCGACATCAAATTCAAAATCAGCGACCCCAAAAACCCCCCTATACAAAATATCATACTGTTTTGATAAAATCTTAAAATTTCGGCCGCCATATTGGTTCCGCCATCTTGAATTTTTAAATTCCGACATCAAATTCGAAATCAGCGACCCCGAAAACCCCACTATACATAATTTCATACTCTTTTGATGAAATCTTAAAATTTCGGTAAAAACACGATTTCTACTTATATGGGAGGTAGGCGTGGCGGTCGACTGATTCCGACCATTTTCAATACCAACTCCTTCTAGGGCCTAAAAAGGATAAATCCAAAATTTGGGATCTCTAGCTTTCTTCTAGCTCCTGCAATCGTGTTTACAAGAAAAGAGGACGGACAGACAGGGAAATAGGCATGGTAGTCGACCGATTCCGCCCATTTTCAATACCAACTCCTTCTAGGGCCTAAGAAGGATAAATACAAAATTTGGGATCCCAAGCTTTCTTCTAGCTCCTGCAATCGTGTTTACAAGAAAAGAGGACGGACAGACGGATAGACGGACAGACGGATAGGGCTAAATCAACTCAGGAGGTGACGCTGATCAAGAATATATATACTTTTCCATACCGGACACTTCTCCTTCTTGGTGTTACAAACATCAGACCAAAGTGAATATACCCATACCTCATGAGGTGTAGGGTATAAAAAGACTTGAAAAATGTTGACCTTTTTTTCGGTGTATGGGAGCCACGCCCAGTTTTTGTCCGATTTGGCTGATTCTCGAACTTGATCTCAGTATTCACGACAAAAACATGTACCCAAAGTTTCAAGTCGATATCTCCTAAACTGCGACCGATATCGTGCGTCGGACGGACAGACAGACGGACATGGCTACATTGACTCCGGCGGTGATAACGCCCCTTATGGGCGTTACAAACGTTGTGTCAAAGTTAGTATACCCTGCCACAGTGAGTGAGGGGGTATAAAAATTTGAAAAATCATCACTTTTTTGTTGTATACATATGTTTGTCCGATTTAGCTGAACTTTCAAAAATTAATTTTGTATAAAACCCGCCCCACGGGAAATTCCTGCGCACGGGCCTGATATATATATACATATATATATATATCCACCCAAAGCAAGTTAATATAAGGGTTATAAAAAACGTTTTGTTTTGATTATGCGGTTTTGGGTTCTTTTAAGCCTTTTACAATTCTAGTATTTCAATAATTTTACAATTTTATTATATTTGTATTTACATATATTTTATTTAATATTATTATCAAAGCAATCTATGTAAATATATTTTATTTCGGAAATATTTACAACATAGACATACATATTTTGCAATAAAATCATTGACCTACATTCATATCAATTCTTCAGTTGTTCTTATTTGCTGAAATGTTTTATGCGTTTGTATGCCTTTTTGAATTTTCTCCAAATACCATTTAATAATTCTCTACAAAAAAAAAACCTCTACCATATCGGAAGTAAAACTCAAGTCCATGTGTCGGTTTAAAATTAAAATGCACCAAGTACAGTCGAACCCGCATAACTGAAACACGAATTTGTCAGACATTTTGTTTCAGTTTTTCACTTAAGCGATTTCGAATAAGAGAAAAATATTTCACTTAAGCGAATTTTGAATAACAGAAAAATATTTCACTAACGCGAAGTACGGTTTAAGCCAAAATGATCAGTTCTTACCCAAATTGTTTTCTTTCATGAACTTCAATTTGTATTAAAAAAATAAAAATTTGTATTAAAATAAAATTTGTTTCATTTATGCGGAGTTAAATAAGTATAAATTATTGATTTGGGAATGCAATTTGTTTTCAGTTAACTGGGTGTTTCAGTTAAGCGGGTTTCAGTAAAGCGAAATAATTTGTATGAAAAATTGAAAAAAATCATGGGGATTCAGTTTTGGTTTCACTTAAGCGTTATTGTTATTAAATTTCGAGCTATGTCTAATTAAAACCGTTTGGAACATAATGAAAACCTCTAGAAATGCAGGTGTTAAAGGCGTGCACTGAACTTGGCATTTATTTGTATAACCCCCACCAGGCCCGTGCGCAGGAATTTTTTTTGGTGGATTCGACTGGAAATTTTTGAACCGCATTTTGGATTTAGGTTTTGGTTCAAAATAAATGGCTCAAAATGTTAGTTAGATAGTTCACTCTCTAGATTATTAAAAGTCATTTAAGTCATATAAGACATTTTCGACAAATAGTCAAATAATAGAATTTTAATTACAAAGCACCACCCCACCAAATTTGAACATTTTGATACTCCATAATTTGAAGCTGAACAAGATGGCGATCTTGGAATTTTTATCACATTTTCAAGAAGTTAAAAAATGGTCGAATAGGCAAACCCAATAATTTATCAAAACAAAACGAATCTTTTGAAAACTGTATACATCATCGTGTAGTGCTAAAAAATTGTTTGTTTTGAATATATAAACGATTTAGTTTAGAGCCATTCATTTTTTCGGTAAAAATTTAATTTTTAAAATTACCAAACTTTGTATTCAAATAAAAAAAAATAGCTCAATTTAACATACATATTTTTGTTCGAGATTTTCATAATACTCAGTAACTAATAATGGGACTAATTTGATCAAAAACAAAAAAAATATAAAATCACCAAAGAAACAGACTTGTGTTGTATAGAAATTGGTTTTAAAATTTTTCATAATGTTTATTTGGCTATAACAAAAAACTTTCCCATAAAAACTGTATTTTTAGAGATTTTTTTTGTAAATATTTGAGTATTGTTTCCATAATTTTGTACTGAAACATTAACCTCTGGGGGGATTTGGAACCCGTTTGTATCTCATATGACACCCTCAGATTGAAAAAACCCTGAACAAAATGTGTTTGCGAAAAAGCCGTGGAAAAAATTTTGCATGAAGAAGCCGTGCAAAGTGAACGAGAACGAATTTTGGTGCAAGAAAGCTTAGTTTGAAAAACTGATGGAGCGGCCATCAGACTTTTACGCTAAAAAGCTTTTTATTAATTTTCGGTGAAAAATTTTGTTATGCAGATTTTTTTCCAAAAAGCACTTTTCATAAGAATTTTGTACAAAACATTATTTTGAAGAAATTTTGAGCTAAATATTTGTTAATAATTTTACGGCTTCATTTTATTTCTTAGCATATTTAAAATTTAGATATATTAATATTATCGCTTTTGTGAAAAATGGAAACGCAAGTTTGTTAGCTGCAAGTTGTTTTGTATTGTTCGCAGTGAATTTGGGTACAAATTTTTAAATTTTGGTTTTTGGGTTTTCTTAGTTTGTAGGAGTTTGTAATTTGTGCAATGTTCGTTATTTATGTACACTAGGTGACAAAATTTAAAAACAAAAATTCTTTGAATAAAATTTTAATTTAATGCTGGCGCAGCGAATTTCAGAAGGAAAACAATGCGCGAACTAAAAATGTGTGGAGTCTGAAAACCACCCTAATTTTTGTGCGGCGCGACTTGATCTTGATTTTTATCTTTTTTTAATATTATTATCAATTTATGATGTTAAGTTTTGTTGATTTTTTTTAGTTTTCTTGAATTTTTTATTTGTTGCTAATATGAACTTAAGCAAATTATGTTACATAAGGACCGGTACAGAAAGTTTTGCAAATTTTGAAATTTCTACAAATTTTTTTCTATTCATCAAGTAGGCTTTGACTTTTTTTTTTGCTACTGTAATATTTGTCATTTACAAAACTGGTTTGGTTGTTGCGATGTCAGTATCACAAGCCACAAAAATGAGCTCCAAAGAAGAACTCCGCAAACAAATTTTGTACATTTGGACTAATAATCCAAATATTAAGTACAAAAATTTAGCGAAACTCGCAAAAACTACATATGCGACCGCGCGAAGGACAGTTTTGCGGTTTCAGGAGAATCTCTCGGTTAAGGACGCAAATCTAGATAAGAAAGTGGTATCCATTGTGAAGAAGAAGTTTTTGCTAAATAAAAACACTATTGTGGTTAAATATGTGATATACACATAAAAAAATGTTGATTTCAATTTAAATTTTGGATTTGGATGTTTACTGCTTTAAATATTTTAAATTCAATACAGGAAATGAGATTCCAACAATTTGCATTACAACTATTCATCGTAAATTCATGCTGCAAATGAACAACTCATAAAATTTGTCGCACATGCAAATCGCAACTAGTCCAACGCATCCTTTAAGTCGCACTTTCGTTCCTTTACTGCATATGCGCGACTAACCCAAAACAACTTAAAAAATCATCGCAAAGAAAGAATTTCATAGACAACAAAACACACACGCAAGTCTACGCACGCGACATGATCGCCGAGATCAAGTCGCGCCGCAGAAGAAAGTACCTCCTAATTGCGCACAAATATAAGGGTGGTTTTTAGACATGTTTCATTCTGAAATATCTCACGGTCATTCGCTGCGCCAACATGGACCATCGACTGGAGGAATGTAAACCATAAACAAGCAATTTCTTTTTTTGTGGGATAAGCGAAGGAATGTGTGACATGGACACTTGTGCGTTTATTGTTGTTGTTTTCTTTCAGCCACGCGTATTTGGTTTTTTCCTTTTGTTTTAGTACGCACAACTAAAAGGGTTTCTATGTGCGTAGTAAAACCAGAGAAGAAAGTCTTTTGGATGCATTTATGTATATAAACTTCAATAATTCACAATTTATTGTTAAATGGTTGTGATCACATGAAATGCTATTTGCAGGAAGTTTAAAAATTGTATAAATACATCGATACACCTTAAAACACACATGCAATGTTCCCAAAAATGTAGAAAATAAAAAACCAAATAAATGTTCACGAAAATTATTTGACAAATTTTATTGAAGAACACAAATTTTTTTAAATTAAAATTTTATTGAAAGAAGTATTGTTTTTAAATTTTGTCACCTAGTGTACATAAATAACGAACATTGCACAAATTACAAACTCCTACAAACTAAGAAAACCCAAAAACCAAAATTTAAAAATTTGTACCCAAATTCACTGCGAACAATACAAAACAGCTTGCAGCTAACAAACTTGCGTTTCCATTTTTCACAAAAGCGATAATATTAATATATCTAAATTTTAAATATGCTTCGAAATAAAATGAAGCCGTAAAATTATTAACAAATATTTAGCTCAAAATTTCTTCAAAATAATGTTTTGTACAAAATTCTTATGAAAAGTGCTTTTTGGAAAAAAATCTGCATAACAAAATTTTTCACCGAAAATTAATAAAAAGTTTTTTAGCGTAAAAGTCTGATGGCCGCTCCATCAGTTTTTCAAACAAAGCTTTCTTGCACCAAAATTCGTTCTCGTTCACTTTGCACGGCTTCTTCATGCAAAATTTTTTCCACGGCTTTTTCGCAAACACATTTTGTTCAGGGTTTTTTCAATCTGAGGGTGTCATATAAGGAGGAGTGTCCGGTATGAAAAAGTATATATTCGTTATCAGCATCGAAAACTGAATCGTTTTTGCCACGTCCGTCTATCTGTCCATAGGTTCACAGTTTAGGAGATATTGACTTTAAGCTTTGGTAACAATTTTTTCTCCTACTAAGATGAAGTTCGAGAATAAACAAAGTCAGACAAATCAGCCAAATTACAAAAAAAAAATACACAATATTTTCCAAGTATTTTTAAAAATGTTGTATTGCTGCATTCAATCGGAAATGTTTACAAACGGATCTTTGATATGTTCCGAGGTTTCAAAACCACCTTTAGATTGGTAATAATGTGGTATCTTCGACGTATTTCTAAATTTGTCATATTCTGTGCGGGTATTTCAGCTTCGGCATAGCCGAAATTAGTAAACTTCCTGGTTTTTTGTAACATTTCAATTACAGATATTTTTTCGTTTTCAATTGGTTTTTGAACATTTTTTATACCCTGCACACTAGTGTCCAAGGGTATAATGTTTTTGTCACACCGTTTGTAACGCCCATAAGGAGGTGTGTCCGGTATGGAAAAGTATATATATTCTTGATCAGCATCACCTCCTGAGTCCATTAGTCCATGTCCGTCTGTCCGTCTGTCTGTCATTTCGCACGATAACTGTCGTAGCTTTTGAGCTATCGACCCCAACTTTTGGGATTCCTCTTGTTTTGGCGAATGATTGGACGGTATTGAAAATGGGCAACATCGGATAAGAGCCACGCCTACCTCCCATACAAAATGGCCGCCAATTTTACATTATTTTCGTTTATCTTGAGAAATACTGAACCGATTTGGATGCCGTTTTTTGCATTGGGTTGGAAATGTGGAAATGGGAATGAAACCGGAATGAAATCGAATTGCACCGGAACAAAATGGAATTGGAACAAGATTTTTAAATGGATCAGGAAACTAAAATTATCGATAAATATTGGAATAAAAAATCGAAAAATTATCGATAAAAAGTCAAAAGATTATCGATACAAAATCGAAAAATTATGATAAAAAATCGAAAAATTATCTCTTTGGGGTATTGGGGCTTTTTGTTTATTTGTCAATAGGTAAAAATCATGGAAATGGCCAAAAAAATAAATAAAAAAATTTACTTTTGGGACATTGGCCCCCCTTTCGTACAACTCGAACTAAAAGTGTGCTTAGTGCCCCAAAAATGGAGATGTGGTAGGCCACCATAAAAAATTAATACAAATTAATGAAAATTAATAAAAATCAATAAAAACTAGAGAGCGGACTATCTTCGGCTGAACACAGTAGGAGTTTATAAAAAACATTAAAAAATTTTATGTCAAGTCCCCATATATAGGTAATTTCGGAACTTCTAAAAATTTCAAAGAAAATCCTCAAAAAAAAACTTTGGTCTCAAGACCCCATTTCGACCCATTTATATGTGGTTTTGGAGGCTCGGACCATGTCGAAAATCCATTTCAACACATTTCCAATCGAAAATGGTCGGAAGAGTTTTGGTGGTCTCCACGATCTTTGTTGCAATATTTTCGGCAAGTCGTGCAAGTTTTATGCATTGAAAATAGTCCCAAAGTCCAATTTTCACAAATTCCTACAACTTTTTTGGCAACAACTTTAAAATGAGAGGAATAGTGAGTATGAGAGTCGAAAAACACAGCTTGCTGAGTTGTATTGGTCGTAAAATTTTTTGTATGGAAAAAGCAAAAACATTTTTATAACTTTTGTATATTTATACAACAATATGACCTTATGACCAATATGAGACCTTTGTGAACTCCCTTAGTGTGTGTGGGGGTTTAATTAGTAAATAGCAGACTTGTAAAGTAATGAAATTTTCATTACGCATTACCATTACCATGACAGGTAATGAAATTTTATTTCATTACCATTACCATTACTGCAATGGTAATTGTAATGGTAATGGTAATGAAGTAATGAAAATTTCATTGCAATTGTAATGAAATTACCATTATTTCATTGCGATAGTAATGATAATGAAGTAATGAAATTTCCATTACTTCATTACCTATCAGCCCCAATTGCGTTTTTGCCCTTTTTTGGGCGAATCATGCCAAGTTTAATTGTAGCTTGTATGATTCATGTCAGTTGGGATTAGGACAGTTTCTGAGTGCGTCCTTGGACATTTTATGGAAGAATCATGTCAGTTGGGATTAGGACAGTTTCTGAGTGCGTCCTTGGACATTTTTTGGGTAAATCATGTGAGGTGGGATTAGGACAGCTTCTGAGTGCGTCCTTGGACATTTTTTGGGTGAATCATGTGAGGTGGGATTAGGCCAGCTTCTGAGTGCGTCCTTTTTTGGGTGAATCACGTCAGGTGGGATTAGGACAGCTTCTGAGTGCGTCCTTGGACATTTTTTGGGTGAATCATGTCCGTTGGGATTAGGCCAGCTTCTAAGTGCGTCCTTGGACATTTTTTGTATGAATCACGTCAGGTGGGATTAGGACAGCTTCTGAGTGCGTCCTTGGACATTTATTGGGTGAATCACGTCAGGTGGGATTAGGCCAGCTTCTAAGTGCGTCCTTGGACATTTTTTGGGTGAATCATGTCAAGTGGGATTAGGACAGCTTCTGAGTGCGTCCTTGGACATTTTTTGGTTGAATCATGTCCGTTGGGATTAGGCCAGCTTCTAAGTGCGTCCTTGGACATTTTTTGGGTGAATCATGTCAGGTGGGATTAGGCCAGCTTCTGAGTGCGTCCTTGGACATTTTTTGGATGATTCATGTCAGTTGGGATTATAGCAGCTTCTAAATGCGTTCTTGGACATTTTATGGATGCATCATGTCAGGCAATACTTTTAACAGCAATATATCAAATAAAAGTTATACCAAATGTATATGTTGTTATCCTAATCCCACCAAGTCCAAGGACGCACTCAGAAGCTGTCCCAATCCCACCTGACGTGATTCATCCAAAAAATGCCCAAGGACGCACTCAGAAGCTGTCCTAATCCCACCTGACGTGATTCACCCAAAAAATGTCCAAGGACGCACTCAGAAGCTGGCCTAATCCCAACGGACATGATTCACCCAAAAAATGTCCAAGGACGCACTCAGAAACTGTCCTAATCCCACCTCACATGATTCACCCAAAAAATGTCCAAGGACGCACTCAGAAACTGTCCTAATCCCAACTGACATGATTCTTACATAAAATGTCCAAGGACGCACTCAGAAACTGTCCTTATCCCAACTGACATGAATCATACAAGCTACAATTAAACTTGGCATGATTCGCCCAAAAAAGGGCAAAAACGCAATTGGGGCTGATAGGTAATGAAGTAATGAAGTAATGGAAATTTCATTACTTCATTATCATTACTATCGCAATGAAATAATGGTAATTTCATTACCATTGCAATGAAATTTTCATTACTTCATTACCATTACCATTACAATTACCATTGCAGTAATGGTAATGGTAATGAAATAAAATTTCATTACCTGTAATGATAATGGTAATGGTCGCTCAATTTCCCAAGTCTGGTAAATAGATAAAAATACAAAAAAAACAAAAAAAACAAAAAATATTAATTTTTTACGGTAGCCTACCCCTATCTCCCTTTTTGGGGCACTAAGACCGCTTTTTGTTCGTGTTGTCTCAGCAGGTGATTCTGATCAAGAATACATATACTTTTCCATACCGGACACGCCTCGTTATGGGCGTTACAAACGTTGTGTCAAAGTTAATATATTGCTGTATTCGATTAGAAATGTTTTGAAATGGAATTTTGACGTGGTCCGAGCTTCTAAAACCACACATAAATGAGGTATTTCAGCTTCGGCATGGCCGAAGATAGTCCACTCTCTAGTTTTGAACTACAATCATTATTTTTTTCGACTTAAAATAGTGCTACTATAAAAACAAAAGAATTTTCATAACATTATTTCATTTTGAATATTAAATTCTGTTTGGTTTTTCAAAAATGTATACCCCGAATGATTATTTTTTTAGTTTTTGTTATGTTACTTTCCTTTCCTGCTAGACTAAACATTTTGATATTGGAAGAAATCTTTCTTTAAGCAATTGTTACCATTTTTACCCAAACATACAATTTTTTCCTTAAAAAAAAATAAAAAAAGTAAAATTGTTGGTGAAACTTAAACTAATCTGGCAACAGTGACGGGTATGAAAACAAAAGAATAAAAAGTACAAAATTACTATAATTTACACTCGTCTAAAACTTCGGCATTCATTCGTATGCGCGACTTCGTTTTTTCTACTTCTATCATGAAGCGAATCCAATTTGTTTGTTTTTTTCATTCTATCAAATTAAATTTGAGTTGTTTTTTTCTTTCGCTATTTGATTGCGGCAGCGCTGTCCCTGTATAGCATAGCATGTAGCCAATCAGAGAACGTAATGTCGTGATCACTTACGAATTGTTGCGCTTGATGATGAGAGAATTTGTTAAAAATAGATTTTTCCCATTCACGAGCGTTTGACGCGGCGTTTTATTGTTTGGTGGGTAGCTCGTTCTTTTGGCGTTATGACAGTCATGCATTATCATTTCGATGAATCGTGTTTACGTTGGGGGTTAGTGTTGGTGTGTCGGTTGTTTTAGTTGTTGGTCAAACGAGCAAACAGACGGACAGACGGACAAGTATTCTCTAAAAATGTGTATTCGTAGTGAATTTAATAGTTTAGCTCGTACGATGTTATTTTTTTTTAGAGATTTTGTGGTTTTGAATTTTGCTACATTTGCCATTAGACTCGTTGCCGGTTGTATATGGTGAATAGGTTCGCTTCGGCGGAGCAGAGTGAATGTTTCTTCAAATCCAACAAGTATCTGTAAAAGTATTTGCGATACCATATGTGCATGGAGGAGAATGCGACTTGAAAACGAAGAATAGCAATAACCGAAATGATTGATGGTCGTTCGGATGCTTGAGCGTGTGGGGGTTGAGTTAGTCACCAAATATGTATGCCAAAAAACACTCTCAATTGAAATTCAGGGACGGCTAAGGGTGGCTGGTTTATGTTCGCACAAATTCTATCATTATCTGTGGAATGCGTTGAAGAACTCTGTATTTATAAAAGTTTTATTAAAGTTCAAATAATTTAATTTGTGGGTATTTATCGCCTTTGCCAATCGAGCCGAATTATTTGTACTATTTGTAAACTGGGGTTTGAATGGCGGTTAACAGCCAGTAAGTGGCATTCCTGGGCTGTTGTCACTCGGTGTGCATCCGGAGATGTCACTTCCTCTATCCTTTAATTGTTGAATTTTGGTTTACACATTCACTCTGTTTTGCTCCAACTTTGTTTCAAGTCGAAAAAAAGTACATTCGTACTTCTCTATAGTCAACTTCTATATAATGAAGTGATTTTTTTGGTACCGTGGGAATTAATTATAGGGAAGTTCGACTGCAAATGTTGTTTTTTTTTGTAATTTGGCTGATTTATGTTTGATTTGGTTCATTCTCGAACTTCATCTCAGTTTGCCGGAGAGCACATTGTTACCAAAGTTTCAAGTCGATATCTCCAAAACTGAACTCAACGAATTTTTTTGTTCGTAAGAAACGAAAAATTAAACAAACACACTTCGTTTATTGTTTCGTTTGCAACCAACGTTTGAGTAACGAAAACAAAAAAAATTTCCGCGTTTATTAGAAATTAGTTTTAAATTTGCAGCAATTTAAAAACGTTTACAATAAAAGTAAAATGCAATACTTTTATTGGAAACGTTTTTAAATTGTTGCAAATTTATTTATTATTTGCGGCAACACGACTTAATTTGGAGCAAATGTTTTTTGTTTGTTTTTTCGTTTAAGTTTGTATTCAAAAGTAGTATATTTGAAGCAAACGTTCTCCAAACATAATAATTCTTTGAGTGTGCTATATAGAATGTTCATGGAAATAAACTAAAACGTTTAATAGGTTTGAAAAATCTGCTGGGATATTAATTTATTTATTCCGCAAAAGTTCAAGTTTTCAATTTGCTCCACATTTCCATTTGACCAATATCTTATGCAAATGCATGCAGACATTGTGTTTATGAAGGGCCGAAAAAATGCACGGGCCTAAGGCTATAGCCTTTTCCTCCTAAAGGTTAATCCGCGCCTGTCTACACCTACTGGGCCATTTTGGATCCGCCATCATGATCAAATTCGAAATCAGCGACCCCCAAAACCCCCTATTCCAAGTTTCGAACTATTTCAGAGGAATTCGGTTACATATTTTTCAAATTACGATTTTCACTTATATGGGGGGAAGGCGTGGCAGTCAACCACGCCTGTAAAATTTTAGCATAATTTCCACCCAACACACAGAAAATGTCCAAGGACGTACTTTGTGGTAACTGTAATCCCATGCCACGCAATTTGATTCGTGATTCACTCAATATTCGATGGTTACTAAGTTACGTTTGATTCATGTTTTTTGTTGTATGGGTGGTGCCACGCCCCGTTGTGCAAACCCAACCTCTTATGTCCTATTGTACAAAAATTTATCAATACAAAAATTGCAAAATTTTTAAAATTAAATGAAATGGTCGATTAATTCCTTGCTTTGGGACCATCGCGACTGTTACACTCTGCATATTCTCAATCCGTGTTTTAGATTTTGAAAGCTTATTAAAACTAGAGAGTGGACTATCTTCGGCTATGCCGAAGCTGAATTACCCGAACACAATATGATCCATTTAGAAGTACAGGCAAAGAACATTTTGGTCTCATAACGCTACTTTGCCACATTTATATGTGGTTTTAGAACATCCGACCTTGTCCGAAATTTTGAAAATTTTGGTCTCATAACGCTATTTTGCCACATTTATATGTGGTTTTAGAACATCCGACCTTGTCCAAAATCCGCTTCTAAAAATTTCCCATTGAACCTGTCAAAAAAATTGTTGGTCTCAATTTATTTGTGGTCTACGCCAATCCGTTTCTAAACATTTCCAATCAAATATAGAAATACAGACAGACAGATAGACAGACAGACAGTGCAGTCAAATACACGGTCGGAAATTCAGGTTTAATTTTTCACCTTTTAAGTTAACATATTTATCCTAACCAAAACAGGTTGAGAATCTCAACTTTAAAAGTTGAAATTAAGTATAAAAGAGTTTTTCAACCAAAAAAGAGTGCTTATGAGGATTTTGTGGCTAAAATCCGAAACAGCTGTACACTCTGCCAAGGCTGGTTTTTGCTTGTTGTGTAACAACCTATTTTGCCAAATAATTTTTTGGTAAAAATGAGCTATAGTCCAAAAATAAATAATAAATAATTTATTTGGAGCTCGATAAAATCTGAATTTAACTAAAAAAGACTACATTTTAAACTTTAAAGTTAAAAATATTGCGGAAATTATGAGTACATAAATCAAAAATTTGAACATTTTAAACCAAAGTTAAAAATTTTCAACTTTTGTGGTTTAAAATTTAGCCAAAGTTAAAAATTTCAACCTTCATGGTTTAAAATTTTTACCAAAAGTTAAAAATTTCATTAAAAGTGTTAACCTTCGTTAATTCCGCAAAAATAAAATAGTGTATGAAAAAGCTTGCCGGAGATTTGAGGATTTTCAACCTCAGGGTTTAAAATTGAAACTTTTAGGTTGAGAATTTCCACCTTTAAGTTGAATTTTTTTACGGAAATAAATTCTATACTTTTTGGGTTGAGTTTTTCAACCACAGGGTTTTAAATTTAAAATTTTTGGTTGAGAATTTCAACCTTAAAGTTGAAACTTTTGACGAAAATGAATTCTCAACTTTTTGGATTGAGTTTTTCAATCTCAAGGTTTAAAATTTAAACTTTTAGGTTGAGAATTTCAACCTTAAAGTTGAAATTTTGATTATATACTTTTTCAACCTGTAAAGTTTAAAATCTCAACCCAAATTAGTTGCAATTTTTAATTTAAGCCTGAAAAAGTTAAAGAAGGTTGAAAAATTTAACCTAAAAACCGTGTAGTAAAAACGGATACTTTTACACAAACACTTAATAAGAAATCAGTCAAATGCTCAAATGAAAAAATTCCAATCTGACAGCCCTGGTAGCAATATTGGAAAAGAGCTCCAATATAGCTACAAAATAGCATCACGCTTTTAACCCACTCACACACTGTGTCTGTATATTGTTGGAACGTGTTTATAAGCAGCTACTTTTGTATCTTTTTACAAACTTTTTGTTACATAGTATCTGAGCGTTGTTATTCGAAATATTTCAGCGCCGCATCAACACAGTACAGCTGTTTCAGCACGCCACCTCACCCTTTACCAATGGTAGATGTAGCTTTTTGCCTTTTTTCGTCAGCACGAATAATATATAATACAGCGCTACAGAGGAGTAGTCAAGATTTTTGAGCGGGTGGAGGCGCAGGAGGACGGGGAGTTTGGTGGTGCTGGTGTTTTGGGAGAAGTGTCCAATACTCAATTTTATTAGACATAGCAAATTACAAATCGAATCTTGACATTGCTTAAATAAGACAAACAAAAAATATGACAATGGATGCGTAAAAAATCGCCCACAAGAGAGAATATCGTAAAATGGAGTTTAACATCTCCACAAACTATTTTCATTTCGAATGGCGAATGATAATTGGTTTTATTTCTGTGACTTTTGTATGGTTTTGGGTTAATTACCATTTTTTATTTTATTTTTTATCGATATTTCAGAGCAATATGCCATGAACGAAGCGGAATGGTGAACAAATGCATTTCATACTGGCTTTTGAAATAGAGACTGAACAACATTTATAAGTAGTTTTGAAGCACCGGACCACGTCCAAAATCCGTTTCTAACAATTTCCAATCGAATCCAATTTTCATATACACTTGCCCATGATAATTGCATTAAGAAGCTCGACTCCTCGATGGTTTGGAAGTTCGGCCCCATCAAAAATCAATTCCTAAACATATCCAATCGAATACAGCAATAAAAAAATATAGAGCGAGAAATGGCGAGTCGAGACGAACGCATTTCACGATCCAGATATTCAAGCAGATATCGGTGCGATATAGCTCCATTTAATCTGAAGAAATGTGCCCTACATAATTATACCCCCACACTCACTGTGGCAGGGTATACTCACTTTGTCACAACGTTTGTAACGCCCATAAGGAGGCGTGTCCGGTATGGAAAAGTATATATATTCTTGATCAGTATCACCTCCTGAGTCGATTTCGCGATGTCCGTCTGTCTGTCCGTCTGTCCGTCTGTCCGTCTGTCCGTCTGTCCGTCTGTCCGTCCGCACGATAGCGGTCGCAGTTTTGGAGATATCGACTTGAAACTTTGGGTACATGTTTTTCTCGTGAATACTGAGATCAAGTTCGAGAATCAGCCAAATCGGACAAAAACTGGGCGTGGCTCCCATACACCGAAAAAAAAGGTAAAAATTTTTTATTGTTGTATTCGATTGGAAATGTTTAGAAACGTATTTTTGACATGGTCCGAGGTTCCGAAGCCACATATATAAGGGTCTAAATGGGGTCTTGAGACCAATTTTTTTTTTTTTGTGGATTTAATTGGAAATTTTTAGAAATGGATTTTGGACATGGTCCGGGCTCCAAAACCACCTATAATTAGCTCAAAATAGGGTCTGGAGACCACATTTTTAAATGTTCGAGGTACTTCTTCCTACTGTGTGGGGGTATTTCAACTTCGGTATAGCCGAAGATAGTCCACTCTCTAGTTTTTCAATATGAATGACCCTTATTCAAGTTTTTTGAAATCAAGAAAAGCCATTTTTGGAAATTTACACTTTTGGTAATGGTTATTCCGCCGAAAATACTCAGTGTAGAGCCAAACAAAAAAATACGGGTCTTATATTTTCATGAGTAGGTCTCGCAAAAAATTTGTTTTCATTTTTGAAGGGGGTGAGGTTAAAAAGAGGTAAATTTCATATGGAATGCCCCATATGTTTTATGCTTAGTGATTACAGCTACCGTCAACTGAGTCCTTGGGCATTGTTTGAGTCACTTGGGAGTAGACCAACTCAGAACTGACACGAATCACCCAAAAAATGTCCACGAACGCACTTGGTGGCTGCTGTAATCCCAACTGACACGGAACTGTCTAGAGCTGCTATAATCCCAACCGACATGAAAAGTTTAAAGACGCCGTGGATGCTGGCTGAATCCTCCCTGACATGAATCACCCAAAAAAATATCCAAAGGCACACTGTATTGCATCTGTAATCCCACATAACGTAATTCACCCAGCAAAAGTCCAAAGCCGCACTGGATGGCAACTGTAATCCTACCTGGCACGATTCACGGGAAAAATGTTCAAGTACGCACTTATTTGAATCCTCTTACTGAATTTAACGAATCACCTTTTTTCATGCATACAAAGCAATTTGAAGCAAAGGAAGTATTCAAAGCATTGAAAAGGCAGTAATTTGACGGTATTGTGTCACGAATACTTTGGCGGTAAACTGTGTTCAAGGGTATTTTCTAAAATGCTTTAAAGTAAACAAAGTATTTCAAAAATACATTTTTTGCTTACTGTATTCGAAAATACTGCAGCAATTTAAACCCTGTTCAATACCATTTTGTATGAGTGTAAAGTACTTTTAACGGCAAAACTCGATATCTATCCCGACTTAAGTTATATTATGTGAATAACATTTTCGTGAACAACAGTTACGAAAAGCAAACAAAATTACTGTAAAAAGTATTTTGAAAATCATTTTAAAGCTCTACAACAAATTAGTACAAACCCAGATTTAAATATGAGGCGGAAATATGGCTATAAAAAGAGTCTAAAATATGACTCTAATATGTTTCCCAAATATGACCAATCCTTATTTTTTTGATATCTGCAAAAGACAGTCCTGTTGTCAGGTATGGCCATGTGATTCTATTTCAAATTTCAAATCAAAGAAAAACTGTTTACCTTTTTCTGGGCTCGAACATGGCACCTTCTGTTTCGTAACTCAATGCTTAACCCTCTGAGCAACGGTGCCTCTACCATTCATGCCGATAAAAACAAAGCACATTTAGAAATTCAAAAATTATTTTGGTTAATAAAATCTTCCAAAATTAGATACATTTCAGACTCTAAATTCTGAGCGCTCAAAAAATCATCCAAAATTTGATACTTTTTGGACTCTAAATTCTGAGCGTTTGCTGGGAAGGCATTATATTGGAAAACTAAAAGAATGTTCGTACATTTGAGGTGGAAGGACCCCCCTAACTCCCCCCATAATATGGCCTTGCAGCGCCACCAACAACTAAAACTCATAAATTTAATTTGGCTTCGTGCTTTATTCAACTTTCCGTTTCGTTCGTCTTTTGGTTTCGTGCGGTGGTTGCTAGGATTGATCCCAGAGGCGGTTTAACAGGGCCGGGCTTTTGAATATATTTATGTATGTTCTTAATTCAAAGTCGTTCAGCGTTGAAAATGAAAAAAGTGTTACGGATTTTGTTAGTGCAGCGACGATAAGTTTATTTTTATGGTCTCCTTTCAGACTGGGCGAGCGATTCTCTTTTGATAATTGCGAATTGACGAACCAAAACATAAGTTGCCAGTATAGGCGGGTGTGTACCCGTCTCTTCCCTTGCTCTCCCACAACCTATAGCTGCTCAAAAGAAACTTCTGTATATGACTACGATGTACCGACCTCAACTTCCATTTTCCCTTTTCTCCTACATTTGGCGTTAGATTTGCGGCAACTTTGTAATTTTTCGATTTTTTTGTTATTATTTTTCGTTTTCAATTTGTTTGTTTGTTTTCATTTTTACTCTTGCTCTACTCGCTTTGCCGTTGCTTTTGCAAGCGCAAGCTCAGCAATCCAACAGATACAGTGGCGACGACACATTTGCTCATTTACTCGCTGTATATGTATATACATCAGACGGTCGCACTGCTTTTGTATGAAACTGTGTCGGACTGTTTTTAGTTCTTATCGTGTGCTGGACTTGAACGTACGTACATCGTTAATCGTTAGCAATCCGCTTTTCGTACGGGCGCACCTCTTTGTTGTCTTTCCCCTTTGTTATTTACTGGTCCAACTTTCCGTTTTCCCCTCACCCCCCTACCGAGGACGTCGTCAGCCGAATAAACTACGAAGCATTATAAAAGTAAATGAGTAAATGCCTCGTTTGTTCGTCTCTCTGTAGCAAGCGTTTTGTATCTCTGCAGCAATGATACAAGTCGAGAACGGAAGAAGCTGAAAAATTAGAACCAAACGGAATCGAACTGCTTGCTTTAACAAATTAAAAATTCGCTAAACATTTATTTAATTTGGCATTCGTCGCGAAAGCAACACTTACGCGCCTTAACAGATACGCTCAAAGACAAGTTGAAGCTATAACAAATTCAAGAGATATTATTTTATTGCAGCGTTTTTATGTTATGGCTGCCGAAAGTTAAAAAGTATCAATCATAAATAGAAAAATACCTAAATCCATTGAATACAGATATTATTTATTTGTACAAGCACTGCTTAAAGGCATTTTCGAAATGCTCCAACCGCTGTTGCAATGCTTTAATTCTCAGTGAAAGTGCGTGCAATCCTTTGAAAGAAAACATGATAAGTGTCTATATAAAAAGATTATGAAATTAAAGTGAATTTTAGACGATTTTATTATGGAAAATTGTGATTGTACACATGTAAAAGAAACATAACAATCAAATGTAAAACATCAAAACAAGATGTAAAGAACCGTACTGTGTCCAAATGCAACCCAATGAAGCTTTCCTGCATAGTGATGAATCACTTTTTCATACAGTTTGTAGAAGATTTTTGCGATTAGTGCAAAAGTCAACCGTTCGCTGTCAAACACCCAGGAAAATTTCGATTTCATAGAATCTGATATCAGTATATATATGTAAATACTTGTAGATATGTTTTGAAGCATACTGCAGCTAGTTCACCTGTTAGCGCAGAGGTGAGTACTAACTTCACACAAATTATGCAATCAGTGTTACCATATTGACAGATTTGTCTGTAAATTACAGATTTTCCTATAGTAGGGTAGAAGGGGGAACATTCTCCCCTAAAGACATACAATAACGTTTTGCCGTAATCACGTTTTGTGATAGAAAGGTCATGTACTTAGGGAACAAACTTTATCGATATATGTTACCTATTATGTCAATTTCGAATCCTCCCCTTCTACCCTACATAGGCAGCTTTTTATTTTTCCAAATTCAAGTTTTTCAAAAATTTATTTCCAAAAATATCTCAAAGGAATAAATTTTTTTGTAAATTCAACAAAAATTTTAAATTGCTGTAGACAGTCAAGTATCTGATAATGTAAAAAAATGTTACTGCGTTTTTTTTTTTTAATTTTTGTGACATTTATAACAATGTATTCGGTTAAAGCAGCTGCTACTCAAATTTGACGAGTCTAATATTTTTTTTGACGTAAAATTTTTAGTTGTGACATATTTTGATAAATATTGGACAATAAGCCCTAAAATGTAATTTTTATTACCTCTTTTCAACAAAAGAATCGATTTGCGTTAACCAATTTTAATATTTTGATAAATAAAATACAGAAGATTCCACTTTGAAACACAATAAAACTTGTAAACTAGTGCTATTCACAGTTGAAAAGGAAATTTGATTACCATAACTGTATTTCTATCTTATAGGGAAATTATTCACAAAAATCTGAAATCCAAAACTTTTCTCAATAAGTAAATTGTCCAATTTTTTAAATGATTTTTTAAATGGTGACGAATTGGCTATAAATAAGTGCATATAACATTTTTTCATATTTTCATCAATCGATTCCTAGTTATTGGACCATCTCGAAGTATATGTAATACTTCTATATTGCCAGTAACCTATCTCTACAATGTGTTTTGAGCTCACTGTAACAGTGAAACAATAAGCATTGAATTTTGTATTAGTTTGACAGAGAAATCAGAGTTGC
Source organism: Heteromyza rotundicornis (assembly GCA_951394025.1). NCBI lineage: Eukaryota > Metazoa > Arthropoda > Insecta > Diptera > Heleomyzidae > Heteromyza > Heteromyza rotundicornis. The sequence continues at coordinate 38,232,383 of OX596010.1, forward strand.
AAATGTACTTTTTCATATAATTTATATAGTATATATCAGTGAATTTACTTTCACTATGCAATGTAGAATTACATATATGACCGTTACACCCTGTATATAGGGATAAATATAATCCGCAAATCAATAAAAACTTTTTCAAAGTTGGATATTTTATACATTTACGTTTCATTCATGGGGTTCATTTCAACTTGTAAAACATGTAAACTTTAGATGAACGATGAAGTGTAAATTTGCGAAAATATCGACAAAATTGCTGCAGCGGTTAGGGTTGTGGTTCAATATTCTGCAGTAAGGGTTCACAATATGGATTTTTTTCTTTTTTTATTTGATTGTTTACACATTTATGTACATAAAAACCTAAATCCGTTATAGGCTAAGTGTTACGTTTTCATTTGATTTCACTATTTTTTTCCCTCAGTGTACCAGGTAGACCCCACGATCACCTTTGTTTAATATTCTTTTCTATTAAAATCTTAATTAACATCGAAAAATAATTAAAATTTGTATTAATTTAGTATGTAATAGTTTGCGCCAAAGGTAACCCTAATTAAACCAATACAAATTTTAACGGAAAGTTTACAGGCATGTAGATTTACAAGGTTCACATCGTTTACGGGGGTCTAACAGGTTTAAATGAACTCATTATTGTACTGTTTCAAAAAGGTTCATGTTCAATACATTTCAGCTTGATGAGTTCTTTTTGGTTTTGCAAACAAAAAAATTGCGAATAAACTCTTTTAGATTTCTAACGAGTTAAGAAATTTAGATATATTTTATTACTTCCACTAAACATTTGCTCTGGTAAATATAAATTTAGGAAGCTTCGCTTTGCATGGCTTCTGGATTAAGCAGAGGTATCATTAAAAAATATACTTTTTAAGATTCTGTTTAGGGCTTTGAAGAACCAGTTTGCCATGTATCAGCGCAGAAACGCAAAATAAATTTTTTCTTACCGCACCTCTCCAAACGAAACTATAATTTTTTTTTGTTAAGCATCAATCCCGATGATGTTGTTGTTATTTTTTGAATTTATTATGCTCTACACCTTGTGAGGTATATTAAGGGTATATTCACTTTGGTCGAAAGTTTGCAACGCCAATAAGGAGGGGTAGCAACTATGGAAGAGAATATATGTACATATATTCTTCCTGAGTTGATTTAGCCCTACCTGTCTATCCTTTCTCTTTATTTGTTAGCACGATTGAAGAAACTTTGGAATTTTTTTTAGGTCCTAGAAAGAGTTGGTATTACAAATGGGCTGAATCGGTCAACTGCCACACCTTCCATACAAAGAAGATCGGGTTTTGTAAAATATGTAAATCACTTTCACTGAAACAGTTCCAAACTTGGTGTAGAGGGATCCTTGAAGTCGCTAATTTCGAATTTGATGTTGCAATTCCAAATTCAATTTGCCGGACCCAAAATGACGACCAAAATTTCAAGGTTTCATCGAAATAGTATGAAACTTTGCATACTTTTTTACCCCAGTAGATGTAGGGTATATATAAGGTTGCTTAGACCGACTGAAACTTACTCACTTGATTTTCTTGTTTATGTTGTTCCGCCTAACCTTGAAGAATATTAAATAAAGTTTGTTTTTGCTCGTTTGGCTTGCTCGAGAGTGTATGGCTCATGAAGTCAAAATTTGGTGTATTCAAATTAAACTATTTATTTGGATAGTGGGGAGGGGAAGAGGATGGGGCCAAAGCTGGGCATTAACTAGTTAATTAGTTAATAGTTAATTAACGAAGTTAAATTTTTGGTTAACTTTTAACGTTTCAGTTAATTTCGAAAACCATTAACTTTTTCATTTAGTTAAGTTAAATTTCTTCGATTAACGATTAAAGCATTAGTTAACTTTACAACGAAATATTATTGAATGTAAAAAAAAGTAGAAATTAAGAACTTATACTATTTTCGAACTGATATTGACATTGAATTTAAAAATTATTTCACAAAACAATTAAATACACAGGCCAATATATTTCGAAGTGTTCTATATTCTATAGAACATTCTAAACACAATGTCGTTCTCAGCCATTACGTGAGGTTTACATCGTCAGGATGTTTACATCGTATTTTCCATTTCTCAAGTTTCTCAAAATGGCGAAAAACTGATAACGCCATTGTGTTTAGAATAGCCTGTGCTATTTGTTCTTAACCAAACTTCATTAATTTCTTTATTATTATTTAATATTCTAATAAAACTTGTATGCCTTCATATGAATATAAAAAAATTATTATAGACACAATTTTGCTTTAGATAAAAATTTGTATCATTTATTTTAAAGCAAATTCGCATTGCTGAAACCAATTGGAAAAAGGATCTGTGAGTGCAGGCATTTAATTAAATATAGTTAAAAAGTATTTTTTATGTGTAAAAAAAATATTTTTTTTGTTTTCTATACACGCAGAGAAAAAACATGGTTGGAGCATGATCGCAGAGATCATACATTTTTTGCTGTAATAATATTATGATTGTAGCGAGCATTTATGGTTGGGGTGACAAAGCGAATGATTTCAGAAATCATAATATGATGCAGGCAATAATTAACATGATTGGATATTCAATAATGATAATGACAATCATATAATGGTTGGCCTGCATGAATACTCACGAAAATGTCTTATTATTAGTATATGCATGCGTTTAGAACATAATAAATGTAAGGCAGTAGTAGCTAAACGTGCTAACGCGCTTCGTCAGCAACCCAAGTGTCCCGGGTTCAAATCTCGGCACGGCCAAACGTAAGTAAGTATAGAAAAATTTATATGAACTTTTATTTCTTTAATATAATATAATAATCAACTAATATTACATTGAAATATTAATAATATAATTTAAAATAATTAAAAAGTAGATATTGAAATATTATTAAAAGTTAACTAAAAATTGGTTTACATGATTGTAACCATCATCTACATTTTGGCTGCAACCATGTACATTTTTATTTTACAATCGTGTACATTTTGGCTGCAATCATGTTCATTTCGGCTACAACCATGTACATTTTTAGTTTCCAATCATGTGGATGGTTGGTGCAATCATTTCGCCAATCATAATATGTTCCCCTTAAAATATGATTGGGTCAACCATGTTTTTTCTCTGCGTGTAGGAAATTTAATTATTTAATTTAACTTTTCAACGAAATTAACTTTTTTATTTAACGAAGTTAAATTTTTGATTAACTATTATCGGGTTCACGAAGTTAAATTCTTGATTAACTGTTTCCAGCTTTGGATGGGGCATATATATTAGCGTGGTCCAAAATTAACTTTTTTCGCTGGAGATCCACAATCCACCTCAAATAGTTTCATTTTGTAAAAAAAAATTCACAAAAAAATTTGGGCATCCTAGGTCAACATTAACACGTGCCCCCCGAGACTCGAATTTTCTCATATAAACTGTATGGGAAAAAATGAATTTTTTGAAAATCATTTTTCTAAATATGGAGGAAAGCTTTAAAAATCGGGAATTTAGTGGAAATGGTAGACAACTCTAAAACGAACAGATCCGTACAAAAAAAACCGTTTTTACAAACCACCCAACTCCTTCAAAAAATCCACAAAATTTAAAAAAAAGTTTTTTTTTGGTGCACTTTTTCCCTTACCTGAAGGAGTTGGGAGGTTCGTAAAAAAACCGCTTCTTACATGGATTTGTTCGTTGAAGAGTTCTCTACCATTTCCACTAAATTCCCAATTTTTTAAGCTTTCCTCCGAATTTAGAAAAATGATTTCCCAAAAATTTTATTTTTTCCATACAGTTTATATGGGAAAATCCGAGTCTCGGGGGGCACGTGTTAATGTTGACCTAGGATGCCCAAATTTTTTAATGAATTTTTTCTCACAAAATGAAACTATTTGAGGGGGATCGTGGATCTCCAGCGAACAAAAAATTTTCTCCATACGATTTTGGACCACGCTAATATATATACATATGCGTATGCTTATTGTCGGTTCTAAATTTTTTACTGATTTCCTCAAAAACTGGTTAATTGTAGAAATGTTTTGTTCGTGTAGGAAGTTTAGCATAATGCGAAGCTTTTATATTATTAGACACTTTTTTAACACCAATTTAAATTTTTAGGAAAAATACATACCTACGCTGTTATTTTTTTTCATCTCGATGATGATTTTTTAATTTTGTTTGAAATTATTTCGCTTGTGGAAAATAGTTTTTTTTGTTTCATATTTTCCACTTTGGTCACGCCTTTTGATGCTTGCCTGGCTGCCATGTAAACTTCAAGAGCGTAACGAAATCCCAAAAAACAAAATCCCACATTTCATAAGCTCCAAATTTAAAAAGAATCCTTAGTTTTAAAAGCCCCATGGTACAACAGATCAAAAATGCCGCAAAAAATGTATATTGCAATATTTTATTTCCAAATTTACAGAAGGGATTTGAATGCAGAAGTATTGTTGATAGCGTAGCCGCATGAACTTCACGAAAATCCCTATTACAATCTCCAATCGAAAAATATACAAATAACTTTGTAGTATGTTCACATTGTTATATATATATATATATATCATATATATATATATATATATATATAAATTATCACTGGGCATTTTGCGATAGGTACTTAACGGATTAAAGTATACCTATACTCATTCGAAGGGGCTCCAGTAGACCTTTTTATATGCTAAGGAACCAAACTGGCCCAATCGGACAGTTCCAAAATTTTTTAACCGGAAATGTGTACACTTTCTTTTGACGCTGAATGTATGTAATTATGTTTTGATTCAAATTTCACAAATAAAGCGATTGGCTGCAGTTGAATGAAAGGAGTGCAGGAAAAGTGGCGCCTCACATACTACATGCGTAGGAAAAAAATGTACAACAATAATTGTATTTGTACATTTACCAATAAAATGGTTCCCATACAAAATTTAAATAGTAATTCATTAGTTAAATTACATACTCTTTTTGTAATTATATGAAAAATGAAGTAAATTAGCCACTTCTCATCTGTTAGATTAATCGAATTGAAGGGTTAGAGCGTTTTTAATCTGCCTTTTTTGTGTAGGAAATACTCAAAATATCTAGGATGCAAAAATATGCCTGTGGTTTTTATGGAATATTTTCGGTCAAATTTACCAAACTGTGTATTAAAATAAAAGCTAGCTCAATTCAACATAAAAACCAGTAACTTAAGAAATTTTTCTGGGATTTATTTGATCAAAAACAAAAAAACTATTAAATCACAAAAGAACAGACTTGTGTTGTATAGAAATTGCTTTTAAAATTCTTCATAATGCTTATTTGCCATAACGAAAAATTTTCACATACAAAACTGGATTTTTTGCGGCCCAGCTTTTGCTTCATAATACAGGAAAGATGATGCATAAAAATGCATAAAAGCATAAAAAATATGCAATGTAGCAAAAGAAAATGTCAATGCTTGTTAAATATGAGTATTATTTGAATAATTTTGTTGAAACACCCAAAACCCCCTTTGTGCACGGGCCTGTTGCACCGACTTTTTTTGTAATCTCCATGGGGGGTTTAACACCGAAAACCTTCCCCTTGGCGGCGGCCCTATATTAATCATATCCCTTGGATCTCACTCACTCGATCTTTTAATAAATTATTCTTACTTCAACCGCACCATGCAAGGTCGTAATTAATTTGCAGCCAAATAACATTTTGTTCAATGAAAGAAGCTACGCCATAATACAAAACTTAAATAATTTAATGCCTGTTGCCACTACCTCATTAACATTCGTGGGCTTGCATAAAATTATTTTTAAAAGTAAGCCGCAACAAAATTAATTCCCACCGGATTTCCGCAAAACACAAACTGCGTATATACAGCATTTTATTTCAATTAGCAACATCGTATTTGAGGAGTAACTTTTCAGAACATAATTTATAAATTTCGGATGGCGGTTTCATAAAAATTTGCGAATACTGAAGAAAAAATCTAAAAAATGCAAAAAGAATAAAATCAACAACAACAGATCGTTATTCTTTTCTTCAAAAAAACCCTTTCGATTTTTAATAAAAAAATTTTCCAAAGAAAACCCGAAGGGGAGTTTATGAAAAAAGGATTCATTCTAAAATCGACATACATTTTTAAAAAACTGAACATAAGTATTTACTTATTGTTTTTCAAATAAACCTCAAACTGTATTGCAATATATTATTCAAATAACTACATGTCTTTTTGGATTTGAGAACGACAGTTGATATCGAATTGAGAAAAAACTTTTATGAATGATTTGGCGTTATAATCTTTTTGGTACACAAAAGTTTTTAATTAAAAAATATATGTATACTGAAGTTTCTCTTCAGTTCTGTTAAATTTCATAATTTGTTTGCATTGGGTGGTGTAAATAAAGAAAAACAAAGCTATTTTTTTTATATGCACAAAGCATTTGTTATTTCTTTATTCACACCTCCCATTACCTTGTCAATAAGAACCCACCTACCAAATTTCATCATTGTAGCCTGAAGGAATCGGAATTTATGCCATGTTGACGAAAAAGGGGTTTGAGTCCCCCACGGCCCCCTACGCCTTTGATGGACCCCAAAATTTAAGAATTTAAGAAGGCATTGTCACCGGAGTTATATCTGTGTACCAATATCCCGCTCTCATGCTTATGTGGAAGTGTATGAAAAAGCACACTGGTCTGAAATTCGATTCTATCTGGACAAAGTTAGAAGAAGTCTCTGAAATTTAGTGTGTAATATTTTTTGTGGTCCCTAAAGTTTCCAAAAAAATTGGAAAAATTGGAAAAGGAGCGTGGCAGCTCCATACAAAAAAATTAAAAAGTGGTTTAAAAAAAGTTGGTAACAAAAAAATTTTATTTTTTTTCTAGTTAATTTTCTACTTTACACATTTGCTATAGCCGCCTCTTAACAACTAAATATGCAGATTTGTTTATTGGATATCTGAGAACACTTAATTAATATCCTTTATCTAATAATCGCAAATAATCTAACAATATTCAAGGTTTTTATTGGATTTGGAATATTAGAAAAAAGTTTGAATAACTTTAAAATATGTAGAACAAAACACTAATTTGAATAGATTTGGTCTTTGAAATCTTGGGTTTCCGGTCAGAATTAGATCATTTTAAAAATGTGTCGTTTGATCCACATTTCTCGAACAACTCTTGACCTGAACATTTTGTCGCACATTTTAATATACGGAATTGGAATTTGTATTTCATGTCCCGAACGATGTTCGATGTATTTTTTGATCCGATTTCCATTTAAACAAAATGGATTTGAGTGCTTTATAGTCTACTAATTTGCAAACAGTTTGGAACTATTTTTTGCTTAAATTTGTTGACGTAATGAAAATATGCCTAAATTGCCTTCACGCATTGGTACAAGTTTCTGCAATGCGTATTGCATATTTTTATATGTATAACTCATATAGTTTATGTACGAGTATATCAATAAACTTTTCGCCAATTTAATTTAATTTTTTTCTTTAAAACAAAATAAATAATTTTTCCAAACCAATAAAATGAAACCAATAAATCAAAATTAAATTTCCAAAAATATCCGACTTTTCGAAGTTTTTTCCTGAATGCTTATCAACATTTTTTGGATGAAAAACTATGGTCCTTGCTAAAACTAAACCATTCAGAAAGAAATTATTCATGATAGAAAAAGCTCCTGAATTTATAAATTTTTTCTAAACAGATAGAATTTAATTGATTAATTTTTTCCCAATATAAAAGGCATATTATTGAAAAAATTGCTCATAAAACTTGTCCCTAAAAAAAAAAATTCGCACTGACTAATCCCGGGATTTTCGGGACTAACAAAGTCATATATATAATGCAGCGTTGACCAAAGAGCGTACGCAATCGGTTTTACCGATAAAACCGATTGCGAGCAGTGTCAGTGACTCTAGAGCAGTGTCAGCCATTCAGACGACACGCGTGCGATTATTTCCTCTCGTGTTTTCACACGTATACGATGAAAGCAGTCGTGTTTCCGATCGTACAAGCGATAGCGCTCAGTTAATGTTCAGATTTCATGCGATCAAGACCACGCCAGAGATGCCAGATATTTTTCGGACCTCGTCGCCATTTCCACATTTTGATGTCGCCCGAAATCGCCAGAATTCGCCAAATAAAAAAAAAAAATTTTCAATATAAAAAAGGCTTTTAGGTGTATTTATTTTATGGGTTCAATATTGTACGCTAAATCCAATACCAATAAAAATATTATAAACAAAAATAAGTTTTTATTTTCATTTTAAAAAAATTTATTTCTTTAAACCAAAAAAAGAATAAGTACCTTTTTTAGTTCGATTTAATCGATTATTTTTTGATTTAATGAACAAAAATTATAAAAATGTTATATAAAAATGAAATTGCCGCAAAATCGACAAAAAGAAATAAATATCGCCAAAAAGTCGCCATATCGCCCAGGCTTAAAATTCGTAGCCCGATCTTTTGCGAAGTCGCCAAAAGGCGATAAATAGCCACATCTGACAACACTGGACCACGCTGCGCTATTTTATGATTTTAATGAATGCACTGAAAAAATGTTTAAATAAATTGGGAAGAGGAATTTTCATTTATCGAAAATGCTTTTGGAGAACCGCAATGTTTGGTTTGCCATGGAAAAGTTGCACGGGGACCTACATTTTATTTAAAAAGGCAATTTAGGTGTCATAAAAAATATGAGTCAATAATAAAATCAGGAAAGGAAAGATTAAATCTTTTATTTTTTTTATTGTTTTTTTTAATACTTCGAAAAAAAAAACCCAACTTTTTATTGTAAGGTAATTATAATAAAATTTTTTTAAAACATTAATATATTTTGTATCTCAATTTACTCAGTGTACTATATTGAGAGAATTCTGCCGCTCTACGAGCTCTCTCAGTGCTGCACACAGGCGCAAAATTTGAATGTATGGGTATTAGCTGACACTGCTCTAGAGCAGCGTTGCCCAAAGGGCGTACGAGTACGGAATCGGTTTTACCGATTCACACCGATATAAGCACATGTACACAACTTGTTTCTCTCTGTTGTCGCTGCGACTCCGTATAAGCAGGTTCGTGCTAGAACAGTCTGCGATGCACTGAACAAAATGTTTTTGCACATAAACGAAGTAATGACTTACGAAATATAAATAAAAACAAATAATAGAATTATCCTATTTTTATATATCGAGTCAGGAGGAGATGTTGATCACGAATATATATAGTTTTCCATACCTACCACCAATGCCGTATTTAGGGGGGGATGTACGGGTCCGGACCCCCCCGAAATGGTTGACCTTAAAAAAATACATGCAGAAAAATACAAAATATATTTTGATATATTTTCCCAGCGGCTCGAACAACAAGCACTACGATAAGAAGATTTTTGTAGGCGCTTTTGTTTTCAAAAAACCCAAAAAATCTAATCAAATTGTTTGCCAAAACAAAAACCAAAAGAAACTAGTAAGAGAATTATCTTCGGTCTGACAGAAGCTATAATACCCTGCACATGCGAGTACGATACATTCTGAGACCATATGTTAGTAATTTTAATCGAAAATTTTTGATAGTTTGATGTATATTTTATTCATAATTTTTCGATGTTTAATCGATTTTTATCGATAATTTTTCGATAATTTATCGATTCTTTATCGATTTATTATAGATAAATTATCGATAAAATATCTATTTTTTATCGATAATTTATCGATAAATGAAAAAGATTATGTTGAACGGACGTGTTTATGTAAATTAATACAGGAAAAAGAGTGCAAGTGGCGTATCCAAGCCGCTGCACATACTTAAAAAAGAAATCAAATAAATAAAATTTGTAAATAAAATAATAATATGTCAGTGAATCATTCCCCCAAAAAACAAGGAATTCTCTCTCAGAGAATTCGTCATCCCGCTCAAAACAAGAGCTTGAATCAGCATCAGCTAGTGGTAGTGAAAATACGGCGAATTCGCAAATTAAAGCTTTTGCCATGAAACCAACAGGTGCGAGCAGTGCGAATGCATCGCAACCTGTGATTGTCACGCTCCCCGCTATGAATAGTGCATCTGCAGAAACAACTATAACAAAAAAGTCGATCTGCAGAGGCACTCTTTGCTAAATCTCCCGCATCGCCATTGGGCTCTCTCTCATGGAGCAAGCAGTGTCAAACTCCAAGTTCTCTGGGAACAAAAACCCTTTGTATAAGCCTCAGTCTACAGAGAAAACCCTTCACGTGCGGCAGCGCAGTCAGGCTTGCACCGCTACCTGCAAAAGCCAGACCCTATATTGCAAAAGCGTAAAACGACCCTCCCAAAAATTCGAATACGCCTAAGGTTTTGAAGACAAAGCCGAGTATCCAGCCCATAAATCTTTGTCAAAATAGATATTCACTATTATATGAAGAGGATAAATCAGACCCTAAATCCAAGACGTCAAAACCGCCGCCAATTTATCTCAGAAAAAAACTCGGATTCACTTGTTACTCTGATGACACAAATTGCAGGTTCCAACAGTTTTCATGTGATGCATATTCTCAAGGCCGCCATCCATGAAACAAAAATACAAATTTATAATGAGGCAGATTTTCGCAAAGTAGTGGATCATTTCGACAAATGTAAAAAGAGCTATTACACATACCAGCTCAAAAGTAGCAAAGGTCTATCGCTTGTTCTAAGAGGTGTAGACTCGTTTGTCGAATGTGTCGATGTGAAAGCGGCATTAATTGCATTAAAATTCCAGGTTAGATCTGTGTCTAACATCCTAAATAAGGACAAATTACCCCAACCACTTTTCCGCATTGAATTGGAATTCGATCCTAAGACCCTGCAAGAAGGTGAACCCACCCTATATACAATCTGCGATATTTATTACACCGTAGAGTCAGTGTTGAGGAACCGCATAAACGTCGGGGCCCAATACAATGCCAAAACTGACAAGAATTTGGTCATTCCAAAAAATATTGTACACTTCCCAGTGTTTGTGTTATTCACCAGACCCAATTGTGCCCAAAATCGAGAGAAGACGTAAATATTAGACATTGCAGTAACTGCGATGGAAATGACACTGCCAACCACAGAGGGTGTTCAGTCTATAAAACCCTTAAAAATAAGCCCTTAAGAGCAACAGCTACAACGAGGTCACACCCTACTCCAGCCAATTTTGCCCAGATGAAATCATACCCACCACCCCAAGGAAATGGTGCTAATGCCGCACCACAACAACAACAATACGCAAATGTACTCAAAGTCAATATCCAAGACCCTCCAGTTACTCAACCTGCTCAACAGAACATTGGCATTGAACAAACACTCCAGATATTTATGCAAAATATGTCGGAGATGATACACAATCAAAACCTAATCCAGACCCGTTTGAAAATAAAGCCATGAATGCGATAAAAATATCCTTCTGCAACGCGAACGGCTTATGCCAACATAAATTGGAACTTATTCAATTCCACAATTCATTCTGTATAGATGCAATGCTAATTTCAGAGATCCATTTGACCCAAAAACATTTTTTAATATACCCGGATACATGCTCTATGACACCAAACACCCAGGTGGAAAAGCACGAGGCGGATCAGCGATTCTAATTAGGAATAGAATTAAACACTATGTTCTGCAGGATTTTTGCACCGAATATTTGCAACCCACCAGTAATTGTCTTGATGAGTACATAAAAGGATTGACTATATCTGCAATTTACTGTGCACCCAGCACCAAAATAACTGAACAGCTGTTTCAGACATTTTTTGCGACCCTTGGCCAAAAGTTTCTTGCAGCCGGATATTTTAATGCCAAACACACTTACTGGGGCTCTCGACTGGTTTCAACAAAAGGAAGGTTACTCTGGAATACCACCAGCAGACTCGGCCTTGGTTTCGTCAGGCACACCAACATATTGGCCAACAGATAGACCCAATGTTATTCCTGATGTTATTGATTTTGCAGTAATAAAGACCCTGATACGAACTCAACTGACCATTGAGTCTTCAGTGGAACTCTCGTCTGACCATACACTTACAATTATAACTGTGAAATATGCGCCAATTTCAGAAGTCAACCCACCCGACAGGCTCACCAGCATACATATGAACTGGCTTAAATTCAGGAAATATATAAGTGCGCATATTACCCTAAATGTGTCACTGAAAACAGAGGAACAACTGAATATGTCAGTGCGTAACTTTACCCTTATACTTACAAACGCCGCACTGTCAGCGACCCCAAAAATCAATAACACTACCCAAAAAAAGGAATTTGTGCCCCAAAATAAAGCTGCGCTCCTAACCGAAAAGAGATCAGTAAGACGTGATTGGCAACATTTCAAATCACCTTATCTCAAAGAAAAGCTGACCCTTATTACCCGAAAACTGCAAAATGAATTAAAATCGAAAAACGAAAATGATCTGCATCAATACACCGACGAGCTCAACAAATTACTCTCTTTGGCGTGCCACAAAAAATTTAAATCGACCCATTAAGGCAGAATCTCCAATTCCTTTAGCCAACGGTGACTGGGTTAGAAGTGATGTCGAAAAAAGTACTGCCTTTGCAAGTCACCTACAAAATGTATTTACTCCAAACCCCCCAACTGCAAATTATTTGTTAACACAGCTCGCAACATTAATGAAATAAATAAATAAAATAAATAAATGGCGAAAGAGCTACCATCAATTGCGGTTACTCACTTACTGCACATATACAATTCTATATTAAGAATAGGTCGCTACCCAACTGACTGGAAGCTGTCGCAGATTACGATGATCCCAAAACCGGGAAAAGACACTACAAACTGAACTCACGTTTATCGCCCAATAAGCTTACTCTCTACCCTATTAAAAGCACGGCACAATTGAACAGGTTCATCGCATTGTTGACATGATCAAAAAAACATTCGAGAAAAAACAATACTGCTCAGCAGTATTCCTCGACATCACCCAAGCCTTTGATAAGGTATGGCATAGAGGATTGATATCTACAAGAAACTACAGAAACTATTACCCGCAAGCATCCCTCCCAACCTGGGCTACCGAAACTACCACTACATTGACAAAAATCGAAGCAAAACGCACACATTCACAGAAATGAGAAAAATTTTCGAAACAAAACGCACACATTTGCACAAATGAGAAATTTTTTTTTTTAAATAAAAATAGGTTCGACCATTCTGTCAAATGGAAAATTTGAAAATAAACAGAAGAAATTTTTGAATTTCAAAACAAATTTGTTTTTGTCGACCTGAACGAAAGAAGCTCAGTGGCACAGCGTGTAGATGCGAAACTTATAAACTTTAGGTCCCGTGTTCAAATCTCGTCTGAGTTGAAAAAAGTTTTTTTAAATAGAAATTTTTAGATTTCAAATTCAGCTTGGTCTTTGGACGATATGAGTCTATGAAGCGCAGTAGCACAGAGGGTAAAGTGATGAACTCAAGATCCGAAGGTCCGGCGTTCAAATCCAGTTCAGTGTGAAAAGGTATCTATTTGAAATGGTAATGTTAATTTGAAAATAAGTTAAAGAATGGTAAATAAGGAGGAACTGTGGTTTACAATTTTATAAAAAAAAATTTTATTAAAAAAACTTTTTCCGGAACGGGGACTCGATCCCCGTACTTCCGTTTATGAGGCCGACTGCCTATCCCCTGAGCTACCGGCAATGATTTGAATGAACGCATATTTACCAGTTTTCCCAGTTTAATCACAAACCTCTTCACACGTACACGTACACATATAGGAGAGTGTCATTTTTAACAATAGCATCTTGTTAAAACAACCTGAAAGTTCGGTTTGAAAAATATTAACCACAAAATTGGTTAAAAATTGGTTAATTTAACACGATTTTTTCTCTGGGTGTGCACACGCAAACACAGGTAACTCTGTTTCGTCAATTTCATTGGTTGACACCCCTAGCAAATATATTGAAATCCCCGTAGGCCTTACCCCCATTCCTGACTCAAGTGAGACGAATAGCGGATTTTCTGAAATCGCTAATCGCATAACAAAGGTCGCTACTCGCTCCATTATTACAGGTCAAAAGAGCAAAATGCCGATAGTGCAGACAGGAATCGACATTTACTTCGCAAAGCGAGTACTATCGTCCCCCAATAATGGGAATAGGCATTCCGCAAAAATTCAAAAGACGAATCCCGTTAAGCCATCTCTCGAGCTTGGGCAAAATCGATATGCGATTCTTGCTGAAGAAAATGATTCGGATCCCAAGCCGAAATCGCAAAAACCCCCACCTATCTACCTGCGTGAGCGAAACTCTAATTCGCTCATCAAAGATATAACTCAAAATATTGGTCCTAATAATTTCCACGTGATTTCTATTCTCAGGGGACAAGTACACGAAACAAAAATCCAAATTTACAGCGAATCCAATTATAGAAAAATTGTCAATCTCTTTGATAAACTCAAAAAGAGCTACTACACCTACCAGCTCAAAAGTTCCAAAGGCCTCTCAGTCGTACTGAAAGGTATCGAGCCTTTCGTAGAATGCTACGAAATCAAAACTGCACTAAGCGATGAAGGCTTCCAAATAAAGTCCGTATTCAATATCCAGAATCAAAAAAAAATCCCACAACCCCTTTTTCGTGTGGAACTAGAGTTTGACTCGAAATTGCTCAAAAAAGGTGAACCCCACCCGATATACTCGCTCAGATATCTGCTACATCGCAAAATCACAATTGAAGTGCCTCACAAGCGTAGTGGACCGATTCAGTGTCATAACTGCCAAGAATACGGCCACACAAAGTCTTACTGCACTCTTCCCAGCGTGTGCGTAATTTGTGGAGACCTGCACGAAACAGGTTCGTGCACAAAAACAAAAGAGGATTCCACTATTAAAAAATGTAGTAATTGCGGTGGCAATCACACTGCTAACTATAGAGGCTGTGCAGTCTATCAAAGCTTCATAAAAAAGACGGAAAATGTTACGCAAAAACATGAAACATGGAAAACCAAAAAATTTCCTCCGCTATCCGCTGCACAATCCTTCGCAAACCCACTTACAAAACAAGGCGTTTCCTACGCCAGTGCCTTAAAAAGCGGTCACTCTGCCACTGTGCACGCGCAACCTGCTCCTCCTAGTAGTAGCCTTGAACAAACTCTACAAATATTCATGCAAAATATGTCTCAATTTATGTCTGGTATGCAAAATATGAAGCAAGAAATGATAAAGAATCAAATTCTTTTACTACAACATCTCATGTCTAAGCCATGAATGGTTTAAAAATATCATTCTGGAATGCAAACGGCCTGTGTCATCACAAACTAGAACTTCTCGAGTTCTTGAAAGAGTCCAGCATAGACGTTATGCTAATTTCTGAAACACACTTCACTGGATACAGACTCTATGACACAAAGCATCCAAGCGGAAACGCTAGAGGTGGAACCGCCATTCTCATTAAAAGTCGTATAAAACATTATGCTCTCCAGAATTATTGCACAGAATATATCCAAGCGACAAGTATTTCTCTCGATGAATACTTAAAAGGCCTAACATTAACAGCTATATACTGTCCGCCCAGACACAAAATATCTGAGCAACAATTCCAGACTTTTTTCCATTCTCTTGGACAAAAGTATCTCGTTGCCGGCGATTTCAACGCCAAACATACATATTGGGGTTCTCGCCTTATATCGCCAAAGGGCAGGCTCCTGTTGAACACTGTCAACAGACTCGGTCTTGACGTGATCTCTTCTGGCACGCCAACTTACTGGCCAACTGACAGTCGCAAAACCCCCGATGTCATTGACTTTGCAGTCTTCAAAACTGTAAAAAGGAGCCAATTGTTTATTGAATCCTCTCTAGATCTCTCATCAGATCATACGCCTACTATTATCACAATAAAGTATGCGCCAAGTTCTGAGGCCAATCCACCAGATAAACTGACCAGCAAACTCACAAACTGGCTCAAATATCGAAAGTATATAAGCTCCCACATTATCCCTAATGTGTCACTAAAAACGAAAGTTGAAATACACACAGCGCGATTGGCAAAACAACAGATCCCCAAATCTGAAAAAACAGCTTAATGATGTCTCTCGAATTCTAAAAAAGCAGCTTGAGAGGAAATCCGAAAGAGAATTCCAGCTATTTGTTGAACATCTCGCACCCACAAAATCAACAAACTACTCGCTCTGGCGAGCTGCAAAAAATATGAAAAAACCAATACTGACAGAACACCCTCTAAGGCTGCCAAATGGAAACTGGGCCAGAAGCGATGCAGAAAAGGGTGCAGCTTTTGCCAACAACCTAAAAACCGTGTTCACCCCGAACACGACAGCTGGTGATATCCCAATACCAACATTAATCCCACATAATACCTCTTGTACATTCGCGATTAAAAAAAACGAACTTATGGAGGCAATAAACAAAAGCTTGGACCCGAAAAAAGCACCAGGACCGGACTTGATAACGCCAACAATGATAAAAGAACTGCCAAAAGATCCCAGTAATGTGACGTCATACGGGCCTATAAGTTTGCTCTCTGTAATATCGAAACTCTTCGAAAAACTTTTAATAAAATTGATTCTACCGAAAATTCTAGAAAAACAAGTGATTCCCGATCAACAGTTTGGCTTCCGCGAAAAGCATGGCACTATTGAGCAAGTGCACCGCATTGTTGACTCAATAAAAGGACCTTCGAAAATAAACAGTATTGCTCCGCTGTTTTCCTCGATATCACCCAGGCCTTCGATAAAGTCTGGCACGAAGGACTTATTTACAAACTACAGCATATTCTTCCCGCTAATATGCACTGTCTACTCAAAAACTACCACACGAATAGAAAATTTGTAGTAAAATACAAAAGCTTTGTCTCCCGAAAATACGAAATACTGGCCGGAGTACCACAATGCAGTGTCCTCGCGCCCCTGCTATATATTCTCTGTACTGCAGATATACCCAAAAGTGATAGAACTCTCATATCGACTTTTGCTGATGACACTGCTATCATGTGCTCTCACTCAAACCCTGACATGGCATCTCTATGCGTGCAAAAACACTTGGACACTCTAAGTAATTGGCTACATCGATGGAAAATCAAGGTCAATGAATCCAAAAGCTGTCACTTAACCTTCACTCTAAGAAGGGGCACGTGTCCTGCTCTGAAGATAAACGGCCAAGTCGTCCCTGAAAGTTCCGAAACCAAGTATATTGGAATGCATCTCGATCGCCGACTCACATGGCATAAACATATTGAATCCAAAATCACTCAGATCAAATTAAAGCAATTGGAACTAAATTGGCTAATCTCAAGGGCATCAAAGCTAAATCTCACATATAAAGTCCAAATATACAAAAGTATAATAAAACCCATATGGACATATGGAATTGAACTCTGGGGCACTGCCTCTCCCTCGAACGTGGAAAAACTCCAGAGAGTCCAATCTAAAATCCTGAGACAAATTGCCAGAGCCCCTTGGTATATAAAAAATACTAACATCCACAGAGACCTGAATATACCTGCAGTAAAAGACGAAATTCCGAAATTTATCTCGAAGTACAAGCAGAAGCTTATGTTTCACCCAAACATTCTAGCTAGAAATTTACTGAGACCTCTGAATCCCTCACGTCTCAAACGAAACTAATATATTCCCCATATATTAGTTACGATAACTCTACATTGCCTAAATCAATGGATATAGGGCAAATAGTTTTAATCTGAATATTATAAAAATAAGCTGAATTTCTGAATTTGTGAAAAATCATTGTTAGACCTAATTTTTTACTCTTTTTTATTTTCCTCTTTTTTTTTTACTTTTTTTCTACCCCCTTTTTCCCCACTTTTTTACTCTTTTTCCCGAATGTGAACCTAATTCAAAAATTTCAGCCTTGTAGCTTGCAAAATACGAAAGTTAGAACTCCATCCCGCTCACCTTTGCCCCCACATCCCTCTTTCCAAAGGGTACAAAATTTCATTTTGTCAATAAGAATTCACCTATCAAATTTCATCATTGTAGCTTGAAGGAATTGGAAGTTATGCCATGTTTAGAGACTTGCAAATACCGAAAATATCTGAAGAGATAACAAAACGAACAACAAAGTATGCAGATAAGCTTAAATTGCATCCAAATATTCTAGCTAGAAATTTGGTAAGACCCACGCGACCCTTACGTCTAAAGCGTAACTATTCTTTAAAGCGTATGTTTCTCTTCTTTTTAACAAGCTATAGCATGTGCATATCGAGCTCACGCTTCCAAAGTTATCTTTAAAAATAGGGTAACACCGACAAAAATTGGTTTTTCTCTTCTAACTTCAGATTTTGGAGGTTTAATCAAAATTTCTGGTACGCAGATGTAATTTTCTTGGACATACCTACAACATGAAATAGGTGGCGTCCCCAGTTCTGGGCGACTGTAACGCAGTGTAATTTTTCGATTTTTTTGTGGATAATTTTTCGATAATTTATCGATAATTTTTTGATGGTTTATCGATAATTTTTCGATAATTTATCGGTTTTTTATCGATAATTTTCGATAATTTATAGATATTTTATCCATAATTTTCCAATATTTATCGATAATTTTCCAATATTTATCGATAATTTTAGTTTACTGATCTATTTAAAAATTTGTTCCAATTCCATTTTGTTCCGGTCCAATTCCATTTCGTTCCAGTTTCATTCCCATTTCGGTCCCGACCTCATTTCCAACCCAATGCAAAAAACCGCATCTAAATCGGTTCAGTATTTCACAAGATAAATGAAAAGAGTACAAATTTGGTGGCCATTTTGTATGAGAGGTAGGCGTGGTTCTTATCCGATGTTGCCCATTTTCAATTTCGTCCAATCATTCGCCAAAATAAGAGGAATGCCAAAATTTTGAGGCGATTGGTTAAGTATTTCTTAATATAAACGAAAATAATAAGCGAAAATTAAGATGGAGCAACGATTGGAAGAATCTTTTTTTGTTTTTTTGAATCAAAAAGGCTTATTTATGTATCTTTTTGGGCGTTACAAACGGTGTGACAAAAACAAAACCTAACGAATATGCCAAAGCAGAAATCAATCTCTTATGAACACAAATTTCTTGCAGTGCAAACGCAAAATTCTCACCAATACACCCGCAAAATATAACAATATGTGTTTGGCCATCGCTGCTCTAGAGATGTCATGAATCAATGGCATATTAATCGAAGTAGGAGTGATTTTGACACTTCTCTCTTTTTCTCAATCCATAGAATGTCAAACTTAAAAATCTTAACTCAAAATAACCGTATATTTTCAAAAGAAAAAATTACAAATTTGTGTGAATATTTTGAAATCTGCAAATAAAATAAAGGAAACCTAAATATAAAGCGGTTTGCAGTGTGCGATAATGGTGGAAGTGTGCAAGCGTTGGAAAACAAACTGTTGTCCTGGATAGCTCTTCGCGTTTGTAAGAGCCATTTTCTGGACAGCGATTTCATTATATCTCCGCTAAAAGCAACCGCGTCGAATAGATCATGACTCCAACCTGGAGCAGTCCCTTTGCCATGTGTTCAGCCGATCGAAGTAGCTGTACTCAAAAATATATAAAACGTCACTCCTACTTTGATTAATATGATTTGTGGCAAACCAACAACAAAGGGTACTCAATTCATTTAAAGTGGGAAACCCCTCGAAAAACCGCAGTTGCTTAAAAGAACTGTCAAATTTCATATATTTTGACTGCTCATCTGCACAACTGAATCGTTTCCGAGGGGTTTCCCACTTTACATGAATCGCCCTAATATTTCGCTGAGAAATTTCCAATACACACGCAAAATGTAACAATATGAGTGTGACCATCGCTGTTTTAAAGCAGCGATGGCCACATGGTTTGTCATGGATTTCAAAAAACTAAGTGACGAGAACTTGCTTTCATGACATCTCAACAGAGACTAAATAATTTTTCTCGTACGTGAGCTTATACGAGATTATAGAAGTATTCAACACACCGAAAAAATATTTAGGTGAGTAGTAGACCGGTTCAAAAACATAGGAACTGTCCGATTGGGCCTGTGTAACTTTTTATTTTTCTATCGATATAATAAATTACCAAATGTACAAATCTGTCATGTTGTAAACCATTCAGAAGTAGCTTGCGAAAAGTAATTTCCCATGGTTTTCTCATTCCACCATATCTACAACGGAAAAAATGCGTTACCTGGTTTATGGACAACCCCTTTTTACATATATTTGGACATATATTCCCCACATAGATTCACACAGCTGAGGTCACATTAGTTTACCGATTTATATAAAATTACAACAAAAGATAGTATGAACTATGTAGATAATGGCGCCCTCATTAGTTTTCGCAAATTCCTTAAACACCATTTGGCCACTTTTCGCCAACTCCTGGCCCATTGTGCAATGGTCAGTGTCTTACATGTTCAGCATGAGCTATGCGTACCAAACTGTACTAAATTAGAGCAATCTTTTCATTATTTGCATTCCTCTTCAAACAACACACATTTTTTTTATGGAATTGGCAAATTCTAATTAATTGATTTCATCTTCTTAATATTTATGATTTTGGATAAGATTCTTTTTCTACTTTTCCACAGTATTGTTAGTTGTTTGAACCCACAGTAATGGTAACGGGACATTTTGCTTGCCAACATTTATAAGATTTTACATTATTTTGATTTGATTTAAATTTAAATATTATTTTTTCGGCTTTATTTAATATTTGAATTGAAAAAACGGCCCTATCGAGAATACGGCTTTATTTCACTTTTACTCGGCTTTATTGTACCCTATTTATGTACATCATCTGAACGAGTTCAAGATACAAGATTACTACAAAAGGGTGTGCCTACCACGTGCGAAAAATTTGAGAATACGGTGTAAAAATTACAACAAAAATAATATCATCCTATAATATACAGGCCATGTGTCGCCAATATCATTTATAGGAAATAGTGTTTACAATGTTTTGATTATCATAATTGCGAAATGGAGTTTTAAACATCATTGCTATCAATATCATACATTTGAAGTCGTTAATACATCCATTTGAAAGATACTTACATTGATTAAAACACTAATTGCAAAAACTTTCAATTAGTTTTCAATCAATATTATTGTTCTCTACTAACACAATAAAGTTCACTTTAATTATGTAATAATATAACGTTATTTTAGCACTTCCTATTAAATGTTGGCCACCAAACGCTTGTTAGTAGTGCTGTCGCCATGTTGGCGTTCTTCTTTTGGTTGTTGTCGTTGAATGCTAAAAGAAACTTAATTTGAGTTTTCGAGCTGCTGGCGCCCAATTGTCTCGGGTTCCCCCACTCCTGCCAAAGGCAACGCACGCAGTGAAATGAATACGTTTGCCATAGCTAAGGAAGCAGCGAAATTACATAATATAATAGCAAAACTTGTACTACATACATATATATTTTTTTAGGATGTAGATAAAAAAGAAAGTGGAACAATACGTGTCATTTACGAAATGTTATTTGCAGAGGTGGACAACCATTAACCAATAGAACGTTAACTAAAAAGTTAGCTTTGTTTAAAGTTATTCAGCTAAATTTGTTAAAATTTTGCTATCGGTAACCATTACCAGGGCTGATTTTTATATGGTCGAAAAACTTGAAAATATGTATGGAATATGGACGATAAAACATGCAAAATATGCACGAAAAAATAAGAAATATTGTTAATTCATTAATTAATTGTAATAAGTAGGGGAGAGTGTGCACCTACTGGCACCCTAAGGCCTTGAGGCCATAACTTTCGTTTGAAACATAATTTCGAGGAGCTCTCGGTTTCATTTGAATGCTGAGATCAATAGCTGACAAGATTTTAAATATTTAAAATATCTGAAAAAAAAGATTTTGACAGTCGATCTAGCAAAAGTCTCGAAAATCCACTTTCCAAAAATGCTACCCATTTACAATTCGCTGTAAAAAAATCGAAAAAGAAGCAAAAACACAAGTTTATTAATTTGTATGTGTTTATTCTTTCAGTGGTCCGTACGGTCTTATTTCACTCGAACACAGCACCCCGCCCACAAATAAATTTACATATAGCAATATGGTGGCTGGGTGTCAAAATTGCGTGGGATATTAAGCCATATGTCCTTACAGGGGCAAAGCCATAAAATAAAAAAAGGGTTTTAAAATTAAGAAAAAATATTTTTTTTAAATTAGTTAATTATTTTAATATTCAACAACACCTGCTTTGAAAACGAAATTCACCTTACACCGGCACCGTTTCCACCGCAGTAAATTTTCAAAACTAGCACCAAATTTTTTTTTTGTGTTGATTAATTTTTAAATTGTAATTTTATTTTCGCACTAATTTCATCCCAGATTTTATCTTTTTTCATATTTAACATATAATATATATAATATAAACAAGTGAATAAGTTTCAGTCGATCAAAGCCGACTTATAAATACCCTGCACCTACTGGGTTATACTGGATCTGACATCTTTAATTTGGAAATTTCGACATCAAATCCGAAATCAGCGACCCAAAAATCCCCATATACCTAGTTTGGAACTATTTAAGCGGAATAAGGTTATATATTTTACAAAACACGATTTTCACTTATATGGAAGGTAGGCGTTGCAGTCGACCGATTAAGCCCATTTTCAATACCAACTCCTCCTAGGGCCTAAAAAGGATAAATCCAAAATTTGCGATCCCTAGCTTTCTTCTAGCTCCTGCAATCGTGTTTACAATGATTGACAGACTTATGTGGCTAAACAAACTCAGGAGGTGACGGTGATCAAGAATCTTAGTGTTACAAACATAATTTTTTATGTTCTATGACAATTTCATGAATTTCGAGTTTTAGTATTTTTAAAGGCAGTAACTAGTTAATTAGTTAATATTTAATTTTTTTTTTATTAAAACATTAGAAAACATTTCCTTATACTACAACCAATTTAGAAACTAACGAGCAGTTCAAATCTCATATAATTGAAAAGTTAATACATGATATTAAATAATACAGGAGTATAAAAATTATACTCATTCTAGCGGATTCAATAGTTATTCTTATCACCCACTAATTCGTGTGGCTTGATGCGCTTCAGACGTCAAAATAACCCAGAAGTGATGGTTAGTGAGGACGCCTCTTCATTAATGTGTTGTGTCAACTTTGTCTCGTGCATTGATGCATATTGTTGTATCACTTTTTCCACGGTCTCCACTCCCAGGTCGCGGTGGATGTGGCAATTTTTGGTGTACCAGGGCGCTTCTACTTTGTTTTGGAATAGTTGAATAATTTTTACGGAACTTGAATACCGTAAGTCCACACGGGTTTAAGAGTTGGTTTGTATATAACTAGTTGGTTATATAATGACAATGAAGACTACCGTGATCCAAAATAAACTTTTTTCGCTGCAGATCAAAGATCCCCCTCAAATAGTTTCATTTTGGGAGAAAAATTCTCAAATTTGGGCATCCTAGGTCAACATTAACACGTGCCCCCCGAAATTCGGAATTTCCTATATAAACTGTATGGGAAAAATTAGATTTTATAAAAATCAATTTTAAAAATTTGGAGTAAAGTTTAAAAAAGTCGGGAATATAGTAAAAATGGTATAGAACTCTTAATCTTCCCTGAACTCCTGCCTTTATCTCTTTTAATTGTGAGTAAGCGTCTTCTTGTTTTTCGCGGAAATAGCGTTGCGAAAGATATGAATCGAGTATTTTGGTGTATGGTTTCGGAAAATGGAATTTTTACTTGTAGAGTAATCCCTCATGCCAAAACTTATTAAATGCTTGTGCAATATCTAAAAAATTTTCCGAACAAACCCTTTTTTCTTCGAGGGATTTTTCAATGACTGCAGTGATTCGATGCACCTGGTCTACAGTAGAGTGTTTGTTTCTGAAGCCAAATTGTTGAGATGGTATTAGATTATTTCTATTAGTAATTGGCTTTAAACGATTAAGTAAAAGCTTTTCAAATACCTTCGACATAATCGGCAGCAGTGATATAGGTCGATATGAAGATACCTCGTGTGGTGATTTGCCTGGTTTTTGAACTATTATCATTTCGTATTTGATGTCAAAACTTCCTTAAAGATTTCATCAAAATAGTGTGAATTTTTGTGTAGTGGGGTTTCCGGGGTCTACTTTTGGGTGACTTTTAATTTATTCGCCAAATTTGTTTTGACGATTTGCCATTTGTCGCGATTTGTCATGGAGCCGGTAAATCCACCACGGCATACCTATAACAGCATACGACATATCAGGAATATTGCATTTCAGGTTTTTAATCTTGAAGTGACAATACTTCAGTTTTCATAAATTTAGAGATTATTTTACCAATTTGTTGTTTGGTTTGTTAATTGTTTGGTGTAGTCTACACCGTGTTCATCATCGATGCAATGGTTCCTTCAACATGACACGTAATTATGATTGCTACACTGAGGGGAAAATATCTTGAACTGCATTTGAAACGGGTATCGCTTTGGAAAAATCAACACTGATCAGTTCTAAAATAGAACGTGAAACGGTGTCAATATTTGAAAATCAGTCGAGAAATGCAAAAATATCGCTGTCTCTTTTTTTTTTGTTCGTTCTACGCTTAAGCAGTTATTTGAACAACAACACTGCCTCAGACAAAATATTGGTTTTTTTATGTACGATTGTACTTTTTTTTAGGTACAATTCCAATTCTACAGAATGAATTGTATAAAATTGTATAAGAAAAATCACAAACAAGTTAAAAAATCGGATATGTAGGAAAATCTATTGATCGATGGGGCAAAATTATGAAGAATATTTTTGTAGAGAATTTGTGAAGGAACCAAATTGCAAAATTAATAAAAAATTTATAACGGGGCAGTAACAAAACGTTACAATTTCAGTCGTGAAACAACAACATTTCAGTCTGAATTCATCAATGTGCCATTTCAATTCATCAATCTGCAGTTTAAAAAAAAATTTAAACGTTTTGTTGTCAAAATATGAACATTCAGTTTTGGCTGGAAATTGACAACTGTTCGGTAGGTTTTGACAACGTTTCGTTTTGATTTTTTTTTCAGTGTACCGATAAGATATCGTATCAACATTTCATACGATGGTTGCGAAGTACGTTCGCTGGGTGATTAAATTTTCAAAACTTTTTTGTTGTTTAAGTTTGATATCAAATGCGATTCTTTATCTCTCATATAAATACGTATGTAAAATTTAATTTCACTAGAATTTGCAAGGACGCTCACAATAAGCTCTCAAGAAATACTTGAGTACAATTTTCTTGGGCTAGTATTCTGTGCATGGTCGTAGCCAGGTATTAGTTAGGCATAGCAGGGTGGGTGTTGTTTTTGAAAAATTAATTTTTATTTGATTCAAAGCAACAGAAAAATATTTTTTTAAATCATTTGACAAAATACTAAAATCCATTTACTACATCTATATTTAGCATTATTTAGTCTTATTTAGCATTATAATAATGTCTTAAAATGCATAAACAGTTTTTAGTATTTTGGATTGAGAAAATGCTGGTGAAAATCTGAACTAATTTCATCAAATTAGTATAAAATTTTGTATAGGTGGGGTCGCTGATTTCGAATTTGATGTCAAAATTGCTAAATTCAAGATGGCTGATCCAATATGGTCAAGTAGCTGTAGGGTCAGGGCCGGCTCTAGGCATTTTGGCGCCCGGGGCAAATATTGCATTTGCCGCCACTTCTAAGTAGTTAATACGGAAAATATTTGTATTTAGATTAAATTTATTCAGTGCATTTATTTATGTAGATATTTTATAAGGCAAATGATCAACGGGGAAGATATTTCTTAGAACGACCATTTAAAAATATACATATGTATTATTGTTTTTGTATTGAATCAGCCTTTAATTAATACAAAAACTGCACTAATCAGAAAGCTCAAAATAATAAAGAATCCTAAGAGCTATGGAAACATTCGGAGTAATAGAACTGCATGTTACATATTACAATGTTGACTTGACAGTCGGAGTTATTGTTTGGGTCTATGCTAGGGCTTTCGATCCCGAAGGCTTTTAGCAATCCCGGGATTTTCGGGACTGAAAATTGCAATCCCGGGATCACGGGATTTTTCGGGATTTGTTACTTTTACAAGCAAAATGCCTTTTAAAAAAATAAAAAAATGTTTTTTATATGTTTTATTGGAAAATTTATAGTTTTAGCTTAAATAAATAAACATAAACATTAATTTCAATTTATTAAAGGTACAAATTAATGAAATTTTTTATTTTCAGTATTTGAGTTTCCGTTTCTTTAGGAACGACAGAATTCAATTCAAAATATGCTTAAGTAAGGTTTCTGAAATTACTTTTGTATCAGTTTTCAGTTTTACTTAATTATTTTTATAAAGCAATTCATTTTTGTGCGTTCGCTAAGACTGAAAATAACAATTTTCTTCTTAAATAAATATAAATTTATTTTTTTATAAAGAAAAAATTTCAAGCACAAACAATTTTATTTGTAATTTTTTTAATAAATTAAAAATTTTTGAGTTTTTTTACTAACTTTTTTTTTTATTTTGGGGTTGTCCAAATGTTGTCAAAAACTATTTTTCTACCATTTTTATTTTATGAGCGATGAAAAGTTGTATTTTTCTTGTATTAAACTTTTTTTATGGTCTAATTTATTTAAAATATAGTCCCGAAAATCCCGGGATTTAGGAAAAAATATCCCGGTATTTTCGGGACTACAAATGGACCGGGATCCCGGGATCGAAAGCCCTAGTCTATGCTGACCGGTGGAGCTTCCCCGACGTGAATTGCCACAATGTTTATGCTGACCGGTGGAGAATCCTTGACGTAATTTGGAAAAATGGTATAGAAGATCTTCGTAGCTGCATTATTTCAAGAGTTATAGTATAAAAACGGCGTAAAGACCGGATTTCGCATTTTTGCAATTACTCAAGAAACCTGACGTAATGCGCCATTGTGCTAAGCATGGTCCATTTATATATAAAAACTATATGAGAATATAAAAGTAAAACCATGTCGGCCTGTGTTATGTATGAACTTTTTTACTTACCTTTTTAAAAAAAATATTTTTCAAATGCATTTACTAATTTTTTATCTTTTTGAACCCGAGCTTTTTTTTTGTTCCGAAGTGCGCACCCGGACCCTTTTTTTCGTTTATTTTGATATATTTTGCTATTTTTTCTTTTTGTTTTGCTTTGTTTATACATAAATTTTATGCAATTTGATGACCACTTTTTTTTGAGGTATTGGTTTGGTTTGGACAACAGGGAAATTTTGCAGTTTTTTTGCTTAAAAGGAAGAAACGTCTTTTCCAACGTCCATCACTTACAATAAAATTTCTGTCCGTAACCGTAACCGAAACCGAAACCGATTCATTTTAGGGAGCGAAACCTAAACCGAAACCGATTCGTCGTAACCGATTGAATATGTTCAACCAAAACCAATTGAAAAGGTTACGGGTTTTTAATCGGTTTTCAAAAGGTTTTCGTACACAAAATTGACTTGAAGTTTTTTTTCATAAGAGAAAATTCATCGTATTTCATTTATTTATTTCATATATTTTTAAAATAATATTTTTTTAAATATTCAATAAATCTTTTTATAAGGCCGGTGCACACAGAGGCGATATTCGCTATATAATTTCAGAACCATTTCCATATTTAAAAAATCTAGCTTCGAAAACGCAAAGTCCCTCACACAGGCAGCGATTTCACCGCAGTAGATTTTGTTTGTTATTTATTATATTGCTATGGAAACAATCAAAAAGTCTGACTGAAATGGTTCTGAAAATGACTATTTTGTTTGTTATTTATTAGACTACTATGGAAACAGTCAAAAGGTTTATTTTCAAACTGATTCGAATTGGTTTTGAAACTGGCTTTTTGTGTTTGTTATTTAATGTATTGCTAAGGAAACAGGCTGTATAAAAACCGCTATATTTTCAAAAATACAATTATTTGTGACAAAATTATTTCGAAACCGCCTGCGGCACGAATAACGACTCTGTGTGCGCAGGCATTTTTATGGTTTTTGAAAAGACTTGGAAAATTTTCGCTATTTTTTCGTAGTTTTATATGGCAGCCTTTTTCGTCCGATTTAGCTGATTCTCGAACTTGATCTCAATTCGGAGATACAAACGTAAACCCAAAGTTTCACATCGATGTCTCAAAAAAAAAACATTCCAGCCTGTATGGTGACAGGCAGACGGGGATATGGCTAAATCTGTTTTCGATGCTGATCATGAATATATAGGGTTACCAGACGTACTCTTTTAAAGAGTACAGTACTCTTTTTTAGGCCCTCCTCTTTTTTACTCTCACTTTTTTCCCGAAAGTACTATTAAGTATTCTTTTTCTTATTTATGTGACTTTACCATATAACAACTGAATATATCGGCTCAGTAATGCTACCAATTTTTATTATTCGTTAGAATTAAAATAAAAAACTTCAAATATTATGTTTATTAGCTTGAAGCTTCTTTCGTCACATTGCATTCAAAAAGTTCCAACAATTCTTAAATGCTAGGATTAAAACAAAAAGTTTAGTATGAAACCTATCACTTTTTTAACCGCAATATTAAAAACAATCTTTATCGAAAACAATTCAAATATATATCTAAATTTTTCAATTTCTTGAAGAAGGATCGGAATATTAGCACCTAGACTCTAAAATGTTGTGTTATACCATTTATCAGTTTAATTTGTTTGTCACCTAGACCCTTTGGAGTTTCAAATTTAAATTCATTAACGCCTAAAGAAACCAAAGTAGTAAATTTTAATATTGAATCAGCGTATACGTTGGTACTTGGCGAGTTTTACAAAATTTTAAATTGATTTTTTAGTACTTATGCCCAATAAACTTTGGGCATATATTATTGTATTTTGTTACTTATGCAAATACTAAAAACATTTTTATACCCCCACACTCACTGTGGCAGGGTATACTAACTTTGTCACAACGTTTGTAACGCCCATAAGGAGGCGTGTCCGGTAAGGAAAAGCATATATATTCTTGATCAGTATCACCTCCTGAGTCGATTTAGCGATGTCCGTCTGTCTGTCCGTCCGTCTGTCCGTCCGCACGATAGCGGTCGCAGTTTTGGAGATATCGACTTGAAACTTTGGGTACATGTTGTTTTCGTGAATACTGAGATCAAGTTCGAGAATCAGCCAAATCGGATAAAAACTGGGCGGAAAAAAAGGTAAACATTTTTCAAGTCTTTTTTATTGTTGTATTCGATTGGAAATGTTTAGTAACGTATTTTTGACATGGTCCGAGGTTCCGAAGCCACATATATAAGGGTCTAAATGGGGTCTTGAGACCAATTTTTTTTTTTGGTGGATTTGATTGGAAATTTTTAGAAATGGATTTTGGACATGGTCCGGGCTCCAAAACCACCTATAATTGGCTCAAAATAGGGTCTTGAGACCACGTTTTTTTATATTCGAGGTACTTCTTCCTACTGTGTGGGGGTATTTCAGCTTCGGTATAGCCGAAGATAGTCCACTCTCTAGTTTTTTTATATTTTTGAAAAATTTGTTTTTTTTTTAAATTTTAACAAAGGTTGGATTCTAAAATTTTTTTGAAGAATTTTTTTCTAATTTTGTTTTGCCTTATAAAATATGTGGTGTAAAACCGAGGAGTTTGGGACCCCCTGCAACTCTGTACTCTTTTTTACTCAAGAGAATCTGGTAACCCTATGAATATATATACTTATCCATACCGGACATGCGTCCTTATGGACGTTTCAAACGTTGTGTTTGAAAATGCGATTAGATAAGGAAATTCGGTAAATGTAGTTAGATTCAGCACCCTTGATTTATATTGAATTGATATAAAATTTCCTAATATTGGGCCATCTAGAAACCTTTTAAAACCTAAACCGAAACCTTTTCAATCGCTCCAACCAACCGAAACCTTTTCAAAATCAAGGAGCGAAACCGATAACCAAAACCTATTGGCAAGTGGGAGTAAAACCGAAACCGAAACCTTTATTCGATTCGGTTGCCAACCCTGCCATTAAGTACTATTTTTTTTGTTTCTGGGACTTTATCATATCACAACTGAATGTATCGGCTCTGTTATTATTCGTCAAAGGTAAAAAAAAAACCTTTCAATTATTATGTTTGATACTTTAAAGCATCTTTCGTCAAAGAAATTTTATTACGAGACGTATAAATTTTAACCGAAATATTAGAAATAGTTTTAAATATTTTTATCGAAAACAATGCAATTATTTATCTACATTTTTAAATTTGCTTTTGAAAACTTTACTTTCCTGGAACATATATATAATATTGAACCCACAGGGTTCAATAAAAAACGCATTACTCAAATGGAGATTCAGAAAATGTATCCAACGGAATAACATGACTATGATATGTTTTTTCAAAGCAAGGGAGTATTATCCGTTTAATTTTTTTGTCATTTCGACCCTTTGGACTTTACAATTTCAATTCATAATGCCTAAAGGAACCTAAGTAGTAAGGGGATTTTAATTTTGAATCTGCGTATACGTTTGTAGGTTCTTAGTGAGTTTTACAAAATTTTAAATAAATTTTATTTTAATATTTGAGCTTACGGAAAAAACGTTGTGCAAGATAATCAAAAACCAAGCTTCGGATGCGAATTGAATTTCTATTTTTGAATTTTGAATAACTTAGTCTAAACTTAATCGAAAGGAAGAAGAAGAAACACACGCAATCTATGTTGTCAGCATTATTAAAATGCAGCATTGCACCGGATGCGTGTGCGCTGTAACTGGATGCGGGAACGCAGCTTTGATTGTATAAAGCTGCGGTGCCAAAAATATTAAATTGATTTGACCGGATGCACTATAGACGTTTAGGAGGCTATATATGTTAACTTGCATAAATCATTGCATTTTGTTACTTAAATAAAAAAAAAAATTTTTATTCAAAATTTTAGCCAGGGTTGAATTCTTTTTTTTGAAGACATTTTTTCTATTTATTTTTGTTGTTTTATAAAAAAGAAGTGGGACCCATTGAACTTTGTAGTCTTTTCTACTCAAGAGAATCTGGTAACCCTACCCATACCTCATGAGGTGTAGGGTATAAAAATGTATATGAATTTTATATTTAACGAGCTCATTTGGATAATAATGATTTTGTATAGTCGCGTCAAGCTCAAGTGCGGCCAGGGTTGCGAACTTTCGAAAAGCTCAGACACGCAGATTCTAGGAAATCGAACATCCAAACCAATAAAAATGGCCCCAAACCAATAAGAACGTTGTATGAGCCAAGGGTTCGGTTAGGCTAAAGTGTTGGAGGTTTGCCTCACATAGACCGTCTCTCATGGTTATCCAGTCTGTGGTTATCGAATCCGAAAATTTTTAGTCATTAATACCTTGATAATTTAAAACTTGCGTTTATTGAACAGTAACAAACCAAAATGCACTTTTGAAACCCGGAGAAAGTTCTGCTAAACCCGGAACCCGGAGATTGACCTCCAAACCCGGAGTCTCCGGGTCAAAATGACCATGTTGGCAAGCCTGATTAAGACTGCGATTTTTATACCACAACAAATTAAGAAATAGGGCGGGTACACCAATTTCAAATACAAATTGTCTTAGACATAACTTCAAACGTCTAATATCAAATATTTGAAATCGCAGTCTTAATTTGATTTTAGCTGCACTTGAGCTAAATTTCGACTTTACAAAATCATTATTAAAAAATTTTACTGAATAAGTTTTTGATTTTTGATCCAGCCATTATATTGATAACCGTAACATCCCAGGATCAACCGTAACATTTCGGTGAATTGAGATCATGGCTAATGGACTCAGTCTGTTCCTCATGACACTTCTTGGTAATGTTTTTACCCTGTTCAATGTTGAAAAATATCTTTCCACACAGCAAGTCGTTACTGGCATTGTCATTAAAATCGCGAGTAGGTGTTTTATTGTACGAAATAAATATAAAAAGTGGATTTAAAAATTTACAGCTAACAAAATAATATTTTATTAGTTTTCTGTCAAACTAATACAAAATTCAATGCTTGCTATTTCGCTCTTACAGTGAGCTCAAAACACATTGCAGAGATAGGAATCTGGAAATATAGAAGTATTACGTATATGATGTTGACAAAATCGGACTTATAGGAAAAACTATTGATCGTAGAGAAAAAAAATATTATTAGGCAGTTTGTCGAGAATTTTCCAAAGAACAAAACTGCATTATTCATAAAAAAAACACTCTTTTTCAATAAAAATTTTTAATAAAAAAGTTAAAAAAAAAACAATTGTTTTTATTTGAAGCTACATTAGTTCAATATTTAATTTCGTTAACCTGGTAATAGTTAATCAAAAATTTAACTTCGTTAAATTAAAAAGTAAATTTCGTTGAAAAGTTAACTTCGTTAAAAGTTAAATTAAATAGTTAAATTTTCTATAGAAAAAAAAAACATTAAAAAAAACATTTTAACTATGTTTAATTGAATGCCTGCACCTTTTTTCCGATCGGTTTCAGCCTTCTTTGCCTTAAAATAAATGATAAAAATCAAAAGCAAAATTTCGTGTATGAAACAATTTATTTATTTATATTTATGCAGGCCATTCTAAACTCAGTTTTTCGCCATTTTGTGAAATGGAAAATACGATGTAAACATCCTGACGATGTAAACCTCACGGAATGGCTGAAAACGTCGTTGTGTTTAGAATGGTCCATTCATACATAAAAATAGAACATGGCAGTATTCAACACTTTGAAATATAAACAGGTCGTTGTATTTAATTGTTTTGTGAACTAATTTTTAAATTAAATGTCAATATCAGTTCAAAAATAGTATAAATTCTTAATTTACAATTTTTTTTTACATTTAATAAAAAAAAATGTTTTTGTTTTAAAGATAACTAATTTAACTTAACTAAATGAAAAAGTTAATGGTTTTCGAAATTAACTGAAACGTTAAAAGTTAACCAAAAATTTAACTTAATTCCCTCCCATACAATTTTTTCTTGTTTGTACTGAAGCGCGGGACACCCTGCATATCTTTTCTCTACTTAAGATAATGCTTTTTAATGTTATATTATTTTTTTCTATTTTAAAATTTTCTACTTTTAATTTCTGAATTCTTTCTAGTTTAAAGTGATAAGTGTACATCCTATGTTAAAAAGCTTATATGTTTTTCAAAGGTATGTTTCAAATGCATATTTAACATTAAAAATTCAATGAAAAAGCATTTTTGAACGATTATTATGTGCAAAGGTAAAATGCAAAATACGAAAATGCTATTTAAACGTTTTAAAGAAATTATGCAGAAAAACTGGGAGACACGGGTACTCTTTTTTAACACCCTGTAAGAGAACCCCCGAACATGAGAATTTTTTTAGTGTCGAACTGTGTAAAATTAAGTACGTACTAATATGTAGTACAAGAAATATGCGAAATGCCAATCATAAAAGTCGCAAGTTATAGCGACCTCTAAATATGGTCCAAATGAGCCAATTTTCGGGTTACACTCGTCTTTTGGTCAATGGACCAAGCTTGTGGAGACAGAAAAATAAAACAACAAAAAATTCCCATATCGTCGTGAAGCACCCTAGTGTACCTATACAGCCGTCTAGTTTAACAGAATGGTGCAAATAAAAATAGATGCATTACATTTTTTTCGATCGCCTTATTTATTTAATTGAAGTCAACATGTCATGCCGAGTCATAAATTTCAATTAGCCTTAAATCAATTAAGATTTTAATGATATAGCAGTATTCTCTTTTTTCTTTCGAACTTTAACATGTACGCTATCTCAAGTTGTGCTTTATTTTGCAGCTTACAGATCGACAGCGTTGAAAGTCTCACGGATAACTGAAAAAGCGACCAGCGAACTTTGAAAGCCTTCCCATGGGTAGTGAACAGTATACAACAATATAATCAAGTAGAAAAGTAAACCTCATCAAACAATCCTAAAGTTTAGTAATGTGACAAAAAATACATATTAATTTGTTTCAATTCAAGCAAAGCAAGAACTTTTTACAATCTAAGGCATTTTACTGTGATTCTAAACTTACAAACGTTCAATCGTAGAAATTAGCGTTAAGTTTTAACAGTTTTATTTACTTTAATTTCATATTTAATACACACCAAAAATGTTTAATTTAAATATACCACCTTCGTCCCTTTTGGGTATCGAGGGCTCCGGCTTATGCTCTACTCCCAAAACGCCCGAAATTCTGAATTCGTTAATTGCCATGACGAATCCTATGGACAACTACAATTTTTCGACACTCAATTCGATAGTTTCCCCGACAAATAGCGCCGTATCAGTCCGAAATTTAAAAGCAGCAACGAATCTTCAGGTGAGTTTCAAACAAATACATAAAACTTCTACAAGATTTAAACCCACGGCTTGTTCTCATTTCCGATTTTAGTCAAGTTGCCAAGACAGTTGTCATTCTAGTTGCTCTGGTTCCCCACTTGATTCACCTGCGGGTACACAAACAACACCCAGCATACAACAGGTACGATTTTTACATACTTAACATTTTTGACACGTTTTTTACGTTTTCCCCCAAACTTTTTTTTTGAATTTCACCCAACACAAGTTGAACAACAATTTACTAGCAGGGCCGTATTTAGGGTGCAAAGGGACACCTTGCCCCGGTCGCCAAATTCCATGGGGCGGCATTTCTGTAACACTTTCTTCTTTAATACGTTTAATAATCTTTACAGAATGAATCAGTTATCTACATCAGATCTAATCAAAATAAGCGAAATTAGTTTGATCTTTTAAGAGTGTCCTAATTTATACAAATAGACCCAAAATATATTATTAAATTTGAAGTTTTAAGCACAAAGGGGAGGGGGGATGGAGCCTTTTTTAAGTCAAGGATGGACTGACTGTCGTATTTTTAAAGCTACAGGGTAGGGCTCTCACTATTCAAATAAACGCGTAATCGATTAACCGGTTAGAAAATATTAAATTTTGGTTTCTTTTATAACATTTTATAGTATTGATATTGAGGCCATAAGAAATACCAAGGCACCTTTTCCTGGGGATTATACAATTTTTTGCAAAAAGTGGCTCTGTTAAAAATAAAAACTATTTTACTAAAGGGTGTTTTGAGATGTAAAATTTCCCTGATTTTTGAAAGTTTTTTTAAAAATTAGATTTTTATTGAAAAAAAATGGTAATTAAGATATTATTCATCAGGGCCGGATCCAGGATTCACCAAAGGAAATTTCAAGATGGTATTGGGGGTTTCTTAAAATACAGTTTTTATGAGAAAGTTTTTTGTTGTAGCCAAATAAACATTATGAAAAATTTTAAAAGCAATATCTGCACAACGCAAGTCCGTTTATTTGGTGATTTTTTTATGTTTTTTTTGGTTTTTGATCAAATTAGTCCCAGAAAAAACATTCTTAGTTACTGAGTATTATGAATATCTCGAACAAAAATATGTATGTTTTTATGTTGAATTGAGCTAGTTTTTTTTATTGGAATACAAAGTTTGGTAATTTTTACCGAAAAATGAATGGCTCTAAACTAAATCGTTCATATGTTCAAAACAAAAAGTATTATCACTACGTGATAGAAAAATTCCAAGATCGCCATCTTGTTCAGCGTTATAGAATTGAAATTCAAAATGTTCAAATTTGGTGGGGTGGTGTTATATAATTATATTTCTATTATTGCACTATTTGTCTAAAAGTAGCGTAACGAAAATGTCATGTATAACTTAAATGAATTATAATAATCTAGAGAGTGAACTATCTAACTAACATTTTGTGCAATTTATAGGTTATTTTGGAGCTAAATCCAAAATCCGTTTCCAAAAATTTCCAATCGAATCCAGCAAAAAAAAGATTTGGTCCCAAAACCCAGTTTTGTCGCATTATATGTATCCATTTCTTGACATTTTCAATCGAATAGAGCAATAAAACTAGAGAGTGGACTAGAATCGGCTATGCCGAAGGTGAAATACCCCCACACAGTAGGAAGAAGTACCGCGAACAAAAAATCCGTTTCTAAAAATTTCCAATCGAATGCAGCAATAATAAAAAAGAGTAAAAAACAAGTTTTTTAAAATATAACCCTTTAACCGACTAAAAAGCAGAAAATAAATTTCCTTTAAATTAATTTCAGCAATTTCGATTTAAGGGTTTTTGGCGATTTTAAAATCTGCAATGATATTCGGAGGAAAGTACCCAAAAACCCTTAATTTTAAATCGAAATTGCTGAAATTGATTTAAAGGAAATTTATTTTCTGCTATATAACCCTTTAACCTTCTCGGTTAAAGGGTTATATTTTAAGAAACTTGTTTTTTACTCTTTTTTTATTAAAGTATTTTTATAGGATTGCTTTCTCAGTGTTGCAAATATATGCTTCTTCGTGCAAAAAAATAAAAAAATCTGTGTTTTGTAAAATTTTAAAAATCACATAGCTACACTGGAAAAAAAATTTCTTAACATTTAGTGTATTTATTTTAAAATTAGAACTTACAGCAGATTTGTTTTATTTTAAAACACATGCGCAAAACGTTTAAATTTAACCAATTTTTTTTTTTAAATATAAAAAAAAATTGTTAAAGTTGAATGAAATTGTTTTAAAATTTGATAACTTTGCTTTCAAATTGGTTTTTAGCACAATGTTTTATGATTTAATGGCTTTGTTTTAAATTTTGTTCTTAACGCATGTGTTGCAAAATTTAACAAATTTATTGTAAGCTCTATTTTAAAAACCAACACACTAGATTTTTCTTAAATGAAAATATGAGGCTGAATATTCTTTCAGTGGCATTTGAATGTACTATGGAAAAAATTAAGTTGCATACTTTCCAAATGTTTGGAAATGTACCACTTTTTGGTAACTCTTCAACTGGTTTTTCTTTTTGTACGATTTCAGATAAAGGTTTTACCGAAACTTGTTTGTCTATCCAAAAGCACACAAAAATATTCAAAAAAAATAATAAAAAACAGTACAAAAAACTGGAGACCGACCGAAATCGCTTTTTTTAATTTCAACCAAACCCGAAATTTTTTTTTTTCGGCCGAAACTGAAGTGGCCGAATTTTCATTTTTGTAATTTCGGCCGAAACCGAAGTGGTACATAATTAAGCTTATCAGTAGTATGAAATCGATGGCGCATATTCATAGTCAAATTTATTAGCTGCTAAACTTTAGAACCAGCTTAGTAGCTGCCAGTTCAGTATATTATCTGTCAACTGAGTAGATTACTAAAGTTAAGTTGGAGCTTAATTTGACTATGAATATGGGCCGATCATTTTAAGTTCAGATCATGAATTAGTTGAATTTAGAAGCAAACTATCGAACGCGTGGAAATCAAGAGAAGTAGAAATTATTGTCAGGGTAGTAGATTTCAAGAGAGGGGAGTAGATATGGGTTTATGCGTAGAGTATTAGAAATTCAACGAGAGAAGTAGAAATTTCTGTCGGGGAAGCAGATTTGTAGAAAGAATAGTACTTTTGCATTGTATGAAACTCACTTAATATTTTGAGGAGTAGAAATTTATAAATCATTGCGAGAGTGTTAGCTCTACTCCGATAGGACATGTCTTCTTTGTCGCTTCTGATTCTTCGAAACTATGATCAATGCTTAAATTTGTGTTACATACCGCCATACTAAAAAATATCATCGAAAGTATGCCCAAAAGAGTGAGATATCTACGGGATAGTCGCGGTGAACATATCGGCGAAATAATTTTCCACACATAATCCTATTGACCTTTCTAACGAAATAAAATATTTGGAAAAATTCCGAACCGTTTTATTCAAAATCAAAGTACCACAAGTCTTAATGGAACATCCTTTATTTATATAAGTATAAATTAGTAGCAGGTGGCAGCAATGGAGTAACCTTACCTGAAGAATAAAAAGTACATCTTAATTTAAAATAAATCTATCTTATATATTTTTAATTAAACCTTCAACGAAAGGTATGAATACAGACGTCCTGATGTCTGCTTGGCAAGTCTTGGAAGCTGTAGGTCCGTTTAAAAACATTTAAGCCAAATGGTGAAGCAGAATTTAAAATGGACTTAAAAGTTTCTTCTGCATTTTGCCGATACTTTTGTAGGCAATTATATATAATATTTTTGCATTGTTAAGTGTTGTTGTCAAATCCATGGACCTTTCTTGGAGAAACCCCGACAGCGGAAGAGAAAGACTGAATAGTTTCTTACAAACAGAAGGCTTACAGAAAATTTTACTTTCCAAACATTGGATTTGACGAACAAAAAAAATTATTTTTAGACGATTTTTGTGGGAATTTTAGTACACAGAGCGAACAAACGCATAGTAGAATTAAATATTTTTTATTTAAATGTGATTTGAATATTTTTATATTTGGAAATCAGTATCTCATATAGAAATTCAGTATCTCATATAGAAATTCAGTATCTCATATAGAAATTACATAAATAAAAAACTACGACCTCTGCAAATTGGAAATAAGAAATTCACACTGATCTATTACAGGCACA
Source organism: Heteromyza rotundicornis (assembly GCA_951394025.1). Lineage (NCBI taxonomy): Eukaryota > Metazoa > Arthropoda > Insecta > Diptera > Heleomyzidae > Heteromyza > Heteromyza rotundicornis. The sequence goes on from OX596010.1 coordinate 38,270,705, forward strand.
ATTTTTCTGTGTCTAATCTGAAAGATATATGAAGCAGAAAATAAACAACTTTTTTCTGTGAGTTTCTATTTTTAGATTCGAAAACTTCACTTTCGAAGAAAAAAGCTGAGCAATATATAATTGAAATTTCTATTTTTAAATTTTAAAACTTAAATTCATAAGACTTGCTGAGCAATATACAAACATTTAGACGCTTGTGAATAATGCCGGAAATAGACGAGTCGGTTAGAGCGCACTCGAAACTCCAGAGGTTGTCGGTTCTAATTTTTATTTGCCATTTTCCTTAACTTAATAACTGTAATAACTTTTCCTTAAATTCAGTTTTGCCGGAATTCGAACCGACATCCTCTGGAGTTTGGAGTGCGCTCTGACCGACTCGTCTATTTCCGGCATTATTGACAAGCGTCAAACGTTTGTATATTGCTCACCGAGAATTCTTTTTTTTTCTAAAAGTCTTATAAATTTAAGTTCTCAAATCTAAAAATAGAAATTTCAATTGTAGATTGATCAGCAAGCTTTAATTTTTTTCTTCTAAAAATAAAAATCGAGTCTAAAAATAGAAACTCAAAAAAAAGTTGTTATCAATATTAGTATCAATGGAAAGGTCTATTCAATACCTTTCGAATGAGTACCTTTGACACCTTAATCCGTTAAGTACAATATTAGTCTATTCCATTGATACTAATATTGATAGTAAACAGTGTGTCAGTGAGCCACTACACGAATACTTTTGTGAGTAACTGTACATTTTATTTAAAAAGGCATAATCATCATTATTTTGTATCTCAATTTACTCAGTGTACTATATTGAGAGAATTCAGCCGCTCTACGAGCTCTCTTAGTGCCGCTCACAGGCGCAAAATTTCAATGTATGGATCTTGGCTGACACTGGTGTAAATTCTTATTTCCAATTTGCAGAGGTCGTAGGTTCAAGACTGGCTGGGGGCAATGAGGTTTTTTATTTTTTTATAAAAAACATAAAAATACGCGCTTTTTGAATTTCTATATGAGATACTGATTTCAAATATTAAAATATTCAAATCACATTTAAATAAAAAATATTCAATTCTACTATGCGTTTGTTCGCTCAGTGTATTGACACGGCTATATTTAAAATCTAAGACCACACAGTGTGGGACATTTTTTCGTGTTATAAAACAATTTTTGATTTGACCCTTCAATTCTCAAATATTCATTTCATATTCAAAATGCAACCCGTCTTGTTCATAAAAATTCCAAATCATCAAATTCCAACTTTAAAATAAGGTTCTGTTTTGTACTGTAATTTTCATGAAATCGTCCATAATGTTGTATAACACCGTTCGACAAATATCCACTTTTGGTTATGCTCATGATTCTGTTAAAGGGGGTTAAAAAAGAGTACCCGTGTCTCCCAGTTTTTCAGGATCAATTCTTAAAATAGTTTAAATCCAGGGCTCTTGAAATTATTCGAATAATAACAAGTGAGTAAGTTTCAGTCGGGCAAGCCGACTTATATATACCCTACACCTACTGGGCCATATTGTATCCGCCATCTTGAATTTTGAAAATGCGACATCAAATTCGAAATCAGCGACTCCAAAAACCCCCCTATACAAAATTTCATACTGTTTTGATGAAATCTTAAAATTTCGGTCGCCATATTGGTTCCGCCATCTTGAATTTTTAAATTCCGACATCAAATTCGATATCAGCGACCCCGAAAACCCTACTATTCAAAATGTCATACTGTTTTGATGAAATCTTTAAATTTCGGTAAAAACACGATTTTCACTTAGGCGTGGCAGTAGACCGATTCTGCCTATTTTCAATACCAACTCCTTCTAGGGCCTAACAAGGATAAATCCAAAATTTGGGATCCCTAGCTTTCTTCTAGCTACTGCAATCGTGTTTACAAGAAAAGAGGACGGACAGACGGACAAACAGCGAGGTAGGCGTGGCAGTCAAACCGATTCCGTCCATTTTTAATACCAACTCCTTCTAGGGTTTAAGAAGGATAAATACAAAATTTGGGATCCCTAACTATCTTCTAGCTCCTGCAATCGTGTTTACAAGAAAAGAGGACGGACAGACAGACAGACGGACAGACGGATAGACGGACAGACGGATAGGGTTAAATCAACTCAGGAGGTGACGCTGATTAAGAATATATACTTTTCCATACCGGACACTTCTCCTTCTTGGTGTTACAAAGATCAGACCAAAGTGAATATACCCATACCTCAAGAGGTGTAGGGTATAAAAAAACCGGTTAACCGAACGTCCGATTAGTAACCGTTTGTACGAATACTATTCGGTTAATGATATTCGATTAGTCGCTCAGCTTCGACTATTCGATTAACCGTTCACTGTCGACTAGTCGGTTAACCGTTCATATTCGGTTAACCGAATAAGAGTTCAAATCGAAATCAAAAATAAAAGTTGCAACTGCCAAAACGAAAATTACAAACGAAATTAAATTTGCTAAGTGTCGCACATTACATATAATTTCTCTTTTGAGCGTGTCATTGAAGATTTCGATTTTAAATTCATACACAGAAAAATAAAAGTTGGTAAATCTAACCGAAAAGGTTGGTTAAAAACGATCCAACCAACAAAGGAAGTAAATATAAACGTAAAAAACTGTTAGTTTACCAAAAAAAATTGTAAGCAACCCACAAAAATGGTTATTTTTGCATTTATTACAAAAACAAAAAAAATTTATATTTTATTTGTTTATTTTATCTTACATATTTTTATTTTCTTACTTGTTTCTTTTTGTTTATAACAATTTGTAATAACCTTTTATTTACTTAAAAACTTCAACTTGCTTTACTCACTTATCCCGGGATTCAAACCCGGACCTCTTGGGAGTTTCTGTAGCGCGCTAAGCCCTTCGCAGTTTGAGCTAGCTCTAACATTATTCAACGGGGTTCTAAATGTAATATACTCTGTACAGTCTGTTAAATATAACATATATCTAAAAATAGAACACATCATGCTTTCGCGTACATGTATTGGTGCGTCTAAATGTAGTGTACTCTGCACAGTCTGTTCAATCTAAAAATAGAACACGTTCTATGCAGACATCAGGGCTATTCATTTAAAGTGGGAAACCCCTCGGAAACGATTCAGTTGTGCAGATGAGCAGTCAAAATATATGAAATTTCACAGTTCTTTTAAGCAACTGCGCGTTTTCGAGGGGTTTCCCACTTTAAATGAATACCCTTATCATGCTTTCTCGTACAAGTAAAATAACAATTTTGTATTGGTAAAAAACAATTTTTTATCGTACAAATAACCGATGGAAATTGTTTCCGACTTCGTGTTCTCCGAACTTTTGTATGGGTTGGTAAATTACCAATTTTTTTTGGTTAGATTTACCAACTAAAAAATTTTCTGTGTAATAAGGGTATTCATTTAAAAGTGGAAGTTGTGCAGTTGGTGACTAGCGCAGTTTTCCCCGGGCTGTTTCATGAACGCACCAGAAAATTATTTGTGCACTTCTTTTGATTCTTCTTCTTCTTCGAATTTTTGACAGCTAAAATAAGCAAAAAAAAGAAAATTAATCAAACTATTTGAAAAAATAGCTTTCGTTGACGGTGGTAAGTAAATTCGTTAACTTTACGCCATTTTCGAAGCAAACTATATTAGTGTTGTGAGCATACTCACTTAGACAATAAACGAGTACCCACTTACAAGTACTCGATATTCTGCACAGCTTTGACAATTATATATTCAATTAACTTTTATTTTGCAAACTATAGATAACTATAGTTATTTTTTAAACCTTTATATATAACTAGTAAATTTGCCCGTGCCATGCACGGGAAAAAAACACACTAATTTGATAAAATTAAATGTTTTCTATGTTTTTAAAATTTAAATGTAATTTTTTTTTTTAGAAATTTGTGAAATATGTAATTATACCCCCACACTCACTGTGGCAGGGTATACTCACTTTGTCACAACGTTTGTAACGCCCATAAGGAGGCGTGTCCGGTATGGAAAAGTATATATATTCTTGATCAGTATCACCTCCTGAGTCGATTTAGCGATGTCCGTCTGTCTGTCCGTCTGCCCGTTTGTCCGTCCGCACGATAGCGGTCGCAGTTTTGGAGATATCGACTTGAAACTTTGGGTACATGTTTATCTCGTGAATACTGAGCTCAAGTTCGAGAATCAGCCAAATCGGACAAAAACTGGGCGTGGCCCCCATACACCGAAAAAAAAGGTAGAAATTTTTTATTGTTGTATTCGATTGGAAATGTTTAGAAACGTATTTTTGACATGGTCCGAGGTTCCGAAGCCACATATATAAGGGTCTAAATGGGGTCTTGAGACCAATTTTTTTTTTTTTTGTGGATTTAATTGGAAATTTTTAGAAATGGATTTTGGACATGGTCCGGGCTCCAAAACCACCTATAATTAGCTCAAAATAGGGTCTGGAGACCACATTTTTATATGTTCGAGGTACTTCTTCCTACTGTGTGGGGGTATTTCAACTTCGGTATAGCCGAAGATAGTCCACTCTCTAGTTTTTATTAATGTTGCAAATAGGAAATGTAATGTAATAGGAGAGTGTAATATGAAAATCTACTACACCACAGTAATAGGTGAAAATAGTGTTAGGTGGCAACGGTAGTCTTGTGGCAGTGTTTTTTTCTTAAAGGTGGCAGCTTTAGGTCGAAGCTATTTTTCTTTATATGTGAAATGATTTTTTGTGGGTGTATATTAAGGCATTCAATCCCGGGATCCCGAATCCCGGGATCCCGGAAGTTTTCTCAATCCCGGAAACCCGGGATTTTGAGTCCGGAATCCCGGGATTCAAAAATGCATTTTTTATGCATTGTTTAAGATATTTTTGACGTTTTTCCACAAAAAATACTTTCGTGCATTTACTTTCAATATAATTGGTAAATTTAAAATTCCCACTTTTGTAGATTTAGTGCTACAAACACACAAAAATGTACATGATTTTTGTCAATAACGGTTAACAAACAATTTTTATCGATTTTTCAATTTAAACCATTTTTTTTTTAAAAAAGATATATGGTAAAATTATTTTGTTGACCTTATATTGTTGGCCGTTTAGCAAGAAATGGAGCTGGCAGAATTTTATAATTATATTCGGATTCAGCGTGGCAAAAAAAATAATTTGTTCGATCAATCTAATTTAAAAATAATTACTTTTTATTTGACTATATTTATTTAAATATAATTTGTTTTGTTTAATGTAATATTTATTAAATATGTTTTCTTTGTCGAATTGATTGATCGGGATTGTGATTTCAAATCCCGGGATTTTCAAAAACACTTCCGGATTGAATGCCTTAGTGTATATACATGAAAGCGTTTTGCATACAGCTTGCCGAAGTAGGTAAAGGTATTGTATGAGCATTAGTGGCTCTGGTGAGAAGGCGCTTAGTTCGCTATTTCATCTTACTTACAATCGCTGCGTTGTGGTTTCGATACCTCACCAGGGCGGTTAACATTTTTAAAAAAAAATATATTTGTGCATATATTGTAAAGTGACTCTGGTTCCTTCTCACGACCGCAGCGTCGTGTGGACAAACCACCTTAATGGCTAACATTAAAAAAAAAAAGAAGGTTAACAACTTAAAAAAATTTTGTAAGTGAAGTTGTAAATTTTGAATCGGTTAGTGTTAGGGACAGACAGACAGACAGACAGACAGACAGACAGACAGACAGACAGACAGACAGACAGACAGACAGACAGACAGAAAGACAGAAAGACAGACAGTCAGTTAATTATACATTTTTATTTTTTATTTGCAGCCGCATTTTATTACTTTTGATAATTACTTTTTTAATTAATCGAATATCAATTTTATTATTCGACATCACTACAATCGCTCAACATTTGTGCAGTTCTTTCCGCACCAAAATCGACGCGCAAAGTTTTCCCCTTTGTGCAATTCTCTTCTCATACCATTTTTGACAGTTCTCGTCAACAACTGAACCACTAACCGAATATCAACGGTTAACCGACTAGTCGACAATGAACGGCTAATCGAATAGTCGAATACGATCGACTAGTCAAATACTTCTAATCGAATAGTATTTAAATCGCATATTTGCATGTTGCATTTTTTCCATTCAAAATGTTTTTATTCCTGAGTATTTTTGGGTTTTAAAAAAAACCGATTTAATTCGATTAATACAAAAATTATTTTACGAAAACTCAGTATTATAATCCGCTAACGACTAAAACTTATCTCTAGCTACAGTGGTATTTATAATTATTAAGTTGCTGAAAATAGCAATTTCTATGTTCTTCACCAAAGTATATTGTATACATATTGTAATTCGCGGATGGATGAATTTAAAGCTAAAGCAGAGTACCGTTATATGGTATAGTAGGGTATTAACCATACTATTAAAATGATGTAAACTCATCACGCTAAACTAGAAACATTGTTTGAAAAAATTCATAACATAAAGACAAAAACGCATGAGAGTGCAAATTTCTGCTGCAAAGTTTGTTCATTGTAAAGAAAAATTCACTGTATAAAAATTCAAAAAATTTAAAAGTAAAAAAAATGTTTTAAAAATTAAAATATCTGAGTTTTCTTTAGTAGCGAGATGAATTTACATCATATTCAATTACAAATGCAAAAATGCGATTTAAACGGTGCATTTTTTAGTGTCGAACGGTGTAATAGAAGTTATAAGTTACTTTTGTCTTCATTTGCATGAAAAAGACTTACATCATAGGTTTTTCTTTTTATGAAAAAAAAATATTTTAAAAATCCTGAGTACGGGATTGCAAGAAAGAAAGGATTAAATTCTCTATCTGGTATCTATACTCACTACCTACTAGGGCTTTCGATCCCGGGATCCCGATTTAGTCCCGAAAATCCCGGGATATTTTTTCCTAAATCCCGGGATTTTCGGGACTACATTTTAAATAAATTAGTCCATAAAAACAGTTTACTACTAGAAAAATACAACTTTTCATAGCTCATAAAATATAAAAAAAAATCGTGTAAGCAGAAAAATAGGTTGTGACAACATTTGGACAAACCCAAAATGAAAAAAAAGATAGTTAAAAAACTCAAAACTTTAAAATTTTTAATTTATTAAAAAAATTACTAATAAAATTGTTTGTGCTTGAAACTTTTTCTTTAAGAAAAAAAAATATATATATTTATTTCAGAAGAAAATTGGTATTTTCAGTCTTAGCGAAAGCACAAAAATGAATTGATTAGTAAAAATAATGAAGTAAAACTGAAAACTACAAAAGTAATTTCAGAAAATTTACTTAAGCATATTTTGAATTGAATTGTGTCGTTCCTAAAGAAACGGAAACTCAAATGCTTAAATAAAAAAATTCATTAATTTGTACCTTTAATAAATTGAAATTAATGTTTATGTTTATTTATTTAAGCTGAAACTATCAGTTTTCCAATAAAACATATAAAATCATTTTACAAATCCAGAAAAATCCCGGGATTGCAATTTTCAGTCCCGAAAATCCCAGGATTGCGAAAAGCCTTCGGGATCGAAAGCCCTACTATCTACTAACTTATCTAATTCAAGAAAAGCAGTTAATAAATTTAGTAAGAATATCAATGTGATAATTTTCTAAATTGAAAAATTTTTGAAAACCCCCCCCGAAAAAAATACTGGGTGCGCCACGGCTGGCGACAATATACAAATCGATGTCAATATCGGTTGAGCCGACACAACCGACTCAATATTTCGCCGCCGACCAAGCCGATACATTTGACGACGGGCTAGGCACGCCGTCTCGACTTGGAACTTTAAATTTTTGTCAACAACACGAAAGAGTTCTGTGTTTACAATTTTTCAACAGTGTGGCTAGGTAGACTATTAAAAATATTATGAATTCCTAATTTTGACTTTTTTTTTTACATTCAATAGTAAACAAATTTTTTTCGTTTCAAAGTTAACTAATGCTAGTTAATCGAAGAAATTTAACTTAACTAAATGTTGCATTTGGGAAAAAAGCCCAACAACGTAAGGTACAAACAAGTAAAATGTATTACAATAACAAAAAGGTTATTGGGATTGCAACTTGTAACAGGAACACAGGAAAGAAATTAACGGAATGCTATTATTGTTGTTCTTTCAAATGCTAAACTGAAACATACGTGGGAGGGGCTAGTGAAAGCGACTGAGATTTGTTAATGTAATGTCAAACATTTAGAATTTGACATTCATTGCAAAGAAAAGTCTGCAATTCTCTAGTAATCGTCCGCATATGTGAAAGTATATATAGTATGTTTGAAAATAACATAATTGGCAGTCAACTAAATGAGTCGCTGATGATAAATCTGGCAAATTTTTTTAGCTATACGACTCAAGCCATGCTTGGACTGTTTCCTTTTTTCATGTTGCTACTTTCCTGTTTGCTTGTTCAAGTGATCTTTTCATTGCATACAATAAAATTATATACTAAAACAGCCTGACACTCAAAATGCGAAAAAGTTAATGGTTTTCGAAATTAACTGAAACGTTAAAAGTTAACCAAAAATTTAACTTCGTTAATTAAATATTAACGAATTAACTAGTTAATGTCCAGCTTTGGTCACTACAGACACGACTAAAAACCACTCACGAAACGCTACGAGATACTCACGGGAATTTAATAGGGGTCTTAATTAATGTTAGAATGGTATTTACTTGTGGCCGATTTCTGCATTTTAATTACTATTTGAATGGAAAATATCCTTTCTACATTAGTTGAAGAATTCCTTGAGCTATTTTATAAATACACTGTGCAAAACTAATCTCTGATCTTATAACAGGTTCTGATAGGTCCTGGTCTACATAATAACACCCCTAAGTGGTTTTTCTGGATTAGCTCGAATAAGCGAGTTATTTGAGGTCAAAGGAGATTCCCAGTGGTCAAAAGAAGGTGTCTGCAGGCATGCCAGTATGCCTCTTTAGGAGTTCGGATGCCTTCCCTCCCCGCTTCCAACCTGTACTTCTTTTTTATATGAAACGGGACAAATAAAGAGGCCTACGTCTGTCGCTTCCATGCGTATGCCTGCTGGCAGGCAATATTGTATAGAAAATCCATTGACACCACCCTATCTCCCTTCTAGCGCAGGCATACCGGCATGCCTCCACTAGAAGCGAGGATGCCATGTCTCAAGCTGAGAGGCCTTGCGAAATTAACTACAGGTTACTGCACTTTTGTTTAAAAATCTGTTCTATTTTCAACAAACATCTTAACCCATTCAAGCTGAACATCTTAACCCATTAAAGTAAATATTTACTGGCCATAAATAACACAGAATAAATTAAAAAAATAAAAATTTGAATTGTAAAAATAACATTTTTTGTATTTAGTGTATTTTGGAAACCCCAAAAACTGACTTTAGCATGTTCAGATGTTCAGATATATTGTAGCTAGGGTGAATTAGAATATTTTTGTTGAAGATACAACACGATATCGATTACTGTTAAAAAATTTTTCAACAAAAGTGCAGTAACTCAGTGGTCACCCTTGACCTCGTATAACTCGCTTATTCGAGCTAATCAGAATCCGTTATCAGATTGGCAAACAGAAAAATAAGCCCTCATTTCGTCGCATAGTGATATTAAAAAAGGAAGGATCGTGTTGTTAATTTTTAACAATCTATAAATTTTCCGAAATTTGTGGGGTTAAATGCCTTAAAAAGGTAGTAAGGACTATAACGACGTTTTTATGGTTTTGGTGAAGTTTAGCTAGTGCACTCAACTGTAAAACATTATGCGTTACAGAGGCTCACGGACCTTTCCAATCGGAATGAAATTTAAACGATTTTTTAATGATATCAATACGCAACTTTTGACCCAATACGGTCTGATCGGACCATAACCAATATTTTATATAATATATTATATTGGTTTCTGTTTTTACCAAAACATTAAAACCTTATAAGAAATTATAAGATTGGAACGAAATTTTAAACATATCTTACAGAAGTCAATACGAAACTTTTGAGACCATCCACAGTTTGGTCAATTATTGTGATCCTTTTTAATTTTTTTTATTTGTGAACAAAAATCAGAGCGTTGCATATTGAGGCGCAGCTGTCAAAAAATACCCTTTTCGACTTTGTTTTTTCGAAAATGTAAAAATGCAGTTCTATAGCCTAATATCCAAATAATAATGTTTTAAAAAGATTTGGTTCAAATATTGCGTGTACTCGCTGCAGCAATAACTTTTAGCCAACTGTTTTAAATGTTACGATTTTATGCTGCAAAAAGTGGACGTAATAAAATTTTTTTTAAAAGAACCGTCTAAGTTTTCAAATCTTTAGGTTCGGATATTTAGTAAGTATGGTTCTTTGTTAATTATTTCGCGTATATGCATTTCAATTTTCATAGCTTTTAGTTGTAAATTTTCACGTTTGCTTTAACGTTTCAAAAAGAATTTTACAAAATTACATAATGGCATTTATTTAGGTGAATGCCATTTATTTCACCTTAATCTTTGATATCAAATCAAAGGTGAACATGTCCACTTTCTTCCAAATCTAGGTGCCCGTGGGTGCCCCCCGCTTTTTAATTCATAATTATGTCTCACCTTCTTCGAAAAAAAATCTCAAATTGGTTGTTATTTCAAAAAATATTTGGTTCATAATTTTAGGAGGTGTGCTCTTTTGAGACACAAAATAGTTTAATATACAAAGTTTTACACCAACTCAAAATTTTTGCTGCCAAAAAGTACACTTCATAGTTTTATTGTTAATACTGAAAACTTTTACATAATTTACGTTTAAACTAGAGAGTGGACTATCTTCGGCTATACCGAAGTTGAAATACCCCCACACAGTAGGAACATATAAAAATGTGGTCTCAAGACCCTATTTTGAGCCAATTATAGGTGATTTTGGAGCCCGGACCATGTCCAAAATCCATTTCTAAAAATTTCCAATTAAATCCACAAAAAAAAAAAAATTGGTCTCAAGACCCCATTTAGATCCTTATATATGTGGCTTCGGAACCTCGGACCATGTAAAAAATACGTTTCTAAACATTTCCAATCGAATACAACAATAAAAAATTTTTACCTTTTTTTTCGGTGTATGGGAGCCACGCCCAGTTTTTGTCCGATTTGGCTGATTCTCGAACTTGATCTCAGTATTCACGAGAAAAACATGTACCCAAAGTTTCAAGTCGATATCTCCAAAACTGCGACCGCTATCGTGCGGACGGACAGACGGACAGACAGACGGACATCGCTAAATCGACTCAGGAGGTGATACTGATCAAGAATATATATACTTTTCCATACCGGACACGCCTCCTTATGGGCGTTACAAACGTTGTGACAAAGTGAGTATACCCTGCCACAGTGAGTGTGGGGGTATAAAAATAAAATAAAATGTTTGCTTTCATCTTAAAACTTTCATCTCGACATATACGACCTGTTCAACGCATATTATATAAAAATTTTGGCCATATAACATTTCAAATACCACTTGTATTCGAATATGTGGACTGTATCAAATAAAACGCGCCGGTTTGCAGTTTTGTATAACCGAGGTAATTAATTTTATTATTAAATGGAAATTGATTGATGAATAAATGGAATAGTTCTGCGCATATGTGATTCTAGCTTCAACTGACTAAAGTAATACCAAATTGATGATAACTTAGCTGACATTATGTGACTTACAAGAACAAAACTATTGAAGGAATCAAGCAAGAAACAGTAACAGTTTATATAATGAAAAAGTGAGAGAACATAACACAAAGAATACAAAGAAGAGACTCAAATTTAGTTTGTTGATACAGGGTCATTATGGTTTCTATACACCACTTTTAAAGTTGATTTATTGGGATTTGTATTATCAGCTGGGCGAAAAAAGGCACCCACCAGGCCCACCTTTGATAATTCAGCTTGTTATATTTGCTAGTATACGTGACCAAAATTTTAAGTTCATATGTTAATTGGAACACATTTTATGGTGATTTGAATATTGTATGGGAAGTAGGCGTTAGAATTGATCGACCACGCCTTTTTGGGTTTTTTTTTCTTGATTTGCACACAATAGTTAGACTTGCAAAAAATTTAAGTTCTACGACAACTCCTTCTATTTTTTGACACCAAACGTATGGAGTGTTCCCAGAGTGCGTTGTGGAGGCACCAGATATTATCCGATCAAAACGATATTTTACCCCTTTTTTATTAACGTCATTATGCTACTTTTGAGACCAACCACAATTTGATCTGACGATTTCCAAAAATTATTTTTTTTAAGCTGTATTGGTAATTTTTTGTATTTGTTTAACCAAAAAAAATTTACTCAAACCAGTTTAAAAATACTTACTTATTAGGAAAATGATATTCCAATTTTGTTTTTACTGTAGAATCCAAAATATTTATGCTCCACTATTGACCCACTAAATTTTAAGCAAATCGGAGAAATCAGCCTTGAGTCACGGAAGTTTTGGCTTGGAATTGCCCATATGCGCATAATATGAACCGTATTTTTGATTTTCACCAAAGATCAGTTTTAAAAATGGGCGTGCCACATATAGTAGGCTCTCCTAGTGGACATAGAAAGCCTCAATTGCACATAGGACACGATGAAATGTATAGATCGTCAGAACATTGCATCGCTTTTTTCATCTGTGTGAAGTGTACAAAATCTGTGAAATTCCAAAAAAAAAATCTGTTGTATGAAATTGTTTATGAATTCAGACCAATTAGTAAATATTATTCACATACAGTAACGGCCAGTTAATTAGGTATAGCCTTCTTTGATAATTTTTATTGACTTCCAAAATTTTAAGAATTTCAATTTGGGTACCACTGAAAAAGTCTATTGGATACCATTTAAATCCTGGTCCTCATTTAAATGGTATCCAATAGACTTTTTCACCTTTATAGAGAAAATCATATTTAACTACTTTTTGTCCTTTTTCCTGGATGCAAAAATTTTCGCTATTCAAAAACAAACCACTTTGTAATTTTTGTTATAAAAATTGTCCTAAATTTATAGAATAAAAACCGCACTTGCCAGCAGTTGACATGCAACAATAAGATTAAACCGAATTTTTTAATTTTCAAACCGCCAATCTAGTACATTTCCTATTCTGTTTCAGACGAAAACAGCACTAGCCGATTTTTTTTCTAATTCAATTTCACAATGACAAAAAATGCTTTGGAGAAAATCTTAAAATCTAACAGAGCTCAAGAAATCGGTAAAAAAAAAGATATATCTGTAAAAATGGTAACACTGTCTGTTGGTGTCCTCTTTATCTTTACTACAATTGTTTCTGCTTAATTGAGTCAAAAAATGTTAAATGAAAAAGTCCAATATGAGATTTACAGGGATTTAGCCGCTTTATTGAGTTCCACTTTATTGCAATACTCTCTTAATTGAGTAGCATAATATATAATGCTATGTAATTCTGTTAAAAAATTTCGGTTAATTGTCATTTGAAATATGTATCACTAAACAAATGTTTGACAAAATTTGTCAACACTGCCTATCATTTGTTTTGAATAATTGTGGCCCATTGCATTGACCTCTTTAATTCTAACTTCAATATTGATCTCTTTTTGTCATATATTTTTTAAAGTGAAGAAACTTTTATTTGACACAATGACGAAATTTGGTAATACGTTCGTAAAATAAGTTTTTTAAAATATAACCCTTAAACCGACTAAAAAGCTTATTTTCTGCATTAAATTGATTTTAATTTTTGATTTAAAATGAAGAGTTTTTGGCCACTTCAAATTTATTTTCTGTCGGTTAAACGTTTTTTTTAAAATTGTTTTTTTTTTTTTTTGTTTTAATAAATTTAATACATTTGTAGATTAGAGTGGACCGTATTTTGTTTAGGTTAAATAGCGATTTCTCCAAACCGGCAAAAACCGTCACTTAGATATTTTGACAGCGCTTATTTAGATACCTATGTATGTTTTTTAATTTTGAAAGAAGTAATATCCGACCGTACACCGATCATAACTATTTCTTTATATTTTTAACATTTTTATACCCCCACACTCACTGTGGCAGGGTATACTAACTTTGTCACAACGTTTGTAACGCCCATAAGGAGGCGTGTCCGGTATGGAAAAGTATATATATTCTTGATCAGCATCACCTCCTGAGTCGATTTAGCGATGTCCGTCTGTCTGTCCGTCTGTCCGTCTGTCCGTCTGTCCGTCTGTCCGTCTGACCGTCTGTCCGTCTGTCCGTCTGTCCGTCCGCACGATAGCGGTCGCAATTTTGGAGATATCGACTTGAAACTTTGGGTACATGTTTTTCTCGTGAATACTGAGATCAAGTTCGAGAATCAGCCAAATCGGATAAAAACTGGGCGTGGCTTCCATACACCGAAAAAAAAGGTAAAAATTTTGTATTGTTGTATTCGATTGGAAATGTTTAGAAACGTATTTTTGGCATGGTCCGAGGTTCCGAAGCCACATATATAAGGGTCTAAATGGGGTCTTGAGACCAATTTTTTCTTTTTGTGGATTTGATTGGAAATTTTTAGAAATGGATTTTGGACATGGTCTGGGCTCCAAAACCACCTATAATTTGCTCAAAATAGGGTATTGAGACCACATTTTTTTACGTTCGAGGTACTTCTTCGTACTGTGTGGGGGTATTTCAGCTTCGGTATAGCCGAAGATAGTCCACTCTCTAGTTTATTATAACCCTTATACACCGAGAAAAAAGATAGCAGTAGAAATGACAGTCGTTCACTGTTATTATGTTTTCAACAGAATAACTGTTGTTTTAAAGTAATTTTGTTTGATTTAACAGTTTTTGCTGTAGAATTAAACTTTTTTCCAACTTCTCGAACTGTTAAAAAAAACTGTCAATTCAGAACACTATTGAAAAAATAAAAAAATTAGCAGTCAGCGAGATTTGAACCCAGGCATCCCGGGTAGTAACATGGCCTTTCAACCAACTAGTCCAAATGTCAACAGATTTAAAAACCATCAAAATGATGTTATGAACCGCAGAGTGTGTAACAGACAGTTTAACAGATAGGAGATAGGTTTTCTGTTCTTCTGATACAAACAGTGTTGCCAGGTTTTCGGTAAATTCGTCTCCATTTTGTTAAACTGCAACTAAACCATATTCCCGGTTTTACTTATGTATGTATTTATTAAAGTTTTTCCACATTTTCATGAATTCCTTGCCCATTTCTCATTTTGATGGGATATTTCCCGGGAAACCAAGGAAAGTTCCTTCAGCTGGCAACTCTGGTTACTCTGATAGTAGAGAACAGAACCTGTTCAACAGATTTAAGTTATTAATTTATTGCCATGCCCGCATGAATGGCATCATTGGCGCGATGGATAAGATGTCGGACTATCAACCAGAAGCACGCAGGTTCAAGCCTTGACCAGGGCGATTTTGGAGTTGAGAAGAAACGTTCATAAAAGTGAAACTTATGGAACTGAAAGAAAAATTTAAAGAAAAAAAATAAAAATTACAGTGAAAATTCTTCTTTTTTTTTAAATTAAAAAAAAAGCGATGGCCGTACTGGGATTTGAACCCGGAGTTCCCGGGTGGCAGTCGGACATCTTCCCACTAGGCTACGGTTATCAACAGCGGATCAACTGTCAATTTAACAGGTTTGACTATCGGATGGTTTTTAACCGCGAAAACTGTTAAATTTACCTACTTTTTCGTTGATTATACAGTTTTTTTTCTCTCGGTGTATTAACTGGCTTTGGGTGGACTATATATATATATATATATATATATATATATATATATATATATATATATATATATATATATATATATATATATAGCCTCAAATCTGCGCGAGCTTTTTCATACACTTCCACATGAGCTAGAGAGATGCAATTTGGAACACTGATAGAACTCCGGTGACAATGCATTCTATTAAATTTTGGGGTCCATCAGAGGTGTAGGGGGCCGCTTTTTTTTAAACATGGCATAACTTCCAATTCCTTCAAGCTACAATGATGGTAGGTGAGTTCTTATTGACAAAATGAAATTTTGTACCCTTTGGAATGGGGGGTGTGGGGGCAAAGGGGAGCGGGATGGAGCCATTTCAAAGACCTAACTTTCGTATTTTGTAAGCAACAAGGCTGAAATTTTTTACTTAGGTTCGCATTCGGAAAAAAAAGTAAAATGAGTAGAAAAAAAAGAATGAAAAAAGGGGGGGAAAAAATTTTTTTTTTAAAAAACAAAAAAAAAAAGTAAAAAACAAGTTTTTTCCTTTCAATTAATTTCAGCAATTTTAATTTAAAATTAAGGGTTTTTGGCGACTTTAAAATCTGCAATGATATTCGGAGGAAAGTACCCAAAAACCCTCTTTTTTTATTAATATTTGACTTAAACAATATTTGTATACATTTTCCATAACTGTCCCATTGAAAATTATTCCGGGAAATACCAGCAGTTGACGACTCAATTAAACTTTTACACTTTAAAGAACAAAATATTACTTGAAAAAATATTTAGTTAGTAAGAAATAATATTTTTCAATCTAACGCTACCGAAAACGAAAAAAAGTTAAACTTTCGAAACTCCTAACGAAGAAACAAAACCTTTACTTTTTTCACGTAATTATGGGGAATTTCACGAACTTTAAAATTGCTTGATTGTGCGACGGGGACGGCATTGCCAGGCGCGAAACTATACGTACGTGATAGGGCTTTCCGAATCCCAGGATCCCGGTCCATTTTTACTCCTGAAAATCCTGGGATATTTTTTCCAAAATCCCGGGATTTTCAGGATTAGTTTTTAAATAAAAAGTTGAATACAAGAAAAGTATAACGATGAAAACATCTCCTATAAAATATAAAAAAATACCATGTTAGTAGAAAAGAAGTTTTTAACAACATTTGAACCACCCAGAAATAAAAAAAAGTAATTTAAAAAAAAAAGTTTAAAAAAATTACGGAAAATTTTGAATAATACAAAACAAATTATAATTCCAATAAAACTGTTTGTGCCCAGAACTTTTTATTTAAGAAAAAATAAATTTATATTTATTTCAGAAGAAAATTTGCCTTTTCAGTCTTAATTACTTAATAAAAATAATTAAGTTAAACTGGAAGCTGATACAAAAGTTATTTCACCAAACCTTACTTAAGCATATTTTAAATTAAATTTTGAATTTTCTAAAGAAACGGAGACTCAACTACTGAAAATTAATTAATTCATTCATTTGTACCTTTATTAAATTGAAATTAATGTCTATGGTCATTTAAAAACTATATTTTTTCCATTAAAACTAGTAAAAAATTTTTTTAAATCCCGGGATTGCAATTATCAGTCCCGAAAATCCCGGGACTGTTAAAAGTTATTCTTCAACAATTTTGAGACAAATTGCCAGAGCCCCCTGCTATATAAGAAATGCAAACATTCACAATGATTTGAACATCCCTGCAGTAAAAGATGAAATTCCGAAACTTACCTCGAAGTACAAGCAGAAGCTCCTGTTTCATTCAAACATTCTATCTAGAAATTTACTGAGACCTCTGAATCCCTCACGTCTCAAACGAAGCTAATATATAACCTCTATATCGTCGCTGGGCTTACAAAAAGAGTTATGTGATTTTTTTATTGCCCCTTTTAACTATATTAGCCATTGCCCGCCTTCCCTCATCATTGGTTTTTTGATATCTCAATTGGTTCAGAAGTTACCAAATACAGCTATGTATTTTCAGTACTAAAAAGTTTATAAAAAAAAGTTATGTATTCATTTGCACATAATTGTTTTTGATCAAAGCCGAAACTAGAACGCGAGCATTGATGTAATTGCCAAAATAAAATTGAAATAAGTAATACAGGGTTTGCTTATATTTAATTTGAAGATCCAATAGAATTTTGACCATTTGCAAAGGTAATAGGATACATTTATTACACCGAGAGAAAAAAAACAGTAAAATCAACGAAAAAGTAGGTCAATTTAACAGTTTTCGCGGTTAAAAACCATCCGATAGTCTAAACTGGTAAATTGACAGTTGATGTGCTGTTGATAACCGTAGCCTAGTGGGAAGGTGTCCGACTGCCACCAGGGAGGCCTGGGTTCGAATCCCGGTACAACCGTCGCTAATTTTTTTTAAACAAAGTTACAATTGTCCTTTTGACAAGGCTTGAACCTGCGACCTTCTGGTTGATAGTCCGACATCTTATTCATCGCGCCAATGATGCCATTCATGCGGCCATGGCAATAAATTAATAACTTAAATCTGTTGAACAGGTTCTGTTCTCTACTATCAGAGTAACCAGAGTTGCCAGCTGAAGGAACTTTCATTGTTTTTCGGGGAATATGCTATCAAAAGAAGAAACGGGCAAGGAATTCATGAAAATGTGAGAAAACTTTAATAAATACGTACATAAGTCAAAACCAGGGAAAGTTTAGTTGTAGTTGAACATAAAGGATACAAACTTGCCATAAACATGGCAACACTGTGTCAACTAAAAGAACAGTAACCTTTTAACAGCCACTGATTTTATGTTCTCCTATCTGTTAAAGTCACTGTTACACACTCTGTGGTTCATAACATCATTTTGATGGTTGTCAAATCTGTTGACATTTGGACTAGTTAGTTGAAAGGCCATGTTAGTACCCAGGGACTCCTGGGTTCAAATCTCGTTGGCTGCAACATTTTTTATTTATTCAATAGAAAAATAGATTGACAGTTTTTTTAACAGTTCGAGAAGTTGAAAAAAGGTTCATTTCAACAGTAAAACTGTTAAATCAAACAAAATTACTTTAAAACAACAGTTATTCTGTTAAAAACAGAATAACAGTGCCCGACTGTCATTTCCACTGCTGTTTTTTTTCTCGGTGTATATCCTTTGTCTCATAATAAATTTTTAAATTTTATTCTAATCATGGAAGTTTTGAATGAACTCATGGGCGTTATGACCTCCCGAAAACGGTCATTACGCTCAGTAAAACAAGTGAGTAAGTTTCAGTCGGTCAAAGCCAACTTACCCCTAACCTACTGGGCAATATTGGATCCGCCATCTTGAATTTGGAAATTTCCACACCAAATTGGAAATCAGCGACCTCAAAAAACCCTATGTAGCATGTTTGGAACTATTTCAGCGGAATTATGTTACATATTTTAGAAAACACAATTTTCACTTATATGGAAGGTAGGCGTGGGACCTATAACGGCCATTTTCAATACCAACTCCTTCGAGGGCCAAAAAAGGATATATCCAAAGGTTGGGCCCTCTACAGAGACGGACAGATGGAAAGACGTATAGTTCTAAATCAACTCAGGAGGTGACGCTGGTCAAGAATATATAGTTTTCCATACCTATCACTCCTAATTCTTGGTGTTACAAAATTCAGGCCACAGTACATATACCCTACCTCATGAGGTGTAGGGTATTAAAAGCGACATTCAAACCGATTTAATATGTGATACAATATATTCCCGATCAAAATGTATCCATAAATGGTTTTGAATAAAATAAAGTCCTTTTGGTCAACTTAACATGTTGACCAATAAAACCGATCGTTAAACTTCAACTTCAATTATATGATTTTTAGTATGAACAAGACCCAATTTGTTTCATTATATATCTGATAAGCCCAAGAAAACGTTTCCGCGAAATTCCATTAATGGGAGGAGCCACGCCCAGTTAACTAATTAAGCCCATATCTTCTCATATTGTGGCTAGGCCATACATATGTCTTGGATCTAAATTTCATGCAATTCCTTTGTGCCGAAATCGAATTAATGTGATGATTTAAGGCCATAAAGTGTTGCACGTCAGAATCGGTCAAAAAACTGAATTTTTTTTTTCATACAGAAATTTTTAGTAGTTAATGGAATTTTTTTAAAATATGACAATTTTAAAAAGGACACAAAGAATCAGTTTTTTTGCTCTCCTCAAAAGTTGATGAAAAATACATAACTCTTTTTGTAAGCCCAGCGACGATATATTAGATACGAAAACTCCACATTGCCTAAATCAATGGATGTAGGGCAATTTATACATCTCACAAATTAGTTTTAAGATGAAATTTTTTTTTCTTTTACTTAAAATTAAGCTGAATTTATGAATTTTTGAATAATCATTGTTAGACCTTAATTAATATTAGGTGATTCAATTGAATAAATGTACATGTAATAAAAAAAAAATAAAAAAATCAACAATTTTCCATTTTTTGCATTTTTGGTTTTTTGCCAATAACTTTTGAGCTCGATGAGAGGGACCAATGATGCCATTGCGATCAGGACCCCAAAATCTGTCAGATTTCAAAATTCCAGCGATGGAATTAAGGCATTCAATCCCGAAGTGTTTTTGAAAATCCCGGGATTTGAAATTACAATCCCGGGATCCCGGGATTTGTTCGGGATTTTCGGGATTTACCAATTATATACAATAGCTAATATAAAATTAAAGAACAAATTGCTGCAACAATATTTTAAGTTTAATTCGACAAAGAAAACAAATTTAATAAATATTACATTAAACAAAACAAATAATATTTAAATAAATATATTCAAACAAAAAGTAATTCTTTTTAAATTAGATTGATTGAACAAATTATTTTTTTTGCCAGCTCCATTTCATGCTAAAAACGAAAAACTTATGTCTGGTTTTCATTATGTCATAATTAATGGCATCACAAACTGACAACGACTCAGCAAAGTGCTGAATTTGCTGGCCCGTGCCATATGCAAATAAATTTGCGAACCTGTTCTCACAACATATGACAACAATTGCCATTATTTTGACATAATGAAAACCACGCATTACTTTCTAGTTTTAGTATTTAAGCGGGAACAAATACACCAATTGTTCCTTAAAACTATTGAAATTGGTGTCCATTCAAAAGTAAAACACACACAAAACCATTTATCCAATTCGTAAGGTTTTAAATATACGGTTAACAAAATAATTTTAACATATATCTTTTTTGTAAAAAAAAATTGTTTAAATTGAAAAAATTTTATTCAGATCGATAAAAATTGTTTGTTAACCGTTTTTGACAAAAATGTTGTAAATTTCTGTGTGTAGCACTAAATCTACAAAAGTGGGTTTTTTTGATTTACCAATTAGATTGAAAGAAAATGCACGGAAGTATGTTTGTGGAAAAACGTCAAAAATATCTTAAGCAATGCATAAAAAATGCATTTTTGAACCCCGGGATTCCGGACTCAAATTCCCGGGTTTCCGGGACTGAGAAAACTTCCGGGATCCCGGGATTTCGGGATCCCGGAAGTGGCTTCGGAACCTCGGACCATGTCAAAAATACGTTTCTAAACATATCCAATCGAATACAACAATAAAAAATGTTTACCTTTTTTTTCGGTGTATGGGAGCCACGCCCAGTTTTTGTCCGATTTGGCTGATTCTCGAACTTGATCTCAGTATTCACGAGAAAAACATGTACCCAAAGTTTCAAGTCGATATCTCCAAAACTGCGACCGCTATCGTGCGGACGGACAGACGGACAGACGGACAGACGGTCAGACGGACAGACGGACAGACAGACGGACATCGCTAAATCGACTCAGGAGGTGATGCTGATCAAGAATATATATACTTTTCCATACCGGACACGCCTCCTTATGGGCGTTACAAACGTTGTGACAAAGTTAGTATACCCTGCCACAGTGAGTGTGGGGGTATAAAAATGTCATATTAAATCGAATTGAATTGCTTTTAATGTACCCATACTATAATATTTTGGAAATTGCGCAAAAAATCTAACAATATTCAAGGTTTTTATTGGATTTTTTTTAATTGAATTTATCACACCTATGATTTGGAATATTAGAAAAAAGTTTGAATAACTTTAAAATATGTAGAATAAAATAATAATTTGAATAGATTTGGTCTTTGGAATCTTGGGTTTCCGGTCAGAATAAGATCATTTTAAAAATGTGTCGTTTGATCCACATTTCTCGAACAACTCTTGACCTGAACATTTTGTCGCACATTTTAATATACGGAATTGGAATTTGTATTTCATGTCCCGAACGATGTTCGATGTATTTTTTGATCCGATTTCCATTTAAACAAAATGGATTTGAGTGCTTTATAGTCTACTAATTTGCAAACAGTTTGGAACTATTTTTTGCTTAAATTTGTTGACGTAATGAAAATCTGCCTAAATTGCCTTCACGCATTGGTACAAGTTTCTGCAATGCGTATTGCATATTTTTATATGTATAACTCATATAGTTTATGTACGAGTATATCAATAAACTTTTCGCCAATTTTATTTAATTTTTTTCTTTAAAACAAAATAAATAATTTTTCCAAACCAATAAAATCATTAAATTTCCAAAAATATCAAACTTTTCGAAGTTTTTTCCTGAATGCTTATCAACATTTTTTGGATGAAAACTATGGTCCTTGCTAAAACTAAACCATTCAGAAAGAAATTATTCATGAAAGAAAAAGCTCCTGAATTTATAAATTTTTTCTAAACAGATAGAATTAAATTGATTAATTTTTTCCCAATGTAAAAGGCATATTTTTGAAAAAATTGCTCATAAAACTAACAAAGAGGCGGGATCCCGGGATTGACATGCCTAGTTGGGAGCAACAACAAATTTTTTCATATGAATCCTTTGTCAGTCTAAAATACACTTGTATATATATTGAGTTTGTGGGTTTTTACGTATTCGCGAATTACATCGGCCGGGGTTACAATACCGCGATGGTAGTCTGGACCAGCGGCAGGGATCCGATCCCACGCGTCGCGACCGAGCTAGAGAGCAATTAGGGAATTTTTATTGTCGCTTGGGGATTTTCGAATATATAGTTTAAATAAAATTTGGATGAAAATAGCGCGATAACAATAACGGTGTATTTTGAAGCTATACAAGAACCCAACCCTGGTGGGCAACTGAATCGAATAAAGGTTTCGCTCCAACTTGTCAAACGGGATTTTGAAATGGTTTCGGTTGGTTGGTGCGATTGAAAATTTTTCGCTTTATGTTTTAAAAGGTTTCTTATTATTTTCTTTAACAAATACATTTTTATACCCTACACCTCATGAGGTATGGGTATATTCACTTTGGTCTGATGTTTGTAACATGAAGAAGGAGACGTGTCCGGTATGGAAAAGTATATATATTCTTGATCAGCATCACTTCCTGAGTCTATCCGTCCTCTTTTCTTGTAAACACGATTGCAGGAGCTAGAAGAAAGCTAGGGATCCTAAATTTTGGATTTATCCTTTTTAGGCCCTAGAAGGAGTTGGTATTGAAAATGGTCGGAATCAGTCGACCGCCACGCCTACCTCCCATATAAGTGGAAATCGTGTTTTTACCGTAATTTTAAGATGTCATCAAAACAGTAAGAAATTTTGTTTTGGGGGGTTTTTGGGGTCGAATTTGAATTTTTTCTCACAAAATAAAACGATTTGAGGGGGAAAAAAGTTCATTTTGGAAAACGCTAATATGTATTGATAGTTTCTAATCTAAAATGTTAAATTCCAGACAGTTGGCTTCTAAATTCATCTACTGATACTTTATGATTTTTAAATCAGTGATGGCCGCGTAAAATTTTTTGACGTCAACACGTAAAATTTTCGCGTAAAATTTTACGCGTCAAATTTTTTTGTTGACGTCGAATTTGACGTCAAATCTTTAATTGTGCTATATTATTAAAAATATGGGACTATAAGCTTTTAAATGTAATATTTATTACTTATTTTCAACAAAAGAACCGATCTAAGTTAGAAAATAATACAACTTTATGCATTAACAAATTTTGTTTCAAAAGAATTTTAAATTAACCGTCAGTTTTTTGATTTTTGACGTCAAATTTGACGCGGAAAAATTGACTCCAAAAACGTCAAATGAATTTGTTTACGCGTCAAATGCCATCACTGATTTAAATACACAATTTTTATTTTTTCGGTTTCGGCCGAAATAAAAAAAAAACTAGTAAGAGAATTATCTTCGGTCTGACCGAAGCTATAATACCCTGCACATGCGAGTACGATACATTCTGAGACCATATGTTAGTAATTTTATCGAAAACCGGTATTTTATTGATAGTTTTTCGATATTTTATTCATAATTTTTCGATATTTTAACTTTTCGATTTTTTAATGATAATTTTTCGATTTTTTATCGATAATTTTTCGATAATTAATCGACAATTTTTCGATTTTTTATCGATAATTTTTCGATAATTTATCGACAATTTTTCGATTTTTCATCAATAATTTTTCGATTTTTTATCGACTCGTTTTCGATAATTTATCGACTCTATTTCGATAATTTATCGATTTTTGATTGATAATTTTTCAATAATTTATCGATAATGCCTCAGAGGTCCTTGCTCTTAAGTACACCCTTCTAGTACTTACCCACCAGGTCTCAGTTAGTACCACCCTAATCTACCATTCCAAGTGCAGAAAATTGAAGCTTTCAACTAGAGAGTGGACTATCTTCGGCTATACCGAAGTTGAAATACCCCCACACAGTAGGAAGAAGTACCTCGAACATATAAAAATGTGGTCTCAAGACCCTATTTTGAGCCAATTATAGGTGGTTTTGGAGCCCGGACCATGTCCAAAATCCATTTCTAAAAATATCCAATTAAATCCACAAAAAAAAAAAATTGGTCTCAAGACCCCATTTAGACCCTTATATATGTGGCTTCGGAACCTCGGACCATGTCAAAAATACGTTTCTAAACATTTCCAATCGAATACAACAATAAAAAATTACCTTTTTTTTCGGTGTATGGGAGCCACGCCCAGTTTTTGTCCGATTTGGCTGATTCTCGAACTTGATCTCAGTATTCACGATAAAAACATGTACCCAAAGTTTCAAGTCGATATCTCCAAAACTGCGACCGCTATCGTGCGGACGGACAGACGGACAGACGGACAGACGGACAGACAGACGGACATCGCTAAATCGACTCAGGAGGTGATACTGATCAAGAATATATATACTTTTCCATACCGGACACGCCTCCTTATGGGCGTTACAAACGTTGTGACAAAGTGAGTATACCCTGCCACAGTGAGTGTGGGGGTATAAAAAATCATTAAACTTTTGCAAAGGAAGTATACCGATTATAGCATTAGAACTATTTATAAAAAATATAATTAATATTTTTACCGAACGTAGGGGTAGCGCATTGACATATTTAATCATATTGTCACCATTTATGATCCGATTTCAAAGTATAATATATCAAAATTTTCTCCAGGAGAACTACAATAATGCCTCATACGTCATTGCCCTCAAGTACACCCTTCTGATACTTACCTACCAGATCTCAGTTAGTACAACCATAATGTACTCTAGTGTATACATTGGAATGTTTGCTTTTTGAACTTCTCAACTTCTACAACATGAATTAAAGAAATTAAAGTAAAATCGAATTAAGTGTTTAACGTCGATGTCCAGCAACTCGAAGGACATCCACTTTAATTTATTTATTAACCTACTTACAATCGATCAAATCTCGACATGATTCACTTTAATTTTAGGTCTCCTGGAGACAAAAATTTTGATATATTATACATCAAAATCGGATCATAAATAGAGACAATATAAAGAAATATGTCGATGCGCTACCTCTACAAGCGGCCAAAAAAAAAAGAACATTTTTTTCCGGAATCTCCTTCCAAATATGCTTCAAATTAGATGATGTGCGGACAACTTCATTTTTTCGAGACGGTCTAATGTACATAATAGGACTTTCGATCCCGAAGGCTTTTCGCAATCCCGGGATTTTCAGGACTAAAAATTGCAATCCCGGGATCGCTGGATTTTTCGGGATTTGTTACTTTTACAAGCAAAATGCAAAATGAAAAAAAACTAGAGAGGTATTTCAACTTCGGCTATACCGAAGTTGAAATACCCCCACACAGTAGGAAGAAGTACCACAATAAAAAATGTCTACCTTTTTTTTCGGTGTATGGGAGCCACGCCCAGTTTTTGTCCGATTTGGCTGATTCTCGAACTTGAGCTCAGTATTCACGAGAAAAACATGTACCCAAAGTTTCAAGTCGATATCTCCAAAACTGCGACCGCTATCGTGCGGACGGACAGACGGACAGACGGACAGACAGACGGACATCGCGAAATCGACTCAGGAGGTGATACTGATCAAGAATATATATACTTTTCCATACCGGACACGCCTCCTTATGGGCGTTAAAAACGTTGTGACAAAGTGAGTATACCCTGCCACAGTGAGTGTGGGGGTATAAAAATGGTTTTTTATATGTTTTATTGGAAAACTGATAGTTTTAGCTTTACTTAATTATTTTTATTAAGTAATTCATTTTTGTGCTTTCGCTAAGACTGATAATACCAATTTTCTTCTGAAATAAATTTAAATTTATTTTTTCTTAAAGAAAAAATTTCAAGCACAAACAATTTTATTCGTAATTTTTTTTAATAAATTTGAGCACTTGAGCTTGAACCCGACTATACAAAATCATTATTAACAAAAATGAGCTCGTTAAATATAAAAATTCAAATAAATTAAAAATTTTTAAGTTTTGAGTTTTCTAACTAACTTTTTTTTCATTTTGGAGTGGTCCAAATGTTGTCAAAAACTATTTTTCTGCCTACACGATTTTTTTATATTTTATGAGCGATGAAAAGTTGTATTTTTTTGGTATTTACCTTTTTTTATAGACTAATTTATTTAAAATGTAGTCCCGAAAATCCCGGGATTCAGGAAAAAATATCCCGGGATTTTCGGGACTAAAAAGGGACTGGGATCCCGGGGTCGAAAGCCCTAGTACATAACAAACAAGATAGTCAGTTTAAGAACCATTTCAGTCAGATTTTTTTATTGTTTCCATAGCAATATAATAAATAATAAACAAAATCTGTGCCTGTGTGAGGCACTTGCGTTTTCGAAGCTAGCTTTTTTAATTATCGAAATGGTTCTGAAATCAGATAGCGAATATCGCCTCTGTGTCCGAAGGCATTTACTCTTAAGTTTAACTACTACAATTTTTTTTAGAAAAAAGAAATACTTCAAGTCTATTTTGTGTACTAAAACTTTTAAGAACCGACTAAAAATCCGAAACCTTTTCAATTGGTTACAGTTGAACCCATTCAATTGGTTACGGTTTCGCTTGCTAAAATGAATCGGTTTTATTTGGTATCGCCCACTGGGCCACGCCCAGTTTTTCAACATTGCCCATTTTTCTGCGAAACATTAGAAAAAGTATTCCACACAAATTTTTATATAAATTGATCAACTCCTTCTACGAGCTAGAATCGAATTTCAGACCAGTGTTGGGCACTTAGAGATGTGAAATGACTTTTTGACTATATTTGACTTTCAGTCATTTATAGTCAAATTCGTCAAAAAAAATCAAATTGACGTCAAATTATTTTTTTGGGAAAACTGAAAGGAATACAGCAGAAAACAAACTTCCCACGGATTTATAACTCAATTCATTAGCATTGTCACTCGATAGATGCGGAATTTTATGTATTTTTAGCCGACTGAAATGTGATTTGAAATATCACTTGACGTAGCTCACAACAGTTGTTCAAAAGTAGCATATAAAAAGGTTGCCTTAATTTGGTAGCGCTACCAGAAAATGACATAGTACCGCTACAAAATTAGTGTCATTCAGTGAATAATCACACAACTGTTGTCTCCGCTGAATGCGCCCATTATTTTAGTCATATTCAGTCAATTTGACTGAATATGACCAGTCAAATTCAGTCATTTTACATCTCTAGGAACACTAAACTAAAATAATAATATATTTAAATCATCAAAATACGAATAAAATTTTATTTTAAAGATAAACGCTAGCCTCAAACGATGACGTAAACATATTTTTAAGGAAAGATTAAAATAGAAACATGAAAATTGTGATTTCGGTCTTTTTTGGATCCAAATTCCTGACGTGATAGAAAAAAATGTATTGGAAAAGGGTCATAAATTTCTTAATTGAAATAATCCGTATTCTGATAAATGTTCTTTGCTTGTACTTCCAGACCTGTTCGCAATTGATAAAGGCCGGACTCAAACTATCTATTCAGAGCAAACGGAAACTGTCCACTTGTGATTCCAGTTCCGGTTCCGAACAGCCGAACTCAAAATGCTCTCGCCGCGACGAAGATTGCTGCGATGAGACAACAGACGACGACAGCGAGAACAAATTGACTTCTAAGGGGCTTACGCCGGAGGACGAGGACCGTCGTCGTAGGCGCCGAGAGCGCAATAAAATCGCCGCCACCAAGTGTCGCATGAAGAAGCGCGAACGTACGCAGAATTTGATAAAGGAGTCGGAACAGCTAGACACGCAAAATATTGATCTGAAGCATCAAGTGCGAATTCTAGAAATGGAACGGCGTAAGTTGCTCGAAATGCTGCAAGGCCATTCCTCATCATGTAGACGCCGCGGCGGTTTCAATTTATCTTCGAAACTGTTGCAGTCACCTGCTTACAAGTACATCACCGACCTTGATTTAGATGGAAACAATGGTAGCTCTATCGGTGGCGACACTGCACCCAACATTGAAACTCAGACGCAGCAGCTACATGTATGCGGCAGTCAAAGGCAAAGCCAACGAACAGTTATCCCACCTGTATCGACAATCAAATTCTCGCGCAACAACGGTTTTAAGGCTGGCGTTACTAACAAACAACAACATCAGCTTCCTGCACAATCTTTACCACTGCATCAACAACAATTACCCAACGGCTACTGTAAGCCATCCCCTACGCAACATGAACTCGGCTACTTAAACTCACCGTCTCAAGACAGTATTTGCTTATCTTCTCTTCAATCGAACCATTCTGTACAGACACACACCGCCCACCTTGATTCCTCCCCTGCTAGTCACCAGAATTTATCTGACTACATTCCAAACTGTGACAACAGTCTTAGCATGAGGTTGGTACATACATCAAACAACACACCTACTAATGGCGACAGCAGCGCAATGCTTTGCAGCGTCGCCACGCCTACTTCCGCCAATGAATTTGTAAAAAATGAACTGATAGATTCACAGAGTCCTTACACTACCGACCAGTCAGCTGGACGCTTCCTATTCGAGAGCAACTGTGACAGTTTTGTTGACATCAAAAATGCCGTCAGCGTTCACAACAACAGCGTAAGCAACCTTGGCCAGAATAACTCCAATAATATGCTCGACTTCCATAGCAGCAGTGTCGTGCCCTTCCATGACCAGATTTCTATCAAAAACGATTTCTTACATGATCCAGATCTGCTGGCGCAGTTAACAGGCGATGCCGGCGAATTTGTCGATTTGGATACTGGGGTTGCTGCAGCGTTTGGCGGTTGCCTGGCGTGAGACGTGGTTGCAGAGAACACGCGATTTTGGTCTTACTAGAAGGAAAATAGATCATATTTGTATATTGTTAGTAAGATTTGGGAGTGCAATGAGAAAAAATGTGGTGAGCTGATGGAAGAGTGTGGAGAATACAACCGATAAATGTCTCATAGTATTTTTATGCATCACATAAATGTATCCTTCATAATCGTATGGAACTTTGATTCAGATCGAATATTCGAACTTCACTGCTGTTATAAATAGCTCGGGAAAAAAAGGTGCTAACCTGCAGCTTTTAGTTAGCTAGATTTTAAATTAGTTAGATAGGTCTACTAATGTAGGTTTTACATATATCTACTACATTTGCCGTAAAATGTTACTGATTTTTTTTATTCAACAATCAAAATAGTTTTTAGGCCTAGTTTATTTTCCCATATGGCCTCTTTTTCCCAGGAATACAGTGTTTTCCTTTTGTGGCTATGTTGTTAAGGACTGATTTTTCAATAATCAGATAAACCTCTGATAAACTATTGATAAATTTTAAATTTGTAAAGCAAATTCAAATATTTTATTGTGTATAACATTACACACACAATCTGCTTCATTAAAGAAAAAACTTAAGAACAAAATTTATGTTTTGCTTGAAATTGAGTAAGAACTATCCCAAGTTATAGCTCAAAACTCCTGGTATTTTGGAGCGTTTTAAGGTCATCTCAAGTTGATTCAATTTATATCAAAACGCCAATTTCTCAAGCTAATATTGAAAAATCTAAGTGAATAAAACAAATTGCCATTTGACGTACTGTTATATTTTTGAATTTTTAGTTTTAGAAATTTGGTGGAAAATTATGAACCGTAAAAAAGATAACCAAAAAACTTTCAATACGAACTCATTATGAATTTGCACTTTATTCCCGCAAGCCTTTCAATTGCATCATTATTCATGTAAACGTGGAAGTTGTGGAGTTGCGCACTTTTCCCTGGTCTGTTTCATGAGCCCACCGCTTTTCGGCATTGCAGTTTTTTTGCTTCTCCCATTTGTGGACATCTGCTGTTAATTTTGACATTTGATGACGTGTATATGAAATGTCTGAATTTGTCGCATATAATTTTCATTTTAAAATTTTTGACAGTTAATTTCAACAACTCCTTACAACTGCGCGTTTCCCAGTTGCGCACTTTTCCCTGGTCTGTTTCATGAGCCCACCGCTTTTCGGCATTGCAGTTTTTTTGCTTCTCCCATTTGTGGACATCTGCTGTTAATTTTGACATTTTATGACGTGTATATGAAATGTCTGAATTTGTCGCATATAATTTTCATTTTAAAATTTTTGACAGTTAATTTCAACAACTCCTTACAACTGCGCGTTTCCCAGTTGCGCACTTTTCCCTGGTCTGTTTCATGAGCCCACCGCTTTTCGGCATTGCAGTTTTTTTGCTTCTCCCATTTGTGGACATCTGCTGTTAATTTTGACATTTTATGACGTGTATATGAAATGTCTGAATTTGTCGCATATAATTTTCATTTTAAAATTTTTGACAGTTAATTTCAACAACTCCTTACAACTGCGCGTTTCCCAGGTTTTTTCCACTATTTATCACCTTAATATATTTGTCCTTAATTTTATCACTAAACTCTATAAAGGTTTGTGGTTGGAGTCTCGAATATAGTCGATTGATTTGTTGGAAGCCAGACGATAATGTAGAATACTATTTTAGAATACAAACCAGTTTGTGGCTTTACTACCTCAAATTAAAAGCAAAAATCTAATAATTGAATCATATGGAAATATAATTGTGGCAAAGAAGCTTTACTAACTGAAAATAAAATCCTTTTTTAATACAAACGATTGAAAATGCATTCCATAAAATATATTTAGTTATAATTACGCGCTTGAAAAGTGAAGTAATCTTAAAAAGTCATAGCCTGCAACAGTAATTATTAATTTTAATTTGAAGTTAATTTAATTGCAATAATATTAAAGTTAAGAAAATCAAATGATAATTTGAAAACACTGCTCGCGAGGCTATGCGGTGGTCGGCACTTCATAGCCTCGCGAGGCCGAAGGTAATCGTATTTTTCAAAAAATGTTTATTTTAATAGATTTAGGGCGAGTTTCACAGTAATTATTGAAGAGGATTGTTATTCACAATAGACTTTTTCCCATAGTAAATTCAACTTTAAATGGCCGATGATTTTTTGGCCATTTAACTCTTAAGTGATGACTGTGAAACTCGTCCCTAGTATTTTGTATAACTTTGAATAAATTAACCAATTTTGAATAGTCTGGTCCGGATTGTCTGCGCTATAACTGATGAAAGACGGTTATCAAATTTGAAATCTTTCCATCAAAGAGTTTGAGAACCAGTTGTCTAATATTAAATACCCTTTTCTAAAGTCAACTTTTGTAGAGCTGTGTAATTGATAAGAGAGATTATTAATTTTATTTTTGTTAAAGAATTGTCGAATTCCGATTATTTACTATATTGAGTTTATATAATTTATTTTAATTTTAACTAGTATTTTTAAAGATCACGTATTGGATTTTATAGATTGTTGAATACATTTTTGTATTCTAAGTAAAATGCGAAGTAAAATGCTAGATATGGATATTTCGCAATAAGTGATATAAATGCTAATATTTTAAAACTAAGCATCAGAATGGAACTGATTGAAATCTTTTTAGAAGTGTTGCCTTAAATGTTATATTCTTTACAAAATTAAAATTGAATGTTCCCTTAATTCCAACAAAAATGTCATAATATTAAAAAGAAAATCTAAAACGGTATTTAAGCTTGGTGCTAATACTTAACACCTTTCAATACAATACTAAGAACTTTACTAAAATAAATACTAACCGTTTATAAAAAAACAACAAATATATAAAAGATATAAAAACACAATCGATAAATACAAATGAAGTATAAGCTTTGAATACACCGTCAAGTGGCCTAAAAAATAGTTTAGGATATTTTTTTGACAAAACACTAAATTAATGAGTTGTTTGTGTTTTACCAAATTCAAATTAATGTTCAATCACAAAACGCTTTAAAGAATTTTTAAGAAAATCACAAACGATACAAATTACAGTGCTTTATTTTAATTAAAATGTATGTACATAACTATATATATTTAAAAAATGTGAAAAAATGAAGTGCTTTATTAAATACAAATGCGATATTTTAAAATTTAAATTCTTATACGAATAAGCTTTTTGTAGTTGTGCTATATGAGTGTGTAGCTTTAAATGAGCGAGTCGCTTTTTAACTATGGTTATTTGCATATTTTCTTTCAATGTAAGTACATAAATAATAAGATCTTTTCCATAGGTTGGCATCATTAACTAAGAAGTAAGCTTAGGGTTACCAGACGTACTCTTTTAAAGAGTACAGTACTCTTTTTTAGGCCCTCCTCTTTTTTACTCTCACTTTTTTCCCGAAAGTACTATTAAGTACTCTTTTTCTTATTTCTGTGACTTTACCATATAACAACTGAATATATCGGCTCAGTAATGCTACTAATTTTTATTATTCGTTAGAATTAAAATAAAAAACTTCAAATACTATGTTTATTAGCTTGAAGCTTCTTTCGTCACATTGCATTCAAAAAGTTCCACGAATTCTTAAATGCTAGGATTAAAACAAAAAGTATGAAACCTATCACTTTTTTAACCGCAATATTAAAAACAATCTTTATCGAAAACAATTCAAATATATATCTAAATTTTTCAATTTCTTGAAGAAGGATCGGAATATTAGCACCTAGACTCTAAAATGTTGTGTTATACCATTTATCAGTTTAATTTGTTTGTCACCTAGACCCTTTGGAGTTTCAAATTTAAATTCATTAACGCCTAAAGAAACCAAAGTAGTAAATTTTAATATTGAATCAGCGTATACGTTGGTACTTGGCGAGTTTTACAAAATTTTAAATTGATTTTTTAGTACTTATGCCCAATAAACTTTGGGCATATATTATTGTATTTTGTTACTTATGCAAATACTAAAAACATTTTTATACCCCCACACTCACTGTGGCAGGGTATACTAACTTTGTCACAACGTTTGTAACGCCCATAAGGAGGCGT
This sequence comes from Heteromyza rotundicornis, assembly GCA_951394025.1. NCBI lineage: Eukaryota > Metazoa > Arthropoda > Insecta > Diptera > Heleomyzidae > Heteromyza > Heteromyza rotundicornis. The sequence goes on from OX596010.1 coordinate 38,303,993, forward strand.
GTCCGGTAAGGAAAAGCATATATATTCTTGATCAGTATCACCTCCTGAGTCGATTTAGCGATGTCCGTCTGTCTGTCCGTCCGTCTGTCCGTCCGCACGATAGCGGTCGCAATTTTGGAGATATCGACTTGAAACTTTGGGTACATGTTGTTTTCGTGAATACTGAGATCAAGTTCGAGAATCAGCCAAATCGGATAAAAACTGGGCGGAAAAAAAGGTAAACATTTTTCAAGTCTTTTTTATTGTTGTATTCGATTGGAAATGTTTAGAAACGTATTTTTGACATGGTCCGAGGTTCCGAAGCCACATATATAAGGGTCTAAATGGGGTCTTGAGACCAATTTTTTTTTTTGTGGATTTGATTGGAAATTTTTAGAAATGGATTTTGGACATGGTCCGGGCTCCAAAACCACCTATAATTGGCTCAAACTAGGGTCTTGAGACCACATTTTTTTATATTCGAGGTACTTCTTCCTACTGTGTGGGGGTATTTCAGCTTCGGTATAGCCAAAGATAGTCCACTCTCTAGTTTTTTTATATTTTTGAAAAATTTGTTTTTTTAAATTTGAACAAAGGTTGGATTCTAAAATTTTTTTGAAGAATTTTTTTCTAATTTTGTTTTGCCTTATAAAAAATATGTGGTGTAAAACCGAGGAGTTTGGGACCCCCTGCAACTCTGTACTCTTTTTTACTCAAGAGAATATGGTAACCCTAAGTAAGCTTCATTAAATTAAATTTATTAAATTCGAATTACGTGAAAAAGTTAACAAAAGTTAAAATTTTTCGTTAAAATTTAACTTTTTTATAGAATAAACATTTTTTTGATTGTAATTTTTAGAGACGGACCGAAAGTCAGTTTCGGTTTCTCGTCTTTTCGGCCAAAAAAAGCTGATTCGGCCGTGTTTCGGACTCGGCCGAAAAACAAAATATCGTTTTCGGCCGAAATTTAAATATTTCTGCCCAAAAATTTCGGCTTGATACGAAAAATGTAACAAATAAATAAAAAATATTGCACTGATCGACAAAACTCAACTTTTTGTGTGTTAACTAGACTTGATAGACAAATTCTTATGTATTTTGCGACGCTGAATACGAAAATGATAATAACATTTTTCCAGCACGCACCAAAAATGCTATTTTTGTGGCGTTTGCGGAAAAATGATGCGTGCTGAAAAAATTTCATTATTATTTTCGTATTTAGCGTAGCAAAATACATAAGGAACAACCATGTGGAAAAAGCGGTATGTGACACAAATTTAAGTATTGATCATAGTTTCGAAGAATCAGAAGCGACAAAGAAGACAGGTCCCAAATTTTGTATCGAAAAAAGAAAAATTAAAAGAGTTTGAAACTTATTTTCTTGAAAGAATCTGTATGTTACATACCGCCTTCATCCATTAAGGCGTTCTCACTCTACTCCTATCTACAACTCTCGCGATGATTTTTAAATTTCTACTCCTCTACTACGGTAGTAGATTTTTCTACTTCCCTCAAGATATTTTCTACTACTATTGTAGGAAATCTACTCCTCAAAATATTATGTGAGTTTCATAGAATCTAAAACTACTACTCTTTCTACAAATCTGTCTACTACTCTTGTAGAATTTCTACTACTCTACGCAAAAAAATATTTCTTCAAATCTACCGATCTAGGTGGAGAAAAGTCCAAGTTCTGAACGAGAAAAGTAAGTTTGGTACTAGATCAGGAATGGTCTGATTAGTACGAAACACTTATTAGTTATTTTTTTTGCAACGCTGAAAGCTAAAGAGAAATGTCAAAGTGCCGCTAAAAATTAGTCGTTGGCAGAAAGTAGCTTCAATAAGAAAAGTTATGTTGAAAATGTAAGAAAAAGTTAAAAATTTTTGGCGATACAATTTTTTTCAAAAGGTGAGTCAATAGGTGCAAGTATGAAAACATAAGTGAAACAAAAAAAAATTATGGTCTAACTGTGAAAAATCCCGAAAGGCTATGTTCCTTCTGCGCTTTTTAAGCCTAATTCGCCCTCGCACTCGCTTGCACTTCTATTTAAAAACAATTTTTTTTCAGAATGTATTTATTAGAGACCGACCAAAATTCGGTTTCGGTTTCGGTTTTGCGGCTTTTCGGCCAAAAAAAGCTGTTTCGGCCGTGTTTCGGATTCGGCCGAAAAATAAAATATCGCTTTCGGCCAAATTTCGTTTTCGGCCGAAATTTCTATATTTCCGCCGAAAATTTCGGTTTGATAGAAAAAGTAACAAATAAATAACAAAGATTACCCTGATCGACAAAACTGAACGTTTTGTGTGTTAAATATACTTTATAGACAAATTCTTATGTATTTTGCCATGCTGGATACGAAAATAATGACATTTTTACAGCACCAAAAATGCAACTTTTGTCGCATTTGCAGAAAAATGGTGCGTGCTGGAAAAATTTAAAGTTTTTTTTCGGATTTAGCGTAAGTAACAACCAAGTGGATAAAAGCGGTATGTAACACAAATTTAAGCATTGATCATAGTTTCGAAGAATCAGAAGCGACAAAGAAGACATGTCCTATCGGAGTAGATCTAATACTCTCGCAATGATTTATAAATTTCTACTCCTCTACTACGGTAGCAGATTTTTCTAATTCCCTCAAGATATTTCCTACTACTATGGTAAGAAATCTACTCCTCAAAATATTATGTGAGTTTCATACAATGCAAAAGTACTAAACTTTCTACAAATCTGCTTCCCCGACAGAAATTTCTACTACTCTCGTAGAATTTCTAGTATTCTACGCATAAACCCATATCTACTCCCCTCTCTTGAAATCTACTACCCTGACAGTAATTTCTACTACTCTTGATTTCCACGCATTTGATAGTTTACTTCTAAATTCATCTAATTCATGATCTGAACTTAAAATGATCGGCCCATATTCATAGTCAAATTAAGCTCCAACTTAACTTTAGTAATCTACTAAGTTGACAGATAATACACTGAACTGGCAGCTACTAAGCTGGTTCTAAAGTTTAGCAGCTACTAAATTTGAATATGAATATGCGATCGATTTCAGCCTACTGATAATCTTAATTATGTCCCACTTTATTACATTAAATCTCACAATTGTTTCTTTTATTTTTTCGGTTTCGGCTTCGGTTTCGGCCGAAATTAAAAAAATTAAAATTCGGCCATTTCGGTTTCGGCCGAAAAAAAAAATAAAAAATTTCGGCCATTTCGGTTTCGGCCGAAATTAAAAAAAGCAATTTCGGTCGGTCTCTAGTATTTATTCCGTAAACAAATGGGAGTTATGTGAGTTTATTAGTCATGATACATGTCTTAAAGGTAAATCAGGATCGCTGATCACGAACCCGGGGTCCATTTTGCTTCGCTGCATCTAGATTTCTTAATATCGACATCCATGACCTCATAAATTTCCAAAAAATAATAAAAGGGAATTGCAAATCGGTTTTTTTGCAAAATAAATTTTTATACCCCCACACTCACTGTGGCAGGGTATACTCACTTTGTCACAACGTTTGTAACGCCCATAAGGAGGCGTGTCCGGTATGGAAAAGTATATATATTCTTGATCAGTATCACCTCCTGAGTCGATTTCGCGATGTCCGTCTGTCTGTCCGTCTGTCCGCCTGTCCGTCTGTCCGTCTGTCCGTCCGCACGATAGCGGTCGCAGTTTTGGAGATATCGACTTGAAACTTTGGGTACATGTTTTTCTCGTGAATACTGAGATCAAGTTCGAGAATCAGCCAAATCGGACAAAAACTGGGCGTGGCTCCCATACACCGAAAAAAAAGGTAGAAATTTTTTATTGTTGTATTCGATTGGAAATGTTTAGAAACGTATTTTTGACATGGTCCGAGGTTCCGAAGCCACATATATAAGGGTCTAAATGGGGTCTTGAGACCAATTTTTTTTTTTTTTGTGGATTTAATTGGAAATTTTTAGAAATGGATTTTGGACATGGTCCGGGCTCCAAAACCACCTATAATTAGCTCAAAATAGGGTCTGGAGACCACATTTTTATATGTTCGAGGTACTTCTTCCTACTGTGTGGGGGTATTTCAACTTCGGTATAGCCGAAGATAGTCCACTCTCTAGTTTTTGTTTGTTTTGATAGAAACAATTGGTTTTAATTTTTACAAATGCAAATTGGTTTTGTTCCTCAAACTAGGGACCGCCAAGAACCGGTTCTGGAACCAAAACCAATATTTTGGATAGTCTGGGAACCGAAATCGGTTTTTTTTAAATTTGATAACCGAAACCAGAACTAAAACAGATTTTTTTTAAATGTGAGAACCGAAACCGGAACCGATATTTCTTTCGGTTCCAGTCCCTGCCTCAAACAACGCCCATTTGTCTAATTTAAAACATCATAACTATACTTATTTATGCCTAATTAGTCGAAAACAAACGTTAATATAATAAAATAATTTTGTCCAGCTAGCTTGTACTAGACGCAACACTGTGGCGTGGTAGCAAAAAGTGAGAATTCTGCCCCTTCAATTGATTTCCACGCATTCGATAGTTTGCTTCTAAATTCATCTATTTGATGACATGTACTACTTTATTACTTTAAACACACAATTTTTTTCGGTGTCGGCCAAATTTAAAAAAGAAAAAATTATAACATTTCGGATTTGGCCGAAAAAAAATTTAAAAATTCGCCCATTTTGGTCGGTTTCTAGTAATTTTATTGAAAAAGAAATATTTTGTAACATTTTATTTATTTTCATATAAATACATAACAATTGCAGAAATTAAATATTCGTAAAAAAACGAATTAAAAAAATTATACACTCTTCTATACCAATAAAAAATCATAGAAATCCCTTTTAAAAATTTTTGTTATTATTGTAAAATATAAATTAAACCGACTCACGCTATATGGAAGCAAAAAAAAAATGGCCGACGTAACTTTCTGAAAATGAACTTTGGCTTATTTTATGACTATTTACCAAATATTTCGGCTCTAGTAATTACTAGAGCCCGACCGATAAGCATTTTGCAGGTCAAAGCCAATACCGAAAGTCAACAGCAGCATATATCTTCGGCCGGCCCCAAAACCACAAAAACTTTTAAAAATTTGCTTTTTAAAAGTAACTATTAACAAAAACTAAAAACTGGAAAGTGAGCTATCTTCGGCTATGCCGAAGCTAAAGTATGATCCATTTAGAAGTACCTCGAACATAAAAGAATGTTGTCTCTAGACCCTATTTTGAGCCATAGAGGTGGTTTCGGAGACTCAAACCACGTTTGAAATCCGTTTCTAAAAATTTCCAATCGAATACAGCAATAAAAAATGTTCAAGACACCATTTTGACCTATTTATATTTGGGCTTGGAAGCTCGGACCATGTTAAAATCCATTTCTAAACATTTCCAATCGAATACAGCAATAAAAAAGACTTGGAAAATGTTGACCATTTGTTGGCTGATTCTCAGGGTTACCAACTTTCGAAGAGCTCAGACGCGGATATTCAAAAAACAAAATTTTTTGGTCGGACCTACAATGAAAGTCCTGCATATGACAGTACGTTTTGAGAGTTTCTGGGAAATCGAGTACACCCAGATAAAAAATCTTCTTAAATTGACCAAAATTCAACCAATTTTGTGGTTAACATTTTTTAAAACGATTGGTAGTCGTATTCGTTTATGTTATTTTTATTTCGTAATTTACCCACCATTCTATCGTAAATTTACAAAATTATCATATCGAAACGATTCCTGCAAAAACATTCACTATTCCACAGTCAATTTTGTCACTTAGATACACCAAAAATTCTTCATGTTATTTGAACATGAATCTCTGATTATTGCATAATGCATATATCCCATACATTTTATAAATTATTGTTGTTATAGCTGCAATACAATCCATGGTGTCGAAAAAAATTTCTGAAGGTGTACAAGGTGCTACAGTTGTATGGACAAGGGTTCCTTCGTGGTTATCGAATCCGAAAATGCAGGGTGCTCCAAAGCCAATACTGTTCATTCTGAACAATTTTGTATAATAACTATATGGTTCACGAACCATAAAAGGCCATATTGAACCACCAACAATTAACACTAAAAAAAAAAAAAAAAAAAAAAAAAAAAAAAAACAAATGTTAAATCACAAACTTTATTTATATTAAAAATATTTGTTCAATCACAAGCGAACACAACCACACTTGGAGGAATTAAAAAGATAACTAAATTAAATAAAGATACTTAAATTACAGAAAAAATAACACTTAAGAAATAATGTTGTGCCATATTGAACCATTGGCCCAATGCGCGCAATCAGCACATTTCGACTCGTGAGAACTTGGTTGCAACAAAGTTTCCATGAAATCGTCGAAATGTGCTGACTATCGTTCTATGTTCAGGTTAATTGTTGGTGGTTCAATATGGCCTTGTATGGTTCGTGAACCATATAGTTATTATACAAAATTGTTCAGAATGAACATACTCCACACCTTGAGGATCTCAATTCACAAGTGTTCATTCACAAACTTTACTGGATTTAGATCCTTAACATTAAAGTGAGGATGATACTCTAAATAAGGATCTTGGCTGAGGGGTTGGTCTACTTGAACGCCGCTTGTCCCACAGGTAGTATATTACGATTCCAGCGATGACCAGAATGATGAAGTAACTGACGCTGTAGTGATGGATGTCATGAGCATTGAGGTCGATTTTGTTCTCCTGACGTGTCAAGTTTTTGATCTGCGATGCTGTCTCATTTAGTAATGAGTCGTACAGGATCGAGTTGGGAGAATAGCGAATGTCTTGATGATCTTGTTGTGGAATGTTCCACACACTTATATTTGATGACGGTTGGAACGAAAGCTTCATGGTGTTGTTTCGAATTTCTTCGGTGTAGAGCGTTACGGAATGAAATTTAAAAATGCATGTGGGCCGCAGGACTAGCAAACCACTTCCCTGTAGAGTTAATGGTCTTGTATGAGGATCACATATGCGGATAGTGAATTAAAATGTAGATTTAATTGATTTCTTTGAGAATCGGTTTGCACATAATTCCATATCGTTGACAGATCCTTATGAATCAATTTAAATTGGTTATTGATATCAGCACTGGATTTTTTCAGTATGTTGACGGTACTGTCAGTAATAGATGTTTGGTTCTTGATAAGTTGAAGCAAATCTTTCTCGTTTCTGTTGAATCGTTGAATTTCCGCCTCCATTGATTTTGCGTAGTCTTGATCAAGGATACCGAATAAACCGTTGGCGATTGATCCAACAATATCAAATGGAGAACGTTGTATGCGCCTAGACTTCTGAGAATTTATTTTGTGAAGTAAATCATTTTTGTGGCTGATGAGTTCTAGCCGATGAGCCAATTCTTTGGAGAATGGTTTGCAATATGTATCATCAAACTCATTTTTATTGCATAATTTTGACATTGATGAGGAAAAACTTTCTAAGCCTTCCAATTCTTGCCAGTATGTTGATAAATTGTAGAATATAACAATGTTCCAGCTACTGCTCACAGTCTTGACGTTGCCCATATTTTCAAAGTACATTCCGATATTGTTGTTGAATGGTGTTATATGAGCATTTTCAATTATATCATGTGGCTATGATTTTGCTGGACTACACATACACAACAAGACAAGCATGGCTGTTGACAACAGATTGATGCTTGATCCATTTCGCAAAAATTGCTTTTTGTCACCATTCGTGTGGTTATTAGTTGTTACTTGTTGTGGCTCAAGTGTAGTTTCTTCAGTTGGTAGAGGACACAGTTGATGAATTGCCCTTGTAAATGTACCCTTTTCTGTTTTTACGCTGGCCACTCTCACCAATTTATCCTTTCCTGGTATTGCGGATATGACTCTTCCTAATTTCCATTTCAAAGGTGGTAGATTTGACTCCTTGATCAATACCAAGTCTCCTGGCTTTACTGGATTTTGTACACTTTGCCATTTTCCTTTTGATTGCAGCAAATTCAAATATTCACTTGACCAACGTTTCCAAAATTGCTGCTGTATCAACTGGATTCTTCTGTATCGTGTCAAGCAGCTTGTATCCGTGGTGATCTCAGGTTCAGCAATCGTTGTTAGTGGAGCTCCGATCAAAAAGTGACCTGGAGTTAATGCTTCAAAATCGTTAGGATCTGTTGACATCGGTGTTATGGGCCTTGAGTTTAATATTGCCTCGATTTGAGCAATTACGGTTTGTAACTCTTCTGAGGTAAGAGAAGCTTCAGCTATGAATCGAACCAAATGGTATTTTGCAGATTTCACTGCAGCCTCCCATAACCCGCCAAAGTGAGGAGCTCTCGGTGGAATGTGATGCCATTCAATTTGCTGTTTTTGGCAAAAGTTAGTAAGGCTTTGTTCAAATTGTTGTGAGTGATGGAGCTCTTTCATTTCTCTGAGCTCGGATCTGGCACCTACAAAATTGGTTGCATTATCGCTGTAAATTTTGGAACAAACTCCTCTACGAGCAATGAACCGTTTTAGTGCATTTAAGAAAGCTACTGTTGTTAAGTCGCTGACTAGCTCGATATGGACTGCCCGCGTTGTGAAACATACAAATATTGATATATATGCCTTTGCTGGCCTTTTACCTCTTATTTTATAATGAATAGTAATGGGACCACAATAATCAACACCAACAATTGAAAACGGGCGAGCAGGAGTTACTCTGTCAGCGGGAAGTTGGCCCATTAATTGATGAATATGGCGCGGCCTTGATTTAAAACATCGCATGCATTTATGAACAATGCTTGTGGCCATCCTTTTGGCGTCCAAGATCCAAAAACGCTCGCGAGAAATGGCCAACAAGGCCTGCGGAGCCACATGCAAATGCTTCTTGTGAAGATCTTCCAAAATTAATTTCGAGAGAGTTTGATTCTTTGGCAGTAGAATCTGGTTTTTTGATGCTGCTGGTAGACTGCTATTCTGAAGACGTCCCCCAACTCTGATGACATTGCCATTATCTAAATATAAGCTGAGTGACGACAGATGATCCTTGGAGTCTAATTGTTTGTTGTTAGATAGATGTTTATACTGATTGTTGAAATAACTCCTTTGAACATTGCAGACCAACCCCAGCAGCCCAGATTCCAACTCAGATATTGTAAGTTGACCCGTCATTCGCATTCCTTTTGGACTTCTACAGTTGTTAACGAATCTGAAAATGTATGCCATTATTTTTTTAAGATAAAAGAATGAATTTTTGTGATTGATTGAGTCGATTAAACTTATGTATTCGTCGGTTCCTCTTGTTGTTACCAAAACCGTTCTTGATGACCGTCTCTCTGGCATTTCAGCAGGAGGTTTGTAGCTACTTGGAGTGATAATTTCATGTGATCTGAGGAATTCGGGACCATCAAACCATATTGTAGATTGAACCAAATTTTTTACAAAAGATCCTCTAGATAGGATATCAGCTGGGTTGTGAGATCCAGCTACATGTTTCCATTGTTGAATTCTGGAAAGTTCTTGGATTTTTGCGACTCGGTTGCCAATGTAGGTACTCCATGTATACGACGGTGAACTCAGCCATGCTAATACAGTGCTGGAGTCTGTGTAATAAATAACCTGTTCAATGTTAATTGATAATGTTTGAAGTAACCTCTCTACAACTTCAGTCATGAGTAACGCGGCACACAGTTCCAGTTTTGCAATGGTTGTAACTTTTAAAGGAGCAATGCGTGACTTTGAGCACAATAAGCTGGTCTTAATTTGTCCAAATTTATCTATTGATCGAAGATAGACACATGCACCGTAAGCAACCTCACTACTGTCTGAGAAGGCATGAAGTTCTATTACTGATGCTGCTGGTAGCAGAGTACATCGAGGAACGCAGCAGATGCTTAGATCAGTGAATTGGTTCATTAAGTTGGTCCATTGTTTTTCTAAATCTGATGGAACAGTGGCATCCCAGTCAAAACCTCTTTTCCAAAGTTCTTGCAGCAATAGTTTGCCTAAAACTATCGCAGGTCCTATTAAACCCAATGGATCGAAAAGTTTAGCTAGGTCTGATAAAACCGTCCGTTTTGTCATTCTAGATCGAGTTGTCTCTAGCGAGTTGAATCTAAATATATCTTCTTGAGGGACCCAAATTAAACCCAATGTTTTGACTGCTTCATTCTGCTGAAAAGTGAATAGTTTCTCTCGATGTTCGTTTGGTATGCTCCTGAGAATATTTAAGTTATTAGAACAGAACTTTCTGAGTTGAAAATTACCTTGCTCCAACAATTTTGTTAACTGAAGCAATAACCTTTCCGCTTCTTCAGGTGAATCTGAACCAGAGAGGCAATCGTCCACATACATATCAGATTTAAGAATCCTTGCAGCTTCTGGGAAGGTTCGCGCCTCTTGATCGGCTAATTCAACCAAACATCTTGTTGCAAGAAATGGCGCCGATGAGGTTCCGTATGTAACTGTGTTCAGCTGATATGTTCGGACCTCTTCATTTGTATTTGGTCTCCAAAGAATAGATTGATACTTCCTATCCTCTGGGGCAACCAGTATTTGCCTATACATTTTTGAAATGTCAGCTGTAAAGACGAATTGGTGGGTTCTGAAACGAATCAAGATGGAAAATAAATCTGGCTGTACTGTAGGTCATACCAACAAAATTTGATTAAGTGATTTCCCAGATGAGGTTTTTGCTGAACCGTCAAATACCACTCTGAGTTTGGTACTTGTACTGTCTGGTTTGCACACACAATGGTGAGGTAAATAGTAGTAACTTGTAGTATCCCGATTTTTCACAATTTCCATGTGTTTGAGAGTAGTGTAGTCGCTCAAAAATTCCGTGTATTGATTGCGTAAATCTAAATTTTTTGACAATCTTTTTTCGGTGGACTCTAAACGTTTACGAGCCATTTCTTTCGATGATCCTAGTACCGATGGGTCTTCTTTGAACGGTAACCGGACCACAAAAGTTCCATCTTTACATCTTGTCACATGTTCAGCAAAGTGTTGCTCGCAGCGAAACTCCTCCTGGCTCATTTGTTTGGAAGGTGTTTCGTAATGCTCAATTTCCCAAAATCGTTTAACTTGCTTTTCTAGTTGGGAGATTGAGGGAAGCGATTCCGTGGCAATGTTGCAACATTGCACCTGCTTCACTGTTGGTGTCCTCTGTGGTATAGTCACCTTACCAGCAACAATCCAGCCCAGTTTTGTGTTTTGCAACAACGGCAGCTCTGGTGACAATGTTATTTTTCCTTCTTCAAATAACTCAAAACACAGATCGGCACCAATAAGCATATCGATGCGGTTAGATTTATGAAACGATGGATCAGCCAACTCGATTCCCCTGGGGAGTTTCCAGTTGGAAATGTTGATTGGTGTTCGTGGCTGATAATCACTAATTTTGTTTAAAATTATTGCGTTTAAATTTCTGGAGAATTCTGTTGCTATGGAAGAAATCGTTACTGTAGTCATAGAATTTACCTTTGTTTCATTAGCGCCTATACCAGCAATACGCATGTCAGTTTTTTGTCTTTGAACCCCTAGTTCATGAGCAAACCGAGCTGATATAAAATGCAACTGCGATCCAGTGTCTAGTAAAACCCTCCCTGGAAGTTGAGTTCCTGAGTTAGTACGGACGTTAACAATTGCAGTGGCTAATAACACTTGAAAGTCACTAGATAATTTGCTAGTGGAAGCTTTTAGTGCAGCTGCTTGTTGCGTTTCCTTTGAATTTTCCTTTTGTAAATGCAATAACGAATTGTGTTTTTTGTTGCACTTCACACAATTTCGTGAAGGACACGCCCCGCAATTATGTCCATGTTTTAAGCAGTTAAGGCATAATTGCAATTGTTTAACACTTTTGATGCGTTCCTCAACTGTCAATTTCAAAAACTCTTTGCACTGAAAAATCTGGTGGCCCTTTGATTTACATCCAACACATACGATATTGTGCGCACCTTGAGGATACGAAACAAAAGAGGAATGTTTCCGCTTATCTTCTTTCGTGCAGCAAGTTTCCAGAGTCTGAAATCTACACTCTAAAAACTTGAAAAATTCATTTAATGTCTGTAACCTTCTTGGGGCAGTAAGTGACTGCTCATAAAGGCGTCTAGTTTCTTTATCTAATTTCTGGACTAATGTATGAAGAAGGATAGGGTCCCAACTGTCTGTGGCTACCCCTAAATTAGATATTGACTGAATGCACTCTATGCTAGTGTCATGCATTTTTTTTATCCCGTTGGCCGACTCGACCTGCAGAGTCGGCAGGGACATTAATTGATTGAGGTGAGCTGTGACTAACAGTCTGGGATTATCATACCGTTCTGTCAGCAGCTCCCAAGCAGTGGCATAGTTTACGTCCGTTGCTTGCAAATGTTTGATCAAATTGTTGGGCTCACCTGTTAGATTTGCTCGCAAATAGAAAAATTTTTGGGCTGGTGCTATCGCCCGATTGTGGATGACTTGTGTATACAAATCTTGAAAGGGCTTCCACATTAAATAATTGCCGTCAAAGACTGGCAGTGTCATTTTTGGAAGCTTGATTTCAATATCATTGTTACCTGTGTTACCTGTGTGGAAAGCTGCCAGGTTTTCCTTAAGCATGATGACTACCGAATGGAAGTCATCAGTTAAGTTATGAAATTGAGTTGTTTCGTAGTTGCTGTTGCAACTAAGCTCCAAGTGTGTCTGTCGAATAGCATTGTAATGCTCTTCAATTGTGTCCAACTTGTGTCGAAGGTATATCTTAGTAAATTTTGAAGCCTGTTCTACTTTTACAGCTGACAGCAGGCGGTTCAGCAACGAAATTGCTTCCTGGTGAATAGCCAATGTTCCGGAGCTGGTTCCTGCTGTGGTCTCATCCTCGGATTGGTCATTCTCGATTCCGCGTGCAAATTCAGCCATTGCTGCTGTGGCTTTGGCTAAATCAGCTTTTACCTTTTCTGCTGCCTTATTTTTTGCTTCATAATCACTAAGCAACTTATTCAACCTTTCACGATAATTTCCAATCACTTTATTCACATTTTCAAAATAGTTTTCGCGAAAATATTCATGATCAGAATACTCACTAACGTTGACTAACAAAAGTTTGTGATTAGTTTCAAACAAAGCTGATAATTCATCAATTTGAACTAGTCTTTGATTACAATAATCTAGTGTTTTTCGGGACCCCGAGTCCTTCTTAAAATTTGTATATTTTTCCTCGATTTGTGTGCCAATCTTTAATTGGTCAGCAAATAGTTGCGTCTCCATTATAACTGTAAATGTAAAAACAACTAACAACTCAAGCACACTAAAGACACTAGTGGATATATATACTTAAAGCAACACCAAATTATCACAAGTTCACTAAGGACGTTGTATAAAATACAACAAGAGTCCTGTCACGGTCGCCAAATGTTAAATCACAAACTTTATTTATATTAAAAATATTTGTTCAATCACAAGCGAACACAACCACACTTGGAGGAATTAAAAAGATAACTAAATTAAATAAAGATACTTAAATTACAGAAAAAATAACACTTAAGAAATAATGTTGTGCCATATTGAACCATTGGCCCAATGCGCGCAGTCAGCACATTTCGACGATTTCATGGAAACTTTGTTGCAACCAAGTTCTCACGAGTCGAAATGTGCTGATTGCGCGCATTGGGCCAATGGTTCAATATGGCACAACATTATTTCTTAAGTGTTATTTTTTCTGTAATTTAAGTATCTTTATTTAATTTAGTTATCTTTTTAATTCCTCCAAGTGTGGTTGTGTTCGCATGTGATTGAACAAATATTTTTAATATAAATAAAGTTTGTGATTTAACAAATACATTATAAAAAATTTTTTTTAATTTTAAAAGCAATTTCTATTAACACAAATTAGTTCCTTTGTGATTTTTTAATGGTTTTTTGTTTGGATCAAATAAGTAATTTTTTAAGTTACTGAATATCAAGAATATCTCGATTTCAAAAATAAGTCTGGTTTTTATTTGAATACACAGTTTGGTAAATTTGACCGAAAATATTCCATTAACTAGTTAATTCGTTAATAGTTAATTAACGAATTTAAATTTTTGGTTAACTTTTAACGTTTTAGTTAATTTCGAAAACCATTAACTTTTTCATTTAGTTAAGTTAAATTTCTTCGATTAACTAGCATTAGTTAACTTTGAAACGAAAAAAAAAATTTTATTATTAAATGTAGAAAAAAAAGTAAAAATTAAGAATTTATACTATTTTTAATAATCTACCAGCCACACCGTTGAAAAATTGTAAACACAGAACTCTTTCGTGTTGTTGACAAAAATTTAAAGTTCCAAGTCGAGACGGCGTGCTTAGCCCGCCGTCAAATGTATCGGCTTGGTCGGCGGCGAAATATTGAGTCGATTATGTCGAATCAACCGATATTGACATCGATTTGTTCGCACGCCGATTGAAGCCGATTATGGTCGGCGCGAAACTGTTTAGCCCCCGCCGACATTTTCGAATCAACTTGGAACTCTGGGTGCATAGTGACAAATAAAAAAAATGCGCGTCGGCAAATTCGTTTTGTAAAATTTTTACAAAGTTTTAATTTTTTTAAGTTAAACTTGCATATAGAGGGCTGAAATCGATTAAAAAAAGGGTCTGTGAGTGCAGGCATTAAATATTTTTTATGCGTTTTTTGGAAAAAACTATTTTTTCTATAGAGAATTTAACTATTTAATTTAACTATTAACGAAGTTTACTTTTCAACGCAATTAACTTTTTAATTTAACGAAGTTAAATTCGGCCTGGCTTTTTTTAATCGAAATTGCGCAAATAAATTTAAAGGCAAAAGTTCGGAGAACACGAAATCGGAAACAATTTCCATCGTTGTAAATTAGATTTTTGGCATATAAATGTTCTATTTATTTTATGATTCTCATATTATATTTTCGAACTTTTAGTTCATATAAATTTTTATTAACTTACTTCCGTTTTGGCCGAGCTGAGAATTGAACCCGGGACACTTGGCTACTGACAAGGCGTGTGCGGCCGTTAGCACGTTCGTCTACTGATGACATTATTACGATCTAACTGCGTATATTAGATTTTATGTATTTTTTGTGAATGGGTGTTTTGAAAGGTATTTAAGCATTTTATTTACTTCAACATTAATTTAATTTTTTGTAACTTTGAGTTTTTTTATATAAATTGCAGAAATTTATCGAATTAAAAAAATCATACACATTATCGACTCCTTAATGCGGCTGCATAGCAAATTGTATGTTTAGAGTTAATTCAATTTGATTTCTCCTCCTCTATAAAAGGATGTAGTAATTATCATAGATGGGTACTTTGCAGTACCAGTAAAATTTCAGTAAAAAATAAATTTTTTTGCTGTTAGCTTTTCTTAAGCTTTACTTCTGGAACGATGCACAATCACAGCGAACGAAAACAGCAACAGTTCCATTCTCAGTGATGAGCTTGAGTACTTGGAGGAATACCTAAAGCTTATGGGCCCTATAGCAGAAGCGATCGATTTTCTTCAGGGAGAAAAAAAACATGTATTTTGGTTACTTTGTCCCTAGTATAGTGTCTTTATATTTATAATTATATTTATTACTAATTATTTAAAAAAAAATTTTATTACAATACACTTTCTGGTGTTTGTGATTTGATAACTGATTCATTGATGCGCTGATTTCATGGTAGTTAACGGTTTTTCGGTTTTAGTACCACAACTTTTTTTTTGGGAGGCTGATGCAGAATGTAGAGAATTTTATGACCTCTTATAAACATAAATGTCTGTATAGAAAAAAAAATCAATTTTGCAAAATAAAATAAATCATATTCCTAAAATATTTCCAAATCATTATGTGATATTGTTGGATATTTGAATGTTTTAGAGAGACTTTCTTTAAATCAATCTGGAAAGCAACTATTTGAATTTGATTAATTAATTAAATATTTCTAAAAATATTTGAATTTGCAAAAAATCCACATTGTTGAGTGTAGGTATTCCATTTTATTTCATAATCTGAAAGAGACAAAATAATGTTCCACAATATTGTGTTCCTTTAAAAAAATATAATACTAATCAAACAATTCGTTAAAAAATTGTGGTTCTAAAGTTTTTGCATCAACTAAAAATTGTTGCTGCCAAAAACTATACTTCATAGTTTTATTATTAATACTGAAAACTGTTACATAATTTACGTTTAAAAAATAAAATAAAATGTTGGCTATCATCTTAAAACATTCATCTCGACATATACGAAGCAGACCTATTCAACACATATTATATTAAAATTTTGGGCATATAACATTTCAAATACCGATTTTACAGCTTATTTATCGGGTTTTTGTGAAATCAGGTAGGCGAAAAAAACCACCCAAATAAAGCTAAATATGTGGTTCGAAAGAAAGTTTAAAATTCTTGCATTATTGCTGCTTCTAACAACTTCAAATCTTAGGTTAGGTTAGGTTAGGTTAGGTTAGGTTAGGTTAGGTTAGGTTAGGTTAGGTTAGGTTAGGTTAGGTTAGGTTAGGTTAGGTTAGGTTAGGTTAGGTTAGGTTAGGTTAGGTTAGGTTAGGTTAGGTTAGGTTAGGTTAGGTTAGGTTAGGTTAGGTTAGGTTAGGTTAGGTTAGGTTAGGTTAGGTTAGGTTAGGTTAGGTTAGGTTAGGTTAGGTTAGGTTAGGTTAGGTTAGGTTAGGTTAGGTTAGGTTAGGTTAGGTTAGGTTAGGTTAGGTTAGGTTAGGTTAGACTGGCTGGCCGAAGCCACGCATAGACCTACAAGGTCCCTAGCGATACCAGAAAGGAGTCTTTATGGTTTCAGCGAAAGTAAACATCATTTAACATGCAAGCGTTGTTTGCAAATCTTATAAGAGAATTCACACTAAGTCCGGCGACTTCTTCTAGTCCCGAAAACGTCGAAGCTCCTAAGTACTTCAAACGAGTTCCTGAGAGAGCGGGACAGAAGCAGAGGAGATGTTCCAGAGTCTCCTTTTCCTCTTCTTGACATTTCCTGCATTCATCACTGTCGGTCAGTTTTAGCTTAAACGCGTGAGCTGCCACCATACAGTGACCAGTTAGAACACCCACTAATGTTCTACAATTTTTACGGTCGAACGATATAACATTTTTTGTGTGTCCCACATTGTATGGTTTGCACATGATTTTGGCGATTCTGCAGGTAGTTAAATTTGTCCACCTTGCATTCGCCCTTCTCCACATGCTTTCTTCCAGATATCTATTGATTTCCTGCAGAGGCATCAGCAGTTCTCTGTTTCATCTACGCAAGCTAGCTCCGCTGCCTTACGGGCAGCAAACACTTCTGCTTGGAATATGCTACAGTAATCGGGAAGTTTAAAAGACTTGCTGATGTTGAGTTCAGCACAGTAGACACCAGCCCCAACACCAGCTTACATTTTCGAGCCATCTGTGTATATGTTGAAAGTTTTTCAAATCTTACTTCGACCTATTTTTATTCTTACTAACAGACTACCAAATTTCAGTTTCCTCCTCCATCGCATCGATTTCATAAGACTTTGCAACTTCAGCGATTTCACATTTAAAATCTCGCATGGACAGAGATAGCATGTTGAAAGGATGCGTTGGGAGAAACGATTATCGAGGAAGCTTTTAAATGAATCCAAATATGGAAATATGAGTTCATTTCTTAAACATTCAGGAGCAGTAGTTGCCTACAACCCCATTGGGGATTTGCGTGCAAAGTTTTTCGTTGACAAGTCCTCGGGGCCTTGATTTCAATGTCAAAATATTCATCAAAATATGCTCCAAAATCGCAGAATACTTAGCAATCAAAACACTGCCACGGTAATCATCGGGTTTAAAGTAGTCAAGAGAAGTTGGAAAGCGTAGTTGGTTGAACGTGTTTCACAACTTAAGCGCTTATTAAAAGGATAAATACAAATATGAATAACAGAACATTAATTTTCATGTTTGTTACTATGAAAATACAACTTAAAATCTTGCTTAAATTTTTTACATTGCAATTTAGGGGGGTCCCCTAACTAAACTTTCAAGTTCATATGTTAACTGGTGATTTGATAATTTTTTTTGTATGGGAGGTAGGCGTTAGAATTGACCGACCAGGCCTTTTTTTGGTTTTTTCTTAATTTGCACACAATAACTAGACTTGCAAAAAATTCAAGTTCTATGACAACTCCTTCTATTTTTTTTTACTCAAACGTATGGAGCGTTCCCAATGTGCGACGCTGGCGCAACCACACACAATAGGGGTATTCATTTATAGTGGGAAAACCCTGGGAAACGCGGAGTGGTTCAGTTGTTGACGAGAACTGTCAAAAATTG
Source organism: Heteromyza rotundicornis (assembly GCA_951394025.1). NCBI lineage: Eukaryota > Metazoa > Arthropoda > Insecta > Diptera > Heleomyzidae > Heteromyza > Heteromyza rotundicornis. Next base: position 38,322,200 of record OX596010.1, read on the forward strand.
TATGAGAAGAGAATTGCACAAAGTGGAAAACTTTGCGCGTCGATTTTGGTGAGGAAAGAACTACACAAATGTTGTGCGATTGTAGTGATGTCGAACAATAAAATTGATATTCGAATAATTAAAAAAGTAATTATCAAAAGTAATAAAATGCGGCTGCAAATTAAAAGAAAAATGTATAATTATTAGAGCCTGAGCATTTTCAGGCCGAAGCCGAAAAAATATTAAAAACTTGTTTTTTCGTGTATTTTCATTCAAATTCGAGTGTATAAATACACATTTAGTTTTTTAAGGAACTGAAATTTTATTTAAACAAATAATAAAAGTAACCAAAAGAATTCACAAACGAATTTGGGCCTCCTAGGTCAAAACTAACAGGAGCCTCGGATTATCCCATATATCCCGTGTAAGAAAAATTGGATTTTTTTAAAATCATTGTTAAAAATTTGGAGTAAAGCATAAAATAATGGGAATTCAGTAGAAATGGTAGAGAATTCTTCAAAAAATAGATCCATCTAAGTAGCTGTTTTTTAAGGACTCCCCAAATCCGTCAGGTGATGTGCAAAGGATGCTCTAGTTGATGGTAAATACCACCTGTGAAGCTTTGAACTTTAATTGTAAAATTTTACCAAAATCGGTCCCGGATTTGAGCACCAGAACTACTTTTCATATATGTTGGCGCAGCAATTTGGGCTACATTTCTAAAAGGTATAATCCTTCCGTGAGCCTCATACAGTTTACCAGGACTCCTTTTAACATAGACATCAGGGCGAGTATTAAGCTTCTAAATCTATATTTAAAATTCAGTAATCCATCCAGAAAATGTCCAAGGATGTACTTTGTGGCAGCTGTAACCCCGTGCCACGCAATTTGAGGCAAGATTCACTCAATATTCGATGATTACTAAGTTATATTTTTTGTTTTGTGGGCCTCTTATGTCCCATTGGCAATTCCATCAATTACACAATTTTACATTCAAGTCTCAAGAAAATCAGTAAGACCGTTTAGATGTGATGTGGGCTAGAAAATCGTATCGTAAAAAACTAGATTTGGTTTTCGGTGTCGCAAAAATAAGAAAACAAATTTTAAAAGCTTCGGCCAAAACTTCGGCCATTTTTTGGAAAAACCGAAGCGGAAGCCAAATGTGCATTTTTGGCCTATAACGGCGGAAGCCGATTAATCGGTCGGGTTTTAATAATTATATATATAAGTTTAAAAAATAACTATAGGTAACAATTGTTTGCAAAATAAAAGTTAATTGAATTTATAATTGTCAAAGCTGTGCAGAATATCGAGTACTTTTAAGTGGGTACTCGTTTATTGCCTAAGTGAGTATGCTCACAACACTAATATAGTTTGCTTCGAAAATGGCGGTAAGTAAACAAATTTACTACCGCCGTCAACGAAAGCTATTTCTTCAAATAGTTTGATTAATTTTCTTTTTTCGCTTATTTTAGGCATTTTTTCACTTTAAACAACAGCTGTCAAAAATTCGAAGAAGAAGAAGAATCAAAAGAAGTGCACAAATAATTTTGTGGTGCGTTCATGATACAGACCGGGGAAAACTGCGCTAGTCACCAACTGCACAACTTCCACTTTTAAATGAATACCCTTAATATAAAATTTTATGTTGGGCAGCATGCTTCAACCCTTTTGTGCGTGGGAATTTGCGTGTGTGTTTTGCGGTCTAAGAAATTCTTTCTTTGCGACGATTTTTTAAGTGGTTTTGGGTGGCGCATAGGCGACAATAAAGGAACAAAAACGAAGATAAACATTTCAATGCTACGTGCGAGTTAAAGAATGCGTTGGACTAATTGTGATTTGCATTGATTTACATGTGCAAATCGAAAAACCAAAATTTTCGCTGATCGAAATGTAATAGTGCGGAAAACTTAGGGTACGCTAACACAAGATTAATGCAAACAATTCATAATTTGTATACAACGAAAAAAATTTTGTTCATGAGCAGAAACAAAATTGCTCTTGAGCACAAAATTTCTTACTCACGAGCTGTTTGCAATGAGCAAATTCCTTGCTCATGAGCAGTGAGCAAAACCCAAAAATATTTGCTCATTGCTCATGAGCAGTGAGGAAATTTTTGTTCATTAACAATGAGCAGTAAGCAAAAAAAAATTTTTTTGGCCATGAGCAGTGAGCAAAAAAAACAAGGTTTTTGCTCATGAGCAGTGAGTGAGCGTAAGTGAGCAAATCTGAACCCCTTTTTATTTACAAATTTTGTTTTTCTATTATTCTTTTTTACAGTTTTAAATTTTTATTTATTATTTTTAATTACTTTTAAATGATCATTGAGTTACAGTAAGTGTAACTATGTATTCAGAGAATTGCCACATAGTCAGTCGAGGACAGATTTATGCGAAGATCATTGCTTCGAATTGTGCAGTCGGTAAATTGAAAATCAAAAGGAAATGCTTTATTGTATTTGTATTTTATTATACCCCCACACTCACTGTGGCAGGGTATACTAACTTTGTCACAACGTTTGTAACGCCCATAAGGAGGCGTGTCCGGTATGGAAAAGTATATATATTCTTGATCAGTATCACCTCCTGAGTCGATTTAGCGATGTCCGTCTGTCTGTCCGTCCGTCTGTCCGTCTGTCCGTCTGTCCGTCCGCACGATAGCGGTCGCAGTTTTGGAGATATCGACTTGAAACTTTTTTTACATGTTTTTCTTCGGTATAGCCGAAGATAGTCCACTCTCTAGTTTTTTATTAAATTCCAGTACCAATTCGAATAACATAAGTTTTCCAGTAGTAGAAAACGCAGCACAGCCACAGGCGGTGGACTCTTGACATTAGTCGTCGAACATTACTAATCACGAGGTCCGATTTGAATGCCACTATTATTTTATATTAGAGACCGACCGAAATTCGGTTTCGGTTTTTCGGCTTTTCGGCCAAAAAAAGCTGTTTCGGATTCGGCCGAAAAATAAAATATCGCTTTCGGCCAAATTTCGTTTTCGGCCGAAATTCTTATATTTCCGCCGAAAATTTCGGTTTGATAGAAAAAGTAACAAATAAATAACAAAGATTACACTGATCGACAAAACTGAACGTTTTGTGTGTTAAATATACTTTATAGACAAATTCTTATGTATTTTGCCATGCTGGATACGAAAATAATAATAATGAAATTTTTACAGCACCAAAAATGCAACTTTTGTGGCGTTTGCAGAAAAATGGTGCGTGCTGGAAAAATTTTAAGTTTATTTTCGAATTTAGCGTATCAAAATACATAAGGAACAACCAAGTGGATAAAAGCGGTATCTAACACAAATTTAAGCATTGATCATAGTTTCGAAGAATCAGAAGCGACAAAGAAGACATGTCCTATCGGAGTAGATCTAATACTCTCGCAATGATTTGTAAATTTCTACTCCTCTACTACGGTAGCAGATTTTTCTAATTCCCTCAAGATATTTCCTACTACTATGGTAAGAAATCTACTCCTCAAAATATTATGTGAGTTTCATACAATGCAAAAGTACTATTCTTTCTACAAATCTGCTTCCCCGACAGAAATTTCTACAACTCGTAGAATTTCTAGTCCTCTACGCATAAACCCATATCTACTCCCCTCTCTTTAAATCTACTACCCTGACAGTAATTTCTACTACTCTTGATTTCCACGCATTTGATAGTTTGCTTCTAAATTCATCTAATTCATGATCTGAACTTAAAATGATCGGCCCATATTCATAGTCAAATTAAGCTCCAACTTAACTTTAGTAATCTACTAAGTCGACAGATAATACACTGAACTGGCAGCTACTAAGCTGGTTCTAAAGTTTAGCACCTACTAAATTTGACTATGAATATGCGATCGATTTCAGCCTACTGATAATCTTAATTATGTCCCACTTTATTACATTAAATTTCACAATTGTTTCTTTTATTTTTTCCGTTTCGGCTTCGGTTTCGGCCAAAATAAAAAAAATGAAAATTCGGCCATTTCGGTTTCGGCCGAAAAAAAAATAAAAAATTTCGGCCATTTCGGTTTCGGCCGAAATTAAAAAAAGCGATTTCGGTCGGTCTCTATTTTATACACGTCTCAAGTTATAGGTGTCCAATTGCTTAACCCGCTCGATTAGGCCACGTTCCATGATTTCGACATGGGTGACAGTGAGTCCATCCTTGCAGCTTATGTATTCCAATTTATCGAACGTCAGTGTGCAGAAGAGCAGCTCCGCGTGGTCCTTATGGAACGCCAAGTAATTCCATATCTGCTAATTGGTTTTAAAATACAATTAATAAAATAAAATTATTCACGCTGATTGTAGAATTTTCAACGAAGAAATTGTGCAAATATTGAAAATATTACACCACGTTATAATTTTTTATCTCTAAAAACGTTCCGAATTTTACTTTACAAACGTGTTGGCGCTCAAAATTATGTAAAAATTATATGAAACTGGTGGTGAATACGAACAAGAATCAAAACAAAAGGACCGAGTACTGGTGGTAGGTTTCTATCAGCTGTGAGGGTCTGGTGGTGAATAAAAGCCACAAAATATCAATGTATTCTCGCATACCAATAAACAAATTTGCTGTCACTTCACTCATATTCCATCTCGCTCAAGCAGAGTGTCGCCTCTGTATACTCTGTGACCACACGCAGAGAAAAAATATGGTTGGACATGATCGCAGAGATCATACATTTTTTGCAATAATAATATTATGATTGTAGCGAGCATTTATGGTTGGGGTGACAAAGCGAATGATTTCAGAAATCATAATATGATGCAGGCAATAATTAACATGATTGGATATTCAATAATGATAATGACAATCATATAATGGTTGGCCGGAATGAATACTCACGAAAATGTCATATGATTAGTATATGTATGTATTTAGAAAATAATAAATGGAAGGCAGTAGTTGCTAAACGTGTTAACGCGCTTCGTCAGCAACCCGAGTGTCCCGGGTTCAAATCTCGGCACGGCCAAACGTAAGTAAGTAAAAAAAAAATTTATATGAACTTTTATTTCTTTAATATAATAAACTATCAACAATATTACATTGAAATATTAATAATATAGTTTAAAATAATTAAAAAGTAGATATTGAAATTTAGTCAAAAGTTAACTAAAAATTGGTTTACATGATTGTAACCATCATCTACATTTTGTCTGCAACCATGTACATTTTTATTTTGCCATCGTGTACATTTTGGCTGCAACCATGTACATTTTCAGTTTCCAATCATGTGGATGGTTGGTGCAATCATTTCTCCAATCATAATATGTTCCCCTTAAAATATGATTGGGTCAACCATGTTTTTTCTCTGCGTGCAGGGAACGTTTAGTTTTAGTTGAACAAAAATGAGACAAACTTGCCATAAACCTGGCAACACTCTGCGAACTAAAAGAACAGTAACCTTTTAACAGCCACTGATATACGATTTTATGTTCTCCTATCTGTTAAACTGACTGTTACACACTCTGCGGTTCATAACATCATTTTGATGGTTGTTAAATCTGTTGACATTTGGACTAGTTAGTTAAAAGGCCATATTAGGGACGCCTGGGTTTAAATCTCGTTGGCTGCAACATTTTTTATTTATTCAACAGTAAAACTGTTAAATCAAACAAAATTACTTTAAAACAACAGTTATTCTGTTAAAAATAGAAAAACAGTGCTCGACTGTCATTTCCACTGCTGTCTTTTTTCTAGGTGCAGCGTGCCACAAAAATATAGGACCCAGTATCGCAGAATCGCCAATTCGTTTACCCAACGGAGAATAGGCGAGAAGGGATGCTGAAAAGGGTACTGCTATGCAAGTCACCTACAAAATGTACTTACTCCAAGCCCACAAACTAAAAATTACCGTTACCACAGGCCAAACCATAACCCACTACTCATCAGAAGAAAAGCACTTATGGTTTATATTGCCAAGTTGAATCCAAAAAAACTCCAGGTCCTGACTTAATAACGGCTAAAATGGTGAAAGAGCTACCACCAATTGCTGTTACTCACTTACTGCACATATACAATATTAAGAATAGGTCACTGACTGGAAGCTGTCGCAGATCACGATGATCCCAACTGACTGGAAGCAGCCGCAGATCACGATGACCCAAAACCGGGAAAAAACCCTACAATCGTGAGTTCATATCTTCCAATAAGCTTACTCTCTACCCTATTAAAACTTTTTGAGAAAATCCTGATAAAGATGATGTTACCCACAATACTAACTAAGGTGCAATACCCAATCACCAATTCGGAATTAGAGAACAGCACGGCACAATTGAACAGGTTCATAGCATTGTGCCAAATATTATTCTAAAATGCTATAATTTATGCAGTGTTTAACCGATTTCACTGAAATTTTATATGTGATTTTGGGGGATGAATGGGTAGCATGTTGATTTTGAAAATTTGTGGTCCGCCCACTGCCACGCCCCAAAATTTGTAATGCTCTGTAACTCGGGTCCTATTCAAGGGATTTCGCTTAAATTTTGGATTTCGTGCTGGGTGATGAATGGGCAGAGGGTTGACTATTGAAATTTAAGATCCGCCCACTGCCACGCCCTAAAATTTTTAAAGCTCTGTAACTCGGGTCCTATTCAAGGGATTTAGATGAAATTTTGGATTTGGTGCTGGGAGGTGAATGGGCAGAGGGATGACTATTGAAATTTAAGATCTGCCCACTGCCACGCCCTAAAATTTTTAAAGCTCTGTAACTCGGGTCCTATTTAAGGGATTTCGATGAAATTTTGGATTTGGTGCTGGGAGGTGAATGGGCAAAGGGATGACTATTGAAATTTAAGATCCGCCCACTGCCCCGCCCTAAAATTTTTAAAGCTCTGAACCTCGGGTCCTATTCAAGGGATTTCGCTGATTTCAGGTGCTTAAATAACACATATAACATTTCTACGTTAACATGAAATTACAAAATTATTGCGAGCGAAGCTGTGAGTATAAGCTAGTACTAAGGCATTCAATCCCGGGATCCCGAAATCCCGGGATCCCGGAAGTTTTCTCAATCCCGGAATCCCGGGATTTTGAGACCGGAATCCCGGGATTCAAAAATGCATTTTTTTATGCATTGTTTTTGATATTTTTGACGTTTTTCACAAAAAATTGAGTGCTCAAACACACAAAAATTTACAAGTTTTTTGTCAATAACGGTTAACAAACAATTTTTATCGATTTGAATAAAAATTTTTCAATTTAAACTATTTATTTTTCAAAAAAGATATATGTTAAAATTATTTTGTTGACTGTATATTGTTGACCGTTTAGCATGAAATGGAGCTGGCAGAATTTTATAATTATATTCGGATTCAGCGTGGCAAAAAAAATAATTTGTTCGATCAATCTAATTTAAAAAGAATTACTTTTTGTTTGACTATATTTATTTAAATATAATTTGTTTTGTTTAATGTAATATTTATTAAATATGTTTTCTTTATCGAATTAAACTTAAAATATTGTAGCAACAATTTTTTCTTTAATTTTATATTAACTATTGTATTTAATTGGAAAATCCCGAAAATCCCGAACAAATCCCGGGATCCCGGGATTGTAATTTCAAATCCCGAAATCCCGGGATTTTCAAAAACACTTCGGGATTGAATGCCTTAGCTAGTACTCTATACAGCTGATATGCCCACTTATGATCAGACCCTCATCTCAACATTTGCCGACACCACCGCAATAATGTTCTCACACTCAAGCCTCAAAATGGCATCACAACCAGTGTTGCCAGGTGATGTTGACAAAAAAACGTAAATTTGGCTTTAAAAAAACGTCATAAATAACAAAACAAAAAATATAGTTTACATCAGGGATGATTTTTTTGGTACAATTGTACTTTTTTGATACAATTTCAAAGACAAAAGTACATTGGCATTTTTGGTACAATATATGCGAAAATATCAGATTAATAATAAACTTATTTTACAATTTTTTCTCAAATATTTTTGTTCTTTAAGGCTTGTTTTCAGCTCTAAAGTACTTGTCAAATTTCATTTCGAAAAAAGTTAAGAAATTGATAAGTACATTTTTTTTAACTCGTATCCACTTTGGTAGAATTTTTGTACCATTTTGTAACACGGCCACTCTGTGCCCTCTTCAGAAATTTTAAATTGTTTCCAATTTCTTTAGAAAAGTTGACATTATCAGCTGTCAAATTTAGATCACTAACCAAAATAGAAAGCTAAAGGAAATTAAGAACAGCGGAAATGATCCAAAAGGTAAAAGCGCAATGCAAATTTTTGCTTGTCATTTGTAAAAAATTCTTATCTAATACAATTTGGCAGCATAAGAAACTTCACAACCATTTTTCTTGAGTCGTTTCTTTAGAGCTGGAAACGAAGCTCAACGTTTCATTTATGGGCCATTCCGCGTTAAGCGGATACTTCAACTCTCAGAAAATTCTGAAACACTCCACATGGAAAGGCCTGGGTATGCTGTGTTTATGTACCAAGGGTTTTGTTGGAAATTCAATATTTATCGTTATGTTTGAAATTAAGTAAAGTAAAAAATTATAAAAAAAAATGGAAAATTTCCCTTTTTTCAAAAATTCATAACTTTTTAACCTTGCGGGTTAGAGCTTACATAAAAAAGTAAAAAAATTTTAATTTAAAAAAGGATTTTATATGTGGTGTTGAGTATCGAATGCTTCGAGAGTAGCCAATTGAGTTCGAGTTTTTTTTTAGTTTGACTTGTGTAATTTTAGACTCGATGTGTTTTTTCCAGGTGAGTCTGCGATCGAGATGCATACCAAGATATTTAGTTTCGGTACATTGTGGTATAACACTATCATTTATTTTAAGCGTGGGGCAAGTGTCTTTCCTTAGGGTGAAGGTTATATGTGCGCTTTTAGACTCATTGACTTTAATTCTCCACTGTGATAACCAATTTTGCAATGTGTTTAAATGCTGTTGCACGTGTTGTGATGCCATTTTGGAGTCTGAGTGTGAGCACAATATTGCGGTGTCGTCGGCAAATGTTGAGATGAGGGTCTGATCATAAATGGACATATCAGCTGTATAGAGTATATACAGTAGGGGTTCAAGGACGCTGCCTTGGGGTAACTGGCAAGAATATCAAATCTACGAGAAACGAAACTTTTATGTTTAACTACAAATTTTTTGTGGGTCAAGTAGTTGTCAAGCAAAATGTGCATGCTTGCGGGTAATAGTTTTTGTAGTTTTGATATCAATCATCTATGCCATATCTTATCAAAGGCTTGGGTGATGTCGAGGAATACTGCTGAGCAGTATTGCTTTTTCTCGAATGTTTTTTTGATCAATTCAACAATGCGATTAACCTGTTCAATTGTGCCGTGCTTTTCTCTAAATCCTTTAGCAAGTATTGTAGGTAACATCATGTTTATCAGAATTTTCTCAAAAAGTTTTGATAGGGTAGAGAGTAAGCTTATTGGGCAATATGAACTCACGTTTGTTGGGTCTTTTCTCGCTTTTGGATCATCGTGATCTGCGACATCTTCCAGTCATTTGGGTAGTGACCTGTTTTTAGTAGAGACCGACCGAAATCGCTTTTTTTAATTTGGGCCAAAACCGAAATGGCCGAAATTTTCTTTTTTTTTTCGGCCGAAACCGAAATGGCCGAATTTAAATTTCGGCCGAAACCGAAGCCGATAACGAAAAAATAATAGAAAAAGTTGTGAATTTAAATGTAATAAAGTTGTACATAATTAAGCGTATCAGCAGGTGCGGAAATCAATTGAAGGGGCAGGGTTCTCACTTTTTTGCTACGGCGAGAGTAGTAGATATTCGATTTTAGGGGAGTATATTTGAAGAAAGGAGAGTAGATTTAATTTTTTTTGCGTAGGGTAGTAGAAATTCTGTCAGGGTAGTAGATTTAGATATGCGTTTCTGCGTAGAGTACTAGAAATTCTACGAGAGAAGTAGAAATTTCTGCCGGGGTAGTAGATTTGTAGAAAGAGCAGTAGTTTTGCATTGTATGAAACGCACATAATATTTTGAGGAGTAGATTTCTTACAATAGTAGTAAAACATATATATATATATATATATATATATATATGTCGCCATATATATATATCCTCAAATCTGCAGCGAGCTTTTTCATACACTTCCACATGAGATAGAGAGCTGAAATTTGGAACACTGATAGAACTCCGGTGACAATGCATTCTATTAAATCAGAGGCGTAGATGGCCGTGGGGGGACTCAAACCCCTTTTTCTTAAACATGGCATAACTTCCGATTCCTTCGAGCTATAATGATGTGGGTTCTTATTAGAGCCCGACCGATTAATCGGCTTCGGCATCGGCTTCCGGCGTTATCGGCCGAAAATTCACATTCGGCTTCGGTTTTTCCAAAAAATGGCCGAAGTTTTGGCAGAAGCTTTTCCATTTTTTTCTCTTATTTTTGTGACACCGAAAACCAAAACTAATTTTTTACGATACGATTTTCTAAAAATTGTGTAATTGATGGAATTTCCAATGGGACATAAGAGAGAGACCCACAAAACAAAAAATATGATTAAAATTTAACTTAGTAATCATCGAATATTGAGTGAATCTCGCCTCAAATTGCATGGCACGGGGTTACAGCTGCCACAAAGTACATCCTTGGACATTTTCTGGGTGGATTACTGAATTTTAAATATAGATTTAGAAGCTTAATACTCGCCCTGATGTCTATGTCCTGGTAAACTGTATGAGGCTCACGGAAGGATTATACCTTTTAGAAATGTAGCCCAAATTGCTGCGCCAACATATATGAAAAGTAGTTCTGGTGCTCAAATCCGGGACCGATTTTGGTAAAATTTTACAATTAAAGTTCAAAGCTTCACAGGTGGTATTTACCATCAACTAGAGCATCATTTGCACATCACCTGACGGATTTGGGGAGTCCTTAAAAAACAGCTACTTAGATGGATTTATTCTTTGAAGAATTCTCTACCATTTCTACTGAATTCCCATTATTTTATGCTTTACTCCAAATTTTTAAAAATGATTTTAAAAAAATTCAATTTTTCTTACACGGGATATATGGGATAATCCGAGGCTCCTGTTAGTTTTGACCTAGGAGGCCCAAATTGGTTTGTGAATTCTTTTGATTACTTTTATTATTTGTTTAAATAAAATTTTAGTTCCTTAAAAAACTAAATGTGTATTTATACACTCGAATTTGAATGAAAATACACGAAAAAACAAGTTTTTAATGGTTTTTTTTAAAGTATCGGCTTCGGCTTCGGTATAGGCCTTCGGCGTCGGCAGAAGTAATAGGCTGCCAATTGACCTTCGGCAGCGGCATCGGCTTCGGCTTCGGCCTGCAAATACTTATCGGTCGGGCTCTAGTTCTTATTGACAAAATACAATTTTACACCCTTTGATGGGGGTGTGGGGATAAAGGGGAGGGGGATGGAGCCTTTTTAAAGTTCGGGATGGACTAACGTTCGTATTTTTTAAGCTACAGGACTAAAATTTTGTACTTAGGTTCGCATTCGGGAAAAAGATAAAAAAAAAGGAGTGAAGATTTTTTTTAAAAAAGGGGTAAAAAAATTTTTTTTAAAAAAGGAGAAAATAAAAAAGAGTAAAAAACAAGTTTTTTAAAATATAACCCTTTAACCGACTAAAAAGCAGAAAATTATTCCCTTTAAATTAATTTTCCCAATTTCGATTTAAATTTTTTTGGCCACTTCAAAATCTGACATTAGGAACAATCCAGCCAAAAACCCCTAATTCTAAATCGAAATTGGGGAATTAATTTAAAGGGAATTTATTTTCTGCTTTTTAGTCGGTTAAAGGGTTATATTTTAAAAAACTTGTTTTTTACTCTTTTTTATTCTTTTTCCAATATAATTTGGGGACATGTCTTCTTTGTCGCTTCTGATTCCTCGAAACTATGATCAATTCTTAAATTTGTGTTACATACCGATTTTATCCACTTGGTTGTTCCTTATATATTTTTCATTATTTTTTTCATATTCAGCGTGGCAAAATACATAAGAATTTGTCTATCAAGTCTAGTTAACACACAAAAAGTTAATTTTTGTCGATCAGTGTAATCTTTGTTATTTACAGCCGAAACAGCTTTTTTTGGCCGAAAAACCGAAACCGAATTTCGGTCGGTCTCTAGTTTTTAGTATAGCATTGTATATGTGCAGTAAGTGAGTAACAGCAATTGGTGGTAGCTCCTTCACCATTTTAGCCGTTATTAAGTCATGACCTGGAGCTTTTTTTGGGTTCAACTTGGCAATATCATCCATAAGTGCTTTTCTTCTGATGAGTAGTGGGTCATAGTTTGGCCTGGTTGCGAGCTGGGGTAACGGGTAAATTGCAGTTGGGGGGCTAGGAGTAAATACATTTTGAAGGTGAGTTGCAAAAGCAGTACCTTTTTCGGCATCACTTCTCGCCCAGTCACCGTTGGCTAAAGGAATTGGAGATTCTGCCAAAATTGGTCCATTTAAATTTTTTGTGGCACGCCAAAGAGAGACATTTGTTGAGCTCGTCGGTGTAAGCTTTTCCATGAAGTGATGCAGATCATTTTCGTTTTTTGCCTTCAGCTAATTTTGGAGTTTTCGTGTAACGAGGGTCAGCTTTTGTTTCAGATAGGGCGATCTGGACTTTTGCCAATCACGCCTTTTTGATCTCTTTTCCTTTTTTTGGGTAGTGTTAGTGATTTTTGGGGTCGCTGCCAGGGCGGCGTTTGTAAGTAGAAGGTAAGGCATTCAATCCCGAAGTGTTTTTGAAAATCCCGGGATTTCGGGATTTGAAATTACAATCCCGGGATCCCGGGATTTGTTCGGGATTTTCGGGATTTTCCAATTAAATACAATAATTAATATAAAATTAAAGAAAAAATTGTTGCAACAATATTTTAAGTTTAATTTCATTTTAATTCGACAAAGAAATAATATTTATTAAATATAACATTAAACAAAACAAATAAAATTTAAAATAAATATAATGGAACAAAAAGTAATTCTTTTTAAATTACATTGATCGAACAAATATTTTTTTTTTTGCCACCTGAATCTGAATATTGTCATAAAATTCTGCCAGCTCCATTTCATGCTACACACGAAAAAGTTACTTTGAGTAGTTTTGGTATTAAAACATATATCTTTTTTGTAAAAAAAAAAATTGTTTAAATTCAAAAAATTTTATTCAGATCGATAAAAATTGTTTGTTAACCGTTATTGACAAAAATGTTGTCAATTTTTGTGTGTGTGTGTGTGTGTGTGCACTAAGGCATTCAATCCAGGGATCCCGAATCCCGAAATCCCGGAAGTTTTCTCAATCCCGGAAACCCGGGATTTTGAGTTCGGAATCCCGGGATTCAAAAATGGATTTTTTTATGCTTTGTTTAAGATATTTTTGACGTTTTTCCACAAAAATACTTTCGTGCATTTACTTTCAATCTAATTGGTAAATTTAAAAAACGCACTTTTGTAGATTTAGTGCAACAAACACAAAAAAATTTACAACATTTATATCAATAACGGTTAAAAACCATTTTTATCGATCTGAATAAAATTTTTTCAATTTAAACATTTTTTTTTGGATAACTGGTTTTGTGTGTTTTTTACTTTTTAATGGATACCAATTTTAATAGTTTTAAACAACAATTGGTGTATCCGTTCCCGCTATAATACTAAAATTACTGAAAGTAATTTTTTCGTGTATAGCATGAAATGGAGCTGGTTGAATTTTATGATTATATTCGGATTCACCGTGCAAAAAAAATAATTTGTTCGATCAATCTAATTTAAAAAGAATTACTTTTTGTTTGACTATATTTATTTAAATATTATTTGTTTTGTGTAATGTAATATTTATAAAATATGTTTTCTTTGTCGAATTAAACTTAAAATATTGTTGCAACAATTTTTTCTTTAATTTTATATTAACTATTGTATTTAATTGGAAAATCCCGAAAATCCCGAACAAATCCCGGGATCCCGGGATTGTAATTTCAAATCCCGAAATCCCGGGATTTTCAAAAACACTTCGGGATTGAATGCCTTAGTGTGCACTAAATCTGCAAAAGTGGGTTTTTTTAATTTACCAATTCGATTGGATGTAAATGCACGGCTGTATTTTTGTAGAAAACCGTCAAAAATATCTTAAACAATGCATAAAAAAAGCCTTTTTTGAATCCCGGGATTCCGGACTGAAAATCCCGGGTTTCCGGGATTGAGAAAACGTCCGGGATCCCGGGATTTCGGGATCCCGGGATTGAATGCCTTAGTAGAAGGGTAAAGTTACCCACTGCCGCATTCAGTTGTTCCACAGTTTTCAGTGACACATTTAGGGTAATGTGCGCACTTATATATTTCCTAAATTTAAGCCAGTTCGTATTATGGCGCTATTTTTAACTAAACTTTATTTCAAACTCTAAAATCCAAAAATTCCCACGCGATAATTCAAATCCCAATTGCCCGAATAGCACAGTCGCGAAGCGTGTGATTAGAGCCGACCCTCGCGGTATGGTATCCCCGGCCGAACGAATAACACGAACACGCGAAAACCCGATAAATAATCCATTTTAAAAACTACACCGAAACTGCCGCGATATATGTATAAGTATATTTATATGTATTAAAAGAAACTGAAACTTTCCCGACACAACGAAAATAATACCGAACACTAACGGAACCCTTTCCAAAATTGACACAAAACGACAAATAACCAAAAGAAATTATTTGTTCACCAAAAATTATATTTTTTAAACGCAATTGATTTGCGGGACCAGACCGACCTGTCTGAAATCCTTCGCACGATTCTTTGCAGAATCAATTCACCAGCTGGACTTCGATAAAATCGATGTCCAGCAACAACTTGGCTCAAATGCGGGACGACACAAACAAAAAAAAAAGAATAAGGAAGAGGGGGAAACGGCCAAACAAATTCCAAGCAAACTACTTGAAATTACCAGGACGGAAACACTTCACCAAAACAAATCACTCCGAACACAACCTGTCCAACTCTATTGATTTTCTCAAATTCAAAACAACTAAATGCCAGACTACCACAAATAAAATAAAGCAAAAAACACTAGCTGTCAAAACTAAAAATACTCCCTTTGGAACACTTGTCCTCCAGCCTCAATCCAATGATGGCAACCGCTCCACTTCACCACTCAAAAATACAATTTAGAAAAAAAGAAAGAAAATTATCAAAAATTTTCCAAACAAATTATTCAAAATCAAATTAAATTAAAAATCTAAAACTTTATCACTTTCCTTCTTCCCTGCTCAAAAAGAACTCAAGAACCTGTCTATATGACCGCATATATGGCGCTCACTTTCCATTTCTCCAATTTCACCCGCGAGTGGCGAATTTGTTTTGCTTAACAAATTAAGCAAAACAAATATATTTATATAAAAAAATAACAATTAATAAGATTGTGCAGTGCGTTCCTTCGGTCAGTGCGTGTGTGATTTCCTCCGATTTTGTTCGCACAAAAGGGAAACATAACAACAAGAACAAACAAACAACCAATAAAAACAAGAACAATCGTGTCGCGATTTTATACCGCGGCAGTATGTATGCTGGTGAGCCTGTCGGGTGGGTTGACTCCTGAACTTGGCGCATATTTCACAGTAATAATTGTAGGTGCATGGTCAGACGAGAGTTCCACTGAAGACTCAATAGTCAGTTGAGTTCGTTTAAGTGTCTTTATTACTGCAAAATCAATAACATCAGGAATTTTACGTCTATCTGATGGCCAATATGTTGGCGTGCCTGACGAAACCAAGGCCGAGTCTGCTGGTGGTATTCCGGAGTAACCTTCCTTTTGGAGAAACCAGTCGAGAGCCCCAGTGTTTGGCATTGTAATCTCCGGCTGCGGAAAACTTTTGGCCAAGGGTCGCAAAAAAATTTCTGAAACTGCTGTTCAGTAATTTTGAATCTGGGTGGACAATAAATTGCCGATATTGTCAATCCTTTTATGTACTCATCAAGACAAATACTGGTGGCTTGCAAATATTCGGTGCAAAAATCCTGCAGAACGTAGTGTTTGATTCTGTCCCTAATTAGAATCGCTGATCCGCCTCGAGCTTTTCCACCTGGGTGTCATAGAGCTTGTATCCGGGTATATTAAAAAAGTGTTTTTGGGTCAAATGGGTCTCTGAAATTAGCATTCCATATATACAGAATGAATTGAGGAATTGAATAAGTTCCAATTTATGTTGGCATAAGCCGTTCGCGTTCCAGAAGGATATTTTTATCGCATTCATGGCTTATTTTTGGTCTGGATTTGCAGGTTTTGATTGTGTATCATCTCCTGCATCATAGTTTGCATGCCGTTCATAAACTGCGACATGTTTTGCATAAACATCTGTAGTGTTTGTTCAAGGCCAATGTTCTGTTGGGAGGGCTGAATAACTGGAGGGTCTTGGTTATTGCCTTTGAGTACATTTGCGTATGAAAATTGTTGCTGTTGTGGTGCGGCATTAGCACCATTTCCTTGGGGAGGTTTTTTTTTTAACGAGGAGTAAAAGCGTCAAAAGCCTTAGTCAGTGTGAAACTTTAACTAACTAAATATCTCCTCTCGCGTACGGGTGGGTTCTTCCGGTACCAGGTATTTCGTCGGAAGGCCGTAGGAGCTTTATTGCTCAATCGTCAGTTTGGGTCATTACTCAACCGTCCTCGTTGCATCGGGAGTGTCGCCTGCGTGGCGTAAACGTATTCGTTCAGCATATCTACTGCGTTCAATGCGTCGAAGCTCGATCATTATTTTCGCTGCTATGTCCTTGATTTTTGTGATGTTTCACAGATATGAGCCACCGTGTTCGTAAGGGTTGGGGCCTCGGCGAAGGCCACCGTCAATTCTGATCGCTCTATACAGAAGCGTGGACAGTACCGAAGGATGTGCCTGGCATCTTCTATCTCGTTGGGGTAGTTGGGACAAAACGGATCATCTTCGTGCTTGAAGCGATGAAGATATTGCTTGAAGCAACCATGACCACTGATCAACTGTGTCATGTAATAGTCGACTTCTCCATGTTTGCGGTCTATCCAGTCGGTGATATCTGGAATCGGAGCAAATGTCCATTTTCCGACCTTTCCCACCGTCGTTGCCATTCCCAGATGCTGCGTCTTCCCTCATCCACCCCTGTGGAATTTTTGCCAGCTGCGTAGGTGCGTTGGAGTTCGCTGGCCAGTATATCTACAGGTGGCATTGCCGCGATCACACCGATAGCATCATCCGAAACCGTGCGGAAAGCACTGGCTACTCTCAGTGCGCTATGCGATATGTCGCCCTGATACAAGCTATGTACGAAGCAGTCCGCGTGGCGTCTGCCCATACTGGTGCAGCGTATACGGAGAGAAATGTTGGCTCATGATTTACGATTATGGAGTCCATAAAATTATTGTTACCTAATTACAAATTATAATCATTAATTGTGAATATTAGTCACAAATTAGGCGAATTCGTACATAAACTATGCATATGGATTGTGAATACATTATGATAAGGGTTTATGAATTTCGTGATTTATTTTATTATTCTTGAAGAATAATGGATGATTAACTAGGTCATGAAACAGCACGTGTTATCATGAATTATGAGTAACTGGGTTGATTGTCATGAATTGCCGAAAAATATACAATACATTTAGACGCTTTTACAATAATGCAAGGGTAGCCGAATCGGTTAGGCGTCCGGACTGGAGAGGATGATGTCGGTTCGAATTCCGGGAAAACTGAATTTGTGAAAAAGTTATTACAAATTATTCTAAGCAAGTTGGCAAATAAAAAAGTAAAATTAAATAAATAATTAAGTAAAAAATTAGCAAATAAAAAAATTTTAATTTATTTAATTGTAAATATGTGCTCAAATTATTATTACGAATGATTCATTTATTCTCACTTAAGCCTAAAATTATGAATTTTTAATCATAATTTATGATTTTTGTTTGCACAATTTATTCCATCTGGTCATTGATTATGTCAAAAGGGAAAATAATAATTCATGTTTAAGTGGAACAAATCAAGCAAACACAAATCACAAAGTATGATTTTCACTTTTAACAGTTCTTATGATTAAGAATTCTTGATTATTGACTTCTAATTAATGGATCAATATCGTGACTAATTTTTACTTAATTGATTCCTATAACGCATGATTTCAGCAAGCATTTCCCTCCGTGTAGAGTATAATTGTCACTCTTGCCAAGAGTTTCCGCCTGCTGTAGCGTGGTCCTCCGATGTTTACCATGATACGTGACAGTGCACCGTTCACCCTTGAAGCCTTGTGGATGTCATCCGCATATCCGACCAAAGTGGTGTCAATGGGGAGGTAAATCTTCAGGACGCCGTTGTACATGGCATTCCACAATGGTGGTGCAAGCACCGAGCCTTGTGGGACGCCACGGGAGACTTTGTATCGCTTTACGCCATCGTCGGTATCGTACAGCAGAACTCTGTCCTCGAAGTAGTTAGCGATGATTCGCTGTAAGTACCCCGGTATATCGAAACTGCCTAGCGCCTTCATTATAAGAGGCCAGCTCGCTGAGTTGAAGGCATTTTTGACATCAAGTGTTACCACAGCGCAGTACTTTTTGTCGCCACCTTTCCACCTTTCCCCACTTGTAGCATCGTGTGCGATCCTCATCACAGCCTGAATGGCGTCAACCGTTGATTTTCCTTGGCGGAATCCAAATTGTTGCGTGGAGAGACCAGCAGGCCCTTCAAGCGTCTCCTGCAGTCGGTTTACGATGATGCTCTCCAATACCTACCCCATGGAGTCGAGCATACACAGCGGACGATACGCCGATGGCTGGTCGGGCTGCTTTCCAGGCTTCAGTAATAGCACCAGCTTCTAGACATACTTCCAGAAGAAAGGGAAAGTACCTTCATTGAGGCAAGCGGTGTACATTTTGGCAAACGTCTCCGGGTCCGCTTTATCAAGGCTACGTTGGGGATGCCGTCTAGTCCCGGTGTCTTCTTGTCGGCACCTTTTCGAAGCGTATAGAGAACTTCGTCTGCTGTCACAGCTGGGACGTGTCCTACACCCATAGGCAGGTGATAGTGGTGCACCCGTCCCCCCTGTGGAGAAAAGAGTGCAGCTACCACGTTGTCCATGAGTGCAGGATCCGATGGTTGAGGTGCCCTAGGCCCTCTGACTCTTCTCATCACCACTTTATAAGCCTTTCCCCCATGGATCGATGTCAGCACCGTAACGTAGTTGCTTGAAGCAGGGGTCCTTGCTGGTACGGATTGCCTTCTTAAGCTGTAGGCGACATTCTTTGAACACATCGTGCAGTTGTTGCCACAGCGGGCTACTGCGGTTTCGTGCGCGCTGCGCCTTCCTACGCGACCGGTTGCAACATCTTCTACATTGAGAAACTTCCTCATTCCACCAGTACACGGGTTTCCTGGTAGGCACGTGTGTCCTCCTCGGCATTGCTGCGTCGAATGCTACGCTTAGTCTGTTCTTGATGTTTGTCGCCATGTTAGTTGCTTCATCACACAGATTTTCCGCTTCCTTCCATACCAGCTGAAAAGCCTCCGCATCAAAGGAATCTTGTTTCCAACCCTTGGTCTGTGCCATAGGTACCTTACGCGAATGAGTATTGCGTTGCACTTCGATAACGATGGCTCGGTGATCACTGTGGGTGTAAAAATCGCCTATGCTCCATGTGCTGTTACATGCGATAGAATTGTGTGCGAAGGTTAGGTCCACTGCTGACCGCTTCGTACCTGCCTCAAATGTGTGTTGTCTATTATTCAGGAGCTCGACGTCCAAAGTAGCAAAACACTCCATCAGGAGCCTGCCCCTTCGGTTTGTACTTTTACTACCCCATGTTGTAGACCACGCATTAAAATCGCCAGCAATAATTGTCGGGGACTTTGTTTGTGCTTCCATCACCAACTCCGTTAGCATCCGTTCGTATTGCCATATGTCCATACTAGGTGGAGCATAACACGAGACGTAAACTCCATCGAATTTTACCCAGGTGAAGCCATTGTTAGCTACTGGCGTTCTGTTCTGGCACACTTTGCCACCAAGTGTCCATATCGCCGCTTTACTGGGAGCGTCCGACGTCCATTCGCATCCTTTCACATTGTGATGCTGCTCGCACAGAATGGCCAGGTCGAATTGTTGCTCGAAGATGTTCTGCTGCAACATGTCCTGGGCCGCAATACAATGGTTGAGGTTTAATTGGATGATTTTCATCGTCCACCTTTCTGCACCGCCTTCTGAAGTGCCGGACAGCGACAACTTCCAGCTCGTGGCTTCCGTCGCACAAAGCGCATTTTGCTTTGTTTGTGCATGCCGATGCGAAGTGACCGGAGGTTTTATTTCTTGATTAGGCTACAAATCGAAAACATTTTATTTTTAAATTTTAAATATTTTTATAACTATTAAAGTAATTACATATTTGAAATAATATAAATTTAATCTTGCATTTGTACAATAAATTAAAACTATTAAAACGCCGACTTGCTAAACGCCCGTTCTATTGCCATATGTCCATACTAGGTGGAGCATAACACGAGACGTAAACTCCATCGAATTTTACCCAGGTGAAGCCATTGTTAGCTACTGGCGTTCTGTTCTGGCACACTTTGCCACCAAGTGTCCATATCGCCGCTTTACTGGGAGCGTCCGGCGTCCATTCGCATCCTTTCACATTGTGATGCTGCTCGCACAGAATGGCCAGGTCGAATTGTTGCTCGAAGATGTTCTGCTGCAACATGTCCTGGGCCGCAATACAATGGTTGAGGTTTAATTGGATGATTTTCATCGTCCACCTTTCTGCACCGCCTTCTGCCCATTTTAAAAGAATATCTGGAAATCCATATCTTTTAAGCTTTTCAATCAAGAGATAATGATTAACTTTATCAAAAGCTTTACTAAAATCAGTATATATGACATCTGTTTAAAGATTCTTTGTAAATCCCTTTATTGTTAATGTAGAAAATTCCAATAAATTTGTAGATGTTTATCTACCTCTCAGAAAACCATGTTGTGAAGGAGATATTAATGTTGTGACCGAGTGAACCAATTGCTTTGTGACAACTTGTTCAAATAACTTTGGTATTGTTCTAAGTTTAGCAATACCTCTATAGTTAGATACGAATGATTTGGTTCCACTTTTATAAAGAGGAATAATGTATGACTCTTTCCATGAATTCGGAAAATAAGTTCTTTCAATAGAGGCATTGAATATCTTTGAAAGTGGAATGTATAAATGTTCAGCACAAACAGATTCTATAACAGGATTGAAAATGGAATTATAAGTGGGGATGTTATATGTATATGATGTGTTGCCATAAGTATAATCAGAATATGTCGTTTTGAAGAAGTCAGCAAACATATTAGATATCTCAGTAGGATTGTTGGACTCACGCTAATTCCATTTCATCGCAGTTGGAAAACCAGAGTTTTTCCTTTTTGAATTTACAAAGTTATACAAAGTTTTAGAATCGTATTTAATTTTTTATTTCAAATCGTTCAAATATTCATCATAGCATTTTTTATTAAGTACTTGATATTTATGTCTCAGAAGCGAATATTTAGAATAATATTGAAGGTTTAAAGTTCTTTTATATGTTTTAAGTTTTAACTTTTCGAAGTTTTAAGTTTCCTCAATTCTTTTGTAAACCATACCGCACCAAGTTCATTCGAATTCTTTTTAATGTTCTTTTTAACACATATCCCGAAGATTTTGCTAAGCGTGCAATTGAAAATTGTTCATGTCCGAACTAGGTAAGAGTTGGTTCATTTTAACAAAATTTGTATTCTTGAAGCAAAACTAGTAAGAGAATTATCTTCGGTCTGACCGAAGCTATAATACCCTGCACATGCGAGTACGATACACTCTGAGACCATATGTTAGTATTTTATCGAAAATTTTATTGATAGTTTTCCGATATTTTATTCGTAATTTTTCGTTATTTTATCGATAATTTTTCGATAATTTTTCAATAATTATTCGATATTTAATCGATAATTTTTCGATAATTTATCGATAATTTTTCGATAATTTATCGATAATTTTCCAATATTTGTCGATAATATTTATCGATAATTTTAGTTTCCTGATCCATTCAAAAATGTTGTTCCAAAATAAGAGGAATCCCAAAATTTGGAGACGATCGGTTAAGTATTTCTCAAGATAAGCGAAAATAATATAAAATTGGCGGCCATTTTGTATGGGAGGTAGGCGTGGCTCTTATCCGATGTTGCCAATTTTCAATACCGTCCAATCATTCGCCAAAATAAGAGGAATCCCAAAATTTGGGGTCGATAGCTCATAAGCTACGACAGTTATCGTGCGAAATGACAGACAGACGGGCATGGACTAATCCACTCAGGAGGTGATGCTGATCAAGAATATATATACTTTTCCATACCGGACACGCCTCCTTATGGGCGTTACAAACGGTGTGACAAAAACAATATACCCTTGGACACTAGTGTGCAGGGTATAAAAATGACTTCAAAGGTATAGAAACTGGTTCTAAGTTGTTTTGAACAAATTCGAAAGATAATTCAAGTGTTTGGTGATGGTTATCTTCTGGACCTGCAAAAGCATCACAGCGTTGCACTGAAAACTTCGAAGAGTCGTCAATATAAATTAAATCCCAAATTCTACTATTCTTATTTTCAATCCCGTTTACTTGTTGTAAACTGAAAATGAATCCAGAAAGTCACATGTCTTAGATAAACGGTAATATCGGAATTCGGCAAGTAACGAAAAATCGATACTAAAAACTCGAATTCGTACACAAATAAATTCCAAGTCAGAGACATCTGAAAGTATGATTTCCTCAGATGAAAAAAGGTTTTTACTGCAATGAGGACTCCACCACCAGTCCTGCATTTACGATCCCTCCGAAAAATTTTATACCCAGCACACAGAATTTCTGAATCAAAAATATTTGGTTTAAGCCAAGTTTCGGTAAATACTAAGGCATTCAATCCCGAAGTGTTTTTGAAAATCCCAGGATTTCGGGATTTGAAATCACAATCCCGGGATCCCGGGATTTGTTCGGGATTTTCGGGATTTTCCAATTAAATACAATAGTTAATATAAAATTAAAGAAAAAATTGTTGCAACAATATTTTAAGTTTAATTCGACAAAGAAAACATATTTAATAAATATTACGTTAAACAAAAAAAATAATATTTAAATAAATATAGTCAAACAAAAAGTAATTCTTTTTAAATTAGATTGATCGAACAAATTATTTTTTTTGCCACGTTGAATTCGAATATAATCATAAAATTCTGCATGAAATGGACATGCTAAACACGAAAAACTTACTTTCAGTAGTTTTAGTATCCTAGCGGGAACGGATACAACAATTGTTGTTTAAAACTATTAAAATTGGTGTCCATCCAAAAGTAAAACATACACAAAACCATTTATCCAATTCGTAAAGTTTTCAACATACGGTCAACAAAATAATTTTAACATATATCTTTTGTAAAAAAAAAAAATTGTTTAATTTGAAAAAATTTTCTTCAGATCGATAAAAATTGTTTGTTAACCGTTATTGACAAAAATCTTGTAAATGTTTGTGTGTTTGTAGCACTAAATCTACACAAGTGGGTTTTTTTAATTTACCAGTTAGATTGAAAGTAAATGCACAAAAGTATTTTTGTGGAAAAACGTAAAAAATTTCTTAAACAATGCATAAAAAATGCATTTTTGAATCCCGGGATTCCGGTCTGAAAATCCCGGGTTTCCGGGATTGAGAAAACTTTCGGTATCCCGAAATCCCGGGATTGAATGCCTTAGTAAATACCAAGACATTATGACTACAATCGAAACTTTTAATATAAATATCATTCAACTTTGTCCTTGAACATTTTGGTACAGAAGACAAACAACATTACTCGGGATTTTATTTAGTTTTTTTGATCAGAATTTAATTTTCTTTGAGGAAGTTGAACGGGATTTACTAGATTTGTTTTTTCTTTATAAACAAATTCGTGAACTAAAGTTTTATCCGGCCAAAAATTTTTATTAACAATCACATCAAACAATTTGGCAGGAACAGATAATTTGAAAGATGAAATGTTTCTAGCGTATGAAAAGTTGAATTTAAAAGCATTTATGTTATTACCGGTTTTATTGAGTTTAGAATCAATATAAAATATAATATCTTCAGTTAATGTGTCCGGTGCAAATCTGGACACGAAAATAGATTTTTTAGGTTGCACAACAACAAGCCTTTTTGGGGTTCTCGTTTCTTGTACTTCCCGCAAACAATCCTTTGGAGAAATAATATTTATGGAAGGACAAACATTTTTATCAATATTTGAGATTCCATTCATACTTTTCTCAGGAGCGTCATCTACCCTCGTTTCCAAAACCGCAGGATCAGGAGAATAAAATGTAACTGGTGAAGCAAACATATCGGCAGGTGGTAAAAGCCCAGTATTTTGTTTCAGAGCTTTTTCATCCAAACATTTATTCTTCTGAAAGTTTATTTCATACTCCTTAAGTTTAGACTAGGCAGCTGATAACTCCTTTGATACATCATTAAATCCCTTTCGGGATTGAGATGTCCAGCTCTGTATCGCTGCAATCTTCGCAGGACCAACGAAGTCCTTTTTTACCCTCAATCAGATCGACTACTCTACCAGTAAGGGATGCACATTTGACGTGATAAAAACCATCGCATAGCCAACAAGAGACCATGCGTTCGTTATCGACTTGAATGGCACACTTACGGAAAGAGCAAATCATATTTAATAGCGAAATTTATAAAAAATAAAATAAAAAAAGTGTAAAAAAAGAGTAAATTGTAACGAGACAAAATGTTGACTGGGAAAAAGCACTTTCAAATTATATTAAAACAAGTGCTCTGAAAATATGATCAGTCTGAGAATGTGGAATCTACACCCAGAAAACAAAAACTGTTGGGGTAGAATTTTCGGCCAACCGAATGCTAGCGGCTGTCACAACATCTACTTTCAGATGTTCCAGCATCTACTTTCAGATGTTGCAGCATCTACTGTCTGTTGTCCCAACATCTACTGTCTGACGCAGCAACATCTCTCTGATACTGCAAAAAGAATGTCAAAAATAATGCTAACGTGTAAGAGCGAGACAACAATTTACTTAAATTGTGCAAATGAAAAAAAATATACAAAAAAAACAAAAACTGTTGGGACAGTAGAATTTTCGGCCAACCGAATGCTAGCGGCTGTCACAACATCTACTTTCAGATGTTCCAGCATCTACTTTCAGATGTTGCAGCATCTACTGTCTGTTGTCCCAACATCTACTGTCTGACGCAGCAACATCTCTCTGATACTGCAGAAAGAATGTCAAAAATAATGCTAACGTGTAAGAGCGAGACAACAATTTACTTAAATTGTGCAAATGAAAAAAAATATACAAAAAAAAAGTATTACGAAAAAGAATATAAGAAAAAGAAAACACTTCCGTTTTGACCGCCATGCTGGACGCATCGTTTTGTTAAAGCACATGTTTTTATAAAAATTTGTGCTTTCATGAAATTATGATTTCAATGTGGTGTTTAAAACGAAAGTCAAATTTTTGACTAAAAATGGACGATAATAAGATCAATTAAAATTAATTGAAAGTGAATTAAAAAGAAAAATAAGAAATAAAACACTGTCGCATGGACATTTAAACATATCTAAATACTACACAAACTATTCTAAAATTCAACAAACTAAACTTTTAATTCAACTCGTAAAATCGATGTGGGACACCCTGGCAATATGTGTTGCAAAGCAACCCGCCAATAAATTTTTAAGAGCACAAAAAAAAAAGAAAAAGAAAGCAAACGTGTTTGATGTTGTCTTGTAAAACTAGAGAAATAATTTTATAATTTAATTTCATATATAAACACAAGACTTTTAATGCGAAATAATTCTCAATTCTTACACGAATTTGATGGGCAACATACTTTTTACTGCAAATACATATGGTGTTTTATATCCACAATTAACGCGTTTTCATAAAACGCAATATTTAATTATTTCATTCAATTTGCAAAAAATTTAAAATGTTAAAATACGTGTTTTTCGGAAGTTAACAAAATAGAAACTATTCCGCACAATTTTTCGAAGCATAAAACACTTCTTTTTGTTTGCAATTCATTATAGTTTAATCATAATTAGGTTTTAAAAATATTTTCTAGATGCGTAAAAGATAAACAAGATGGATGCATAATAGTGATGGGTGATATGCTAAAGGGGATGCCACATTTTTGTGGTTTGGCAAAATTAAAAATGAACACTAATTGAAAGAGCGAGTGAATATTTTTTCAAAAGAGCGTTATTTTAATTGCTAAATTTGTTAAAGAAATAAGTAATGTAAAAAGACGCTATTACAAATGAATATTTCAATGAAATATTTTATGAATCAATTTAAAACATATTGATCTTCATCGAAGAAAAAAAGAAATTGTTTGTACATATTGATTAAAATAATCTCTATGGCCCCGAAATTGTCCAAAAAACTTCCATTACCCCCATATACATAAGCGAAATTCTCGCATACTATACATCGCATACGATAAATCGTAAGTGTAGACCCCTTATAGCAACCCTTTTCTGACATAAAGATAAAAGGTGTCACGCATCAAAAAATTAAAATACGTAAACCAGAGTAAAAATTCAAATAAATAGGGGTCAAAGGTCGCCTGTGTGGCATGGGCTTAAGTTACCTATTTTTCTGAATTAGTTTGCAGCCTTTGTAATGGCTGGTCAAATGTTTATTTTTGTGAATTTTGATAAACACAAAACTTATTGAACTTAGATTAAAATAAAAACACAAAATTTAAAATAAAAATTGATTTGCAACACTGTGGTATTTGGCTTCCTGCATGGCATCACTGTTAGTTGTCACGGCTCACAAGCGAATCCAGTTGCTACACGCGAGCGTGGATTCGGTTGTGGTAGCTTTTTTATTTCAAATGTTCTGTCAGCTGAAAAAAAGTGTCTGCTTCAATCTACTATTCTGTTGTTATATCCGAATTGCACATTTTAGCGTTTCTTCTGGTATTACAAGCGAATTTGGGTCTCTCTCAAGCGAAAACTAGAGCTGCAGACGAATATTTGTTACCACACGCCAAGCGATTATTTTTTTGTGTGTATATAAGGCTGGTGACACAAGAAATGTCAAAGAGGACAGTATAAGCAAAAACAAAAAAAAATTTTCCAATTTTTGTTTTTATGATACTTAGCTGACAGGAATTCACGGAAATATCGCACAAAATTTTGTTATTTGCACAAAACTTATTGAACTTAGCCAGAATTTAATTTATTTAAAAGATCTTCAAAATAATTAACACGGTATAACTATTTAAAAATATTTATTCAAATCGCAGCAAAAAATTCACTTAAAAACAAGTTGAACAGGGTTGCCAAACTGATATAGATTTTTATTTTAGTTTCATGGATGCCGCCCTTGAGAATAGACATCACATGAAAACTGTTGGAACCTGCAATTTGTGTCATCAGAGTAACAAGGGTATTCGAGTTTTTTTTCCCTGAGATAAATTGGTGGCGGCTTCGAAGTCTTGGGCTTCGGGTCTGAATTATCTTCTTCATATAATAGTGAATATCTATGTTGCCCAAGATTTATGGGCTGGATACTCGGTTTTGTCTTTAAAGGCCTGCGCACACAGAGGCGCTATTCGCTATCTAATTTCAGAACCATTTCGATATTAAAAAAATCCAATTTCGAAAACGCAAAGTGCCTCACACAGGCAGCGATTTCGTCGCAGTAGATTTTCAAAATTGACATAAAATATTATTTTTGTTTTTGTTTTGAATTGTAATTTTGAGAAAAATTCTTAACGGACTAGCGAAAATGGCGTCTTCCTCCGATGAAGAACTATCCCTTTTATTTATGGCTGTTGAAGAAGAAAATGCTAAGTACTGCAATTTAATTTTTTAGTAAGTAAAAAATTCATACATCACTTCTAGGGTAACGAAAAGAGACTGGGTCCACGAAATAAACGCAAAGCGAAAGGAGCATGGCGAATATCACACTTTGGTTCCTCAACGGCGGAGGGACCACAAGCGATTTTACAAATATTTTAGGATGTCAATCGAAGCATTTGACGAACTTTTAGGTCTAATTTCCTCGGATATACAGAAGTTAGATACGAATTGGCGAGAATGCATCGGGCCTGAAGAAAGGCTAACCATTACATTGAGGTAAAAAAGGGAATAATAAAATATAAGTGCGAGTATATATACGAGTATGTTATTTATTGGTAATTATCTAGTCGCTTGGACAAAATAAGTATGTAGTTTCAAAGTCTGAGGAAGTATCACTTCCAATACAAACTGAAGCTTGTGAATCTTCCTCTTGCTCCAATAGCTCTTGCTCCATCATTATTTGAGAAGTTTTCATTTTGGTAGTGATCTGCCTTCTTTTGGAAAAAGTTTTTAAAGTTTTGGAATGTGCCAAAAAAAGGCAATCGACTGCATCGTATTCTTCCTTTTTCTTCTTATTTTGAAAATAGTTTATTAGTTCTCCCACGGAACTAGACGATGTCGCATAACGTTTATTATTATTTTTCGTTGGCGGGGAGACATTGGTTTCTTGAGTTGAAACGGTCGAGCTGTCGCTACACATTTCCGTGTTCGTAGAGATACTAGCTTCGCCGCTGTCCGGAGTTGTGTAGTCAGTGCTATCAAAGATTCATACATTGGTACTGGTAGGAGCAAATGCTAAATATGGACGGAAAGCCTTCATGTGTTCTGCCCATCGCCATTGCTTTTCATTTACTGCTTGACCTGTTTTTGTTTTGGTGGCTCGTACGTATTTGGAATAGGTGTCTCGCGGATTTTTCCATTTTTTTTTCATATCATCACCTAAAATAAAAATTCCATTTTTAGATATCTTGCAACATTCCCTACAATCGCCTATACTTTTAGACTTGGAAGTACAACAGTGAGCAACATTGTTAATAATGTCTGTCAAGAAATTTGCAATAATTTGGGAAATCTTTATTTACCCGAACCCACTACGGAAATTTGGCAAAAGTCCGCGGAAGGGTTTCAGAATTTTTGGCAGTTTCCCAACTGTATTGGTAGCATTGATGGGAAACATGTTACTGTCAAGTGCCCGAACAAAACCGGATCCAATCAGTGGTGCTACTTGCATAAATTTTCAGTTGTACTGATGGCAATTGTTGGACCAGATTACAAATTTTTATGTGTCAATGTTGGTGGTTTTGGAAAAAATAGTGATGGTGGAATTTTTGAAGCATCGAAACGAAGACGTTTCGAGTCGAACTTGATGAATGTTCCAGGTCCTAAAAATCTTCCTGGTCAAAATGAACTCTGCCCCCATGTTCTTATTGGAGATGAAGCGTTTGCTTTAAAAACATATTTAATGAGACCATTTCCATATAAACAGTCGAGGCGTAATCATCAAAATGAAAAGGACTTTGCCTAGCCAGAAGAGTGGTTGAGAATGCCTTCGGGATGTTGTCCCAGAAGTTCCGAATT
This sequence comes from Heteromyza rotundicornis, assembly GCA_951394025.1. Taxonomy (NCBI): domain Eukaryota; kingdom Metazoa; phylum Arthropoda; class Insecta; order Diptera; family Heleomyzidae; genus Heteromyza; species Heteromyza rotundicornis. Next base: position 38,351,633 of record OX596010.1, read on the forward strand.
TTCTTTAGGCCAATAGAAACTAAAACTGCCACAACTAGACTAACTATTCTAACGGCGTGTATATTGCACAACTTCTTAATTGAAAAGAAATGCTACGATTCGTTTGAATTTCCAACACCAATAGAGACTCAACTTAGAGCTTTCGGCAATTTGGAGACTGATTCAAGACGAGCAGCAAGTCTTTCATTTTCTACAAGAGAACTGTTTGTAAATTTTTTTAACCAATAATGTACTAATTCTCTGTTAGAACATACATATATAGCGCATCATTGTATATTTGAAATGCACCACATGTTAAATTAAATATATGTATGACAATCATCATTATTTACCGCTTTCTTTTATTTCTGCACCAATATCATCCCAGATTTTATCTTTTTTGCGTATATTTTTATAATCTTCATGCGAAACATCGTATAAAATGCGATGATTTTGCACAAGAACGATTAATTTCTCTATTTTGCTCATTTTGGCACAAAATTTGATTTGTGTTATTTTATTTCTATGGAAACAGACAAATTCGAAATAGTTCTGAAACTGGCTATATAAAAACGCCTTATTTTCGAAAAAACTATGATTTTTGACAAAACTTAAATTCGAATCCGCCTGCGGTACGGTTTTACGCTTTTGCAATGAAGGGTCTAGCTTTTGCAGGTAGCGGTGCATGCCTGTCTGCACTGCCACACGTGGAGTGTTTTTCTCTATAGGGTTTTGCGCCAATTGCATCACTCGTATTTGCTGACTGAGGCTTATTCAAGGGGTTTTTGTTCTCAGTGATTTTATTAGTAGGGTCTTTATTCTCATTAAATTTCTTAATTGAGTCTGACCTAAGAGTATTAGTAGTAATTGTACTTGCCAAATTTGTTTGTGATGCTAAAAATGTCGTCATATTAGCTGCCTGCTGGGTGTAGGGCATAGTTACATTGTTTGCTCCATGAGAGAGCGCTCGATGGCGATGTGGGAGAGTTAGCAAAGAGTGCCTCTGACGATCGACTCTTTGCTATAGTTGTTTCTGCAGATGCACTATTGGCGGGGAGGGTAATAATTACAGGTTGCGATGCATTCGCACTGCTCGCACCTGTTGGTTGCATGGCAAAAGCTTTAATTTGTGAATTTGCCGTGTTTTCACTAGCACTAGCTGATGCTGATTCAAGCTCTTGTTTTGAGCGGGATGTTGAATTCTCTGTGAGAGAATTCCTGTTTTTTTGGGGAGAATGATTCACTGACATAATTTTTCACACAAATCTTTTTTATTTGTTTAGTTTTTCGTATTTGCAGTGGCTTCGCTACTTGCACTTTTTTCCTTGTATTGTTTTAGCGTCTTTTTCGCCTGATTTTTTGAAGGGTTGTTGTTACTATTTCACAAAGTAATTTGGCTACAAGTAAATGGCTGCTCTGTGCATAGTGCTAGCGAGGTAAGTACCTATAAAATTCAAAACCTCAAAAACACTCTCTTTAAAATTTGACACAAGCTAAGTGTATACAAATTATTTTTTTTAAATTTAGAATTATCGCGCTATTTTTATCTAAAACTTTATTTAAACTAAAATCAAAAATCCCCATGCGATAATTAAAATCCCTAATTGCCCGAATAGCACAGTCGCGAAGCGTGGGATTTAAGACGACCCTCGCGGTATGGTATCCCCGGCCGAACGAACAACACGAACACGCGAAAACCTGATAACTAAACTTTTAAAACCCACACCGAAACTGCCGCAATATATATATATATATAAATATATATATGTATATATATAAAAGAAACGGAAATTTTCCAGACACAAAGAAAATTTTTTTTTTATTGTAATTTTATTCAATTGAATCACCTAATAATAACTTAAGTCTAACAATGATTTTTCAAAAATTCAAAAATTCAGCTTATTTTTATAATATTCAGATTAAAACTATTTGCCCTATATCCATTGATTTAGGCAATGTAGAGTTATCGTAACTAATATATGGGGAATATATTAGTTTCGTTTGAGACGTGAGGGATTCAGGGGTCTCAGTAAATTTCTAGCTAGAATGTTTGGGTGAAACATGAGCTTCTGCTTGTACTTCGAGGTAAATTTCGGAATTTCGTCTTTTACTGCAGGTATATTCAGGTCTCTGTGGATGTTAGTATTTTTTATATACCAAGGGGCTCTGGTAATTTGTCTCAGGATTTTAGATTGGACTCTCTGGAGTTTTTCCACGTTCGAGGGAGAGGCAGTGCCCCAGAGTTCAATTCCATATGTCCATATGGGTTTTATTATACTTTTGTATATTTGGACTTTGTATGTGAGATTTAGCTTTGATGCCCTTGGGATTAGCCAATTTAGTTAAGTGACAGCTATTGGATTCATTGACCTTGATTTTCCAATGATGTAGCCAATTACTTAGAGTGTCCAAGTGTTTTTGCACGTATAGAGATGCCATATCTGGGTTTGAGTGAGAGCACATGATAGCAGTGTCATCAGCAAAAGTCGATATAGTATAGAGAATATATAGCAGGGGCGCGAGGACACTGCCTTGTGCTACTCCGGCCAGTATTTCGTATTTTCGGGAGACAAAGCTTTTGTATTTTACTACAAATTTTCTATTCGTGAGGTAGTTTTTGAGTAGACAGTGCATATTAGCGGGAAGAATATGCTGTAGTTTTTAAATAAGTCCTTCGTGCCAGACTTTATCGAAGGCCTGGGAGATATCGAGGAAAACAGCGGAGCAATACTGTTTATTTTCGAAAGTGCCTTTTATTGAGTCAACAATGCGGTGCACTTGCTCAATAGTGCCATGCTTTTCGCGAAAGCCAAAATGGTGATCGGGAATCACTTGTTTTTCTAGAATTTTCGGTAGAATCAATTTTATTAAAAGTTTTTCGAAGAGTTTCTATATTACAGAGAGTAAACTTATAGGCCGGTATGACGTCACATTACTGGGATCTTTTCCAGGTTTGGGAATCATTGTAACTTGAGATAGTTTCCAATCATCTGGGTAGTGACATGTTCTGAGAATCGCGTTAAATATGTGCAATAAGTGGGTTATTGCAACTGTTGGCAGTTCTTTTATCATTGTTGGCGTTATCAAGTCCGGTCCTGGTGCTTTTTTCGGGTCCAAGCTTTTGTTTATTGCCTCCATAAGTTATTTTTTTTTTATCACAGAAAAATTACATCTTTCTCTATTTAATCTAAGCCCTGCCGAACAAATTCTCCTCAGGACCTCCTTTAGAACCTCAACATGCTTATCAAATGAGGTTCCAAGCCAGCCCCAAGGACCTCATCTATAAATCTCTGCCAAGTTGCAGGCGCATTGTGCAGGCCATAAGGCATGCGCTTGAACTGGTAGAGCCTCCTACCCGGAACTGTAAATGCCGTACAGGCCCTAGACTGTTTCTCTACTGGGATCTGCCAATAAGCGGATTTTATATCCAAACTAGAGAGATAATTGGCGTCCTTTAGCTTATCTAAAGTAGCCGAAATATAAGGGAGGGGGTAACTATCTCGATCCGTATTTTTATTCAGTGTCCTATAAACCTAGAACTCCCATCCTTTTTCCTAATCATCACAACCGGTGATGCCCAAGGGCTGTGAGATATCTCAATCACACCCTTTTCTAACATATCCTCTATTTCCTCATCTATGCACCTCTGAATAGCGGGCGATACCGGATAGTATCGCTGCTTGACTGGTTCCACATTTGGCTTTGTACGAATCCGATGTTCGACCAAATGTGTACAACCAAGTCCCTCAGACATAGACCTAAAAACATCTGCAACAAACTCCTCAAGAACCGATTTTTCACTAGTTGACAACGAAGACCTATCAACTATCGTCGCTACTGACGAGACCTCGACTTGGTCGGAAAACCTCCACTGATTCTTGGCCAAATCTGGCACTACACCGGCCTTAGACCAAAAGTCTACTCCAAGAATCCATGATTGGGGTAAATGCGGTATTACGAGGCATTCAACGAGGACCGACTTGCCCTCTACCTCGAAAGGGACCAAAACTACCCCCCTAACCGGAACTTCTTCACCATCAGTAAGCGCAACCTTGCTGACCGCAGACGCCACCAAACTCAATCCCCAGGACTTCAACGTGTCCCAGCCCGGCCTAGAATCGTCCTGGTGGCCCCCGAATCTAAAAGCCCTAACATACGCACTCCAAAAATTTTAACACCTAAATATGGCCTATTATCTAAATCTTTTCCCGACAAAGTGAAACCCAAATATACTCCGGACGGACGCCTCTGAGGCCTATCACTATTTTCCCTAGCCAGCGGTTGCCCGCAGGCAACCTACCTAAACCTCGCGAACTTCTTGCCCTGCTTCCACAAGAGCTCGCTCCCCATTTCCCGACTCTTCGCGGGCCCTCGGAGCCGCTCTCGGGGCCGCCTCCCTGTCCGAGCGCTCCTGTAATTGCCCTGCTCTCGGAAAGCATCGGGGGCAATCACGTTTCATAAAGCCAGGCCGCTCGCAGCCGCGGCAAATAACCGCCTTTCGGCAGTTTACCGAAACATGCCCAAACTTCTTGCAGTTAAAGCACCTGAACGGACGTCTAGCCCGTTGAGGTGCCCTAATTCTCCGCTCCAATCTAAGATTGCGCAGCGGAGCCCTGACTGCAACCATTTCCGGCTCGGCCGAAACGTATGCCAAGTCTGGCTCCAGCAAGTCCTTGGACCGGCTGCTGGGCGGCGGCACGAATGCTTCCACATTCGCCCGCACAGCCTCCAGTTTCCGACCCAAGGAAACCAACTCCGAAAGGCTCTCAGGCTCAGCCAAGCCAAGCTGAGTCCGCCGCCAATAGCACTCTGACCGGAAAACTCGACAAATTCCAAAAAAAAGCTAAATAAATATAAAGACAACACACAAAGAAAAAAATTTTAAAAAATCCAAAAATAAAAAAAAAACATAAAAAAAATTTTAGACTTATTAAAAAAAAATTTTTAAAAAGTTAATATTTAAAAAACTTTAAACAAAATAGCCCCACGTTGGGCGCTAGATTACCAGACCCTCGCGGTATGGTATCCCCGGCCGAACGAACAACACGACCACGCGAAAACCTGATAACTAAACTTTTAAAACCCTACACCGAAACTGCCGCAATATATATAAATATATATATGTATATATATAAAAGAAACGGAAATTTTCCCGACAAAAAGAAAATAATACCGAACACAAACCCTTTTCAAAATTGACACAAAACGAGAAATACCCAAAAGAAATTATTTATATACCAAAAAAAATTATATTTTTTAAAACGCAATTGATTTGCGGGACCAGACCAACCTGTCTGAAATCTCTGAAAGCAAGAGAACTTTGACAGCTCCAACAAAATATTCAGTTTTCTTCTTCCGCGCGCCGGTCGCATTTCACCCGCGAGTGGCGAATTTGTTTTGCTTAACAAATTAAGCAAAACAAATATATTAAAAAAAAAATAATAACAATTAACAAAATTGTTCAGTGCGTTCTTTCGGTTAGTGCGTGTGAGATTTTGTTCCTTCGATTTTGTTCGCCCGTCGCCCCGAACAAAAGGGAAACATAAAAAAACAAAACAAACAATAAAACAACAACATTCGTGTTGCGAATCGTAGCGCTCGAAGTTTTAAAAATTTTTTAAAATTTTTTAAAGAAAAAATGTTAAAAAAATTTTTTTTTTAATCTTTTTTATTTCTTGCGTAAAAAAAAAATTAAAGCTCTAACCCGGTTAAAAAGTTATGAATTTTTAAATTTTAAACATAACGGTAAATATTGAATTTTTAACAGAACCCTTTGGTACATAAACACAGCATATCCAACCTTTCCATGTGGAGAGTTTCAGAATTTTCTGAGAGTTGAAGTATCCGCTTGATGCGGAATGGCCCTTATGTAACGTTAAAAGTAACTTAATTTAGTGTAATTTTAGTTTTTATTATTAAAACTTCTTTGTTAAATTTATGAATTAAAGTATGCTTATATATATTAAACTTGTTTTCTTTTTTGCATATTAATAACTTTTCTGCTCATATTGTTACCTTAAAGCACAACCACACATTTTTTCAAAACTTTAGTAAATGGAAAACCAGTTTTCAAATTGGTATGTTTTGTATGGAAATGGGGTTTCATTGCCATATTTTCAATTACTTTCATAACGATTCCCACAAAACACTATCGCCTATCTGATGCAGCTTCTTCTCAGGAAAAAATGCCAAAAAATCGATTTTCATGGAAATGGACATAGTATGGTTGTGCTTTAAGGTATCGATATTACAAACTATTTTTAATTATAAAATTTATGCATATATGTATTTATATATCCGGAAATTAACCGTTAATCCGGAAATAGTTAATCAAAAATTAAACTTCGTTAAATTTAAAAGTTAATTGCGTTGAAAAGTTAACTTCGTTAAAAGTTAAATTAAATAGTTAAATTCTCTATGGAAAAATTTTTTTTTCCAAAAAACGCATAAAAAACATTTTAACTATATACAATTGAATGCCTGCACTCACAGACCCTTTTTTCGATCAGCCCTCTATATGCAAATTTAACTTAAAAAATTAAAACTTTGTAAAAATTTTACAAAACGAATTTGCCGACGCGCTTTTTTTTTTGATTGTCACTACGCACCCAGAGTTCCAAGTTGATTGGAAAATGTCGGCGGCGGCTAAACAGTTTCGCGCCGACCATAATCGATGTCAATATCGGTTGAGCCGACACAATCGACTCAATATTTTGCCGCCGACCAAGCCGATACATTTGACGACTTGGAACTTTCAATTTTTGTCAACAACACGAAAGAGTTCTGTGTTTACAATTTTTCAACAGTGTGGCTAGGTAGATTATTAAAAATAGTATGAATTCTTAATTAACTATTAACGAATTAACTAGTTAATGCCCAGCTTTGCATATATAGATAGATCAGAAGTTAAATATAAAGTAAAATGTAGGGACTTCCGTTTTGACCGCACTTCCGTTTTGACCGCCATGCTGGACGCATCGTTTTGTTAAAGCACATGTTTTTATAAAAATTTGTGCTTTCATGAAATTATGATTTCAATGTGGTGTTTAAAACGAAAGTCAAGTTTTTGACTAAAAATGGACGATAAGAAGATCAATTAAAATTAATTGAAAGTGAATTAAAAAGAAAAATAAGAGAAACCACTGTCGCATGGACATTTAAACATACCAATTACTACATAAACTGTGGGATACCCTGGCAATATAGCTGTCTTGCTAGCCAACCAAATTTTAAAGTTAAAAAAAAAAAAAAAAAAAAAATGAATTCTTAATTAACTATTAACGAATTAACTAGTTAATGCCCAGCTTTGCATATATAGATAGATCAGAAGTTAAATATAAAGTAAAATGTAGGGACAACACTACCCTGCACAATTTGAACGTTTTGATACTCCTTAAACCAAACGTAGGTTTCAGGATCAAGGTCTTAAAAATTAGGCGAATTGACAAAATGCAGTTATTTCTCAAGAGTAGACTAATTTTTACGTCATCGTTTAGTACTAACGTTCATCTTCAAAACAAGCTATTTCTCATATTTCAACGATTTTTTGTTTTGAATATATGAATCGTTTAGTTACAGTGACTCTAAGTTACAATGAAATAGAACGTGGTACTCCAAAAAAGAAATTTCCAACCTATTTTAAAGAATAATCATAACAATAAACGACTACATAAACATAAATTTTGAGCGAAAATCTCGTAATAGCTTAATTAATATTTCGATACTTGTAATTTTATTTACTCTTTGATCTTGAATTCCTCAAAAGCCTGACGTGATGGAAAAATTGAGAGAAGCCATTTTGTTCAGCTCCCAAAAATCTGTTAGAATACCTTACTTTGGTTTATGGGTTGTGTATTCTGTTCTTGTCTTGGCAATGGCTCAATTTAGTGGCTTCGGACCAACCCCTGGAGCTACGCTACTGGATGTGTACAATAATGTTGCCCAAAAAAAATAGATTTCTCATTCCAGCACATTTTCTGCTTTCTTCAGACATAAAACTGCGGTCAGTGAAGTTTTGCGTCGATATTGATGTCTCCAAACATCGTATGAGTAAGCCAACTAGAGCTAGTTTTTTTTTATTATTACGTTTTATAAATTTGTATCTTATTTGTTTTCTAAATTCAACGAGCTTTCCAACGAGCTGCTAAGAATCAAATTCGGTTGAAAAATGTTGAAACCATAAATACATACTTTCAAGTTCAAAAATACTTTATAGAAACAAATACATGTATCATGATATAAAAAACATTTTTCAATCTTCTAACATGAAAAAACGTAATTTAAAAAAAAAAAACGTCAAAGTCTTGAAAAACGTAATTTTTATGCAAAAAAAGTCAAAACGTCACTTCGGTCGAAAAACGTCAAAATTACTTCAAAGACGTCAATATGGCAACACTGATCACAACACGCGCGACAGCATTTATGTTATCAAAGTGAATTAGAATCAACGAGTCTAAGAGCGCACATATAGCCTTCACTCTAAGGAAAGACACTTGAAGGGTTATAAGTCTATTGGGTCTAAGTACCAAAAAGAAAAAAAACGAGTTAGCTATTATGTATTATTAGTAAATTTGCCCGTGCCATGGGAAAAAAACACACCAATTTGAAAAAATTAAATGTTTACTAAATATATTTTAGATGCAAAAATATTTTCTATGTTTTTAAAATTAAAATGTATTTTTTTTTTTATAGAAATTTGTGAAATATGTAATTTTTTATTAAATTTTGTAAAGAATAGAAACAAATTTTGTTTGATGATGTAATTGTGTAAAGTTGAACTGTTACATTAAAAAAGAATTAAAAAAGAAAAAAAAATATCAAGCAATGGATTCAAAAAAAAATACGACCGGTGGCGGGCTTGAACCCAAGACTGCCGCAGACAAAGCGGAAGCTCTACCCAACTGACCACAGCAAGCTATAAAATAATTTCAGCTAATGGCGGTTAGGTAGACCAAGCAGTATGTTGAACTCCATAATTTATATATACATATTAAAAATCATTTGTGAAATATGTGAACTTTTATTAAATTTTGTAAAGAATAAAAAGAAATTTTGTTTGATGATGTAATTGTCACCAAATGTGTAAAGTTGAACTGTTACATTAAAAAAGAATTAAAAAAGAAAGATAAAAAAAAAGAATATGAAGCAGTCATAGGCCGAAATCTAACCAACAGACCACAGCCAGCTATAAAATAAACTGAGCTAATGGCGATATAGTTAATCAAGCTGTATGGTGAATGTGTATCACAGAGTATACAGAGGGGACACTCTGCTTGAGCGAGATGGAATATGCGTGAAGTGACAGCAAATTTGTTTACTGGTGTGCGTGAAAAAGTGAAATTTCTTTATTGGTGTGCGTGAAAATTCCAAATTTTTTTCACCACCAGAGCTCAGCTGTTGGCAGAAACTCAACACCAGAGCTCAGCTGAATGCATAACTCCCCACCAATTTTTTTCTTTTGTTTTGATTCTTTTTCGTATTTACCACCAGTTTGCAAATAATTTTTCTTGGCGTCTAAATTTTTGGAAAAGTGAAATCGTAAAAAGTGAACTGTGAAAAAAAATAAAAAAAACAATTATAAAATATACCAATATTTTATATTTTTATGCAGTGATCCTCATTAGTGTTTTTTCAATTTGCTGAATAGAAATTTGTACACAACCCTTGCCGCAGTGAGTGAATATATTAGTGTAAATAAATTTAACTTTACTAATGGCATTTTGGCTTTTGTAATATATTTGCAGACATAAAAAAATTCATTATGAGAGAATACGTCATGAAATGTCCAGGTGCAGTTCGACTTTATTTCTTCCCCAATGCTGTGAAAGATGCCGAACGGTTAGTGAATCTTTTATATACTTTTATAAAGGGTTTATATGAAGGAATAAAGGGTTTTTCGAAGAGTCTGAGTCCTGAGTTTGTCTGCTGTGTGAGTCGGTTTTCTTAGTGCTGTTTTTGTGGCAACAATTCCGTCTGATTACAGTCCGTGTTCCTCCTCGTCCGTAAGGTTTGTCGAAAGTTAAATTATTTTCATTGGTTGGTTGGGCAGGGTGCGCCACAGTACGAGCACACTTCCTCGTTGATCCTAGCCAATAAGCTGGAAGCGGATCAAGAGTGGACCTTGTAGATCTCGGCAAGAGCTTCTTCATCTTAGCCCTCTCAGGTGGAGATCCTCCAACGCCGGGGCTCTAATTTTGTGTCGCTGAAACTAGTGCCTATTAGTGAAGTTATTTGAGGGCGGTCTCGGTTCAGTGGATGTTTAGTTGGGTGTTTCTTCTGATAGCTCGCCACAATGAACTTTGCGGGTTAATATTCAATTCTGTTTACTTTGCCAATTGATATGAAAAATCCTTGAAACTAAGAAAAAAAATGAGTTTATGTTGACATATTTTAAAAATTCAAAATGTAGAACATGGTACAGTCATTAGGTTAATACTGCATTACAGTATTAAGCCAAACTTAAGAATGTGTTGGGTCATTGTTTGATTTGAACTTTGAGATAGTCGCTTTCGAGAGGACCTTTAATTTGGGTTAGACTATTAAGGGTATTCACAAGTAATCTGTAGAGCCATAAGCAATATTTGGTCAAAAATTTTGATTTGTCATTAAATTTTGTATGAAAAATTCAATGCTTAATAATAATTTATGGCAAATCTTTATATGACGACATGTGAATATCGTTATGGTTTAATAAATGAGTAATCAATACTTTTTTAATTTTCTTATTCAAAGGACTGCAGTTTTGCTTAGAAGATAAAGGCAAATGAATCATCAATTCAAAATACCTCTCCAACCAACCTTCGGCATAAGTCACAGCGGACAGCAAATCCTTAGATTCACTTGCACGAGCCTGGTGTTATCCTTCAGACACACCGAACAAAGTTCGGCAAATTGCAACTGATTTAAAGGAGGAACAGTCAAGCCCGTAGTAATCGCAGCACGTCCATTACGGCCCGCAAAATTCAAACTTTGCCGGATTAGTTCGACTTTCCCAATGTGGTTCAGTTGGATTTCATTCACTTTTATCGTATTTGGATAATTGAACGGATATTATAAAGAATATTACATTAACTTTTATTTATTATCTTTTAATCCGTAGATAAACGTTTTCAAACAATTATTTTTGGCAATTTATAGAAATTGTTTACATTTTTTACTTTTTCACCACATTTTTTACACTTTTTTATTCATTCTCTCATACTTCTTCGTAGCAGGGATGTTTTTTTCAGTATAGTAGTACTTTTATACTTTCCTACTATTGAGACATTTTCGGTACAATTTAGAAAATTTCAAAATTTAATAAAATACTTAACTAAAGATAATGGCCCATATTCATTGTAACAATTTGACCATTTCTGAATTTTGGCAACAAATATATAAATTTCCCAAGAAATTACCACAATTCCACTTAGAAAAAATATTTTTAGCTCAAAAAATATTTTAAAAAATCCAAGACATCTACTTCAAGTACATACAATTTCAACTTTAAGAAAATGCAGATGTTTTATAAAAACTACAGATCGATGCTGCCTTAACATAAAATTTCAAAATTTATTGTGAAATGTTTTTACTACAATTGCAATTAACATTCCACAGAATAAAATACATAAGGTCCTTTCATTTCGGTTTTCCTCCAAAAAGTAAATTTTACAGGATAAAACATTTATCTTGTTTCCCTACAAATTGAACCCTATTTCTTTGGAACCATTAACATTTCATATTGTTTTATTTTAATAATTTTTCAATAAAAATGTATTTCCAAAAAGTTTTGCTTGAGTTCATTATGCGGATAGGGTTTGCAATGTGTGTTTCAGTTATAAACACAAAACAAAAATGAATGGAAAATAGTAGTCTTTTTTCCCCAAAAAATGTATAAAATTGGTCTGGAATTCATAAAAAATTTTTCATTTTCTTTGAAATCGTATCAAAAGTAGTATATAATTGTACGAAATTACATACAATTGTACCGAAATATTTGTATACCGAAAATATAACTATTTCATTTGTTTAAAACAATTCTTATATAAAACAGTAAACAATAGTTGAATTTCAAAGAAAATTAGCAATATTTTTTAAATTACATATTTAGTTTATTTGTATATTGTTTCTTAAAAGAATTTTTTAAAACAAATGAAATAGTTATATTTTCGGTATACAAATATTTCGGTACAATTGTATGTAATTTCGTAAAATTATATACTACTTTTCATACGAAATCGAATCATCCCTGCGAAAAATCGGAATAATTCGTGGTGAACTCTCGTATAGTGTGTGAAGCAAATAACGAAAAATCAAAAAAAATGGTCCGCCATATTGGATTTCAGGGAATTTAAAGAGAGTGTCCCCTCTGTATACTCTGTGATGTGTATATACACACAAAAATATAGCTTTGATTTACCATTGCCACCTTTAAGGAAATAATACTACCAAAAGGCTAGCGTTGCCACCTAACAATGTTTTCACCTGTTACGGCTAAACATTATTTCCGATTGTCGATTATTTTTATTGCAAAGCGATTTAGTCATGGGATTTATTCAATTTTTATTTTCGTATTATGTATTTTGACGTACTAAAACCGAATCTGAATCTTTTTTTGTTGCAAAAATCTGCTTTCCGAGATACAAATTTTTTTAAGTTTTGATTTCCCCTTTTACAATTTCTTGAGTGACTTTTAAGAAAGGTGTTCATTTTGTAGTATTTTTTTCGGGAATTTTAATTTATAAATGATTTACATTTTTATTTGTTTTTATGAAATTTCTCACCTCAAACAAATATTTTTTATTCGGATATCGCATTTGCAAGAAACATTTTGGAGTAAGTTTCGCTGCGGCTCCGGTATTTCGCGTTGGTGTGTGCGGACCTTGATGTTGTACTGGGAATATATGCAAATATGAAATGTAATGTAATAGGAAAGTGTAATATGAAAATCTAATACACCACCGTAATAGGTGAAAATAGTGTTAGGTGGCAACGGTAGTCTTGTGCCAGTGTTATTTTCTTAAAGGTGGCAGCTTTAGGTCGAAGCTATTTTTGTTTATATATGTGAATGATTTTTTTGTGTGTGTATATACATGAAAGCGTTTCGCATACAGCTGGCTGCAGTTAATCGATATTAGCTAAAGGCTGATTTACATTGTATGAATTGGTGGATACAGCGTATGAATTGTGACATATGAAAAAGAGATGGAAATATTTTGAATTGGAACATATATTAGAATGACTGAAACAGAGTTATTCCAATTTTTATAGGACGATTGATACCAAATTCTGTTAACCCCCTCTGTTAAGTGTATGAAATTATAGGAGGAGATATGTTAAATACAACATGCTTGATCTTTCTGTATGAACCGTATCGTCTCCTATAAAAGAACCATAACAAATTTCAAAAGTGTCAATAGTGTCAACGTTTTTATTTGGCAAATTTTGAAATTGTTTTTCAAATTAAAATTCTTGATAGCTTATTTAGCTTATTTACAAATAGTTCTGCACTGCTCTTTCTCCGGTCTACTCACTTCCAACAAAGGTGCTACAGCCATTGGTACAAGGGTCGCTCCGCCGCCAAAGCCAAATTTGACTGAAGACAATCAAGTGTAATTGGACTATTTTGAAATTTCTCCCGAAAATTCATTTTTAAAAGTGTCTATTTCGTTTCTTTTTTTAGTTACCTGGACTCGCGTATAATCAAGAGTACCAAGCCCCTCATCTAGCTCTTCGAGGTGAACTTATTTAACTCGTAATTACCACCCGCCCTACAATCACTATGTTATTGAAGAGCCTCCAGCAAATCTGAATTTAAATAAAGGCATTCTATCATCCATCGTGCACAATTGCAATTAGCAAACGGCCACGGGTATGCTGGCCAAGGTGATGGCGTATTCTCTGGCCAGAAACGAAACACTGTGTGGTTTTTTTTGTGGCCACAACTGGCTTGGAAGTGTTTGGCAAATTTTTCGCTGTAGTACGGAGCATGTGACACCGCCGGTGTCCTAGTTTGAAATAAATACAAAAATGTACTTCCCCCCAATTCGATTTGTGAAAGTTTTCAAAAGTTGGAAATAAAATTTATCTATTTTCGTTTTAAAAATTTCCTATAAAAATCTGGGAACGGCCGCGGTGGCCACAAATACGATTTACATTTCTGACTTTGCTTGGGACTCAGGGAATCAATGAAAATGTTTCCAAACAACCCATACAATCTATTCTAGTCGGAGGAAGTCTTAAAACTGCTCCCTAGCTAGAAAATAACGCAATAATCATGAAAGATGTAAATATTTCAAACATATTTTTTTTTCAATTTTGAACAGCTGATCTTTGTTTACAAAAAAAAGCAAACAAACTTTGACTATCTGCACTCTTCTTTGGGCATAGAGCGGATCTTCTCTTTTATGGCAAGATTCATACGCTGTATCAACCAATTCATACAATGTAAATCAGCCTTAATGGTATTGTATAAGTCAAAGTGGCTTTGGTGAGTGAGCGTTTCGTTGGCTTCTTCATCTTACTTACAATCGCTGCGTTGTGGGTTCTATTACTCACCAGGGCGGCTAAAACTTATAAAAAAAAATATGTGTGTGAATATATTGTAAGTGACTCTGGTTCCTTCTCACGACCGCAGCGTCGTGTGGACTAACCAGCAGAAGAAGGGCTAACATTTAAAAAAAAAGATTATTAACAACTTAAAAAAATTGTTTAAGTTAAGTTGTAAATTTTGAATCGGTTAGCGTTAGGGACAGACAGACAGAATGACAGACAGACAGACAGATCTGGACAAATATATATATTAATAATAATTCTATTTGATTGGCCCGATACTACTGTGCAAAGTAATTTCTCCTATCTCTTCTCAAAAAAATACGAAAAATAAAACAATGTTGTTATAATTCAACATTGTTTTTTACACGATAACACATGGTTGTTTCTTATGTATTTTGATACGCTATATAATTGTGAATATAATTGTGAAATTTTTCCAACACGCTCCATTTGGCTGTAAATGCAAAAAATTCACTTTTTGTAGTTTTACTACTAAAACTTTCGAATGGTGGCACCGATTTCTAAAGTTTTAAGAATATTTTATTGAAAATTCCCAATTCTACAACTTTGTAGAACGTCGTTTTTTGTATCTCTTTTAGTTTTTAAGATACGAGAACTTAAACGCATAAAATTGGTAACATTTTTATTTTTTTGCTCTTTAAAAAGTGCGGAATTTTTTTCCCAAAAGCTAAGGCTGTTTTTCATGTATTTTTTCACGCTGAATCCAAATAACTTCATAAAAATTAGTACTACCCTTCGGTTTTATGTAATTCTGCATTAATTGTATTATTGAAATGTTGGTTATATCTCAGAATCATTTTTTTTTGGTACTTAGACCCAATAGACTTACAACCCATGCTTACAATAAATAATAGTGAAATACCACATTGTACTGAAACCAAATATCTTGGTATGCATCTCTATCGCAGACTCACATGGAAAAAGCATATCGAAGCTAAAATTACACAAATCAAATTAAAAAAACTGGAATTAAATTGGCTCCTCTCGAAGCAATCAAAACTCAACACCACATATAAAATCCTTTCATACAAAAGTGCACAGAGAGAAAAAACCGCGGTCAAAACAAATACTTCAAGCTCTTGAAAAATTGTAGCGAAAAAGCATTTCCCCCAACAATGATATCTTTGTATTAAGATTAATTACTTTAATGCAAATACTTTTTCAAAATACTGCGCTCTTCACACAAAAGTTGAGAAACTTTTAAACTGAAAACTAGAATATAATTTTTAACTCAAAGTTAACATTATTCGTACGACATGCGACGCTCGATCATGCCCCAATACATGTTCGCAATAGCATGATGTGTTCTATTTTGAGATTTAACAGAACTCAAATTTAACAGACTGTACAGAGTATACAACATTTAGACGCTTGTTCAATAATGTTAGCGATAGCTCAAACTGCTAAGGGCTTAGAGCGCACTGCTGCAACTCCAGAGGTTCAGGTTCGAATTCCGGATAAGTAAGTTGTGAAGTTTTAATTAAATAAAAAGTTATTAAAAATTGTTATAAACAAAAAGAGTAAGAAAATATAAAATACAAAAATACATAAATAAATAAAATGTAATAATAAAAAAAACAAAAAAAAAATTTTTTTTTGCTTTTTATTGATTATTAAATTAACAATTTCACACTTTGCGCCAAATAGAAAAACTGTTGAATCAAGAGTGGAAAAACTTGAAAAGACAACAACTTTTATGCTTTTGATACAACAATGTTGAGATGTTGGGCATGAAATGACCAACAGAAGTTGTTGAGATTAAGTATAAAATTGTTGGCACTACGACTTTTTTTTCTGTGTGTGTAATTAAACCCATATGGGATAGAGCTCTGGAGAGCAGCACCTCCATCAAATGTTGAGAAACTGCAAAGGATGCAGTAAAAAATTTTGCGACAAATTACGTTGTCCAAATCAGTGGATAAGATCAACTAGTACTATGTTAAACCTGTTATGTAATGTCTAATGATTTTGTTCAAAACTATTGTTAGTTTTAATTTTTATTTTAGAAGATTCAATAAATAAATCGATATTTTGTTTATTTTATCGACAATTTTTTCATAATTTATCGATAATTTTAGATAATTTCCACTTTATTCCCGATCCATTTCCAAATGTTGTTTCAATTCCATTTTGTTCCCGTCCAATTCCAATTTATTCCAGTTCTAGCTCCTAGTTTTCCTAGTTTTGATACCGACATAATTTCCAACCAAATATAAAAAACCGCCAAATCGGTTCAATGTTTCTCAAGATATACAAAAATAATAAATTTTTGGCGGCCATTTCGTATGCGAGGTAGGCGTGATTCTTATCCGATGTTGCACATTTTCAGCGACCCCGATACCGAATTTCGTGTTGTTTTGATGAATATCGGCCGCCATATTGGATCCGCCGCAGATTCGGCCACTTTTTGCAGTTTCCTGGACCATTGGACCTGACAAAAACAATATACCCTTGGCCACTAGTGTGCAGGGTATAAAAGTTCATATTTTGGATTTCTTCATTAGTCATGCTCCTCTATCGACCCACAAAATTTTAAACAAATCGGAGATATCACCCTTGAGTCACGCCCGTTTTGGCTTGGAGTTGTCCTTATATAGAAGATGTCAATAAATAAATAAGAACAAATAAATTAATAAAATAAAAATCACTTTTATTTTGAGTATTTTTAATATTTTTTCCAATGCATGATATTTAAAAGATCAAATGCCATTTATGGTTTACATTGAACACTTTCCTTTGAAGAACTTTGCAATCGCCGACTGCATAGATCCGAATGTTTTTGGTGTTTGTAGGTTACGACCAATCCAACGAGGCAGCTTATTTTGAATGCGTTCGTTGGCGTAGCGCTCATCTACCAAAAAGACGCAGGCATAATCGCGAATATGACGTACAGAGCGACCAATACACTGATTGACCGCTTTCATGCAAAGATTTTCATAGTATTCATTTCCGGCACACGGACCAAACACATTGTCCATGTACTTAATGCGCTCTTGTAATTCCGGTGAATGTCGATTCGGATACGGCATACCCACGACCACAACGCCCCGACCTAGTTCATCCGAAAAGTTAAGACCTTCACTCAGTTTACCACCGATAACGCTGAGGAGCATTGCGCCTTGATTTTGTTGGATGATATCAGCATATTCTACCAGCAGCTGTTCTGTAGACTGACCAGTAGAAGATGAGCGCGGCTCTCGAAAAATTCGCTTTCGTACTGAAATATATGTAAGCGCACCCGTTCGTTCCAGATGTCTATAGACTTCATCAAGATATTCGTATGAAGGGAAAAAACAGACCAGGCCAGCGGGCACTACATTACACACATTTTGCAAGAGCATGCCCAGTTCTGAAAGCTGTGTAGTAGCAATGGTCAAGAACATTTTAATATTTGCAATTTTTTAATATTTCTTACCATTTCGTTGCTGGATCGTTGCGAATACTTAAAGCACAACCGGTGTCCAATAGCACCGCGTTGAACAACTAATGGTAGAACTGCATCCGAAGGTACCACATGGTCGTAAAATTGTAACTGCAAACGCTCTGGACATGAACGAAAAAGTTGCGCCGACAGTTCTGCTGTGGGTTGCATCGTACCACCGGCAACTATAATCTAAATGGAATAGTTAGAAATATAGTTCATATAAGAAGAATATCATAATTGAAGCATATATGTAATACTACTATATTGCTGTACAATAAAATTTTAGTAATGCAAGGTTGTTTGCTGAGTCCTTAAATATGCAACACTCGCTGGGAGAAAATGAGTGAAAATGCGCGCATTGCTTTTTTCTATTCTCCTGTCTTCTCAAAGAGAGAAAAAAGTTTAAAGTAAAACATAATTTTAATAGAATTCATTCGAAAATCGAATGGCATTATTACTTTTTGAATTACTATCACCCTACACCCTACAGTTTAATATTATAAAATAATTTGGGTTTTTTTGTTATGCTCCAATAGACTCCAATAAATGGTCGGATCTGCACGAAAATAAGTATGTTTACACACTATAATCTCACAAAAAATGTATGCTCAAAATGGTTGGGGTCCGACCTTCTTCCGACCCCATTTAAATGTCTGTCTAATTTTTGATATATTCGTATATAATATCGAATACTGAACCGATTTATATGTGGTTTTTCGCATTGAGATAGAATATTTTTGGGAACATAATGGGAATGGAACCGGAATGAAATGGAATTGTACCGGAACAAAATGGAATTGAAACAACATTTTGAAATGGATCAAAAATTATCGATTAAATATCAAAATATTCTCGATAAAATATCGAAAAACTATCGATATATTATAAAAAAAAATATCGAAAAACTGTCGATAAAATATCGAACAATTTTAGATAAAATTACCGCAAAATGGTTTAAGAACGTATCGACTCGCATGTGCAGGATATTTTAGCTTCGGTTAGACCGATTCTCTTACTCGCTTGAAAGGAGCTTCGGCCAAGCCATTCCTTCGACTCTCTCTGAAATAGTCAAATTTCGCTAATAAATCTTTTCCAATTTTTCAAAAAATTTTAAATTAACTCTTGTGGAATGTCGGAGTACGCAGCACTGGTTAAGAGTCCATCGCTTCGGAAAACTTTTGCGGCCACAATTTGCTCCTCCAATCAAAAACCTTGCATCTCCGGGACTTAATTTGAAATATCAAAATAATATAGTACGGTTAATCAAAAATATATTCAATCGTACTTACTAACACGATCCATGGTTTTACGATTATCAAAATACAAAACTTATATTTTTATGGAAAGCCTATCTCAATATTTTTAGTAATTGTTATTTTCCTACTTAATTTTTTGATCATGTACTAAACTTAGAGTACGCACTGGAAGATCTGATTGATTTTATATTTAGCGAGCGTTTGATTAATATAAAAATTTTTTGTTGAATGGAATTGAACGGCTTATCATATAAGTTAATTTTTGAATATACAAATTTTAAAATTTATTTTTCAGAAAAGACGAAAAAGTAAATTTAAAAAAACGGTAATTTGTTGCAGTTTGTTGCAGCTTGGAGCAACGATTGGAAGAATCTTTTGCTTTGCAATTACATGGCAAATTCTGTAGAAAGAGGTGTATTTAAGTTGAAATTATTAAGAAATTTAAAAAAAAAAAGTTCATAAGGATATTTTTAGAAAAGTATTTCTTCCTTTAATCGAAAAACAATAACGCCAAATTTTGCAAGCACTTAGGTATTAGGTCAAAGTACATTTGGAAAAAAGCCAATAAGCCGCTTGGTAGACTCATTGATATTTTCGAGTTCAAAAATGTACAGTTGCGAGCAAAATATTAGCAGTGTCCTGTATTGCATCATATTGTTGCTTTTAGTTCTACTATTGAAATATTTTTAAAATGGTTTTCTGTGCTAAACCGTCAACCATCTGACATTCTCATCTGACATATTCGAATAACGGTAGATTATTCGTCATACTTAAAAATTTACCGTTTTGTATGCTGGTTGGTATTTGAAACGAGCAAAATAATAGCAGTGTTTACAATTCCCTAACATTAAATAAAAATTTAAGTAAATTCCATAAACAAAAGTAAGTGTAAGCTTTTTATTTACATTTACTATGAACTAAAAATATTTTCGTACCATAATTTGTTTACAGTGGGCCGTGGAAAACATTGTTCGAATGAGAAACGGGATTTGATAAAAAGTTAATAAATGATGATGGAAAAACCTATAATTAAGTGCAGGAACTATTAAATTGCTCTGCAAAAATGATAGCCAATGCTTTAAAGCATCAAAACAAAGCTCAAACACGTGGGCGTAAAAAAGTTTTGTCGACTTCTCTTGTAAAACGCATCCTAAGGACTTCCAAAATAGACCCATTAGCAGCAGCAACGGAGATAAAAGATGACCTAAACTTGATTTGTAGTGTTCATACTGTTAGAAGATGTTTACGAGACAATAATTTGTATGCCCACGTAAAGTTCCACTTTTGAAAAAAATTCACGTAAAGAAGAGGATGAAGTTTGCAAACTATCACTTGCATTGGCCGCTTCAGAAGTGGAGGAACGTTTTGTGGACCGATGAGAGTAAAATAGTTCTTTATGGTGGAAAAGGATCAAGGCAGTATGTGAGACGTCCACCGAATACCATCCTAGGTATACATCCAAAACACTCAAACATGGAGGATTGCCTATTATGGTATGGGCATGTTTTTCCTACCAAGGCGTTGGTCCAATACACATGATTGAACATATTATGGATCAACATTTGTATGTAAATATTTTACAAAATAAAATGCTGCCTTTTGCTGAATACGAGATGCCGTTGAAAAGGATAATGCAACAGGACAATGACCCGAAACACACAAGTAAAGTTACACGGCAGTGGTTTCAGGATAATAGGATTGAGGTTATGGAGTGGCCGGCGCAATCGCCTGACCTCAATCCTATTGAGAACTTGTGGACAGACCTCAAAAAAGCAGTTTGGAAGGAAAAGCCCAAAAATAATAAAGAATTGTGGGAAGTAGTACAAAAAGCATGGTATAGTATTACCGTGGAAAGATGTCAACGTCTTGTTGACTCGATGAGGAACAGATGCATTGCTGTTATAAAAAATAAGGGCAATGCCACTAAGTACTAATGTAATCTTAAAAAAAAACCTTAGAATTAACTTTTTTTTTTACTCCAATTAGCTTAAAACTAAATAAAAAGTAAAAACTGCTATTTTTTTGCTCGACACTTTTTTGAACTACTTTACAAATTAATGTGATTTATAAACAAATGTTAAGTGAATGAAACCAATTTTTTTTTTAAAGTTCGTATATTAGTTGTGTTAATAACTTTTTAATAAAAATGGATTGAATCTGCATTTACAAATTTTTTTATTTGAGAAATTTATATCGCGGCCTATGCACTGCTATTATTTTGCTCGCAGCTGTATATGCAATCATTGCTCCATCTTGTTTCAGCCACGAGAAGCTATATTGTTTTTTCGCTGTTAATTACCTAACTTCCTAATTTCTATAAAATCGGAGAGGTCGAGGGTAACTTTTTCAAAAATCGTTTCGATTTGACAAGGAATTACACTGATCTTCATGCAAGGTTTCCCTATTAGATTTTCCGTTCAGGTCGATATGGAAAACTCTATCGGGAAATCAAGCTTTACAAATGCGATACTTATACAAGTATACCGAACCTGTACATCCCCCCCTAAATACGGCCTTGTAACGGTATATACATTTAAAGGTATATAAGTTAATACGATCACCCACCAACAAAGTAGTTGCTAAAGTAAACAGGCATAGCAGATATCGATACTGCGCACCATCAGCAGTCATTGCGTATACCACACATAAATACCACTCATTGTGCACCATCTGCAAGTATTGCGGAGACCACACCAGCAATCAATACTTCGCGTTGACAATAATGTTGACGTCACTGGCGCGATCCACGACACATGTGCAACGTGGGGGATCTGCAGTTTGACACCACGTTCGATGCGGGAGAGCAGCAGTTTTAGGGCACATGGCTAGGTTTAGTTTTAAGTAATTTTGTCCTTAGTAGTTAGTTGATTTTAGGATATTAAATAGCTCGGTCGTCGAGCAAAGAACGGAACTTTGTTTTTATTTTGTGCAACATGGCACTTCTTAATTGGCGCCCAACGGAGTAATCGTACCTTCGTTTTCCGAAAAAATCAAACTCAAAAAAGAAAAATACCAACTGAAGCGGCTCGTCAACACCGACGGCAGCGACAGAATAAAATAAAGAGTACAAAAACTGAAGCAGCGCGTCAACACCGACGGCAGCGACAGAATAAAATAAAGAGTACAAAAACTGAAGCAGCGCGTCAACACCGACGGCAGCGACGGGATAAAATAAAAAATCCAACAACTAAAGCAGCGCGTCAACAACGACTGCAGCGAAGGAATAAAATACAAAAAGGACAATAACTGAAGCAGCGGCGAACGTCAACACCGACGGCAGCAGCATATGTTTATGTCTATTAAATATATAGTATTCAATAAGAACATGTAAGTGGAACGCTCATTGTCATATAATTTTAAAAATATTTTTGGTGAAAAAATTTTGATACAAAAATTAAATTTTCAATCCTTGTGTGCTGACCAAAATATAATAAGCACGAGTCAATAAAACATCTTATATGAGTGATAGCAAAATAGAAGATTTGCTAGAAAAATTCAAGAAAATTAGGTGTGACAGTTTAGACTACAAAGAGAATATAATTATGGCAATGACCCCAGAACAATTAAAGGCAGTAGTAGAAGCCGCTGTTACTAGCGCGCTTGCCTTGCAGGAAAGAAATTTTGATAGAAAATTACAGACTATTAACAGTCGTTTCGATAATTTTAATGTCAGTACTCCCGAGGTAGAGACTTACGTAGACGCAGGGATTCGAACAGAGGTCGCGTGCAATGAAACATTAGACATTGTGAAATCCTTGCCAGACTTTAAGGGAAAACACGAGACATACGTCTCGTGGAGGAAAGCGGCACACACCGCTTATAAAATTTATGAAAACTAGAGAGTGGACTATCTTCGGCTATACCGAAGCTGAAATACCCCCACACTGTAGGAAGAAGTACCTCGAATATAAAAAAATGTGGTCTCAAGACCCTATTTTGACCCAATTATAGGTGGTTTTGGAGCCCGGAACATGTCCAAAATCCATTTCACAAAATTTCCAATCAAATCCACCAAAAAAAAAATTTTGGTCTCAAGACCCCATTCAGACCTATATATATGTGGCTTCGGAACCTCGGACCATGTCAAAAATACGTTTCTAAACATTTCCAATCGAATACAACAATAAAAAAGACTTGAACAATTTTTACCTTTTTTTTCGGTGTATGGGAGCCACGCCCAGTTTATGTCCGATTTGGCTGATTCTCGAACTTGATCTCAGTATTCACGAGAAAAACATGTACCCAAAGTTTCAAGTCGATATCTCCAAAACTGCGACCTCTATCGTGCGGACGGACAGACGGACAGACGGACAGACGGACAGACGGACAGACGGACAGACGGACAGACGGACAGACGGACAGACGGTCAGACGGTCAGACGGACAGACGGACAGACGGACAGACGGACAGACGGACAGACAGACGGACATCGCTAAATCGACTCAGGAGGTGATGCTGATCAAGAATATATATACTTTTCCATACCGGACACGCCTCCTTATGGGCGTTACAAACGTTGTGACAAAGTGAGTATACCCTGCCACAGTGAGTGTGGGGGTATAAATATGACGGCAGCTCCAAACATTATCAGGCTTTAGGTATAATGAGAAATAAAATTAAGGGGCCAGCTGACATGGTACTTTCATCATTTAGTACCCCATTAAATTTCAAGGCCATAATAAACAGGCTTGACTTTACATACGCAGACAAACGCCCAATATACTTAATAGAACAAGAAATGTCGACGCTAAGACAGGGAAATATGACACTACTGCAGTACTACGACAATATCGTGGCTGCGTCGCTTAATGAAAAATACAGAATGGACGCATTACGTGTATTCATTTCGGGAACAAGGAAGTCATTGAGTGACGTTCTTTTCTCAGCAAGACCAAAAGATCTTCCTTCCGCTTTGGCCTTAGCCCAAGAAGTGGAATCCAACCACGAACGTTACATGTTTGCCAGCAATTTAGCTAGGAGTGTAGAAGAAAGGGCTCAGCAGAACGAACATAGGCAACAAGTCAGAGGAAAATGTACGACATGGGACAATGGCTACAACCAACAGGGAAAGAATTCTTATTTTAATAGACAACAGGGACCCTCTAGCGGAGCCCCACCTAAACAAGAACCGGTGCAAAAGATGGACGTAGACCAATCATCACGTTTTAGGCAGCCCACACAATACCAACAAAACCAAAGTGGCCCATCCCAAAGTAAAAATTTTCGTAATCGATGGTCAACGCAACAACAAGTCGGCCAAGGTTACACATATAACAATCATTTAGCTCAAAACGAACCTTCACTTAATCAAGTAGGTCTTGAATACCAAATTGAGGCAGACCAAGAGGTAGATGACCTTATAGAATACGATCAGGCTAATTTTTTAATCATTGAAGATATAGTAGTACCCCAAGCTCAAATAGGAAAATTTTCAGAAATTATGAAAAACCAAATGGGTGTCTCTGCGGAACCCAACGAAGCACTTCCCTACAACACTAATATCATTAGTACTACCACAACTGAAAACAAAGAACCCATATATTCAAAATTATACCCTTATCCAATGGGTGTATCTGAATTTGTAAACTCTGAAACACGAGATTTGTTGAAAGATGGCATAATCAGACCATCTAGGTCACCTTATAATAACACCGTCTGGGTGGTTGAAAACAAGGGCACCGACGAGCAAAGAAATATAAAAAAATGTTTGGTTATAGATTTCAGTAAAATAAATTTTAAAAAGCGAAGAAGGAAAGGTAACAACAGGATAGTAAAACTATTCTCCCCCAGAGCTCAACGCAGAAATAAACTCACACCTTTGTACATTGAGCAAACGGTAGATGTCGACTTGGGGACAACGGTTTTAATAAAAGGGGGGTGGTCCATAAAGACGATACGGAACTTTGCTTTCAAGAGATAGGATACTAATTTCAGAACTCGAGGCTTTGATGTTATCGGTCACGCTCACAAAGATTGGAATAATTAACCCCGCCATTTTAGACTCTAACGATTTGAAAAACATTATCAATGAGAGCTCCACGAACATAACTATTACTGACTTGATGGAAGTAGCCCATATCAAAGTTTTATTAAATAATAATTTTTTACATTTTCTTAGTAAATATCCTAAGCCAAGTTTAGTATGTAAGAAAATATTTTGTTTCCCGTTCAGCATCGTACCATTCTTAATTTTGCCGACGAAAATAACTTAGCCGAATATGCTAATAAAGTGGTGCCAATTGGAAATTGCAGCACCACGCTTTCAACAAAATTCTGCAAGAAATTGCCTTACACAACGTGCGCACAACAACTTCATTCTGGTGGCACTGCACATTGCACTATTCGTCCTAGCCATCTTGAAACTCTAGCAGTCATCGACGTTATCATTATTAATGATGAAACCGCTAAGATCAAAATTAATAATAACAACGAGCAGATTGTGACTGGCACGTTTCTTCTCACCTTTGACGACGAGGTCCGAATCAATGACTCCTTATACCAAAACCTGATGAGCTACGTAAAAAAATCTCCAGTCACCGCAGTGTCAACGCTCCTCAACATAACAGGTCATCAAGAAATACTGAGCCTACCGTACTTACAAAGGCTGAATATGGAAAAATTGCGATACATTAATGAAATTGACAAAGGGCAAATAAAACGGCCATTAATATCTGCATTGGTCCCGACTATCTTTTTGATCTTTTGCTACACTTCGGTCAAGCTTTACCAAAAACATCAGAGGTTTCGCGATCAACACAACATTCAAGCTTTCGTTGATAACCTAAAGAAGTCCGAGGACGTCCTTCACTTAAACGAGGGAGGAGTTAATACGATCACCCACCAACAAAGTAGTTGCTAAAGTAAACAGGCATAGCAGATATCGATACTGCGCACCATCAGCAGTCATTGCGTATACCACACATAAATACCACTCATTGTGCACCATCTGCAAGTATTGCGGAGACCACACCAGCAATCAATACTTCGCGTTGACAATAATGTTGACGTCACTGGCGCGATCCACGACACATGTGCAACGTGGGGGATCTGCAGTTTGACACCACGTTCGATGCGGGAGAGCAGCAGTTTTAGGGCACATGGCTAGGTTTAGTTTTAAGTAATTTTGTCCTTAGTAGTTAGTTGATTTTAGGATATTAAATAGCTCGGTCGTCGAGCAAAGAACGGAACTTTGTTTTTATTTTGTGCAACATGGCACTTCTTAATTTATACATTTAATATTTTTTTAAAATGTAAATTTAGCTTTATGATAACCACTATCTTTGAGTTATCTACGTCAAATAATGTTAGTTACTAACAGTGTTACCACATTTTTTTTCACCAAAATCTGTAATTTCCAAGAAAACTAGAGAGTGGACTATCTTCGGCTATACCGAAGCTGAAATACCCCCACACAGTAGGAAGAAGTACCTCGAACATAAAATTATGTGGTCTCAAGACCCCATTTGAGCCACCTATAAATAGTTTTGGAGCCAGGACCATGTCCAAAATCCGTTTCTAAAAATTTCCAATCAAATCGACCAAAAAAAAAAAAATTGGTCTCAAGACCCTATTTTGACCCTTATATATGAGGTTTCGGAACCTCGGATCATGTCAAAAATACGTTTGTAAACATTTCCAATCGAATGCAGCAATAAAAAAGACTTGAAAAATGTTAACCTTTTTTTCGGTTATGGGAGCCACGCCCAGTTTTTGTCCGATTTGGCTGATTCTCGAACTTAATCTCAGTATTCACCAGAAAAACATGTACCCAAAGTTTCAAGTCGATATCTCCAAAACTGCGACCGCTATCGTGCGGACGGACGGACAGACGGCGCACAGTGATTTGTCTCCATATGAGCTTGGGACAAAAATCGAAGGAGTATTCTGAATTAATTGAAACTAAGTTTCTAAATGTGTTTTGGCCCGCTGATTTCAAAAATATAATCGGTAACCCTTATAGTTTTTGAATAAATCCAGAATTGTATGCTTGATTTTCTTATTTAATTATTATGCATATAATACAACTCTACAATTATATTTCGAAAAAGATTTCTTAGCTTTAATAACGGATTCTAGTGGTTTTTGATTAGCTGATTTCAAATTTGGTAACTGTTTTTGGCTAGCAGTTGTAGTTTAGCAGGTACATTAATGCAAAAACATTAACAAATCTTTTTAATAAATTTAATATTATAACTATTGAAAAGATCAATACATTTTTATAATCTTGAATACTTTATAAAGAAAAATGTATATTATACTATATTATATTATGTATATTCTACTATTAGGGGTATTCACGGTTTGGTGTACTTGATAGTGTACTTTTGTCGAAGTGACGTATTCACTTTTACCATAAATTTTACCTGTATTCTCAATTTTAAAAATTCTGGCACATTTTTTATTTTTTTATTTGTTTAACATGTGCATTGTTTCGTAAAGTAACAAACCCCAAGAAATCCTGAAAAATCTGGAGAACCCGGGATTGCCAAAACCATTCTGTATTGACCGCCTTAGTCAATAGGAAGAAGAGAGAAGAGTAAAATAGAGAAAAATTAAATCACATTGGATCAACAATATTTCAATTGAGCTTTTAGTTACTATACATACATTAATATCAATATATTAATAAAAGTACATACCTTCATCACATTTTACCATTTTATTTACATTATGAACTTTTTGAAAAGTTTTTTTGATATAAAATCGTAATTTTAGGCATTTACAAAAAAACATTTTTTTCAAAAAGCTGGTAAAAAATGGTGAATTTTTTTTTCTAAAAGAAAACACATTGAACTTTAAAAAAAAAAAAAATTTTCACTAACTTTTACGCACTTTTTTTTTATAATCCATAATTTTTTGGGTTTTTTTTTGTTTTTTACTTGAAAAACTTTTTTTTTCATGGTACTCACAAATTTTTAAATCGAAGTTTAATGACAACTATTTTATTTTTCTTTTTTTAATACAATAATAACATTTATAAAAAAGTAAAGTTTGTATCATTCTTGCCAAAAATGCCTTTTGGGCAATTTTTTTCGCCAAGTTATCAAAAATAAATTTTTTTGTTCCAGCATTTTTTATTAAATTTCCCTAATTTCAAAATAATCCACGGACGTCAAAAAAATTTTAATCAAATAAAAAAGTTCATA
This sequence comes from Heteromyza rotundicornis, assembly GCA_951394025.1. Classification (NCBI taxonomy): domain Eukaryota; kingdom Metazoa; phylum Arthropoda; class Insecta; order Diptera; family Heleomyzidae; genus Heteromyza; species Heteromyza rotundicornis. The sequence continues at coordinate 38,379,991 of OX596010.1, forward strand.
TTCTTTTTAGTCAATGTACCTTTCCAAAAATACCATATTTTATATCATTGATGACATCAAACTTTCTGAATTTTGTCTATGGGACAAATCACTGTGCGGCGGTGAAGCTGATCAAGAATATATATACTTTTCCATACCGGACACGTTACAAACGTTGTGTCAAAGTTGTTATACCCTGCCACAGTGAGTATGGGGGTATAAAAATCATTTTTTTCCAAAAAATATCTGTTGTATAAAATTGTTTTTAAATTCAGATCAATTAGAAAATACATATAGTAACTGCCAGTTAATTAGGTACAGCCTACTTTAATAATTTATATTGGCTTCTGAAATTTTAACAATTTTAACTTGGGTACTACTGAAAACACCGTTCGAATGAGTACCATGGGACTTTAAGCGAGAAAAACATATTTAAAAATTGACTTACTTTTCGACCCTTTTCCTGGAGGATAACAATTTTTGATGGAAAAATTTGCGATATTCAATAACAAACCACTTTGCAAAAGTAAATACATTTTTAGAATTAAAAAAAAGAGTAAAAAACAAGTTTTTTAAAATATAACCCTTTAACCGACTAAAAAACAAAAAATAGATTCCCTTTAAATTAATTTCTCCAATTTCGATTTAAAATTAAGGGTTTTTGGCTGGTTTGTTCCTAATGTCAGATTTTGAAGAGGCCAAAAAACCAAAAAATGCTCTCTATCTCATGTGGAAGTGTATGAAAAAGCTCGCCGCAGATTTGAGGATATATATATATAGTCAAGCCAAAGCACGTTAATATAAGGGTTATAATAAAAAAAGAGTAAAAAACAAGTTTTTTAAAATATAACCCTTAAACCGACTAAAAAGCTGAAAATAAATTTCCTTGAAATTAATTTCAGCAATTTCGATTTAAAATTAAGGGTTTTTGGCGACTTCAAAATCTGCAATGATATTAGAAATAAAGTAGCCAAAAACCCTTAATTTTAAATCAAGAAAATTTATTTTCAGCTTTTTAGTCGGTTAAAGGGTTATATTTTAAAAAACCTGTTTTTTACTCTTTTTTACTTTTCTCTTTTTTTAAAAAAAAAAATTTTTACTCTTTTTCCCAAATGCGAACCTAAGTAAAAAATTTCAGCCTTGTAGCTTACAAAATACGAGAGTTAGAACTTCAAATTGGCTCCATCCCGCTCCCCTTTGCCCCCACATCCCCCTTTCCAAAGGGTACAAAATTTCATTTTGTCAATAAGAACTCACCTACCAAATTTCATCAATGTAGCTTGAAGGAATTGGAAGTTCTGGCATGTTTAAAAAAAAGGTTTGAGTCCCCCCACGGCCCCCTACGCCTCTGATGGACCCCAAATAATAGAATGCATTGTCACCGGAGTTCTATCAGTGTTCCAAATTTCAGCTCTCTAGCTCATGTGGAAGTGTATGAAAAAGCTATATATATATATATATATATTCCGCCCAAAGCAAGGTAATATAAGGGTTATAAAAAAGCTAGCGCACTTGCCGCATAATAATTGGAGATGCAACAATAGGATAAAACCGATTTTTTTAGTTTTCTTGTTAATTTCCTTTTTCTTATTAAACTAGTAAAGTTGCCCGTGCCATGCACGGGAAAAAAACACACTAATTTGAAAAAATTAAATGTTTACTAAATATATTTTAGATGCAAAAATATTTTCTATGTTTTTAAAATTTAAATATAATTTTTTCGCACTGCTCGCCCCTGTTGGTTGCATGACAAAAGCTTTAATTTGTGAATTTGCCGTGTTTTCACTAGCACTAGCTGATGCTGATTCAAGCTCTTGTTTTGAGCGGGATGTTGAATTCTCTGTGAGAGAATTCCTGTTTTTTTGGGGAGAATGATTCACTGACATAATTTTTCACACAAATATTTTTTATTTGTTTAGTTTTTCGTATTTGTAGTGGCTTCGCCACTTGCACTTTTTTCCTTGTATTGTTTTAGCGTCTTTTTCGCCTGATTTTTTTAAGGGTTGTTGTTACTATTTCACAAAGTAATTTGATTATTTCTGCGGGACCGCAGAAATCCGTTCTTCATAATCTTTCTCAAAAAACATTCATAAGTGAGCGCGCTTTTGCAAAACACAAAATGTTAAATAACTCGGAACTCTCAGAATGTCAGATAAGTATGTTATGTTTAGCACGGCAGTATATAAGACAAAAGTCTAGCCGGCCTGGCTTTATTCCACTACCGAGGGATATGTATAGTTATAGCGTGTTTCTAATAGTTTAAATGTTTTAAAATATTTTTTAGTTACAACAAAAAATATAAAAACAATAACAAAATTACAATAACACCAACCACCAACAACATAATTGCAACAACCACACTAAAGTTACAACAACAGCAATAATACAACTGAAATGCAACTATCCGATAAAAAGTTCGTTCGGAGATAATCGAATTTTACACTTTGAGTTATCGGAATATACATTTTTATCAAAAACACTCGTCACTCGTTTATATTCCAGAGCCGTTAATGCATCATCGAAGCTTATCAAGAATATGTATGACTCTCTCAGATTGAAAAAACCCTGAACAAAAACGTGTTTACGAAAACGCCATGGAAAAAATTAAGAAGCCATGCAAAGTGAACGAATTTCGGTGCAAGAAAAACCATGGAAATTAGATGGAGCGGCAATCAGTCTTTTACGCTAAATATCTTTTTATTAATTTTCTGCGACAATTTTTATTTTGCAGATTTTTTTTCAAAAAGCACTTTTCATAAGAATTTTGTGCAAAATATTATTTTGAAGAATTTTTGAGCTAAATATTTGTTTACAATTTGAGGGCTTCCTTTTTTTTCGAAGCATATTAAAAATTTAGATATAATAATATTTTCGCTTTTGTGAAAAATGGAAACGCAAGTTTGTTAACTGCAAGTTGTTTTGTATTTTTCGCAGTGAATTTGGGTACAAATTTTGGGTTTTGGTTTTTTTTTAGTTTTTATGAGTTTGTTATTTGTGATATGTTGCCAAGACTAAGAGCAATTCATTATTTCTGTATAGTCGTCATATTTTTACGACTTTAAGTTTAAAAGATATATTGCCGAAAATCAACCTTTTTCCAGTTTTTTTCAAAATTGCATTTAATAAAACATCTTCTATAGAACAGCTAAAAATTTTCAAGAATCCAATGGAAAAAGTCGTTACATCTATTTGACAAAACCACACCTCCGAATTCCTTTTCACAAAACAACTTCTTTCAAAAGAAGCTATTTTGTCAACTTGTCTAGACATAAGCGACCAAAATTAAATCCTTTTTCGCTCAAAACTATTTTAACAAAACAACTTGTGACGTATAAGCTGTATTTTTTAAAAAAAATACATTTGACAAAACATTTTTGTAATTTGTTTGCTATTTCAACTAAAATAACACTCGTATAAGAAGACTTTCATCCATTGAATCGGTTGAAATGGAAACTGCTCCAATCGAAGCTGACTACACACAAACAAGACGGTAGATTTAACCGAAAAAGGCGGTTAAAAACGCTCCAACCCTTTTTCGTCGGTTAATCTAACCGACGAGAAGTGGTTGATTTACTTTAATAATTTGTTAGTTTACAATTTGAATTGTAAACATACAGCAAAAATTTGTTTCGATACATATTTTTTTAATAAGAAAACTTTTTTCGTTGAATTTTTTTTTTTTTCATTTGAAAACAAATCCCAACAACCAAAAAAAACATATTAAACACAAAAATATATTTCGAAAATGCAAGATTGCATGTTTAAAAAATAAATATTAGCTTGAGCGCATAACTGACACAAGCTCTTATTTTCCAAAATTAGTATTACAAATGCAGTATTACAAGCAAAAAAAACTCTGTTTGGCTCTGCTCAACCTGCCTCTATAAGGCACACCATTCATAACACTATTGGGAATTCTTCTTTCTTTGAATCCCAACGATTCAACTGAAGATGCGCGAATGGTAAATTGGACAAGTTGGTGAAAATTTAAATTTAACCACCAATTGCGGTAAAAGAACATACAATTTCTGTAAAACAACAATTATTTTCGGGTTTTTTACAATTTTTTGTCGGTTAAATCTACCTACGAGCTCGGTTAAAAAATTTACAATTTTCAAACATTTTAAAATTGTGTACGTCAACAAAATTTTTCAACAAAATAAAATTAATGGAGGACTACAAAAACTTGTTGTACCGAAACGAGAAGGAGAAAAAATGTTTGCTTCAGGTCGTCAGCGCCAATCGCAAGGAATATCCAGCATACACTAAAAACCAAAAATAAAATCATTAATATATTAGCGTTCAATTAAAACTAAAATTTCACCCTCTACGGGATGGAGATAGAGGCTAGCTGTGTTCCGCAAAATAATGGGGGTCGGCCATATAACCCAACCCTCTAGGGGCAACAACTCGGCAGTTATGGGGCTAAAAATCGATACCGTATCCCGGGATCCCGGTCGATTTTTCGTCCCAAAAATCCCGCGATATTTTTTCCTTAATCCCGGGATTATCGGGACTACATTTTAACTGAATTAGTCCATAAAAAAAATTTAATACAAGAAAAATACAACTTTTCATCGCTCATAACATAAAAAAAATCGTGTACGCAGAAAAATAGTTTTTGACAACATTTGGACAACCCTAAAATGAAAAAAAAAACTAGTTAGAAAACACAAAACTTAAAAATTTTTAATTTATTAAAAAAAAAACATTTTATATGTAAATTGTTTGTGCTTGAAATTTTTTCTTTAAGAAAAAATAAATTTATATTTATTTCAGAAGAAAATTGTTATTTTCAGTCTTAGCGAACTCACAAAAAAGAATTTCTTAGTAAAAATAATTAAGTAAAACTGAAAACTGATGCAAAAGTAATTTCAGAAACCTTATTCAAGCATATTGTGAATTGGATTGTGTCTTTCCTAGAGCCTATTTACACAGTCATTCCCATGACGCATGGGCATGCCGTTTTTAGAATTTACACTGACATGGGCATGACGAAATTTGTATGGATTTTCGGTGCAAAATTTTCTATCCCGTTTTTACTACCGCAGTTCTTATTAGCTCTTTATCAGATTTTTCGTCATGGAACTGATAGTGTAAATAGGCTCATACAATACCTTTACCTAATATCGATTAACTTCATCAAGCCGCATGCAAAACGCTTTCATGTATATACACACACAAAAAATCATTTCACATATAAACAAAAATAGCTTCGACCTAAAGCTGCCACCTTTAAGAAAACACTGCCACAAGACTACCGCCCAAAGCAAGTTAATATAAGGGTTATAAAAATTATAAAAATTATATATATCCATAATTTATATATATGTACATATGAAAATCATTTGTGAAATATGTGAACTTTTATTAAATTTTGTAAAGAATAGAAAGAAATTTTGTTTGATGATGTAATTGTGTAAAGTTGAACTGTTACATTAAAAAAGAAAGATTAAAAAAAGAAAAAATAATATCAAGCAATGGATTCAAAAAAAAAATACGACTGGTGGCGGGCTTGAACCTATGACTGCCGCAGTCATAGGCCGAAGCTCTAACCAACAGACCACAGCCAGCTATAAAATAAACTGAGCTAATGGCGATATAGTTAATCAAGCTGTATGGTGAATGTGTATATACACACAAAAATATAGCTTTGATTTACCATTGCCACCTTTAAGGAAATAATACTACCAAAAGGCTAGCGTTGCCACCTAACAATGTTTTCACCTGTTACGGCTAAACATTATTTCCGATTGTCGATTATTTTTATTGCAAAGCGTTTTATTCATTGGATTTTTTCAATTTTTATTTTCGTATTATGTATTTTGACGTACTTAAACCGAATCTGAATCTTTTATTGTAGCCAGAATCTGCTATCCGAGAAATAAATTTTTTTAAGTTTTGATTTCCCCTTTTAAAATTTCTTGAGTGACTTCTAAGAAAGGTGTTCATTTTGTAGTATTTTTTTCGGGAATTTGAATTTATAAATGATTTACATTTTTATTTGTTTTTATGAAATTTCTCACCTTAAACAAATATATTTTCGCATTTGCAAGAAACATTTTTGAGTAAGTTTCGCTGCGGCTCCGGTACTTCGCGTTGATGTGTGCGGACCTTAATGTTGTACTTGGAATATATGCAGTGTATAGGAAAGTGTAATATGAAAGTGTAATATGAAAATGTAATACACCACCGTAATAGGTGAAAATAGTGTTAGGTGGCAACGGTAGTCTTGTGGCAGTGTTATTTTCTTAAAGGTGGCAGCTTTAGGTCGAAGCTATTTTTGTTTATATGTGAAATGATTTTTTGTGTGTGTATATACATGAAAGCGTTTTGCATGCGGCTTGATGAAGTTAATCGATATTAGGTAAAGGTATTGTATGAGCCTATTTACACTATCAGTTCCATGACGAAAAATCTGATATGACTGTGTAAATAGGCTCTATAAGCATTAGTGGCTCTGGTGAGAAGGGGCTTAGTTCGCTACTTCATCTTACTTACAATCGCTGCGTTGTGGGTTCGATACCTCACCAGGGCGGCTAACATTTATAAGAAAAAATATATGTGTGAATATATTTGTAAGTTGCTCTGGTTCCTTCTCACGACCGCAGCGTCGTGTGGACAAACCACCAGAATGGCTAACATTAAAAAAAAAAGAAGGTTAACAACTTAAAAAATTGCAATCCCGGGATTTTTCGGGATTTGATATTTTTACAAGCAAAATGCATTTTTAAAAAATAAAAATATGTTTTTTATAGGTTTTATTGCAAAACTAATAGTTTTAGCTTAAATAAATAAACATAAACATTAATTTCAATTTATTAAAGGTACAAATTAATGAATTTTTTTATTTTCAGTATTTGAGTTTCCGTTTCTTTAGGAGCCTATTTACACTATCAGTTCCATGACGAAAAATCTGACAAAGAGCTAATAAGAACTGCGGTAGTGAAAACGGGATAGAAAATTTTGCACCGAAAATCCATACAAAAAACATAACAGGTGGCAACTCCATGCTTCGTTTATTTACATTTTCATATAAAAACTGTCAAATTTCGTCATGCCCATGTCAGTGTAAATTCTAAAAATGGCATGCCCATGCGTCATGGGAATGACTGTGTAAATAGGCTCTAGGAAAGACACAATCCAATTCACAATATGCTTGAATAAGGTTTCTGAAATTACTTTTGCATCAGTTTTCAGTTTTACTTAATTATTTTTACTAAGAAATTCTTTTTTGTGCGTTCGCTAAGACTGAAAATAACAATTTTCTTCTGAAATAAATATAAATTTATTTTTTCTTAAAGAAAAAATTTCAAGCACAAACAATTTACATATAAAATGTTTTTTTTTTAATAAATTAAAAATTTTTAAGTTTTGTGTTTTCTAACTAGTTTTTTTTTTCATTTTAGGGTTGTCCAAATGTTGTCAAAAACTATTTTTCTGCGTACACTATTTTTTTTTATGTTATGAGCGATGAAAAGTTGTATTTTTCTTGTATTAAACTTTTTTTATGGACTAATTCATTTAAAATGTAGTCCCGAAAATCCCGGGATTAAGGAAAAAATATCCCGGGATTTTCGGGACGAAAAATCTACCGGGATCCCGGGATACGGTATCGATTTTTAGCCCCATAACTGCCGAGTTTTTGCCCCTAGAGGGTTGGGTTATATGGCCGACCCCCATTATTTTGCGGAACACAGCTAGCCTCTATCTCCATCCCGTAGAGGGTGAAATTTTAGTTTTAATTGAACGCTAATATATTAATGATTTTATTTTTGTTATAAAATATTAATTATATTAATTTGTTTTTAGTGTATGCTGGATATTCCTTGCGATTGGCGCTGACGACCTGAAGCAAACATTTTTTCTCCTTCTCGTTTCGGTACAACAAGTTGTTGCAGTCCTCCATTAATTTTATTTTGTTGAAAAAATTTGTTGACGTACAAAATTTCAAAATGTTTGAAAATTGTAAATTTTTTAACCGAGCTCGTAGGTAGATTTAACCGACAAAAAATTGTAAAAAACCCGAAAATAATTGTTGTTTTACAGAAATTGTATGTTCTTTTACCGCAATTGGTGGTTAAATTTAAATTTTCACCAACTTGTCCAATTTACCATTCGCGCATCTTCAGTTGAATCGTTGGGATTCAAAGAAAGAAGAATTCCCAATAGTGTTATGTATGGTGGGCCTTATAGAGGCAGGTTGAGCAGAGCCAAACAGAGTTTTTTTTGCTTGTAATACTGCATTTGTAATACTAATTTTGGAAAATAAGAGCTTGTGTCAGTTATGCGCTCAAGCTAATATTTATTTTTTAAACATGCAATCTTGCATTTTCGAAATATATTTTTGTGTTTAATATGTTTTTTTTGGTTGTTGGGATTTGTTTTTCGTCGGTTAGATTAACCGACGCATTTGACAAAATAGCTTCTTTTGAAAGAAGTTGTTTTGTGAAAAGGAATTCGGAGGTGTGGTTTTGTCAAATAGATGTAACGACTTTTTCCATTGGATTCTTGAAAATTTTTAACTGTTCTATAGAATATGTTTTATTAAATGCAATTTTGAAAAAAACTGGAAAAATATGACGACTATACAGAAATAATGAATTGCTCTTAGTCTTGGCAACATATCACAAATAACAAACTCCTAAAAACTAAAAAAAAACCAAAACCCAGAATTTGTACCCAAATTCACTGCGAAAAGTACAAAACAACTTGCAGCTAACAAACTTGCGTTTCCATTTTTCACAAAAGCGAAAATATTTTTATATCTAAATTTTTAATATGCTTCGAAAAAAAATTCTTCAAAATAATATTTTGCACAAAATTCTTATGAAAAGTTTTTTTTGAAAAAAAATATGCAAAATAAAAATTGTCGCAGAAAATTAATAAAAAGATATTTAGCGTAAAAGAGGGGGCTAAGGCTTACTGATCAAGGCCATTAAGCTAAGGTTGGTAAGTCAGAGAAAGTGCGTGTCGTGGGACAGTGCTTCCTAAGACCGGCCATGCGTGACGTAGAGTCACATCCTGCTCGAGGTGCCCCTGCTTAAAACTAAAGATGGCGGATCTAGAGAGGCAAACTCGATAAAACCCGCAATCCTGGGTGTCATACGTACTGTGCCGAGGGACGAATGGCACTGCGTTAGTGTGTCTGTCTACGGTGTACTCCAGATAACAGGCGACCTCTGGTTTTAACTAGCCTTGCCGGGGTAGCGGGGGCTATGCCCCGGTCGACTTTGGACTGTGAGACTCCGCAAACCGCGGAGTGGATCAGGAAGGTGGTGTCTAAGCTGGGGACGTGGAAGGGGGTGGAACTGACGGTCCGGTCTGGGGGAGAAATCCCGAAAGAGCGGATCGTCACGGTGTTCCTACCAAGGAGTGCGGGACAGGCGCTGCAGGTGACGATGGCGCTCATCGTTGCTCAAAATGAGGGCCTTCATACTAACGTATTGTGGTGTATATGCATATACTACAGTGTAGCGCACCAGCCCACAAGAGTATACAAACGAAAAAGTACCGCTAGCAGCGAACACTTGAAACTGCATTACTAGCATACGCTGCTTGCCTGAATAGGAGCGCAGCATAATAGTACGTAAACCAACGTTTGTTTGCTTTTGTCACTTTTCCCTTCGCTTGCATTTCTGTCAGCGCGAGGCAGAATGAAATTTGAATCCGTGCTTTGGCAATAAATGCGATCGGCCAATGCCCTTCTTTGTAGATGTAAGCATATTTTTTAGGAATTGAATGTAATTGAAAGTAAATTGAAAAGAAATTGAAAGGGTCGCCAGGGTATAAAAGCCATGGCGATTCAGAAATAAATCAGAGATACTTTTTGGCTTTAAAACCGAAAACATCTTTCATTTGACTAATTGCGGCGACTTCGCCAAGCATAAATGTCAGCGGAGGACCGCCTTAAACATCCAACCAATAGAGTAGGGGCTACTGACCAAAACAGATTATATTGAAAATATTATATGGCGATCCTGCCAATTTCCAACCTTGGAATTGTTCTTTTGACAAACCGAAATTCAAATTGCGCTATGAGAATAAATACAGGCAGAATTTCATGTAACCAAATATATTTCCTCCAAGGAACTGATTTCGAGTATCGACAATGATCGCATACAACTTGAGTCTGCTAAGCATAGCTTTTAATTTGATAAATTCGACAACTATCGTTCAAAGCTGCACCGGTTGCATGATAAAACCCGTCGTCATCGCCCAAACATTGCGCCTTCTCCAATCCTTCGCTACCGAAAGTCCACCATTGGCATACTTCATGAAATTTCAGAGGCCTATTTAATCAATCTATTTGCGGACACCAATTTGTGCGCCATTCATCCATAGCAAGAGACAACAACCAAGCAAACAAAAGACAAAAGGAAGCAGAATGGGAAAGCAACAAAGCAAGCCGCAACTTCAGGAGACTGTAATAAATAACAACAATTCAGAGACGATGACAGCAACAGCAATCCCGGAGTACGCGATAACGCTGATTATAATAATTATTTTTTTAATAGCATAAATAAAATTTATTTTTCTTTTAAATGGAGAAATATAAATGGAGAAATTAGTTCAGGAAATAGATAAGATTTTAAGTAATCTAAAAAAGAGTTCAAAAAGAGGTTACAAAGAAGCAACATTGCTGTCAAAATTGGTAGAAATAAATGAAATAAAAAATCAATTCGACCTTTTAGCTAGCGAAAACGAACAGGACGAAAAAGTAATTTCCCTAAAAATAGAATTCAACTCTTCTTACAAAAATTTAAAAAAACTAATAAATGAACAAATTGAATTAGCTAAGAGTAAAGACGACAGGGAGGAACCAGAAGAAGAAAAAGACGAACTTTTCGAGCTTTTAGAAGTTTTAGATCAAGGTACATCAAGTATATATTCGAAAATGTCTGCATTTAATATGGAAACTGCCATAAAGACGATCCCTTTGTTTGATGGCAACAAGAAAGAGCTTGAGGCATTTTTGAAAATTGTTGAAATCATGAATAGCACTTTGTCAACTGAAGCAAGAGAACAACTTATAGATTTCGTTTACTACGTGAAATGCAGTGCATCTGTTAGGACAACCTTGGGCGCGGTATCGGTACCAAAAGATTTTGAGATGCTTAAGAAAAGGCTGTCGGAGGCGTATAAGAAAATTGTGACTATACAGCAGTTACACACTTCTTTGTCTGGCTTGACACAGAGAAGATTGTCAATTACTAACTTTAAGGATAAGTTGTTAGGACTTATTAATGACTTAAATGAATTGCAAATAAGTAATATAGGGGTGAACGCAACGGAAGCTCAGCGATTAACGATAGTGAGTTCAAATGATGAGTATGCACTATCTGTTTTTAAAAATGGGTTAGACGAAAATTATAAACAAACAATTTTTGCGGCACAACCAGATTCTTTAATTAAGGCTATAAACTTATCATTGGAGTTAGAACAGAGCAGGCAAACTGAGCAGGTCTTGATGTTGAATAGGAACAACAACAATTTCAATAATAACATAAATTTTAGGAACAATAACAATGGTTACAGAAACAATATCAATTTTAGGAATTTAAATACAATAATAACAATACTTTCAGAAATTATAACAATTTTAGAGGCAACAACTACAGAAATTATAACAATCAAAATAGGAATCAAAACGATAGTTATAATAGAAACCAAAACGATAACAGAAACCGGGGAAACGCAAGGGTGAATGTGTTAAGCAACCAGGGAAACGAAGTCAACCCGGGGGACAGTCAGCAAGGACCTTCGGGGTAAAAAAACAATAAAAAACAGAATTTTTAAAATCTCGGATAGTTTGACCAATTATGTCACACTAAAATGTGTTCAATTTGGTCGTACGCGTACATTTTTAATAGACACAGGAGCAGATATATCCATCTGCAAAACAGCATCTGAGATAGATTTGAATATTAATAGTAATAACAAATGTAAACTGACAGGCATTACTAAAGATGAAATATCTTCGTTGGGTTCTGTGAATTTATCATTATGTTTTGGGAAAGATAGAGCGCACCATGAATTCCATCTGGTGGAAGAGGATTTTCCAATTTTAACTGACGGAATTTTAGGCAGGGATTTTCTAATTCGATTCATGTGTAAAATTGATTACGAGACTTTTACGATGTCGGTAATGTTTATTGAAGATGAATATATAGTCCCAGTGGCTATTAAAATTCCTACACAACATTGCTATATAATTCCACCTCGGTCTGAAATGATTGTGCCCATAAAGTTGCATTTGGAGGAGGATAGTGTTATTCTGAACCAAGAATTGGCAGAGGGGGTGTTTTTGGCAAATTCTATAGCACCAGCTAAGGGCGTCTGTCACGTAAAAGTAATTAATGTAAATGATAAAGAAGTTACACTGAAGGAAATTTTACCTAAAACAGAATGTTTGAGTGAATATAAAATTTTGAGATATAACGAAAAGGTTAAGGGAACCCATGATGAAGGACGTTTTAAGAATTTATTAGCAGAGTTGAAATTAGAAGACTTGGATGTGCAATCTGCAAAAGAATTAGAAACGATTGTTAGAAATTATCAATACGTATTCCATCTTGAGGGTGAAAATTTGTCTGTTAATAATTTTTATACTCAGAATTTGAGGTTGGATGATGATACTCCTGTATATATTAAAAATTATAGACTACCGCATTCACAGAATGAGGAAATTGACAAACAAGTAAAGAAATTAATTGACGAGGATTTGATAGAGCCATCTGTTAGTGCGTACAATTCACCACTGTTAATAGTACCAAAAAAGAGTGAGGATGATGAGAAGAAATGGAGGCTAGTTGTTGATTACAGACAGTTAAATAAGAAACTAATTAACGATAAATTTCCGTTGACAAGGTTGGAAGACGTTTTGGACCAATTAGGTAGAGCGAAGTATTTTTCCACTTTGGACATGACTAGTTCCTTTCATCAGATTGGTCTAGACGAGGAATCAAGACCACTGACGGCGTTTTCAGCGTCGAGGGGGCATTTCCAATTTAAAAGATTACCATTTGGTTTGAAAATATCTTCCAATAGCTTTCAACGCATGTTAACTATTGCATTAAGTGGTTTGTGCTCAGGCGCATTTTTGTACGTTGATGATATCATCATTTTTGGGTGTAGTTTGCAACACCACAATAGTAATTTGGTAAAGGTTTTTGACAGACTGAGTAAATACAACCTGAAGTTGAATCCAAAAATGTGTGGTTTTTTGAAACCAGAAATCATTTACCTTGGTCACCAGATTACTAGTGAGGGTGTAAAAACCGATCCGAATAAACATAAAGCGATACACTCGTATCATGTACCCAAGAATGCTGATGATGTACGTAGATTCGTCGCTTTCTGCAATTATTACAGAAAGTTCATACGAAATTTCGCGGAAATAGCAAAATGCTTAAATAACCTCCTTAAGAAAAAACAACCCTTTATTTGGACAGATGAATGTCAATTAGCTTTTGAACTTTTGAAAGAAAAATTAATAAACCCACCAATTTTAAAATATCCTGACTTTGACAAACCGTTTGTGTTGACAACAGACGCATCTGATTATGCGTTAGGTGCTGTACTTTCTCAAGGAGAAATCGGAGAAGATTTACCAATTTCATATGCCAGTAAATCTTTGAATAAGCATGAATTAAATAAGCCAGTCATTGAAAAGGAACTTTTGGCGATACATTGGGGGATTAATTACTTTAGACCATATTTATTTGGACGCAAATTTATTGTGGTTACTGATCACCGACCATTAGTTTCTTTATTCTCGCACAACAATCCATCTTCAAAGCTGACGAGAATACGAGTAGATCTGTCTGACTATGATTATGAAATTGTTTACAAACAGGGAAAGATCAATACAAACGCTGACGCATTGTCAAGGATAAAAATAGACTCAGATTCGTTAAGAACAATGATTCCGAAAACGGAAGATAAGTCCGCGAAGAAAACATTAGTAATGACAAGGGGCATGACTGCAAAGGCTATTGCAGAGAAAAACGTAGATATAGAGAAAGGTAGCTCTCGATCGGAGTCTGTACAGTGCACGGTACAACTTCATTGTTGGGACTGCACGTCCATTTCTGACGTTAAAAATGTGAAAAAGTTGAAATTTATTATAGAGAGCGATTTGAATAAAGAATTGAAATATTAAATAATTTAATACTGGTACGATGTAGTGATAATCTGAACAAATTCGATTTGTCTTTAGAGAAGCTATCATCGAGGATGAATACAGTAAATATTAAAGAGCTAGCGCTAGACGAAAATTACATGATATTTCGGTATATGTCAAAGGAAAAGTTTAAGAATTTATATAATGTGTTGCAACACGATAGATTAAAGAATAAACGCTCAGGAGTCAAGATATTAATATATAAAAGTCCCCAAAGAATAGAAGATGAAGTAACAAAAAATAAATTGATAGAAGAATATCACAATTCGCCTTGCGGAGTGCATTTCGGAATCAGAAAAACCATTTTAAAACTAAAACAAAGATTTGTTTGGAAGAATATGAGCAGAATGGTAAAAAATTTGGTGTCAAGTTGCACAAAGTGTGCGTTAAATAAACAAATAAGACATACAAAGGAACAGTTGATAGTCACAAAGACGCCAAGCACAAGTTTTGAAATCGTTCAAATTGATACTGTGGGACCATTGAGAATTTCTAATGGTTATCGCTATATTTTGATAGCCCAATGTGAATTAACAAAATTCGTTCTGGCATTTCCCATGGAAACCAAAGATGCAGACACTGTAGCACACACTCTCGTAAATCAATTTATTCTCAAGTACGGTTGTTTTAAAGTGCTAAAGTCCGACAAAGGAACCGAATTTGTAAATGAGCTCATGAGCAACATTTGTAAACATTTAAAAATGCAACAAGTGTTTTCGGCACCATATCATCATGAAACTATCGGTGGTGTAGAAAGAAACCACAGGGTACTTAACGAATATATGCTTGCATTTGCCGATGACCAAGAATGGGACAAGTGGGTTTCATTTTACACTTTTGCGTATAACACTACTCCAAATGTTGATACGGAGTACACGCCGTTTGAATTAGTTTTTGGTAAATTACCGTATTTGCCGAGTGATGACATTATGAAAAGTGAGCCTGTGTATAACATGCAAAATTACGCGAATGAAGTTAGTTTCAGGCTGAAGGCATCTATAGAAAAGGCAAAAGAAATCATTAATAGAGTTAAATTGAAAAGAAGAAATGACAGCGAAACAAAAATAAATCCAATAGTCGTAGATGTAGGAGATTTAGTTATAGTAAAGTTAGGTGGTAGAAGGAGAAACCAGAGTCCTTACCATGGACCTTATAAAGTAGTAGAAGTAGATGGGGACATGTAGAGATTAAGGGACATATTAAGAAACTTCATAAAAATAACTTGAAAAAATATATCGTAGAAACATAGACTTATATATCCATGTATTAATTATTAAATTTTTTTAAATTTTAAAGACTATATTTAACAATATTCAATTTTTAACATTATATATAATTTTTAAACCAATTATTATATATCATTATTTTTACAATACTTTTAATTATTCCTAGATGATCATTTTAACTGAATTGATGTTATTAAAATTAAGATTTCAAATTTGTAATATTTTTAAGGAATTCATTTATTCTTAAAATCAATTTTGTTAATTTTAATTAAATTAGTGTAAACATTTACATTATATATATTTAAATTTCTTTTCATATTAATTAATTCAATCATACTAATATTTTATTTGATAACTTTTCTTATTTTTTTTTGAAAATTATTTCTACACAACTAAAATTTCATTTTTTGTTTTTCCAAATAATTTTCATCTAAAGGGTAAGGGTGTGGTGTATATGCATATACTACAGTGTAGCGCACCAGCCCACAAGAGTATACAAACGAAAAAGTACCGCTAGCAGCGAACACTTGAAACTGCATTACTAGCATACGCTGCTTGCCTGAATAGGAGCGCAGCATAATAGTACGTAAACCAACGTTTGTTTGCTTTTGTCACTTTTCCCTTCGCTTGCATTTCTGTCAGCGCGAGGCAGAATGAAATTTGAATCCGTGCTTTGGCAATAAATGCGATCGGCCAATGCCCTTCTCGCAGCGGTAATAAAATATTGATCAGAATGTAGAAATGATTTTTGTATTATAGAATTGTAGATGTAAGCATATTTTTTAGGAATTGAATGTAATTGAAACTATTAAAAAATGTAGTAATTGCGGTGGCAATCACACTGCTAACTATAGAGGCTGTGCAGTCTATCAAAGCTTCATAAAAAAGACGGAAAATGTTACGCAAAAACATGAAACATGGAAAACCCAAAAATTTCCTCCGCTATCCGCTGCACAATCCTTCGCAAACCCACTTACAAAACAAGGCGTTTCCTACGCCAGTGCCTTAAAAAGCGGTCACTCTGCCACTGTGCACCCGCAACCTGCTCCTCCTAGTAGTAGCCTTGAACAAACTCTACAAATATTCATGCAAAATATGTCTCAATTTATGCCTGGTATGCAAAATATGATGCAAGAAATGATAAAGAATCAAAGTCTTTTACTACAACATCTCATGTCTAAGCCATGAATGGTTTAAAAATATCATTCTGGAATGCAAACGGCCTGTGTCATCACAAACTAGAACTTCTCGAGTTCTTGAAAGAGTCCAGCATAGACGTTATGCTAATTTCTGAAACACACTTCACTGAAAAACACTTTTTCAATTTACCAGGATACAGACTCTATGACACAAAGCATCCAAGCGGAAACGCTAGAGGTGGAACCGCCATTCTCATTAAAAGTCGTATAAAACATTACGCTCTCCAGAATTATTGCACAGAATATATCCAAGCGACAAGTATTTCTCTCGATGAATACTTAAAAGGCCTAACATTAACAGCTATATACTGCCCGCCCAGACACAAAATATCTGAGCAACAATTCCAGACTTTTTTCCATTCTCTTGGACAAAAGTATCTCGTTGCCGGCGATTTCAACGCCAAACATACATATTGGGGTTCTCGCCTTATATCGCCAAAGGGCAGGCTCCTGTTGAACACTGTCAACAGACTCGGTCTTGACGTGATCTCTTCTGGCACGCCAACTTACTGGCCAACTGACAGTCGCAAAACCCCCGATGTCATTGACTTTGCAGTCTTCAAAACTGTAAAAAGGAGCCAATTGTTTATTGAATCCTCTCTAGATCTCTCATCAGATCATACGCCTACTATTATCACAATAAAGTATGCGCCAAGTTCTGAGGCCAATCCACCAGATAAACTGACCAGCAAACTCACAAACTGGCTCAAATATCGAAAGTTTATAAGCTCCCACATTATCCCTAAAGTGTCACTAAAAACGAAAGTTGAAATACACACAGCTGTTAGTAATTTCACACTCTTGCTTTCCCAAGCAGCTGCAGCGGCCACTCCCGCCCAAATCCCAAAAAGCTCAACTCGCAGCTATGCAAAGTGTACTCCAAAGGACATAGAGCAGTTAATAAAAAATAAAAGGAAAATACGTCGCGATTGGCAAAACAACAGATCCCCAAATCTGAAAAAACAGCTTAATGATGCCTCTCGAATTCTAAAAAAGCAGCTTGAGAGGAAATCCGAAAGAGAATTCCAGCTATTTGTTGAACATCTCGCACCCACAAAATCAACAAACTACTCGCTCTGGCGAGCTGCAAAAAATATGAAAAAACCAATACTGACAGAACCCCCTCTAAGGCTGCCAAATGGAAACTGGGCCAGAAGCGATGCAGAAAAGGGTGCAGCTTTTGCCAACCATCTAAAAACCGTGTTCACCCCGAACACGACAGCTGGTGATATCCCAATACCAACATTAATCCCACATAATACCTCTTGTACAATCGCGATTAAAAAAAACGAACTTTTGGAGGCAATAAACAAAAGCTTGGACCCGAAAAAAGCACCAGGACCGGACTTGATAACGCCAACTATGATAAAAGAACTGCCAACAGTTGCAATAACCCACTTATTGCACATATTTAACGCGATTCTCAGAACATGTCACTACCCAGATGATTGGAAACTATCTCAAGTTACAATGATTCCCAAACCTGGAAAGGATCCCAGTAATGTGACGTCATACCGGCCTATAAGTTTGCTCTCTGTAATATCGAAACTCTTCGAAAAACTTTTAATAAAATTGATTCTACCGAAAATTCTAGAAAAACAAGTGATTCCCGATCACCAGTTTGGCTTCCGCGAAAAGCATGGCACTATTGAGCAAGTGCACCGCATTGTTGACTCAATAAAAGGCACTTTCGAAAATAAACAGTATTGCTCCGCTGTTTTCCTCGATATCACCCAGGCCTTCGATAAAGTCTGGCACGAAGGACTTATTTACAAACTACAGCATATTCTTCCCGCTAATATGCACTGTCTACTCAAAAACTACCTCACGAATAGAAAATTTGTAGTAAAATACAAAAGCTTTGTCTCCCGAAAATACGAAATACTGGCCGGAGTACCACAAGGCAGTGTCCTCGCGCCCCTGCTATATATTCTCTATACTGCAGATATGCCCAAAAGTGATAGAACTCTCATATCGACTTTTGCTGATGACACTGCTATCATGTGCTCTCACTCAAACCCAGACATGGCATCTCTATACGTGCAAAAACACTTGGACACTCTAAGTAATTGGCTACATCGATGGAAAATCAAGGTCAATGAATCCAAAAGCTGTCACTTAACCTTCACTCTAAGAAGGGGCACGTGTCCTGCTCTGAAGATAAACGGTCAAGTCGTCCCTGAAAGTTCCGAAACCAAGTATCTTGGAATGCATCTCGATCGCCGACTCACATGGCATAAACATATTGAATCCAAAATCACTCAGATCAAATTAAAGCAATTGGAACTAAATTGGCTAATCTCAAGGGCATCAAAGCTAAATCTCACATACAAAGTCCAAATATACAAAAGTATAATAAAACCCATATGGACATATGGAATTGAACTCTGGGGCACTGCCTCTCCCTCGAACGTGGAAAAACTCCAGAGAGTCCAATCTAAAATCCTGAGACAAATTGCCAGAGCCCCTTGGTATATAAAAAATACTAACATCCACAGAGACCTGAATATACCTGCAGTAAAAGACGAAATTCCGAAATTTACCTCGAAGTACAAGCAGAAGCTCATGTTTCACCCAAACATTCTAGCTAGAAATTTACTGAGACCTCTGAATCCCTCACGTCTCAAACGAAACTAATATATTCCCCATATATTAGTTACGATAACTCTACATTGCCTAAATCAATGGATATAGGGCAAATAGTTTTAATCTGAATATTACAAAAATAAGCTGAATTTCTGAATTTTTGAAAAATCATTGTTAGACCTAAGTTATTATTAGGTGATTCAATTGAATAAAATTACTATTAAAAAAAAAAAAAAAAAAATGTAATTGAAAGTAAATTGAAAAGAAATTGAAAGGGTCGCCAGGGTATAAAAGCCATGGCGATTCAGAAATAAATCAGAGATACTTTTTGGCTTTAAAACCGAAAACATCTTTCATTTGACTAATTGCGGCGACTTCGCCAAGCATAAATGTCAGCGGAGGACCGCTTTAAACATCCAACCAATAGAGTAGGGGCTACTGACCAAAACAGATTATATTGAAAATATTATAGTATGGAAGACGCTCAGCTGTCGGGAGGATGGTGGTGGCCAGCTCCTGATGGTGAGTATCGATGAGGCGTCGTACGAGGCCATCCTGAGGAGTGGTGGGCAGATGAACTACCGCTTCGGGAAGGTCTCGGCTCATCTGCAGAGGAGACCTGTGGAGGAGGTGGGAGCGGAGGCTTCACTGGAGGATGTTCTTTCCGAAGTTCGTGAGGGGCAGGAGGTTAGCGCGGCACCTACAGTGTCAGCAGAACCAGCGTCACCTGTGGTGGTTGACGCTGGAGCGACCCCTGCCCCTCCGATGGAGGAAGGGTCGGATTCTGATGAGGAGGGCAGTGATGGTAATATCACTGTCCTCAGCGTCTTGGATCCGACAGAGGAAGAGGAGGAGAGATTGCTGCTATCCGGGGCGTCGGCTCCGGAGTCGTCATGATGGACGACAGCAGCGGGGGGGTCAGTGCCAGGTTCGCCCAGGTGAACATCCACCACGCTAAAGCAGCTTCGGCTGTAATTGCGAGGATGTTTGCCAAACAACACCTTATGGCGGCACTGATCCAGGAACCTTGGACCTATGGCGGACAGGTGAGAGGATTGACAGGTGTAGGGGCCCAGGTACTATGGGATACCAGGGTCAAAGACCCTAGAGCCTGCATGTTACTGAGGGATAAAACTATCTACTTTTGTCTTTCAGAATTCCTGACCAGGGACCTAGTGCCGATTCAGACTCTGCTCAATATAGGCGGAACTGATCGGACGGTGGTCATAGCATCGGCGTACTTCCCGGGTGATGAGAAGGAAGTTCCACCACTGGAGGTTCAGCGGCTTGTGGAGCATTGCACTAAGCTGCACATACCACTACTCCTGGGGTGCGATGCAAATGCCCATAACACGATATCGGGTAGCACGAATTGCAACGGCAGGGGTGAGTACCTTCTTGAGTATATCTATAACACTAACCTAGAAATTCTCAATGTTGGGGATAGCCCCACTTTTGTGACAAGGGTTAGGCAGGAAGTGTTAGACGTAACACTGTGCAGTCAAAGCATCAGTGGACAGATTAGAAATTGGAGGGTATCGGACGAACCCTCAATGTCATACCATCGGATAGTGGTATTTGACATTGTAGGGAGTAGACCAAATTTATTACCATCAAGGAACCCCAGGCGTACGAACTGGGACAAGTATAAAGACTTCATGAATTCTAGTTCTGGGGTATTCAGTACCGGCAGACCGCCGGGCAATCACCCTCAACTGGAGCAGGAGGTAGTAGAACTAACGAACCTTATGATCGAGGGATATAACCTCAGTTGTCCGAGTAGGACTGGTAGTACTAAGTATGCGCCGTGGTGGAACAACGAGTTGTCAAATCTTCGGGCTTCGACGAGGAAGCTCTTTAACCGAGCTAAGAGAACCGGGGACTGGCAGAGTTACACCACGACCCTAACTATGTACAGTAAAGAAATTAGGAGCGCTAAAAGGAAAAGCTTTAGGGACTTCTGTGAGACCATAGTGGATACTCCTGTAGCGGCGAGGCTGTACAAGGCGGTAGCCAAAACAGGGAACGTAGCTACCTTGGCTCTCAAAAGGGCAGATGGCACCTTTACAGAAGGTGAGTCTCAACGAGCCGAATTGCTTCTTGAGACCCACTTCCCAGGCAGCGTACCTAAGGCGGACTCATTGAACTTGTATATGGGTCAAAGAGCTAGTAGAGTAGATTGGGAGGTCGCCAAAAAAATTTGTGATAGAAGAAGGATTGAATGGGCAATTGGAACCTTTCACCCCTACAAATCTTCAGGTGTAGATGGCATATTTCCGGCCCTTCTCCAGAAGGGAGGGCCTGAAATGATTCATCAGATTAGAAGGATTTCTACAAGCAGCCTGGCCTTAGGGTCCTTCCTAACAGCTGGCGTAGGGCTAAAGTTATTTTTATCCCGAAGGTTGGGAAGAAGGATCCTACTCTACCAAAATCCTTTAGACCAATTTGCTTGACGCCGTTTCTTTTAAAAACGATGGAAAAAGTAATAGAAAACTACCTTCGAGAAGAAGTCCTGGTCAGGAGGCCCCTTCACCACTGTCAACATGCGTATAGAGCGGGCAGGTCTACTGAAACTGCTCTATTCCAGTTGTTTGGGTACATACAGAGGGCCTTGGACACAAAGGAAATAGTAGTGTGTGCATTCCTCGACATAGAGGGTGCGTTTGACAACACCTCCCATGAGGGCGTTAGACATGCCTTGCTGTGTAAAGGGATGGACACTACTCTGTGCCATTGGGTTGGGGAGATGTTAGGCACCCGGTCTGTCGAATATCAAACTGGCCTTAACACCACTGAGGCAGTCACCACGAGGGGTTGTCCCCAGGGGGGCGTGCTATCGCCTCTTCTGTGGAGTCTGGTGGTGGGCGAGCTCCTCAGCAAACTTACTGATATGGGATTTACGTGTCAGGGGTATGCTGAGGAGGCTTTATGTGATATAATACAGAGAGGTCTCGAGGTCACGCTTGAATGGTGCAAATCTGTGGGGCTGAACATTAATCCAGCAAAAACCACGATTGTACCGTTTACATTGAAGAGGAAACTACAGTACTGGAGGCCGATTCGGCTGTCCGGGCAAGTTATAGAGAAACAAACGGAAATATCTGGGATTAACACTAGATAGTAAGCTCACGTGGAAGATACACACGGAGTTAGTAACAAAGAAGGCCATTAGAGCTCTCATGATGTGTAGGAGCATAGCTGGTAAATCTTGGGGTTGTAGTCCACGCATAATGCGGTGGATGTACATAGGAATGGTGAGACCAATCATCACCTATGGTGCCGTTGCGTGGGCCAAAAGAACTAGTCTGGGCACCACTAGGAAGTCCTTAGAACGTGTTCAAAAGCTAGCATGTGTCTGCATAACCGGGGCAATGAAAACCTGTCCAACTGCGGCACTGGAGGTAATATTAGAACTAACTCCCCTACACATTGTTATTGGGGAGGTAGCTGACAGTACACTTGCGAGATTTTCTAAGGAGGGCATAGGGTACGGAAGGTGTATTGAGCGCGCGGATCACTTCACTCTTTCCAATAAGTATCCGCTTCTATTAGCTCCAAGGGACGATAACATGAGAAAATTTAGCTTCACAAAAAACTTTGATGTGAAGCTCAGTAGTAAGAAAGAATGGTCCAATATACACTCACAGTATGGTATCCGCGACCATGCTATAATGTGGTTTACAGATGGATCCAGAACAGACGAGGGCACTGGTGCTGGGGTATTCGGGCCACGTACCAAATACTCCGAACCAATGGGCACACTGACCAGTATCTTCCAAGCAGAAGTTCATGCAATTGAAAGATGTGTGCAATTCAACCTCGATAGAAAATACTGTAGACGGGAAATCGTAATACTATCTGACAGTCAGGCGGCTCTTAAAGCTCTAGACTCTCACATCATTAGCTCCAGGCTAGTGGGGGACTGTCTTGCAAAATTAAACCGGCTGGGCGGAACCAATAAAGTTACGCTCTGCTGGGTGCCAGGACACGTCGGTGTGGAGGGGAACGAGGCGGCAGACGAGCTTGCGAGAAAAGGAGCGGCTACGCCCCTTACAGGGCCAGAGCCATTCTGTGGTATAGGCTTCGAATTCTAACGGGGTTTCTCACTGGTCACTGCAGACTGAGGAAGCATCTCACGAAGCTGGGCATTCTAAGCGACGACTCTTGCAGATTCTGCAATGGGAAGAAGAAAGTCCGGGTCATTTACTGGAGTCCTGTGGGGCAATCATCCACACAAGGAGGCGCGTACTGGGAAGGTACCTGGTGCCAGAGCATGATTGGCCGAATCTGGATCCTCTTCTAATCTTGAAATTCCTAACGGAATTGGGGTTGGTGGAGGTCCTCTAAAGGTTGGCAGAGGTATGATTCGTGATACTTGGGGCATCGTCACCCAACACGGACTCGTAGTGGGGGCACAAAAGACCAAAGGTCGCAGTGCAAATCCCCTTTATTATTATTATTATTATTATTAGCGTAAAAGACTGATGGCCGCTCCATCAGTTTTCCATGGTAACCTTTCTTGCACCGAAATTCGTTCACTTTGCATGGCTTCTTAATTTTTTCCATGGCGTTTTCGTAAACACGTTTTTGTTCAGGGTTTTTTCAATCTGAGAGAGTCATACATATTCTTGACAAGCTTCGATGATGCATTAACGGCTCTGGAATATAAACGAGTGACGAGTGTTTTTGATAAAAATGTATATTCCGATAACTCAAAGTGTAAAATTCGATTATCTCCGAACGAACTTTTTATCGGATAGTTGCATTTCAGTTGTATTATTGCTGTTGTTGTAACTTTAGTGTGGTTGTTGCAATTATGTTGTTGGTGGTTGGTGTTATTGTAATTTTGTTATTGTTTTTATATTTTTTGTTGTAACTAAAAAAATATTTTAAAACATTTAAACTATTAGAAACACGCTACAACTATACATATCCCTCGGTAGTGGAATAAAGCCAGGCCGCTAGACTTTTGTCTTATATACTGCCGTGCTAAGCATAACATACTTATCTGACATTCTGAGAGTTCCGAGTTATTTAACATTTTGTGTTATGCAAAAGCGCGCTCACTTATGAATGTTTTTTGAGAAAGATTATGAAGAATTACTTTGTGAAATAGTAACAACAACCCTTAAAAAAATCAGGCGAAAAAGACGCTAAAACAATACAAGGAAAAAAGTGCAAGTGGCGAAGCCACTGCAAATACGAACAACTAAACAAATAAAAAAGATTTGTGTGAACAATTATGTCAGGTTCCAACAGTTTTCATGTGATGCCTATTCTCAAGGGCGCCATCCATGAAACTAAAATACAAATCTATAATGAGGCAGATTTTCGCAAAGTAGTGGATCATTTCGATAAGTGTAAAAAGAGCTATTACACATTCCAGCTCAAAAATAGCAAAGGTCTATCGGTTGTTCTAAGGTGTAGACTCGTTTGTCGAATGTGTCGATGTGAAAGCGGTATTAATTGCATTAAAATTCCAAGTTAGATCTGTGTCTAACATTCTAAATAAGGAAAAATTACCCCAACCTCTTTTCCGCATCGAATTGGAATTCGACCCTAACACCCTGCAAAAAACTGAACCCCACAGCACCACAACAGCAACAATTTTCATACGCAAATGTACTCAAAGGCAATAACCAAGACCCTCCAGTTATTCAGCCCGTCCAACAGAACAAACACTACAGATGTTTATGCAAAACATGTCGCAGTTTATGAACGGCGTGCAAACTACGATGCAGGAGATGATACACAATCAAAACCTAATAAAAATAAGACCCTAATAAAAAATAAGCCATGCATGCGATAAAAATATCCTTCTGGAACGCGAACGGCTTATGCCAACATAAATTGGAACTTATTCAATTCCTCAATTCATTCTGTATAGATGGAATGCTAATTTCTGAGACCCATTTGACCCAAAAACACTTTTTTAATATACCCGGATACAACCCAGCAAATACAGTCTCAAACGTTTGAGAAAAACCCTATTTCTCTAGTCGATAACTAAAGTCATTATCGACTCGTTTTCAAAGGTTAGTTTTCGACTCGATAGCAAAGGTCGTTCTCGAGTAGTTCTCAAAGGTTTGAGAAAACCCCTATTTCTCGAGTCGATAACTAATGTGATTCTCGACTCGTTTTCAAAGGTAACTTCAACAAATAAAAAAGTGAAACGTTAATAATATAATTTTTAAATTATATCTGTATCTTTTATTTTGTTTAGTATGATCTCTACTTATCTTTACTATTTATAAAATTGAAAACGTCAATTTGGTTGTAACGGGTAAGAGCAAAAGCTAGCCAACCGATTTTCATAATTTTTTTTTCGACAGGATACTTTTTTTTTTGATTTTCGAAAGGTAAATATCTTTATTTTCGGTATTAAGTTCTATTTAAAAACTTTGTCCTATGCTTACAGATTTCGTTCGATTTCATTGACAAAGTCTGTGCTTGCAGAACATTATTGTATGTTGCTTTCCACTCTCTTCTGCGTATAGATCGATAAAAACAAAAATACAATTTTGTAATTAATTAATTCACGTTTCTTTCTTTTTATTTGAAGTCGATTTGAGAATTAACGTTTGAAACAGACTCGAGAACTAACCATTTTCTCGAATCGTGAACTAACGTTTGAAACCGACTCGAGAACTAACCCTTTTCTCAAATCGAGAACTAACGTTGGAAACCGACTCGAGAACTAGCTCCCCTTTTTATTGAGAATGCTATGATTCTCGAGTCGGTATCGACTCGGTTTCAAACGTTCGACATTAGAGAAAAACCTTTGATACCGAGTCGTTCTCGAGTCGATATCAAACCTAAATGTTTGCTGGGAAGCTCTATGACACCAAACACCCAGGTGGAAAAGAACGAGGCGGATCAGCGATTTTAATTAGGGACAGAATCAAACACTACGTTCTGCAGGATTTTTGCACCGAATATTTGCAAGCCACCAGTATTTATCTTGATGAGTACATAAAAGGATTGACAATATCGGCAATTTATTGTCCACCCAGATTCAAAATTACTGAACAGCAGTTTCAGACATTTTTTGCGACCCTTGGCCAAAAGTTTCTCGCAGCCGGAGATTACAATGCCAAACACTGGGGCTCTCGACTGGTTTCTCCAAAAGGAAGGTTACTCTGGAATACCACCAGCAGACTCGGCCTTGATATGGTTTCGTCAGGCACGCCAACATACTGACCATCAGACAGACGCAAAATTCCAGACGTTATAGATTTTGCAGTAATCAAGACCCTTAAACGAACTCAACTAACCATTGAGTCTTCAGTGGAACTCTCGTCTGACCACACACCCACTATAATTACAGTAAAATATGTGCCAAATTCAGAAGTCAACCCACCCGACAAACTCACCAGTATGTATACGAATTGGCTTAAATTCAGAAAATATATAAGTTCACACATTACCCTGCATGTGTCACTGAAAACTGAGGAACAACTGAATGCGGCAGTGCGTAACTTTACCCTTCTACTTACAAACGCTGCACTGGCAGCGACCCCAAAAATTAATAACACTACCCAAAGAAAGGAATTTGTACCACAAAATATAGCTGCGCTCTTATCAGAAAAGATATCAATAAGGCGTGATTGGCAAAAGTTCAGATCACCCTATCTGAAACAAAAGCTGACTCGAAAACTATAAAATGAACTGAAGGCAAAAAACGAGAATGATCTGCATCAATTCATGGAAAAGCTTACACCGACGAGCTCAACAAATTACTCACTTTGGCGTGCCACAAAAAATTTAAAACGACCCATAACTGCAGAGTCGCTAATTCGTTTACCCAACGGAGACTGGGCGAGAAGTGATGCCGAAAAAGGTACTGCTTTTGCAAGTCACCTACAACATGTATTTACTCCAAACCAGGGAGCGGAAAAACTCGCCAACGATCGATTCAAAATTCAATCTTCTCGCGATCAATCCATTTTGCGATGATAAATTGACGTGATAAATTCACTAGCGTCTATCCGCGAACGAACACATTTGTACGCTCGCCCGTTAAAAATGTGTATACATGCAACGAGTGGAATTTTTTTGTAAACGCTCGTTTTCTAATGAATTTATCACGTCAATCACGTTATCATTGCAAAATGAATTGATCGCGAGAAGATTGAATTTTGAATCGATCGTGAGCTTATTTTTTAAAGTTCGTGGGTTAAGCGCTGGTGTAAAAAGTGAACAACAATTTAATCGAAAAAGTAAATTTTTAAATTGAAAACCCTTTTCTTGTTATTGTTTAAACTTTTATCCTTAATTTTAAGTAATTTTTTTTTAATATTGATTTTTTTTATTGTTTAACTAAAAACATTTTATTTTATTAATAAAAATAATATTATAAAAACCCTCAAGTGTCGTTATAACTTGCCTGCTTTGAAAACAAGTCGTTGAGGATACAAAATGTTTACTGCAAAAATACGCTCGCGATTAATTCGCGAATAAATCATTACCATACAAATTAACGAATCAACGAGTGAATCAATCGCCGACGCTTGCAGTGAAGATTTTTCGTTCGTGATATATACGAGTTTTTCTTTCGGTTGCGAGCGATCGTAAATGCTTTTGTTCGCTGCGTAACTTTTTCACTCATGAGTTATTGAAAGCAACGAATTATTGGTGCGATTAGTTGTGAGAACTATTATATTTTGATCGTTCTCCACACCCTGCTCCAAACCCCACAACTGCAAATTACCCGTTACCACAGCTCGCAACCAGGCCAAACTATAACCCACTACTCATCAGAAGAAAAGCACTTATGGATGATATTGCCAAGTTGAACCCAAAACAAGTGAGTAAGTTTCAGTCGGGCAAGCTGACTTATGTATACCCTACACCTACTGGGCTATATTGTATCCACCATCTTGAATTTTGAAAATGCGACATCAAATTCGAAATCAGCGACCCCAAAAACCCCCCTACACAAAATTTCATACTGTTTTGATGAAATCTTAAAATGTCGGCCGCCATATTGGTTCCGCCATCTTGAATTTTTAAATTCCAACATCAAATTCGAAATCAGCGACCCCGAAAACCCCACTATACAAAATTTCATACTGTTTTGATGAAATCTTAAAATTTCGGTAAAAACACGATTTTCACTTATATGGGAGGTAGGCGTGGCAGTCGACCGATTCCCATTTTCAATACCAACTCCTTCTAGGGCCTAAAAAGGATAAATCCTAGCTTTCTTCTAGCTCCTGCAATCGTGTTTACAAGAAAATAGGACGGACAGACAGGGAGGTAGGCGTGGCAGTCGACCGAATAAAGGTGAAATACCCAATCACCAATTCGGATTTAGAGAAAAGCACGGCACGATTGAACAGGTTCATCGCATTGTTGAATTGATCAAAAAAACATTCGAGAAAAAGCAATACAGTATTCCTCGACATCACCCAAGCCTTTGATAAGGTATGGCATAGAGGATTGATATCCAAAGTACAGAAACTGTTACCCGCAAGCATGCACATTTTGCTTGACAACTACTTGACCCACAGAAAATTTGTAGTTAAACATAAAAGTTTCGTTTCTTGTAGATTTGATATTCTTGCCGGTGTACCCCAAGGCAGCGTCCTCGGACCCCTACTGTATATACTCTATACAGCTGATATGCCCATTTATGATCAGACCCTCATCTAAACATTTGCCGACGACACTGCAATATTGTGCTCACACTCAGACCCCAAAATGGCATCACAACACGTGCAACAGCATTTAAACACATTGCAAAATTGGTTATCACAGTGGAGAATTAAAGTCAATGAAACTAAAAGCGCACATATAACCTTCACCCTAAGGAAAGACACTTGCCCCACACTTAAAATAAATGATAGTGTTATACCACAATGTACCGAAACTAAATATCTTGGTATGCATCTCGATCGCAGACTCACCTGGAAAAAACACATCGAGTCTAAAATTACACAAGTCAAACTAAAAAAAAACTCGAACTCTCCTACGATGTCAACATCACCTTGATGCCGCCATAACCATCGAGTACTGCATAACGTTGTCCAAATCGATGGATTAGGGCAACAAGCATTTGTTTAAATTGTTAAATGTTAATTAAATTGTTAAATTGCATCGTTAAAAATTATTGTTAGTTCTAAGTATTTAGAAAAATCCAATAAATCAAATGTTAAGTAAAAAAAAAAAAAACTTATGAAAGATTTTTTTAAAGTTTGAGTGGATTTATATATGAATCATGAAGAATTGCATAACACTTACGGAAAGTAGACTTTTGGCAGATCTTATGATAAGTAATTTAAAGAAATTAGCTATGATAAAAATACTCATCTGCATACATAAACCAAGCTGCACTTTATTATTTCATTTACAATTATTTAAGTTAATATATTTAAATAGAAAGTGTAAGTATATAGAAAGTACAGTAAAAAAATAAAGAAAAATGTTCAATATTTTTCTATGAAAAAAACATAAAAAAAGAGTAAAAAACAAGTTTTTTAAAATATAACCCTTTAACCGACTAAAAAGCATAAAATAAATACTTTGTTCCTAATATCATTGCAGATTTTGAAGTCTCCAAAAACCCTTAATTTTAAATCGAAATTGCGGAAATTAATTTAAAGGAAATATATTTTCTGCTTTTTAGTCGGTTTAAGGGTTATATTTTAAAAAAAATTGTTTTTTACTCTTTTTTATTTTTCTCTTTTTTTTTTAAAAAAAAAATTTTTTTCTCGTCCTTTTTTCTTCTTTTTTTTACTCTTTTTCCCGAAAGCGAACCTAGGTAAAAAATTTCAGCCTTGTAGCTCAAAAAATACGAAAGTTAGAACTTTAAATTGGATCCATCCCGCTCCCCTTTACCCCCACACCCCCCTTTCAAAAGGGTATAAAATTTCTTTTTGTCAATAAGAGCCCACCTACCATTGTAGCTTAAAGGAATTGGATGTTATGCCATGTTTAAAAAAAAGGGGTTTGAGCCCCCCACGGCCCCCTACGCCTCTGATGGACCCCAAAATTTAATTGAATGCATTGTCACCGGAGTTCATCAGTGATTCAAATTTCAGCTCTCTAGCTCATGTGGAAGTGTACGAAAAAGCTCGCCGCAGATTTGAGGATATATATATATATCAAAGCTGGGCATTAACTAGTTAATTAGTTAATAGTTAATTAACGAAGTTAAATTTTTGGTTTACTTTTAACGTTTCAGTTAATTTCGAAAACCATTAACTTTTTCATTTAGTTAAGTTAAATTTCTTCGATTAACTAGCATTAGTTAACTTTACAACGAAATATTATTGAATGTAAAAAAAGTAGAAATTAAGAATTTATACTATTTTCGAACTGATATTGACATTGAATTTAAAAATTATTTCACAAAACAATTAAATACACAGGCCGATATAAGTGTTCTATTTTTATGTATGAACTAGCTGTTACATACCCGGCGTTTCACGGGTTGCATAAAATTTTAAAATAAATATATATAGGAATTTTCGACAACTTCAATGGCGCTGTAGTTGATGCTTTATTCCCCCCGTGAAACTTGGTGCCAGTTGTAATCCCACCCGGTAAGAATCACCCAAAAAAAGTCCAAGGACGCACTTGGTGGCAGCTGTAATCCCACCCGGTATGATTCAGCCAAAAAAAAGTCCAAGGACGCACTTGGCGGCAGTTGTAATCCAACCCGGTATGATCCACCCAAAAAATGTCCAAGGACGCTCTTGGTGGCAGTTGTAATCCCACCCGGCATGAGCCACCCAGAAAATGTCCAAGGAAGCACTTGGTGGCAGTTGTAATCCCACCCGGTATGATTCACCCAAAAAATGTGCAAGGGCGCAGTTGGTGGCATGGACCACTTAATATTCGATAGTTACTATGTTACATTTTAATATTATTTTTTGTTGTATGAGAGGTGCCACGCCCCGTTGTCCAAATCCAACCTGTTATGTACTATTGCAAATTCCATTACTAACACAATTTTTCCTTAAAATTTCAATAAAATCAGTAAAGCCGTTTAACCGTGATATGGGGTAGAAAATTGTATGGGCGGTGCCACGCCCCTTGTTCAATTATTCCCATTTTCGACACATAGCTGGGAAAACATACTATACAGCTCCATTCCAAATTTCACTAAAATATATCCAATAGTTGCTTAATTAGCTGGTATTTAAGTTATGTGTTGTGTGGGAGGTGTCACACCCCTTTGTCCAATTATTCCCATATTCGACACATAGCTGGGAAAACATACTGTACAACTCCATGCTAAATTTCATTAAAATATATTCAATCGTTGCTTAGTTAGCTGTTATTTAAATTACGTGTTGTGTGGGCTGTGCCACGCCCCTTGTCCAATTATGCTCATATTTGGCATAAAGCTTGGAAAAGTTATTATGCAACTTCGTGCTAAATTTCGTATTTATTATTCAATATTCAATTCAATTCAATAGTTACTAAATTACCTTGTAGACATATTTTGTGTTGTATGGCAGGTGCCACGCCCCTTTGTCCAATCCCAATCTCAATACCCTATGTTACATGTCGATACCTATAGAATTTATCCTGAAAGTTTCAAGAGAATCGGTACATCCGTTTAGCCGTGATTGAGGGACAAACAGACAGACAGACACACACTCAGTTTTATAATATACTAGCTGGGCCCGGTCCGCTTCGCTGGGCCTAAATAATTTTTTGTTGTTGCATTGTCTGCAATGTAATGGATGAATGGATGAAAGTAATTTTTAAATATATATGTTTAATTGGTGTTTATACTGTGGAGTTAATTTTGTACAATTTTATAGAGAGGAAAATTGATGTAGCGATTGGTATTGAAATAGTTTTTGATAATTGAATGAATGATTCGTATTGTATGTATGTATGTAGCGCAGTAAAGTATGTTTGGAAGATAATTGAAATTAAATTAAATGACATGTGGTATAAGTATTTGAAACAAATGCCGTTAATTCGGCTGGTGCAAACGACTGGATTACGATCTTTGAGCTTTGGTACGTAGCCGAATCCTCGCACAAAATGGCCCGGCAGTGTAAACACTTGAAAACGAACTAATCTGTAGATTCCGATGCTGGTGCGGGAGGGAATATTCAGTCAGTGTAAACGGTTGCACGAACGGAATTTCGTTTACGATTGGAGTTCGCTCCTACGGTCTAAGTGCACCTTCAAATTAAGAAAAAATAAGTACCTTTATCCCTTTTAGACAAAATTAAACCAAAAATTCCCTTATGCAGGGAAATTTTCCTAAAGTTGGCTGCACTGGTTGAGCGCCCCGTCTGTGAGGAGTGTTGCCACATTGAGAGACGTTCTGTTGTGTTTTTGTAAATTTTTCTTGTGGGAAGAAAGTGATTTCTATAACTTGTTGGGACAATTTTGCAGTGCTTATTTCCCGAAAAGGCCAATTGCAGTGTGTGCATTTAAGTCAAGTTTAATTTAATTTTCATTCGCAATGGATGTCTTCTCGTAATATTAATAGCGGTTTGCCTGCATTTAGGTCCCCATAAGCCAACGCGAAATTCCGCAGCCGGTGCGGAACTTGAACATGCGATACTGCGTTTTTTAAAGAAAATTTATAAATGATACACATTTTTAGTTGTAGCTTTGAAATTTTTCACCGCAAACAAATTTTTTTATTCCAATATCTTTGCTGGAAGAATTTTCGAGAAAGTACCGCGGCGGCGGAATTTTGGGTATTTTAAGTTGTAATGAAGTACTGTGTGTAGGGTTACGGTGAAGTGGGCGACTTTCGCAGTGAGCATTTAAGGTCGCCACACATGAATGCAAAATTTTGTTGGTGTCGTGGTACTTTTTCTTGAAAATACGATAGTGCGCTCTAGAATGATATGCATTTGTTTTTGTTTTTGTGAAATTTTTCAGCACGAAAAAATTTGTCCGAGCCGAATATCGCCTTGCAATTTTTGAGCAATTTTTGGGGAATTTCGCGGCAGTGTGTGGGGAGCTTTAAGTTGGGTATAATTTAATTTCCATTCACAATAGACATTTTTCCGTAGTTATTTGGAATGTAAATGGCAAATGCATTTAAGTGGAAATGAAGTACTGTGAAATTTGGCGTAAAATGTGCACTGGGAGATTGGGGCAAATTATGGAATTAAGAATATGTAATACTCAAGGAGAAGCCGTGTTATTTTGAAAAGTTACATGCAATCAAATGGAAATAACCTTAATTATTACTCCCTGCTGCATTTAATGTTGAAAATACATTAAGTTGTTGAAATTTGTGATCGGTACATCGACTTGAAATACTTTAGCAAATCGATTTCATACTTTGAAAGAAACCGAAAGGTAAAAAACCCGCAGATATGGTAACACTGCTTGGGTGGGGAAAAATTAAGTCCTAGGTGGCAACCAAGTTGATTGTTGATCATATGGTATTTGCTTTAAAAGATTCACAAATGTGAGAGAAATACGTATTTTCTAACATGTGGGCGGTAAAAGTGGGCGTGTCAAAACCTAGAACACATATATAAATTTTGGTGAGAATCGGTGCTGTAGTTTTCGCGTCTACTGGTGACAAACATACACGTCTCTTTTATATATATAGATAGATATAGGGATGGACCATTCTAAACACAATGGCGTTCTCAGTCATCACATGAGGTTTACATCGTCAGGACGTTTATACCGTATTTTCCATTTCTCAAATGTCTAAAAATGGCTAAGAACGCCATTGTGTTTAGAATGGCCTGTGACATTTGTCCTTCACCAAACTTCATTCGTTTCATTACTATTATTTAATATTCTAATAAAATTTGTATGCCTTTATTTGATAAAAATTTATTTTAAAGCAAATTTGGATGTAGAAGGCTGAAACCGATCGGAAAATGGGTCTGTGAGTGCAGGCATTTGTATTGAATATAGTTAAAATGTTTTTTAAGGTGCTTTTTGTAAAAAAAAATTTTTCTTTTGAAAATTTAACTATTTAATTTAACTTTTAACGAAGTTCACTTTTTAACGAAATTAACTTTTTAATTTCAACCTAATATGAAATATCAGAACTTAGTGAAATATAGAACAGTAAAATATTAACCCTTAAATTCCCCTTGTATCTTTAAAGATACAACCACTACAAATTTTATTTCTTGGTTAATATTAGTATATAAGCCATAGATATTTAAGTTTTGTGTTCTACATACCCACATTCTTCAATAAAAAATATATATTCCCTCCAAAGGTTTGAATTGTATATGGTATTAAGAAACAAAAAAAAATATAAAAATTTCAAAAACATCAAAAAAATATAAAAATTCTTCTCTAAAATGGCATTGAGAGTGGATATTTGCAAAGAAAAAAATATTTCCATGTGTTTATATGATTTTTGAAGTGATATAATATAGCTTGAACAAATTTCCTTTTACACGAATCACAATATATTGCTTTAATCGGTTGTATCTTTATCAATAAAAATTGGTTTCCTAACGAACACAAAATTTCTAGTAAATATCACACTGCATAAATTTAATTGTTTGTTTTGGTTAATACAAAATGTTATAACGGTAATTCACATATGATTATCAATATCAGTGCTGCCACTTTACAATGATTTCGATGATACCAGAAAGTCAATAAGTTACATGAATACTTATTTATAAATGTGAACTTAGTAAAATTTTATTTTGTTTTTGTTGTATATCTAGTTTTACTTACCAAATGGCTTTTGTCTATAACTAAAGCCTAACTGTTAGTAGCTTTTGATTTTCAGAAAGAAGATAATCAGGCCAAAAAGAAATAAAAATGTAATATATAGTATTACTCAAAAAATATGTAATCGATTACTTGTAATCGTACTCTAAAAATTTTGTAATCAGTTACTTGTAATCGTACTCAAAAAAATTTTGTAATCCATTATTTGTAATCGTACTCAAAAAGGGTTGATTACTTCTAATCGTACTAAAAAAAATTGAAATACGATTACTGTAATCGTACTCAAAAAAGTTTGAGTACCATTACAGTAATCGTACTCGAAATTTTTTGAGTACGATTACAAGTAATCGTACTCAAACTTTTTTAACTACGATTACAAGTAATGGTAATCAAAAATTTTACGATTACAAGTAATCGTACTAAAAATATTTTGAGTACGATTACTTTAAAGTAATCGTACTCATATAATTTTGAGTACGATTACAAAGTAATCGTACTTTTTGTGTAATTGATTACAAAAGTAATCGATACCGCACAGCTCTGAATTGAATTAAAACAGCTTACATCGAACAGATTTAAAAGTTTCAAAAAATCAGTGGAAAAAGTCGTTACATCTATTTGACAAAACAATCTCTCTCAATTTAACGCAAGCCCATTTACTCCGAATTTCTTTTCACAAAACAACTTCCTTCGAAAGAAGTTCTTTTGTCAAATGCGAAATTAAAAATTCACCCAAACAAAATCACTTATCTTGACATAAGCAGCGACCAAAATTAAATTCTTTTTCATTCAAAACTATTTTGACAAAACTTGTTAATTTTGTTTACTATATCGTGAAAAAAATAAATTGGGAAATGTTTGCTTCATACTCGTGCATAATATTAAACCTTAAGGGTGTATTTCGTTATCAGGCCAATCTTTCAAAAGCAATAGCGCTGCTCACAGGTGTGGTAACAACGTCATTGATGACTCTTTTGAAAGTGCACTTAAGAGGGTCTCAAGTTTACAACTTTTATGGTTTCTGAGAAAACTGACCTCAAATATTGGAAAATATGATTTTTTGCAATGCTTTTGAACGCTGCTGCGGCTTTCTGCAGCATTTCTTAATCTTGATGTCGGTCTCAAAAAATTCTATCATCTTTCCCATGTGCACTTAAGAGTGTCCGGTTCCAATCTGTTCAGTGGTTTGGTCAAAAAATGCAATTATGTAGATGCATTTTTTGTGCTAACTTTGGAGGTACATAATTGATACATTTTGCCGTTAAATTATAATCCTGGTATACAGTCCTTAAATCTAACATACCTTTACTATTTATAAAATTGAAAACGCCAATTTGGTTGTAACGGGTAAGAGCAAAAACTAGCCAACCGATGTTCATAATTTTGTTTTTAAAACATCCTATTTGTGCCAAGGAAGAGAATAGGATACTTTTTTTTTTGATTTTCGAAAGGTAAATATCTTAATTTTCGGTATTAAGTTCTATTTCAAAACTTTATCCTATGCTTACAGATTTCGTTCGATTTCATTGACATAGTCTGTGCTTGCAGAACATTATTGTATGTTGCTTTCCTCTCTCTTCTGCTTATAGATCGCTGAAAATGGAGAGTTATTTTTTTTATATGGAGTTTTTGTGCTCTCTCTCTCTCTCTTTTTATTCACCATGATCAGGGAAGATAGATTGTGGGGAATTAACCATAATGCGGGGAATTTCGAGCTCTGTGTACAGGACGGGGAATTTTCCATTTCTCTGCTGTGAATGTCTGTATTTTTTACGTGGGCAACACCACAGGGAAATGTATGGAAAGGTATGGAAAAGTATATATATTCTTGATCAGCATCACCGCCGGAGTCAATTTAGCGATGTCCGTCTGTCTGTCCGCCTGACCGTCTGTCCGTCCGCACGATAGCTGTCGCAGTTTTGGAGATATTGACTTGAAACTTTGGGTACATGTTTTTCTCTTGAATACTGAGATCAAGTTCGAGAAATCGAATAAAAACTGGGCGTGGCTCCCATACGGTGAAAAAAAGGTAAACATTTTTCAAGTCTTTTTTATTGTTGTATTCGATTGGAAATGTTTAGAAACGTATTTTTGACATGGTCCGAGGTTCCGAAGCCACATATATAAGGATCTAAATGGGGTCTTGAGACCAATTTTTTTTTTTGGTGGATTTGATAGGAAATTTTTAGAAATGGATTTTGGACTAGGTCCGGGCTCCAAAACCACCTATAATTGGCTCAAAATAGGGTCTTGAGACCACATTTTATGTTCGAGGTACTTCTTCCTACTGTGTGGGGGTATTTCAGCTTCGGTATAGCCGAAGATAGTCCACTCTCTAGTTTTTTTTTAAATTGAAATTTTTTAATTGATTTGTTTATGGACGATGGACTTGATATGGTTATACTGGTCCATATATCGGGTCTTGTCCAACCTTTGCCTGGACAAATGGGTAGGGAACTTGGAGAAAAAAGTCTTCAATCGAGCCAAATTTCGAAGAGACGATTCCTTGTCTAATCGTTTATTTTCATAATTTATTTTTAACTGAATGAAATGTGATTTCAAATATCACTTGACGTAGCACACAAAAGTTCTTCAAAAGTAGCACATAAAAAGATTGCTACATAAAGTTGGTAGCGCTTCCAGAAAATGACATAATAGCGCTATCAAATTTGTACCATTCAGTGAATAACAGGGTTGGCAACCGAATCGAATAAAGGTTTCGGTTTCACTCCCACTTGGCAATCGGTTTCGCTCTTTGATTTTGAAAAGGTTTCGGTTTAGGTTTTAAAAGGTTTCTAGATGGCCCAATATTAGGAAATTTAATATCAATTCAATATAAATCAAGCTTGCTGAATCTAACTACATTTACTGAATTTCCTTATTTTCAAAACAATTTCTGCTAAAATTTTTATTTTTTTTACCCCCACCTTTGTCACAACGTTTAAAACGTGCATAAGGACGCGTGTACGGTATGGATAAGTTTATATATTCATGAGCAGCATCGAACACCTATTTAGCCATATTCCCGTCTGTCTGTCACGATTGCGGTTGGAATATTTTTTTTTTTGAGACATCAACGTGAAATTTTGGGTTTACGTTTTTTTCTCCGAACTGAGATGAAGTTCGAGAATCAGCTAAATCGTACAAAAAAGGCTGCCATAAAAAACTACGAAAATTTTCCAAGTGTTGTCCTAAACTATATAAAACGCGACAAAATGGGGTCTGTAAGCAAACTTTTTTGTTGAATATTAAAAAAAATATATATTTTCCTACATTTTAAAAATATCTATATATATAAAAGAGATGTGTATGTTTGTCACCAGTGGACGCGAAAACTACAGCACCGATTCTAACCAAAATTTATATGTCTGTTCTAGGGGTCGTGAGTTGTGACATAGGATAGGTTTTGACACGCCCACTTTTACCGCCCACAAGTTAGAAAATACGTATTTCTCTCACATTTGTGAGTCTTTTAAAGCAAATACCATATGATCAACAATCAACTTGGTTGCCACCTAGGACTTAATTTTTCCCCACCCAAGCAGTGTTACCATATCTGCGGGTTAAAAAACCCTTTCGGTTTCTTTCAAAGTATGAAATCGATTTGCTAAAGTATTTCAAGTCGATGTACCGATCACAAATTACAACAACTTCGTGTATTTTCAACATTAAATGCAGCAGGGAGTAATAATTAAGGTTATTTCCATTTGATTGCATGTAACTTTTCAACAATGGAAAAAACCTAAGGCAATGCCAAAATAACGCGGCTTCTCCTTGAGTATTACATATTCGCAATTCCATAATTTGCCCCAATCTCCCAGTGCACATTTTATGCCCACTTTCACAGAACTTCATTTCCACTTAAATGCATTTGCCATTTACATTCCAAATAACTACGGAAAAATGTCTATTGTGAATGGAAATTAAATTATACCTTTAAGGCTCCCACACACTGCCGCGAAATTTCCCCAAAAATTGCTTAAAAATTGCAAGGCGATATTCGGCTCGGACAAATTTTTTCGTGCTGAAAAATTTCACAAAAACAAAAACAAATGCATATCATTCTAGAGCGCACTATCGTATTTTCAAGAAAAAGTACCACGACACCAACGAAATTTTGCATTCATGTGTGGCGACCTTAAATGCTCACTGCGAATGTCGCCCACTTTCACAGTAACCCTACACACAGTACTTCATTACAACTTAAAATACCCAAAAATCCGCCGCCGCGGTACTTTCTCGAAAATTCTTCCAGCAAAGATATTGGAATAAAAAAATTTGTTTGCGCTGAAAAATTTCAAAGCTACAACTAAAAATGTGTATCATTTATAAATTTTCTTTAAAAAAACGCAGTATCGCATATTCAAGCAACATTTTTGTTCAAGTTCCGTACCGGCTGCGGGCTTATGGGGACCTAAATGCAGGCAAACCGCCATTAATATTACGAGAAGACGTCCATTGCGAATGAAAATTAAATTAAACTTGACTTAAATGCACACACTGCAATTGGCCTTTTCGGGAAATAAGCACTGCAAAATTGTCCCAACAAGTTATAGAAATCACTTTCTTCCCACAAGAAAAATTTACAAAAACACAACAGAACGTCTCTCAATGTGGCAACACTCCTCACAGACGGGGCGCTCAACCAGTGCAGCCAACTTTAGGAAAATTTCCCTGCCTTTAGGAAAATTTCCCTGGGAATTTTTGGTTTAATTTTGTCTAAAAGGGATAAAGGTACTTATTATACCCCCACACACACTGTGGCAGGGTATACTCACTTTGTCACAACGTTTGTAACGCCCATAAGGAGGCGTGTCCGGTATGGAAAAGTATATATATTCTTGATCAGCATCACCTCCTGAGTCGATTTAGCGATGTCCGTCTGTCTGTCCGTCTGTCTGTCTGACCGTCTGTCCGTCCGCACGATAGAGGTCGCAGTTTTGGAGATATCGACTTGAAACTTTGGGTACATGTTTTTCTCGTGAATACTGAGATCAAGTTCGAGAATCAGCCAAATCGGACAAAAACTGGGCGTGGCTCCCATACACCGAAAAAGAGGTAAAAATTGTTCAAGTCTTTTTTATTGTTGTATTTGATTGGAAATGTTTAGAAACGTATTTTTGACATGGTCCGAGGTTCCGAAGCCACATATATATGGGTCTGAATGGGGTCTTGAAACTAAAATTTTTTTTTTGGTGGATTTGATTGGAAATTTTTAGAAATGGATTTTGGACATGTTTCGGGCTCCAAAACCACCTATAATTGGGTCAAAATAGGGTCTTGAGACCACATTTTTTTTATATTCGAGGTACTTTTTCCTACAGTGTGGGGGTATTTCAGCTTCGGTATAGCCGAAGATAGTCCACTCTCTAGTTTTTTCTTAATTTGAAGGTGCACTTAGACCGTAGGAGCGAACACAACTTTTGTTGCGAACTCCAATCGTAAACGAAATTCCGTTCGTGCAACCGTTTACACTGACTGAATATTCCCTCCCGCACCAGCAGCGGAATCTACAGATTTGTTCGTTTTCAAGTGTTTACACTGCCGGGCCATTTTGTGCGAGCTTTCGGCTACGTACCAAAGCTCAAAGATCGTAATCCAGTCGTTTGCACCAGCCGAATTAACGGCATTTGTTTCAAATACTTATACCACATGTCATTTAATTTAATTTCAATTATCTTCCAAACATACTTTACTGCGCTACATACATACATACAATACGAATCATTCATTCAATTATCAAAAACTATTTCAATACCAATCGCTACATCAATTTTCCTCTCTATAAAATTGTACAAAATTAACTCCACAGTATAAACACCAATTAAACATATATATTTAAAAATTACTTTCATCCATTCATCCATTACATTGCAGACAATGCAACAACAACAAATTATTTGGGCCCAGCGAAGCGGACCGGGCCCACCTAGTATGAAATAAATAAATGAAATACGATGAATTTGGTTTAGAAAAAAAATTTCAAGTCAATTTTGTGTACGAAAACCTTTTAAAAACCGATAAAAAAACCCAAAACCTTTTCAATTGGTTTTGGTTGAACCCATTCAATCGGTTACGACGAATCGGTTTCGCGGAACAAGTTTACTTTAGGGCCAGGAAACTTTTTGCACTTTTTTATTTGGATTTCTATGTATTTTCACCCCCTAAATCGTAATCCGGAAGAATTTTGTCCCGGACGCTTATAGTTTCCGAGATATTTGCGTTTAAAGTTCCGATTTTTCCCATATAAAATAATCACTTTTTCTTGTTTATGAATTCTTCTTCTTCTTGAAAAAGTCATTCGGAATGAAAGTGGTAGTCGGTGGAAGTATTACGAAACATATGTTCATGTGTTATGGAAGCATAAAGTAAGTACTTATTTTAATAAATTTATGGCAATGAAGTATTTAGTTACTTATTTTAAAGAATTTATGGAAATATAGTTTTTGGAAATAGGCAAATGAATTTAAAGGAGGATTGAAACAATGGATGTTGGTAGATAGAATGTAATAAAGTGGTAGTAATGTTGATGTGTTTGTAATAGTTGCAATGTTTTTAAGGGCTGTTCCAACAACAAGTTACAACAACAAGGTGAGAATAACAAATTACAAAACAACAACAAAATTACTACAATAGCAATAATACAACTGTATTGTTGTAGTTGTGGTGTTGTTGTAGTGTTTGAAAATTGCAAATGACAAAAATTGTGCCTAAAACGAATGAACAAATACATTCAAGGAAGAAGAAGAATTCATTCAATAACGAAGAACTGAATATTTGATATGGGAAAATTCGGAACTTTAAATGCAAATATCTCGGAAACTATAAGCGTCCGGGGCAAAACTCTTCCGGATTTCGATTTAGGACGTGCAAATACATAGGAATAAAAAAAAGTGCAAAAAGTTTCCAGGCCCTAAAGTAAACTTATGCCGAAAGAAGAACCAATTGAACATTTTGTATGTAAAATTTCGGAACTTTAAGAACAAATATCTCGGAAACCAAGAGAGAGCGAGGCAAAACTCTTTCGGATTGTGGTCCATAGTAAACCCATTCTATTGTACATTCAGCATTATAATCACTCAATTATCATACCGCCCTGGCATCCCGCACAATATCCTCAAAATGGTCACCGGGATTCAGAAGAATATACTTCAACGAGCTGCAGGAAGATAGTTCGTGAGCGACAGTTACCAACACCCGTCCATCTTCGGCCCTCTCCGTAAGCGCCTCCAAAAATGCAAGTAAAGATCGGATAGGTACTAGTGAATTTGTTTGAAGTTCTTTGAAATTGATTTCAATCTTTTGCTCATCTGCAACCATTGGCACAATATTGTCATTAGTTTTTCGCCGGTCCAGGTGGTCCGTTTGCATTTGTCGCAAGAGTCCCACTGCGCTGTTTTTAAAAATTATTGACTCGTTTGCCTCTTTCTGTGTAACGATATGTTCGCTGCACTGTGCAAAGGAATGCAGTTTCTGTGCTAAACGGGTACGTTCGCAAAACTCCAGTAGCTGAAAGAGGTCGATGTTGAAGAAGTCGCACTCAGCCGTTAGGTCGTAAGTACGAAACAAGCGTGTTGTGGTGGAGGCAATATTCGAGAGAGGTTGTAGTATTTTAATCAGACTCTTTGCAACAAACACCAGTTGATTTATAAATAACAAATTGTTACTACTGAAAAGATTCAAATAGTGCAACTTGTAGGAATATATCTGTTGCTGTGCTAATTGCAGTTGCGGCAGCGTCAATTCAGTGCTATGTAATTGTGAAATGGTATCTATCAAATTGTGAGCTTCGTCGATGATGATGATAGCACCTTTTATATTAAGACCACTTTGGAGCCGAGTACGTCGATGTAGTAATAGCTGATACGGCATTAGAATTAGTTGAGCGGACATAGTAGATGAGCGGGCGGCATAGTAGGGACAGGCACCAATATTTTGACCTTCTTTCACCAAGTCTTCAATATCAAGCACGCCTGTCAATGCCATATCGCTTAGTTGAGACACCTGCGGCCCTTTGAAATAACATTTTGACGAATTTTTTAAACGTCCCATCTGTGCTTCCTTTTGATTATAGATATCATTGGAGTCGCCTGAAGCTATAGTTGCTGTGGCTTTTTGAGAGTCACGACCGCTGTTGGCAGTATGTATCTGAAAATTAAATACAGTTCTAATTAAATAGCACAAAGGCAACAAATTTTACAGTTAATAGCAGTATAAATAACAGTGATATCAAAAGGGGGGAGTTTGCTTGTTAACATACTAAATTTCAAAATGTATGAAAATTTTAAATTTGGGCCCTATCATGAGTGTCGCTTATACTACGATAAACGACCTGTGTCGTTTTTTTCGATCAAATTTCTATCCATCATCGATGTCGTTTTTTTCAACCCGTGTCGTTTATACTACGCTCATTTATATGGTTCGGATTTTTGTGATCGATCAGATATTTTTCCTGAAAAAAAGTATTTAATGGAAAAATATATTATTTTCGTTACTGATATGTTTGAAAAATCCATTCTCGAATAATGTATTTTCAAGGAAAATTTGGAAACATACATTTCAATAGTATTATTAACATAAAATAAAAAATACAGAACAAATGTTTTTATAACGAAGTAAATACAACAATTCCTCAACGCCAAATTAATGACTACGGTACGAAATGGTAAGGCTTCCTTCGGTTTCGCTGTGATCTTCGAAGAGGAAACGTTGAAGAGCAGCCCCTTTTAGCGTTAGGCACCGAAAAATAATCTGACTCTCTTGGTCGTCGATTTGTACAAGTTATTGGAATAGATTCTGGAACAGACGTTGTCAAAATTTGTTCAACAGGACTCGGTGAGCTCTGTATTACCTGTGGAATAAAATTAAAGCCAAAATTCAGTTTCTCAAAAACACTTGAAGCTAACTGCGACGCATTTAAGTATGTCTGAATATCTTGTACTAAAGGTGTGATGATTATCAACACGAAAACGAAGTTGATTTTGATGCCTTTTTATAATTTGACCGGTTTCAATTTTTACTAAATACATAATTTTTCCAATTGTTTTTTCTATAGTTGCTTTTCTCCATTTATCGCCTTTTGCGAAATTGCGAGAATATAAATTTTCATTAACTTGAAATTTTCCTTCTGATGATTCAAACGGTTTGTTCGATGATGGTTTTAATAGAGATAGCAATGTGCGATGTTGACGGCCATGAAGTAATTCAGCTGGAGTTTTACCGGTTTTATTTGGTGTATGTAGTGAGAGTGGTATGTAGTGAGATAAGCTAATAGAGAATTTTGTATATCTTTACCATCTTGCATTTGTTTCTTGAATGCAACTTTAAAAGTGCGCACAAACTGTTCTGCTTGACCATTCGAAGCAGGGTGAAAAGGAGCAGTAGTAAGAGGTTGTACTCCATGAACTTTGCAAAAAGTTTCAAATTCACCGGAAGTAAACAGAGTTCCATTGTATGTTACTATAACTTCTGGCAAACCTTCCAACGAAAATATGTTTTGTAACGCCTTAATAGTGGAAATACTTGTAGAGTTCGACATTTTAACGACATGTAGAAAACCAGAAAATGAGTCAACGCAAATTAACCACATATAATTCTCAAAAGGGCCAGCGTAATCCAAATGAATTCTTTGCTCTGCCTCCGGCCACGGTGTGAATTGCTTTGGAGGATACGAAGCAAATGTATTGCAAGCTGCACAT
The DNA here is from genome assembly GCA_951394025.1 of Heteromyza rotundicornis. Classification (NCBI taxonomy): domain Eukaryota; kingdom Metazoa; phylum Arthropoda; class Insecta; order Diptera; family Heleomyzidae; genus Heteromyza; species Heteromyza rotundicornis. The sequence goes on from OX596010.1 coordinate 38,424,512, forward strand.
GATGAAACCAAGTTTGTTATAATTTTATCAATTGCAGGACACCAACAATACACCGAGAGAAAAAAACAGTAAAATCAACGAAAAAGTAGGTCAATTTAACAGTTTTCGCGGTTAAAAACCATCCGATAGTCTAAACTGGTAAATTGACAGTTGCTGCGCTGTTGATAACCGCAGCCTAGTGGGAAGATGTCAGACTGCCACCCAAGAGGCCTGGGTTCAAATCCCGGTACAACCGTCGCTAATTTTTTTAAAAATAACTTTTTTTTAATAAAAACAAAATGTTCTCTGTTTTTTTTTTGTCTTAACTCTAAATTTTCTTAACTTTACTTATAAATGTTTTTAAAGTAAGTTACAATTGTCCTTTTGTAGTCGCACTAGACAAGGCTTGAACCTGCGACCTTCTGGTTGATAGTCCGACATCTTATCCATCGCGCCAATGATGCCATTTATGCGCACATGGCAATAAATGAATAACTTAAATGTGCTACACGCAAGATCGGTTCTCTACCAGAGTTGCCATATGAAAGGACTTTCATTGTTTTTCTGGGAATATCCTATCAAAAGATGAAATGGGCAAGGAATTCATGAAAATTTGAGAAAACTTTAATAAATACGAACAATGAACAATCAAAACCAATGAAAGTTTAGTTGTAGTTGAACAAAAAGGAGACAAACTTGCGATAAACCTGGCAACACTGTTTGAACTAAAAGAACAGTAACCTTTTAACAGCCACTGATATACGATTTTATGCTCTTCTATCTGTTAAACTCACTGTTACACACTCTGTGGTTCATAACATCATTTTGATGGTTGTCAAATCTGTTGACATTTGGACTAGTCAATTGAAAGGCCATGTTAGTACCCTCCTGGGTTCAAATCTCGTTGGCTGCAACATTTTTTATTTATTCAATAGAAAAATAGATTGACAGTTTTTTTTAACAGTTCGAGAAGTTGAAAAAAGGTTTAATTCAACAGTAAAACTGGTAAATCAAACAAAAATACTTTAAAACAATAGTTATTCTTTAAAAACAGAATAACAGTGCCCGACTGTCATTTCCAGTGCTGTCTTTTTTCTCGGTGTAGCGTCTAGCTAATAGCTTAGTACCGACAATTCCCCAATGCCCTTCGTGAAGAAGTTTTAGAACTTTATTTTGGAGTTTTGTTGGTACAACAATGCGATCAAAATCGGTTTGCAAAATAAACACTCCTTCGTTGCTTGTAAGATTCAAACGATGACGGAAAAATGGAATTAAGTCTTCATTATATTCCTTCTCAGGCCAACCATTCTGGACGTAGTTTAAAACTTTGCTTACAACTGGATCAGCTCGTGACATACTACCAAGTACATATGCGTCGACTGGAAACATTTGCATGTATTCTACAGCATTCAATTCAAGTACCTGGTAGTATCAAAGCCCAACCACAGAGTATACAGAGGCGACACCAGAGATGATTTTTTTGGTACAATTGTACTTTTTTGGTACAATTTCAAAGACAAAAGTACATTTGTACTACATTGACATTTTTGGTACAATATTTGCGAAGATATCAGATTAATCAAAAATGAATTAAATCCACTTATTTTCCAATTTTATTTCTCAAATTTTTTTGTTGCTTCAGGTTTGTTTGCAGCTCCAAAGTACCTAATTTAAAAAAAAGCTAAGAAATTGATAAGTAAGTTTTCTTACGTAAATTTTCTTTAACTCGTATACACTTCGGTACAATTTTTTGTAACTTTTTTTTACAGAAATGAGAGGGCACAGAGTAACCGAAATTTGGAATTGTTTCCAATTTCTTTAGAAAAGTGGACAAACTTAGAGCACTAACCAAAATAGAAAGCAAAGGTGGATGAAGAACAGCGGCAATGTCCAAAAGCTAAAGCGCAATGCAAAGTTTTGCTTTGTCATCAGCCAATCAATTCTGCCCTAATACAATTTCGCAGCATAAGACCAAATTGACCAAATATTTCTTGAGTCGTTTCTTTAGAGCTGGAGCTTAACGTTGCATTTACGTAATATTAAAAGTAACTTTTAAAAACAAATTTTTTTATTAATTTTTCTTTTGTTATGTATGCTTAAATATATGTAACTTGTTTACGTTTTTGAATGTTAAAAAACTTCCCAAGTAACACAAGCAGTCCGTGGAGCTGACTTGTAGTCCGCAGACAGTGTACATAGACAGATTTTGGTTACATGAGCTGATAAAAAATCTTAGTTTTCAGTCGCTACTATTTCTTGATCACAGCAATTCACTGCCTACAATAAACATACAACCAATGGCTTAAGTAGCGGCTACTTACTTGTTAGTAGTTTTCGCAACTAACTCAAACGAAAAAAGAGACGCATATATCATATAGATTAGCATGAAATATGTTTTCTCTTTCAGTTGCATTACTTTTGATATATGTAGCTCCATTTTGACAGTAAGAGTGATGTTCCATGTACGAATCAAAAGACCACAGTGTTGCAAATACAATTTTAATTTAATTGTGTGTTATTTTTATACCCCCACACTCACTGTAGCAGGGTATACTAACTTTGTCACAACGTTTGTAACGCCCATAAGGAGGCGTGTCCGGTATGGAAAAGTATATATATTCTTGATCAGTATCACCTCCTGAGTCGATTTAGTGATGTCCGTCTGTCTGTCCGTCCGTCCGTCTGTCCGTCTGTCCGTCCGCACGATAGCGGTCGCATTTTTGAAGATATCGACTTGAAACTTTTTTTACATGTTTTTCTCGTGAATACTGAGATCAAGTTCGAGAATCAGCCAAATCGGACAAAAACTGGGCGTGGCTCCCATACACCGAAAAAAAAGGTACAAATTTTTCAAGTCTTTTTTATTGTTGTATTCCATTGGAAATGTTTAGAAACGTATTTTTGACATGGTCCGAGGTTCCGAAGCCACATATATAAGGGTCTAAATGGGGTCCTGAGACAATTTTTTTTTTTTTTTCGTATTTGATTTGAAATTTTTAGAAATGGATTTTGGACATGGTTTGGGCTCCAAAACCACCTATAATTGGCTCAAAATAGGGTCTTGAGACCACATAGGAAGAAGTACCTCGAACATATAAAAATGTGGTCTCAAGACCCTATTTTGAGCCAATTATAGGTGGTTTTGGAGCCCAGACCATGTCCAAAATCCATTTCTAAAAATTTCCAATTAAATCCACAAAAAAAAAAAAATTGGTCTCAAGACCCCATTTAGACCCTTATATATGTGGCTTCGGAACCTCGGACCATGTCAAAAATACGTTTCTAAACATTTCCAATCGAATACAACAATAAAAATTTTTTACCTTTTTTTTCGGTGTATGGGAGCCACGCCCAGTTTTTGTCCGATTTGGCTGATTCTCGAACTTGATCTCAGTATTCACGAGAAAAACATGTAAAAAAAGTTTCAAGTCGATATCTCCAAAACTGCGACCGCTATCGAGCGGACGGACAGACGGACAGACGGACAGACAGACGGACATCGCTAAATCGACTCAGGAGGTGATACTGATCAAGAATATATATACTTTTCCATACCGGACACGCCTCCTTATGGGCGTTACAAACGTTGTGACAAAGTGAGTATACCCTGCCACAGTGAGTGTGGGGGTATAATGAACATCAATTTATTAGGGCATGCGCGAAATGAAAGCAGTTGTGACAAAAAATTTTATTTTTACTCTCACCAAATTTTTTTTTAAAAGCGTTTTTTTAAATGATGTAGTTTTTTTTCTTCTAAAATATTCTACAAAATACATCTTAACCATTTTTTCTCTCCGAACAGTAATTCTTCTTTTAATTTGGATTTTGTAAACTTTTTGTTTGAGATAATCAGAGGAGAGTTTACAAAATTGCAATTATAGGAAAAACTATTGCTCGGAAAAAAAATGGTTAAGAAGTATTTTGTAGAACATTTTCCAAGGAAAAAAACGGCATCATTTAAAAAGATAATAATAGCACTTTTTGTTTTTTAAATTAGTAAGTGTAAAAATAAAATTTTTCGTCGCAACAGTTTGCATTTCGCGCATGCCCTAATAAATTGATGTTCATTTTATACTTTTATGTTTCCTCAGTGAGACTGATATTTCAAATGACTGGATTAAACAAAAAAAACATTGTAGAAATATTATTGTTGTGCAGGGAAAAGTAGGGATTTCTTAAGGCCGATAATTGATTTTTCAGGGCCGATTAGGTATTTTTGAAAAAACGAGGAACATCACTGGTATATATTTTGTTTATCTATAAAATATTTTTCCAAAATATTTGTAAACCTTAATTATGACCAAACTATGATGAATTGCAAACACCAAGAGTTGTTTTTTGCTTCTAAATATTGTGGTCATTAACACAATATTTATGTCATTAATTTCCGAAAAATCACATATTTCAACATAACCAATTTAACCCTCGAAAACGCGGAGTTGCTTAAGATAACTGTCAATGAATCGTTTCCGAGGGGTCTCCCACTTTAAATGAATCGCCCACTTTAAATTTGATACTTAATTTTAAGTATCAAATGTCATATCTATTTGTGGTAAAAACTATGTTGCTCATCGAATGTGTGTACGAATTGACAATTATTTCGCATTCAAAGTCTTATGTTTGTCTATGAAATTAAATTATTCATAGTTGCATATTTTACATCACAACTCTAAAATGGATTCAATCATTAGTTTTCTTTTTCTTACATTCTTTTCATAATATTTATATATTTTTTGTTAATTATATATCCGTTTCACTCGCACATGATAATTATTTTTGACATTTGGTTGTCATTTGTAGTATGCACACAAATCTCACAACTTCGCTAACTCTAGGAGTGCAACACAGAATTGTTGTGACAGCTTTTAATACTACCCTCTAATTACTATTTGCGGACGGTACTCATGTTTATATAGTTGAGAAAATAGTTAACAACCGAATCTCACAACTATTAACCAACAAGCTGTTACTTGGGTTTTCTGTTCATATTCAAAACCATTTTATATTTCAAAATTGGGACATTGATGTGTTGGTACTTTTTCGACAGATTTGGTACTATATTTTTTGCTTTTTTGTACAAAATGGAACAACCCAAATATCATCCCTGGGCGACACTCTCTGTAAATTCCCTAAAATCTAATACAGCGGACCATTTTTTTTTGATTTTTCGTTCTTTGCTTCACACACTGTACGTGAGTTCACCACGAATTATTTCGATTTTTCGTAGGGATGATTCTATTTCGTATGAAAAGTAGTATATAATTGTACGAAATAACATACAATTGTACCGAAATATTTTTATACCCAAAATAGAACTTTTATAATTATTTAAAACAATTCTTATAATAAACAATAATACAAAAATTTAATTTATAAAAATATGGTTAATTTTCTTGAAATTCAACATTTGTATATGGTTTTTCATAAGAATTGTTTTAAGCAAATGTAATAGTTCTATTTGGGCATACAAATATTTCGGTACAATTGTATGTTATTAGTACAATTTTCTACTACTTTTCATAAGATTTCAAAGAAAATTTAACAATATTTTATAAATTCCAAACTAATTTTATTTATTTTAGACGAAAAAGATTTATTGGCGTGGGGGTTTGTTCAAAATCCATATAAAATGGAAAGTTTTGTTTCTTTTTTGTGTTTGAAACTGAAAATTTTTTGTAATTGAAGCTATTATTGAATATGGCGAGCCTTATCCGCATAACGTAAGCATATTTTAAAATTATTAAAATAAAGCAATACGTATTCATGCTAAACATTAAAGCTGAAATTATATTGGCTCCAAAGATATAGAGGCTGAAATTTTATCGAAAGCGAAAGTTAACTTAAAGATTTTATAAGGAAACAAGATTTCTTTGTTTTTTTAAATTACATTTTGAGCTAAAAATATTCTTTCTGCGTGGAGAATTGATAAAATTTCTTGGGGTGTTTATAAATATTGGAAAAGAAAAGATGGTTTTTTCATTATTATAAGATATATTCAGAAAAATTTATTGGCGCATTGTTATAGTCAAAGATAGTTGTTACTAAACCTTAGTAACAACTTAGTAGCTGTCAGTAGAGTACTTAAGTTAAGTTGGAACTTAATTTGGATAAGAATATGGGCCATTGTACTAGGTATTTAATTATTAAATTTTGAAAGTAGCAAAATTGTACCAAAAATGTCTCAGTAGTAGGAAAGTAAAAAAGTACAATTGTACGGAAAAAATCATCCCTGATGCGAAGAAGTAAGAGAATATGAATAAAAAAGTGTAATAAATGTGGTGAAAAAGTGAAAAAGTAAAAAATGTAAACAATTCCTATAAATTTCTTTAATAATTTGGAAATTATATCTTTTTTTATATTAAATTTGAAAAAAAATTCGCGCGGTTGAGAATTAAACCATCATTCATCATTTGGAGAATTGTTTATGTTTTGAGGGTGCAATGGTGACTGCAAATTATGGTGATGAGAAAATGGGTGTTACATTGGAGGATTTGGCCAGAATGTAAATGCTGATGGATTTGGAGAATGCAACAAAGATGAGATTGACAATGCGGTGGACAATAAAGGAAACCGCATATCTTTCAGTTTTGGCAAATGCTATGTGCTATTGCCACTTAATTTGAAAGCCACGGTGGCACTGCTGGAGAAATTAGCAATTTCTGGCGGTGACAGAAGGAGGAAGTTCTCAGATTATGTCCCATTTTTAAATCAGGAGACCAGGCCAAAGGTATACAAAAGCTATAAAGTTCATAAGCAGGTAAACTAAAACTACATAAACAATAAAATGTTTTATTATTTTCAATTGTATTAAATTCCAGCGACAATTGTGAATACATAATTTTTCTTAGATAATACTCAAAGTACCACGACTCGTCCCTGATGACGTATTGGTTACCTTCCCTTTTCCACGATGAATCAGTGTCAATTTCGTGACGTGCCTGCGGACTCTGGTCGCACAAGCCAATTTTTGGAGAACCGCGCAATTAGAAAATCACCATCATTGAAGAATTCTCCCAGAGTATACGCGTATTAGCATCGACATGCATATTTAATTGAGAATTCTAAATAAGTTTGTAAAATTTTTAGTTACAATTTATAAAAAATTTTAAATGTAATTATTTTTAAACAGCAAAATTCAAAATAAATGTATGTTAGAAATCTCACGAAATCTTATTTTTATTTTGCGATTGAATTGTTTTATGATGATAAGTGTTGTTGCAAGTTCCCCACCAAACAACTCTACTTAGATGCGGTTGTTTCACAGACACAAAATTACATTCCCAGCATTGTCCTGATCGGAAGATAACCACCTGTGGCTAAGGGGAAGAGCTCCTGCTCCTGGTATACAGATGCGACACTCCCCAGCCTATAATTGAACCAACTTTTTACGAAGATCGTATTTTACGAACTTTTCTCGATCAAAAATATTCGAGAAATGTCCGACATTCACTCGTATATTACGATAGTCGTAATTTTATCGATAAAATATTGTTTACGACTTCGTAATCGAAATCGTTAACGACTTAGTTAAAGAATTCTTTAACGATTTCGTTCACGAGTAAATTAACGAACGAAATTATCGTTTTGAAAAACTATTTTTGGATCCAATGGTTTTCAAAATGTTAGAAAAAAGATGTAGAACGATTTCTCAGCAAGATAATTTCTATTTTTAGAATCAGTGTTTTTCAAACTGTTAGGAAAACAATTTTAAAATGTTTGTTAAGTTATACTTTTAAGCGCTAAGCGCTCGGCACATACTTTAAAATCCGGAGGACGTGAGTTCAATCCCGGGTCCGACTCTGTGAAAAAGTTATTACAAATTATTCTAAAAAAAAGTCGGCAAATAAAAATAAAGTTTCAACCGTTCGACATTAGAGAAAAACCTTTGATACCGAGTTTACTACTACTACTACTGCACACAGACTTCAGCGTTGGTCCACAGAGTACCCAGCCAATAATTTTATAGTTAAAGAGCTCGTAAACGAAGATTTTTTCGATCGAAAAGCGGATAAAACAATCGTAGGCGACACACGATAACGATGCGTATACGAGTCCGACTTCGTTCTTAATTTTGCATCGAAACGAGTTATCGTTAGCGAACAAAAAAGAGCTTGTTAACGAATTCGTTAACGATCTCGTAAACGATCATCATTAGCGTAAACGAGAATCATAGCTTTCTCAATAAAAAGGGGAGTTAGTTCTCGAGTCGAGAAAAGGGTTAGTTTTCGAGTCGGTTTCAAACGTTAGTTCTCGATTCGAGAAAAGGGTTAGTTCTCGAGTCGTTTTCAAACGTTAGTTCTCAAATCGACTTCAAATAAAAAGACACCTTAGTTATCGACTCGAGAAATAAGGTTTTTCTAAAACCTTTGAGAACGACTCGAGAACGACCTTTGCTATCGAGTCGAGAACTAACCTTTGAAAACGTGTCGAGAATCACATTAGTTATCGACTCGAGAAATAGGGTTTTTCTCAAACGTTTGAGGCTGTGTTTGCTGGGATTTATCCCCTTTTCTGGATTACAAATTGAGACTAAAGGCTTATGATCTGTAACTAACTTGAATCTTCGACAATATATATAATCGTGACACTTGCGAACTCCAAATACAATGGAAAGAGCTTCTTTCTCAATTTGGCTATAATTATTTTGTGCTTCGGTTAACGTTTTTGAAGCGTGTGCTATTGGGCTTTTGGAACCATCTGGGTAAAGGTGTGAGATAGCAGCACCTATACCATACGATGATGCATCTGTTGCTAGAATGATTGGAAGTGAATCATAAAAATGTACAAGACTTGTCATTTCAATAATTTGATTTTTTAGTTCTTGATAAGCGTTCTCTTGTTCAACATTCCAAACAAACTTCTGATTCTTCTTACGTAGTAAATTAAGAGGAACGCAAACCGTTGAGTAATCCGTTGACTTTCAATTTTTGAAATAATAATTTAAGATTCTCCAGATGCCCTTCATCTGATTCGTCCGTGCAAATAATGTCATCTAAATAATTGACACAACCGGGAATACCGCTGATGATTTGCTCAATCAATCGTTGATAAATTGCAGGCGCACTTGTAACACCGAATGGCAACCGTTGGTATTGAAAAAGTCCAAGAGGAGTGTTTACGACAACTACACTTTTGATTCTTCATCCAATTCAATTTGTAAATACGCATCAGATAAATCTATCTTCGAAAAATGCTTCCCATTTTTGAGCTTGTGATACAGGTCTCTAACTCGCGGAATTGGATACTGCTCCACGTCCATTTGAGGGTTGATTGTGACTTTAAAATCACAACAGAATCTAATTTTGTTTTTTGGTTTAGGAACAATCACGAGTATCACGAGAAGCCCATTGGCTATATTTAAGTGGCTTCCAAATGCCTAATTCGGTTAAACGCTCAGCTTCTTGCTCGAAACTATCGTGTAAAGCGTATGGGATTGACCTAGGTTTGAAAAACTTTGGTCTAGCGTATTTTTTTCATAAAAATTTTAGCTTTTAATTAGGTGCAACAACCTATCTCCTTCTTGAAAATTTTATTATATTCGTCGCAAAGCGACTTAACTTCAACGTGCTCACTAATTCGAAAAACTTTAATAGATTTGTATTCGTCATACCAGTTCAATCCAAAAATATTGGTACAAGATTCAGAATTAGCAACGATAAGCTCCAGATTCTTTACTTCATCATCTATCTTAACCTTCGCATGTATTGCACCCAAAACCCCCCTCCCCCCGAAATGGCTGACCTTAAAAAAAATGCATGGAGAAAAAACAAAATATATTTTGATATATTTTCCCAGCGGCTCGAACAAAAAAGATTCTTCGAATCGTTGCTCCCATCTGTTATTTATCTACCTTCCAAATTTCTATGAAATCGGAGAGGTAGAGTGATTTGATATAGATATCTTAAATTTGGTAAAATAATCTTAAAAATTGAACTATTAGAAAAGTTTATATGAACCTGTCGAGAAAGAAATTTTGATGAAAAATTGTTTTTAAATCATTTTACATAAGAAATTAGAGTTGGTTATCAGATTTTTTTTGGCTATCAGGTAGTGTTACTTTTTTGTATTTTTTCGGTAAATTTTTCTCTCGTCGCCAAATGATATGTTTGAAAATCCATTCTCGAATAATGTATTTTCAAGGAATATTTGGAAACATACATTTCAATAGTATTATTAACATAAAATACAAAGTACAGAACAAGTGTTTTTATAACGAAGGAAATACAACAATTACAAATTTTCATGAAGGATGAAAGTAAGATAATTAATCTCTGCCGACGACTTTTTACAATCTAATTTGTTGATTACATACATGTATGTAGTTAATTATTACTAATGAAGCTTCGAACAAGTAAGAAAGTATTTATTGGAAATGAAATACTTTCTTTCACTATCATTTAACTGATAGGCACGTACTATTTCATATCAACGCATTTTTAGTTGCAAAAAATTGTGGAAATGGTTTTTTCAATATCCGTAGTTAAGCGCTTATATTTAGGCATTTTCAAAATTTGCGAAGAAATTATGTGAGACGGTGTGAAAAAAAAAATAAATGCAATTTAGCTGGTATCGACTGCAACCACATACATATTGGGCAGTTAGTAATAAACAGTCCTTTTTCACTGATGGCGTCGCAAGAACAATGGAAAATTGTATGTCAGCATGCTTCTGTTATTTCAACCCTTTTGTGCGTAAGTGTTTTGGCGCATAGGCGACAATAAAGGAACGAAAACGAAGATCAATTTGGCTACGAGCGAGTTAAAGAATGCGTTGGAGTCAATTACCCAAAAAAGACCGGTTCTGGGACCGGTGAAAAGAGGACTTGTACAGAGTCATGCACAATAGTCTACAAACGGTGGCAGTTCGACCCGAGCTCAACTGTTTCTGTAGATTTTTTTCGGTTTTAAAAACGAATTCCAATTATATCACTCCATTTATTTTGTTGGCCGTTCGTGATTTTCATTTAGTATCTGCTGATCGCTCTTAGAATTCGGTCATTAAATATTGTAAAAAGTTGTGTACTTGTGATACAAAAATATAAAAACTGAATGTTTGCTTAAATTCATGTATGAAGTACATACATTGAAAAGCAAAGATTTCTGTTTTGGCATTCGAGTATTAAAATCAGTGTGGTCAAAGAGAGAAGTGCATAGCAGGGTATATAAATGTATTTTGTGGAGAATGGTTTTTATATTTGTTTTTTTACAATTTTACATTTTTCCATATTTTTATTTTTTTAGATTTTCTTTTATTACTTTTTTTAAATTTTTATTACAGATTTAAAATTTTTATTTTGTAATTTTTACTTAAAAATTAAATTTTTTTTCTTTTACAGTTTTAAATGTTTACAGTTTCATATTTTTGTACAAATTTTTATTTTCAGTTAGTACATTCGAAATCAATAGTCGTGTTTTGGTTGCAAATTGCAAACAAATAAAAAAATAAGCGACAAGTTTCGACAAGATTGCGATTGCAACCAAAACACAACCAATTAATGCATTGAAATAAGGTGAAATTATGGCAATTGACCCCCAGTGCAGTCTTTAATAAGTTCCCTTAGGACAGTCCTGGGACAAACCCCAAGTGCTTAATGGTGGCAATTGCCCTTTGCCAAGTTCCCTTAGGACAGTCCCTAGGACAGTCCTAAAGTGCCTATATGGTGGCAAATTACCCCCTAAATCACCTTCGCGGTAAAGGTATCAATGTCGTCGCGTATGCCGATGATGTAGTTATCTTAGTATCGGGAAAATTCTTGAACGTAATGAGTGAGTTGCTTGAAAATGCACTCACAGACATGTGTAATTGGGCCCTCGCTAAGGGCCTTAATATAAACTCGGAAAAAAACGGATTTAGTTCTATTTACTAGGAAATACAAAGTTCCTCCATTTAGAGAAACAAAAATCAATAACGAAATTTTACCTATAGCTCAACAGGCAAAATCCATTGGTGTAATTCTTGATAGGAAATTGTCTTGGCAAACAAATGTCGAGGAACGCGTTAAAAAGGCGAATAATGTCTATTATGCATGCAAAAAAATGTTCAACTAAGATTTTATCGAACGGACGCGTTTTAATCGGTCCCGCAGAAATAATAAATAACATTGTGAAACAATAACAAAACCCTCCAAAAATTACGCGAAATAGACGCTAAAACAATTTCAAGAAAAAGAGTGCAAGTGGCGTTTCAAAGCCACTGCATATAAAGCAAACAAATAAAAAAGATTTGTGTGAAAAATTATGCCAGTGAATCATTCTCCCCAAAAAACAAGGGGCAAATTCACAAATAAAAGCTTTTGCCATGCAACCAACAGGTGCGAGCAGTGCGAATGCATCGCAACCTGTCATTGTTACCCTCCCCGCCATGAATAGTGCAGAACAACTATAACAAAGAATCGATCTGCAGAGGTACTCTTTGCTAACTCTCCCGCATCGCCATCGGGCTGTCTCTCATGGAGCAAGCAGTGTCAAACTCCAACACCCTACACCCAGCAGGCAGCTAATATGACGGCGTTTTTAGCATCACAAACAAATTTGGCAAGTACAATTACTACTAATACTCTTAGGCCAGACACTGTTAAGATATTCACTGAAAATAAAGACCCTGCAAATAAGTTCTTTGAGAACAAAAACCCTTTGTATAAGCCTCAGTCGGCAAATACGAGTAATGCAATTGGCGCAAATACTACAGAGAAAAACACTCCACGTGCGGCAGTGCAGACTGGCATGCACCGCTACCTGCAAAAGCCAGACCCTACATTGCAAAAGCGCAAAACGACCCCTCCCAAAAATACGAATACGCCTAAGGTTTTAAAGACAAAGCCGAGTATACAGCCCATAAATCTTGGGCAAAATAGATACTCCCTATTATATGAAGAGGATAATTCAGACCCTAGACCCAAGACGTCAAAGCCGCCACCAATTTATCTCAGAGAAAAAAACTCGAATTCCCTTGTGACTCTGATAACACAAATTGTAGGTGCCAATAGATTTCATGTGATGGCTATTCTCAAGGGCGCCATCCATGAAACAAAAATACAAATTTATAATGAGGCAGATTTTCGCAAAATTGTGGATCATTTCGATAAGTGTAAAAAGAGCTATTACACATACCAGCTCAAAAGTAGCAAAGGTCTATCGGTTGTTCTAAGAGGTGTAGACTCGTTTGTCGAATGTGGCGATGTAAAAGATGCATTAATTGCATTAAAATTCCATGTTAGATCTGTGTCTAACATTCTAAACAAGGAAAAATTACCCCAACCACTTTTCCGCATTGAACTGGAATTTGACCCTAAGACTCTGCAAAAAAGTGAAACCCACCCTATATACAATTTGCGATATTTACTACACCGTAGAGTCAGTGTTGAGGAGCCGCATAAACGTCGTGGCCCAATACAATGCCAAAACTGCCAAGAATTTGGTCATTCGAAAAAATATTGTACACTTCCCAGTGTTTGTGTTATTTGTGGTGACCTTCACCAGACCCAATTGTGTCCAAAATCGAGAGAAGACGTAAATGTTAGACATTGCAGTAACTGCGATGGAAATCACACTGCCAACTACAGAGGGTGTTCAGTCTACAAAACCCTTAAAAATAAGGTTATTACCGAACCGAAGCCCTTAAGCGCAACAGCTACAAAGAGGTCAAACCCTACTCCAGCCAATTTTGCGCAGATGAAATCATACCCACCACCCCCAAGGAAATGGTGCTAACGCCGCATCACAACAACAACAATTTTCATACGCTAATGTACTCAAAGGATATACCCAAGACTCTCCAGTTATTCAATTGGCCCAACAGAACATTGGCCTTGAACAAACACTACAGATGTTTATGCAAAACATGTCGCAGTTTATGAACGGCATGCAAACTATGATGCAGGAAATGATACACAATCAAAACCTGCTAATCCAGACCCTTTTAAAAAATAAGCCATGAATGCGATAAAAATATCCTTCTGGAACGCGAACGGCTTATGCCAACATAAATTGGAACTCATTCAATTCCTCAATTCATTCTGTATAGATGTAATGCTAATTTCAGAGACTCATTTGACCCAAAAACACTTTTTTAACATACCTGGATACAAGTTGTATGACACTAAACACCCAGGTGGTAAAGCACGAGGTGGATCAGCGATTCTAATTAAGGACAGAATCAAACACTATGTTTTACAGGAATTTTGCACCGAGTACTTGCAAGCCACCAGTATTTGTCTTGATGAGTACATAAAAGGATTGACAATATCTGCAATATACTGTCCACCCAGCTCCAAAATAACTGAACAGCAATTTCAGACATTTTTTGCAACCCTTGGCCCAAAATTGCTCGTAGCTGGAGATTTTAATGCCAAACACACTTATTGGGGCTCTCGTCTGATTTCACCCAAAGGAAGACTACTATGGAATACTACCAGCAAACTCGGCCTTGATGTGGTTTCGTCAGGCACGCCAACATACTGGCCATCGGACAGACGCAAAATTCCAGATGTTATTGATTTTGCAGTAATCAAGACCCTTAAACGAACTCAACTAACCATTGAGTCTTCAGTGGAACTCTCATCTGATCACACACCCACTATTATCACAGTAAAATATGAGCCAAATTCAGAAGTCAACCCACCCGACAAACTTACCAGTATCCATACGAATTGGCTTAAATTCAGAAAATATATAAGTTCACACATTACCCTACATGTGTCACTGAAAACTGAGGAGCAACTGAATGTGGCAGTGCGTAACTTTACCCTTCTGCTTACAAACGCCGCACTGGCAGCGACCCCAAAAATCAATAACACTACCCAAAAAAAGGAATTTGTGCCACAAAATATAGCTGCGCTCTTAACAGAAAAGAGATCAATAAGGCGTGATTGGCAAAAGTTCAGATCACCCTATTTGAAAAAAAGCTGACCCTCATTACACGAAAACTACAAAATGAACTGAGGGCGAAAAACGAGAATGATCTGCATCAATTCATGGAAAAGCTTACGCCGACGAGCTCAACAAATTACTCACTTTGGCGTGCCACAAAAAATTTAAAACGACCCATTATTGCAGAATCGCCAATTCGTTTACCCAACGGAGACTGGGCGAGAAGTGATGCCGAAAAAGGTACTGCTTTTGCAAGTCACCTACAAAATGTATTTACTCCCAACCCCCCAAATGCAAATTACCCGTTACCACAGCTCGCAACCAGGCCAAACTATAACCCACTACTCATCAGAAGAAAAGCACTTATGGACGATATTGCCAAGTTGAACCCAAAAAAAGCTCCAGGACATGACTTAATAACGGCTAAAATGGTGAAAGAGCTGCCATCAATTGCTGTTAGTCACTTATTGCATATATATAATGCTATATTAAGAAAAGACCCTACAAACGTGAGTTCATATCGCCCAATAAGCTTACTCTCTACCCTATCAAAACTTTTTGAGAAAATTCTGATAAAAATGATGTTACCCACAATACTCGCTAAAGGTGAAATACCCAATCACCAATTCGGATTTAGAGAAAAACATGGCACAATTGAATCGCATTGTTGAATTGATCAAAAAAACGTTCGAGAAAAAGCAATACTGCTCAGCAGTATTCCTCGACATCACCCAAGCCTTTGATAAGGTATGGCATAGAGGATTGATATCCAAACTACAGAAACTATTACCCGCAAGCATGCACGTTTTGCTTGACAACTACTTGACCCACAGAAAATTTGTAGTTAAACATAAAAGTTTCGTTTCTAGTAGATTTGATATTCTTGCCGGTGTACCCCAAGGCAGCGTCCTCGGACCCCTCCTGTATATACTCTATACAGCTGATATGCCCATTTATGATCAGACCCTCATCGCAACATTTGCCGACGACACCGCAATATTGTGTTCGCACTCAGACGCTAAAATGGCATCACAACACGTGCAACAACATTTGAACACTTTTCAGAATTGGCTATCAAAGTGGAGAATTAGAGTCAACGAGTCTAAGAGTGCACATATAACCTTCACCCTAAGGAAAGACACTTGCTCCATGCTTACAATAAATAATAGTGAAATACCACAATGTACTGAAACCAAATATCTTGGTATGCATCTCGATCGCAGACTCACATGAAAAAGCACATCGCAGCTAAAATTACACAAATAAAATTAAAAAAACTCGAATTAAATTGGCTCCTCTCGAAGCAATCAAAACTCAACACCACATATAAAATCCTGTTATACAAAAGTATAATTAAACCCATATGGTCATATGGGATCGAGCTCTGGGGAACAGCATCTCCATCAAATATTGAGAAACTGCAAAGGATGCAGTCAAAAATTCTGCGACAAATACTTGGAGCGCCATGGTTTATAAAAAATGAACACATCCACAGAGATTTACAAATATCGAAAATATCTGATGAGATACCGAAACGTAATACAAAGTATGCAGATAAGCTAAAATATCCAATCCGAAAGTCTTTGAATAGATAGTTCAGGGACACCCTCGTCGATGCAGCCGTTCGTCTATGCCGACATCCTGTATATGCCGACATTCAGTCAACGCCTTCATCGCCTTGATACATACATTAAGTTGTCCAAATCAGTGGATAAGGTCAACTAGTACTATGATAAATCTGTTAAGTAATGTCTAATTATTTTGTTCAAAGTTATTGTTAGTTCTAATTTTTTTATTTTAGAAGATTCAATAAATAAATTTTATGTAGTTAAAAAAAAAAAACAAAATTTCCATTGGATATACACCTCAATAGTAAGACCAATTTTACTGTATGGGGTGTTGGTCTTGTGGACGGCCCTCGAAATAAGAACAACAGCAAAGAAACTGGAGAAACTCCAGCGACAAGTGTGCGTTGGTATAGTGGGAGCACTCAAAACAACATCTACAGAGTCGCTTAATGTGATACTGCACTTAATACCAATAGATCTTTCTGCCAAAGGAGTAGTCCAAAAACAGCTTTACAGCTTAAAGAATCAAATTGTTTTCGGTACAGGCCCAAAGGACATAGTAACTTAGATAATACCCCTGTCTATTACTACTGATACCATATCTCCAAAAACACACCTTAACAGGAATTTTTCTATTCAAATTCCCTCAAGAGAATATTGGTCATCCAGGCAAGGTGACTCAATAAACGCACTTCATATATATACCGACGGCTCCAAACAAGAAGGGGGGTAGGGGCAGGTTTTTATGTCAATAATCTCAAGTTTAGTAAATCATTTAAACTACCTACTGATTGCAGTATATTCCAGACGGAGATAGTAGCAATCCAAAAAGCTATTGAGAACTTTATAGGCACGACTTTCAATAAAGAGATCTATATCTATGTAGACAGCCAAGCCGCTCTTAAAGCGCTTAAAAATGTAACAATAAAATCCACAACAGTTGAACGCTGCTACGAGGTACTCGAGGGTCTTAGCGCAAACAACAAAGTTAATCTAGTGTGGTTTCCGGGACCCTGTTATATAAAAGGGAATGAAAGGGCGATGAGCTGGCGAAGGAGGGAGTGAAATTAGACACTACACCTTTATTGGTCCCTGTACCTAAACAATACCACTATATGAAACAAGACAAGAAAACTCTTTTAATCTCACAAAACAGATGGACAAATATAAGTCACAGTCACATTAGCAAGGTTTTCTGGCCAAAATACAGTAAACATCAATCCAACTACATATTATCCCTCAACCGAGACGAATGCAGACTGACGGTGGGTGTTGTGACCGGACACTGTCTTATAGGACATCAAGCTATTAGGATGGGTCTGGTGTCCAACAACTGGTGTGGGAACTGTAACGAACCTGATGAGTAAGAAACACTTGAACACTTGCTCTGCCAATGCCCTGCGCTGGCCAGATGCAGACTAAAATTCTAGGAGGTGCCTTCTTTAACTCATTAACGGAGGTATCCAAACTAAAAATCTCGCAATTGAAGCACTTCGGGTTGCAGACGAAAACTTTCGGATTGGATGATGATCACGAAGGAAGGACTGTAAACTTTGAGTGAACGGACAGTCATGGTAACACTACACCGAGAGAAAAAAAACTGTATAATCAACGAAAAAGTAGGTAAATTTAACAGTTTTCGCGGTTAAAAACCATCCGATAGTCAAACCTGTTAAATTGACAGTTGATCCGCTGTTGATAACCGTAGCCTAGTGGGAAGATGTCCGACTGCCACCCGGGAACTCCGGGTTCAAATCCCAGTACGGCCATCGCTTTTTTTTTAATTTAAAAAAAAAGAAGAATTTTCACTGTAATTTTTATTTTTTTTCTTTAAATTTTTCTTTCAGTTCCATAAGTTTCACTTTTATGAACGTTTCTTCTCAACTCCAAAATCGCCCTGGTCAAGGCTTGAACCTGCGTGCTTCTGGTTGATAGTCCGACATCTTATCCATCGCGCCAATGATGCCATTCATGCGGGCATGGCAATAAATTAATAACTTAAATCTGTTGAACAGGTTCTGTTCTCTACTATCAGAGTAACCAGAGTTGCCAGCTGAAGGAACTTTCCTTGGTTTCCCGGGAAATATCCCATCAAAATGAGAAATGGGCAAGGAATTCATGAAAATGTGGAAAAACTTTAATAAATACATACATAAGTAAAACCGGGAATATGGTTTAGTTGCAGTTTAACAAAATGGAGACGAATTTACCGAAAACCTGGCAACACTGTTTGTATCAGAAGAACAGAAAACCTATCTCCTATCTGTTAAACTGTCTGTTACACACTCTGCGGTTCATAACATCATTTTGATGGTTTTTAAATCTGTTGACATTTGGACTAGTTGGTTGAAAGGCCATGTTACTACCCGGGATGCCTGGGTTCAAATCTCGCTGACTGCTAATTTTTTTATTTTTTCAATAGTGTTCTGAATTGACAGTTTTTTTTAACAGTTCGAGAAGTTGGAAAAAAGTTTAATTCTACAGCAAAAACTGTTAAATCAAACAAAATTACTTTAAAACAACAGTTATTCTGTTGAAAACATAATAACAGTGAACGACTGTCATTTCTACTGCTATCTTTTTTCTCGGTGTATAAGGGTTATAATAAACTAGAGAGTGGACTATCTTCGGCTATACCGAAGTTGAAATACCCCCACACAGTAGGAAGAAGTACCTCG
Source organism: Heteromyza rotundicornis (assembly GCA_951394025.1). Classification (NCBI taxonomy): domain Eukaryota; kingdom Metazoa; phylum Arthropoda; class Insecta; order Diptera; family Heleomyzidae; genus Heteromyza; species Heteromyza rotundicornis. The sequence continues at coordinate 38,443,604 of OX596010.1, forward strand.
AACATATAAAAATGTGGTCTCAAGACCCTATTTTGAGCCAATTATAGGTGGTTTTGGAGCCCGGACCATGTCCAAAATCCATTTCTAAAAATATCCAACTAAATCCACAAAAAAAAAAAATTGGTCTCAAGACCCCATTTAGACCATTATATATGTGGCTTCGGAACCTCGGACCATGTCAAAAATACGTTTCTAAACATTTCCAATCGAATACAACAATAAAAAATGTTTACCTTTTTTTACGGTGTATGGGAGCCACGCCCAGTTTTTGTCCGATTTGGCTGATTCTCGAACTTGATCTCAGTATTCACGATAAAAACATGTACCCAAAGTTTCAAGTCGATATCTCCAAACGGACATCGCTAAATCGACTCAGGAGGTGATACTGATCAAGAATATATATACTTTTCCATACCGGACACGCCTCCTTATGGGCGTTACAAACGTTGTGACAAAGTGAGTATACCCTGCCACAGTGAGTGTGGGGGTATAATTAATTGAACATTTTTTAAAACTCCCTAAGTACCCACGTATACGCCGATTCAATTTGAAACTCCAAAGCAGTGTTGCAAGAGACTTATCTTCAAAAATCCCACTCTCATCTTCAAAACGCCCTTTTTATCCCATTTTAAGAATGAACTAGAGAGTGGACTATCTTCGGCTATATCGAAGTTGAAATACCCCCACACAGTAGAAAGAAGTACCTCGAACATAAAAAAATGTGGTCTCAAGACCCTATTTGCAGCCAATTATAGGTGGTTTTGGAGCCCAAACCATGTCCAATATCCATTTCTAAAAATTTCCAATCAAATACGAAAAAAAAAAAAAAATTGGTCTCAGGACCCCATTTAGACCCTTATATATGTGGCTTCGGAACCTCGGACCATGTCAAAAATACGTTTCTAAACATTTCCAATGGAATACAACAATAAAAAAGACTTGAAAAATTTTTACCTTTTTTTTCGGTGTATGGGAGCCACGCCCAGTTTTTGTCCGATTTGGCTGATTCTGGAACTTGATCTCAGTATTCACGAGAAAAACATGTAAAAAAAGTTTCAAGTCGATATCTCCAAAACTGCGACCGCTATCGTGCGGACGGACAGACGGACGGACAGACAGACGGACATCGCTAAATCGACTCAGGAGGTGATACTGATCAAGAATATATATACTTTTCCATACCGGACACGCCTCCTTATGGGCGTTACAAACGTTGTGACAAAGTTAGTATACCCTGCCACAGTGAGTGTGGGGGTATAAAAATAAGGTAGCAGGTAAAAATGGAATCAATAAGTAAAGAGGTAAGGAGGGAAAAGCCCATGGGATACATGGAAATTCAGTGGAATTATTGAAATTATCATGTAGTTAAGTAGTACTTGTTGGAAGTAATTATGGTTTCCAAGAATCATGATTGTAAAATCACTCTGCGGTCTTTTCTATGAAATTTGTGAATGAGTTAGGTGGGAATTTTATGGAATCATCGCAGCGTTGGTATGAGGAGTTTTATGGTTTGAAAGAACTCTCCTAAGTTGTGTCAAAATTAATATATATATGAATGTGGGGGTATAAAAATGTTGTCTCAAAACCCCATTTTGACCTATTTATAGGTGGTTTTATAGCCTCAGACCATGTCCAAAATCCATTTCTAAAAATTTTCAATCAAATCCACCAAAAAAAAAAAAATTGGTCTCATGACCCCATTTAGACCCTTATATATGTGGCTTCGGAACCTCGGACCAAAAATACGTTTCTAAACATTTCCAATCGAATACAACAATAAAAAATTTTTACCTTTTTTTTCGGTGTATGGGAGCCACGCCCAGTTTTTGTCCGATTTGGCTGATTCTCGAACTTGATCTCAGTATTCACGAGAAAAACATGTAAAAAAAGTTTCAAGTCGATATCTCCAAAACTGCGACCGCTATCGTGCGGACGGACAGACGGACGGACAGACAGACGGACATCGCTAAATCGACTCAGGAGGTGATACTGATCAAGAATATATATACTTTTCCATACCGGACACGCCTCCTTATGGGCGTTACAAACGTTGTGACAAAGTTAGTATACCCTGCCACAGTGAGTGTGGGGGTATAAAAATCCCGGGAAAAAATCGCTTTTGCAAATATTAATTTAAAAACATGTTTTTAATAACAATTGAAGGGGTGCGGGGATGAAGAAGGCATGTAACAAAAAGTATATTTGGAGTAAATACACTTAAAAGTTTAGAATTTTGCTCATTGATTGACTTGGTACAATATTTTCATTGATGCGTGTAGTGAAGAGGTACAAAAAACTGTTCCAAACTGTGCAAAAACTAGAGAGTGGACTATCTTCGGCTATACCGAAGCTGAAATACCCCCACACAGTAGGAAGAAGTACCTCGAACGTAAAAAAATGTGGTCTCAAGACCCTATTTTGAGAAAATTATAGGTGGTTTTGGAGCCTCAGACCATGTCCAAAATCCATTTCTAAAAATTTTCAATCAAATCCACCAAAAAAAAAAAATTGGTCTCAAGACCCCATTTAGACCCTTATATATGTGGCTTCGGAACCTCGGACCATGTCAAAAATACGTTTCTAAACATTTCCAATCGAATACAACAATAAAAAATTTTTACCTTTTTTTTCGGTGTATGGGAGCCACGCCCAGTTTTTGTCCGATTTGGCTGATTCTCGAACTTGATCTCAGTATTCACGAGAAAAACATGTAAAAAAAGTTTCAAGTCGATATCTCCAAAACTGCGACCGCTATCGTGCGGACGGACAGACGGACGGACAGACAGACGGACATCGCTAAATCGACTCAGGAGGTGATACTGATCAAGAATATATATACTTTTCCATACCGGACACGCCTCCTTATGGGCGTTACAAACGTTGTGACAAAGTTAGTATACCCTGCCACAGTGAGTGTGGGGGTATAAAAATTATTTCAGTACAAATGGACTTGAAACTTTGGGTAGCGTGGTTTTCATACAAAACGACAAAAAAAAAATTTTTGTATCGTTGTATTTGATTGGAAATGTTTAGAAACTGATTTGAAACGGATAGTCCGAGGTTCAAAAACCACATATAAATGGGCCAAAATGGGGTGGATCGATTGGAAATTTTTAGAATGGGCCATATTGTGAGGGGGTATTTCAGCTTCGGTATAGCCGACTATAGTTCACACTCTAATCCAAAATTCGTTTATGGAAAATACGAGCTTGATCGCATAACTAGTGGCAGTGTGGATTAGCAGTTTTACTAGTGAAATAACTATTAGCTGGAAATGTTACGAATTTTAATAACATTGATCCATCTGTCTCAATATTAACTTCCTTTTTGATAAACTAATATTGTAAAATGAAAAATTTAAATATTTGTCTGGTTTTACTAATATTTGTTAGCTGATAGTGAAAGCTTCTCAAAAGTACAAACAATGTAAAACTAGAGAGTGGACTATCTTCGGCTATACCGAAGCTTAAATACCCCCACACAGTAGGAAGAAGTACATCGAACATAAAAAAAAGTGGTCTCAAGACCCCATTTTGAGCCATTTATAGGTACTTTTGGAGCCCGGACCATGTCCAAAATTCGTTTCTAAACATTTCCAATCAAATCCACCGAAAAAAAAAAATTGGTCTCAAGACCCCATTTTGACCCTTATATATGTAGTTTCGGAACCTCGGACCATGTCAAAAATACGTTTCTAAACATTTCCAATCGAATACAACCATAAAAAAGACTTGAAAAATGTTCACCTTTTTTTTTCGGTGTATGGGAGCCACGCCCAGTTTTTATCCGATTTGGCTGATTCACGAACTTGATCTCAGTATTCACGAGAAAAACATGTACCCAAAGTTTCAAGTCGGTATCTCCAAAACTGCGACCGCTATCGTGCGGACGGACAGACGGACAGACAGACGGACATCGCTAAATTGACTCCGGCGGTGATGCTGATCAAGAATATATATACTTTTCCATACCGGACACGCCTCCTTATGGGCGTTACAAACGTTGTGACAAAGTGAGTATACCCTGCCACAGTATACCCTGCCACATTTTAACTATATACGATTGAGTGCCAGCACTCACAGACCCTTTTTTCGATCGGTTTCAGCCTTTTATGCAAATATGAAATTTTTATCAAAAAGCGAAATTTCATATATGAAACAATTAATTTATATTTATATAAAGGAATACAAATTTTATTAGAATATTAAATAATAATAATGAAACGAATGAAGTTTGGTTAAGAACAAATATCACAGGCCATTCTAAACACAATGGCATTCTCAGTTTTTCGCAATTTTGAGAAATTTGAGAAATGGAAAATGCGATGTATGTAAACATCCTGACGATTGCTGAGAACGCCATTGTGTTTAGAATGGTCCATTCATACATACAAATGGAATATAAAATACTTCGAAATATATCGACAAGTGTATTTAATTGTTTTGTGAAAAAATTTTTAAATTAATCATTTAAAAAATAGTATAAATTCTAAATTTTGACTTTTTTTTTACATTTTATAATAAAAAAAATTGCCTTGTTGACATTGCTGTTTTCTTTTTCACATTGTTGCTCACTACTGAATCAGCCTTCAGGTTCAACGATAACTTATCAGTCAATAAAAGCTCATGTTACTTACAGTAACAAAAATATTGCAAATTTTTTTGTTTTTAAGTTAACTAATGCTAGTTTATCGAAGAAATTTAACTTAACTAAATGAAAAAGTTAATGGTTTTCAAAATTAACTGAAACGTTAAAAGTTAACCAAAAATTTAACTTCGTTACATAATTATTAACTAGTTAATGCCCAGCTTTGCTTAGATACTCATTTGTGTCTCCTTGAGAGTACAATGTTTTGCTGCTTAGCTACTTTTTGTATTAATTTTTCAGAATAAACCAATGTCAATAAAAAATATAAATATTTCACTTCTGCTACCATGTTTATACACATTGAAAAAGTCTATTGGACACCGTTCGAATGAGTTCCAGGACACCTTAAGCGAGAAAATCATATTTAAAAATTTACTTCTCGGCCTTTTTTTCTGGAGGAACAAGAAATTACAAAAATTTGCGGTATTCATAAACATACCACTTTGCAAACATAATTTTGGTTATAAAAATGCTACTAAATTTTCAAAATTAAAAAAAGCCAACGGCCAACATAAAAATTTTAGATACAACAATAAGATTACATAGAATTTTTTTAGTTTTCAAATCGTCAATGTTGTAAATCGTCTCTTGCGTTACAAGATCTTCAATTACTCTAAAATACATTTTTTTATCAAGATAAGAATACATTTTATGAAAAATCAGAATTTATCTTGTAAAAATCTGTAAAATCTGATAAATTTATAAAAAAAATCTGTAGTCTCTGGGAAAAATTCTTAAAAACTGACTGAGCTCAAAAAAATCTGTAAAAAAAGATACATCTGTAAATATGGGAAGACTGTGTACATGTACTGTTTAAAACAGTGTTTTATTCAAAACACTCAAAACAGTACGCAAAAGTTCTGTTTTTTCCAAAATGTGCGGTTTTTTGTACTGTTTTTTTTATTGTTTTTTTGAATATTTTTTTGAAAATTCTCAAAATTCAGGGAAGGCATTGGTTTGACGTTTTTAACGATACCAATATCTACATAATAAAGTTTGAGGAAAATATAAATATATAACCATTTATAGTATACGATTTGAACGGACACGCACTGAAAAAAAAATAAGAGAAAACATACAAACATTTTATTTCGAGAAAGCGAGAAAAGATTTGCACTTTTGAGTAATTTGACAGAAAATATTCCTAACCCGCAAATGTTGAAAAAAATTAAATGGCTGTGCCCAGGGTAAATGAAAATTTTAACAGTATCTTCAGGCGGCATTTTCTCGGTAGTGTCGGGTACTAAGTAATAGGGTTGTTACTTTCCTTCGAAGCCTTCGAATACTTCGAAGTTTTTCCGAAGACTTCGAATACTTCGAAGCTTCGAAGTTTACACGAAGTTCTTCGTAGATAATGTGCTTCGAATATATCGAAGCTTCGAAGGTTAAAAAACTTCGAAGCTTCGAAGTCTTCGATTTTTACTTTAGAATAATATAAATGTACAACTCGTCTTTTTTGGGCGAATCAGGCCAAGAGTAATCATGCGAGGTGGGATTACAGCAGCCTCCAGGTGCGTCTTTGGATTTTTTTTGGGAGAATCATGCCAATTGGGATTACAGCAGCCGCCAAGTACTTCCTTGGACATTTTTTGGGTGTATCATGCCGGGTGGGATTACAACTGCCACCAGGAGCGTCCTTGGACATTTTTTGGGTGAATCATAACGGGTGGGATTACAGCTGCCCCCAGGTGCGTCATTGGAACTTTTTTGGATGAATCATGCCAGGTGGGATTACAGTTGCCACCAACTGCGTCCTTGGACAATTTTTGGGTGAATCATGCCTGATGAGATTACAGCTGCCACCAGGTGCGTCATTGGAACATTTTTGGATGAATCATGCCAGGTGGGACGTAATTCACCCAAAAATGTTCCAATGACGCATTTGGCAGTATGTCTAATCCCAAGTGACGTGGTTCACACAAAAATGGTCCCTAAGACACACCTGGTGGCAGCTGTAATAACACCTGACATGATTCACCCATAAAAGTTCCAAAGACGCACCTGGGGGTCAGCTGCAATCCCACCTGACATGAATCATCCAAAAAAAGTCAAATGACGCACCTGGGGGGTAAGTAAGTATCTTTGTTTTTTATCTGATTTTTTGTACTTGCTTTTTTATTAAAATGTGCCTTACTGAATGAAAATTAGTAAGAGAATTATCTTCGGTCTGACCGAAACTATAATACCCTGCACATGCGAGTACGATACATTCTGAGACCATATGTTAGTAATTTTATCGAAAATCGGTATTTTATTGATAGTTTTTCGATATTTTATTCATAATTTTTCGATTTTTTTCTATAATTTATCGATTTTTTATCGATAATTTTCCAATATTTATCGAAAATTTTAGTTTCCTGATCCATTTAAAAATTTTGTTCCAATTCCATTTTGTTCCGGTCCAATTCCATTTCGATCCAGTTTCATTCGCATTTCGTTCCCGACCTCATTTCCAACCCAATGCAAAAAACCGCATCCAAATCGGTTCAGTATTTCTCAAGATAAACGAATATAATACGAATTTGGCGGCCATTTTGTATGGGAGGTAGGCGTGGCTCTTATCCGATGTTGCCCATTTTCAATACCGTCCAATCATTCGCCAAAATAAGAGGAGTGCCAAAATTTGGAGGCGATCGGTTAAGTATTTCTCAAGATAAACGAAAATAATATAAAATTGGCGGCCATTTTGTATGGGAGGTAGGCGTGGCTCTTATCCGATGTTGCCCATTTTCAATACCGTCCAAAATAAGAGGAATCCCAAAATTTGGGGTCGATAGCTCAAAAGCTATGACAGTTATCGTGCGAAATGACAGACAGACGGACAGACGGACATGGACTAATGGACTCAGGAGGTGATGCTGATCAAGAATATATCTACTTTTCCATACCGGACACACCTCCTTATCGGCGTTACAAACGGTGTGACAAAAACAATATATCCTTGGACACTAGTGTGCAGGGTATAAAAAGTGTACTGTTTTTTTTTCAAATTGTACTGTTTTTTTACTCAATGTACTGTTTTTTTCCATTTAAAATTTGGCAACCCTATGTGCGATCCTCTAAATATGGTCCAAATGAGACAATTTTTGGGTTACACCCGTTTTTGATCAATAGACCAAGGGCAAGCTTGTGGAGTCAGAAAAATACAACAACAAAAATTCCCCATATCTTCGTGAAGCACACTAATGTATAGTATTCGTAGGAAATTCTCAGATATAAAATCAAACGTAAATGTTTTGACCACATCGAATTCAAATAACAAAGAATGCTTTGAGTTTTTATTTGCAAATGTTCAACCCACATAACTGTAAAAAAACGAATCACACAAATCACCCACGGTTGCCAACGAACATTTCAAAGCAACATAAAAACCCAGGGTTGCCAACGCATAAACAATCAAAAAGATCTACCAATATTCATTTAAAGTGGGAAAACCCTGGGAAACGCGCAGTGGTTCAGTTGATGACGAGAACTGCCAAAAATTGTATGAGAAGAGAATTGCACAAAGTGGAAAACTTTTCGCGTCGATTTTGGTGAGGAAAGAACTGCACAAATGTTGTGCGATTGTAGTGATGTCGAATAACAAAATTGATATTCGATTAATTAAAAAAGTTATTATCAAAAGTAATAAAATGCGGCTGCAGATTAAAAAGAAAAATGTATAATTATATATATACGTTTAAAAAATAACTATAGGTAACAATTGTTTGCAAAATAAAAGTTAATTGAATTTATAATTGTCAAAGCTGTGCAGAATATCGAGTACTTGTAAGTGGGTACTCGTTTATTGTCTAAGTGAGAATGCTCACAACACTAATATAGTTTGCTTCGAAAATGTCGGTAAGTAAACAAATTTACTTACCGCAGTCAACGAAAGCTATTTCTTCAAATATTTTGATGAATTTTCTTTTTTCGCTTATTTTAGTCATTTTTTCACTTTAAACAACAGCTGTCAAAAATTCGAAGAGGAAGAAGAATCAAAAGAAAGGCACAAATAATTTTCTGGTGCGTTCATGAAACAGACCGGGGAAAACTGCGTTGACCAGCGCAGTTCCACTTTTAAATGAATACCCTTATTGTTATTTATTTGAAGCTTGCGTTGTCGAATGAAGGGTTCAGTCGGCTAAAATCAAGGTGACAGCTCAACGGCATTCTGGTATTGTTTGTTGTGGTCTAATAACTAGTTTCCGACCGATTATTCGGCTTCGGCCATATTCGAAGCCGAATGTCAAAAATATGTAAAAGGTAAACAATTTTTTTTAGTCAATGATTGCTCACAAGAATAGCGAAGAAAAATCTACTACAGAATTTAGCAACCATGGAATTTTTCAAACCTATACACTATTGTTGCCAATTTCGAGTTGTAGTTTTAAATCCAACTTTTTTGGACACCATCTAGTTCAGCATCCAAAATCCTTTAAGGCCTACTTGTGGAGTATGTAGAGTTAAAAGGACTTTGGCAAATGGCACTAAAAAAAACAGTTCATATATGAGTAATAGAGAAGTGTCCGGTATGGAAAAGTATATATATTCTTGATCAGCGTCACCTCCTGAGTTGATTTAGCCCTATCCGTCAGTCCGTCTGTCCGTCTATCCATCTGTCCGTCCTCTTTTCTTGTAAACACGATTGCAGGAGCTAGAAGAAAGAACGGGATCCCAAATTTTGTATTTATCCTTCTTAGGCCCTAGAAGGAGTTGGTAGCGAAAATGGGCGGAATCCGTCTGTCCGTCTGTCCTTCCTATTCCTGTCTGTCAGTCTGTCCTTCCTATTTTCTTGTAATCACGATTGCAGGAGCTAGAAGAAAGCTAGGGATCGCAAATTTTGGATTTATCCTTTTTAGTCCCTAAAGGAGTTGGTATTGAAAATGGGCGGAATCGGTCGACTGCCACGCCTACCTTCCATATAAGTGAAAATCGTGTTTTTTTACCGAAATTTTAAGATTTCATCAAAACAGTATGTAATTTTGTATAGTGGGGTTTTCGGGGCCGCTGATTTCGAATTTGATGTCGCATTTTCAAAATTCAAGATGGCGGATACAATATGGCCCAGTAGGTGTAGGGTATATATAAGTCGGCTTGCTCGACTGAAACTTACTCACTTGTTTTAAATAAATTACTGAATTTCGTTAATTTTGCCATTTTGGGACTTTTATATCCTGAATTTCTCAAAAATCAATTGTGATAGAAAAATTCTGAGATCCCACCTCCCATGAATCTCCCAGAAATTGCCCTATTTCTTTTATTTTCGGCCAAAACTGAAATGGCCGAAATTATTTTTTTTAAATTTCGGCCGAAACCGAAAACAGATAAAATATTATAAAGTAGTACATAATTAACCGTTTCAATACGCTGAAATCGTCGTTTTAAGTTAAGATCATGAATTAGATGAATTTAGAAACAAACTATCTGGAATTTAACAATTAAGATTAGAAACTATCAATACATATATATGGGAGGGATTATGGGCAAGAGGCGCCACTTGACTTTTCCCAAAAAATCCACTTCGAAATTTTTGTACATATCGCTATATTGACTCAGGAGGATACTGATCAAGAATATATATACTTTTACATACCGGACACGCCTCCTTATTAGCGTTACAAACGGTGAGACAAAAGCAATATATCCTTGGACAGGTATAAAAAGGGTTATAGAAAAATGGGATTACAGTTGCCACCAACTGCGTCCTTGGACAATTTTTGGGTGAATCATGCCTGATGAGATTACAGCTGCCACCAGGTGCGTCATTGGAACATTTTTGGATGAATCATGCCAGGTGGGACGTAATTCACCCAAAAATGTTCCAATGACGCATTTGGCAGTATGTCTAATCCCAAGTGACGTGGTTCACACAAAAATGGTCCCTAAGACACACCTGGTGGCAGCTGTAATAACACCTGACATGATTCACCCATAAAAGTTCCAAAGACGCACCTGGGGGTCAGCTGCAATCCCACCTGACATGAATCATCCAAAAAAAGTCAAATGACGCACCTGGGGGGTAAGTAAGTATCTTTGTTTTTTATCTGATTTTTTGTACTTGCTTTTTTATTAAAATGTGCCTTACTGAATGAAAATTAGTAAGAGAATTATCTTCGGTCTGACCGAAACTATAATACCCTGCACATGCGAGTACGATACATTCTGAGACCATATGTTAGTAATTTTATCGAAAATCGGTATTTTATTGATAGTTTTTCGATATTTTATTCATAATTTTTCGATTTTTTTCTATAATTTATCGATTTTTTATCGATAATTTTCCAATATTTATCGAAAATTTTAGTTTCCTGATCCATTTAAAAATTTTGTTCCAATTCCATTTTGTTCCGGTCCAATTCCATTTCGATCCAGTTTCATTCGCATTTCGTTCCCGACCTCATTTCCAACCCAATGCAAAAAACCGCATCCAAATCGGTTCAGTATTTCTCAAGATAAACGAATATAATACGAATTTGGCGGCCATTTTGTATGGGAGGTAGGCGTGGCTCTTATCCGATGTTGCCCATTTTCAATACCGTCCAATCATTCGCCAAAATAAGAGGAGTGCCAAAATTTGGAGGCGATCGGTTAAGTATTTCTCAAGATAAACGAAAATAATATAAAATTGGCGGCCATTTTGTATGGGAGGTAGGCGTGGCTCTTATCCGATGTTGCCCATTTTCAATACCGTCCAAAATAAGAGGAATCCCAAAATTTGGGGTCGATAGCTCAAAAGCTATGACAGTTATCGTGCGAAATGACAGACAGACGGACAGACGGACATGGACTAATGGACTCAGGAGGTGATGCTGATCAAGAATATATCTACTTTTCCATACCGGACACACCTCCTTATCGGCGTTACAAACGGTGTGACAAAAACAATATATCCTTGGACACTAGTGTGCAGGGTATAAAAAGTGTACTGTTTTTTTTCAAATTGTACTGTTTTTTTACTCAATGTACTGTTTTTTTCCATTTAAAATTTGGCAACCCTATGTGCGATCCTCTAAATATGGTCCAAATGAGACAATTTTTGGGTTACACCCGTTTTTGATCAATAGACCAAGGGCAAGCTTGTGGAGTCAGAAAAATACAACAACAAAAATTCCCCATATCTTCGTGAAGCACACTAATGTATAGTATTCGTAGGAAATTCTCAGATATAAAATCAAACGTAAATGTTTTGACCACATCGAATTCAAATAACAAAGAATGCTTTGAGTTTTTATTTGCAAATGTTCAACCCATATAACTGTAAAAAAACGAATCACACAAATCACCCACGGTTGCCAACGAACATTTCAAAGCAACATAAAAACCCAGGGTTGCCAACGCATAAACAATCAAAAAGATCTACCAATATTCATTTAAAGTGGGAAAACCCTGGGAAACGCGCAGTGGTTCAGTTGATGACGAGAACTGCCAAAAATTGTATGAGAAGAGAATTGCACAAAGTGGAAAACTTTTCGCGTCGATTTTGGTGAGGAAAGAACTGCACAAATGTTGTGCGATTGTAGTGATGTCGAATAACAAAATTGATATTCGATTAATTAAAAAAGTTATTATCAAAAGTAATAAAATGCGGCTGCAGATTAAAAAGAAAAATGTATAATTATATATATACGTTTAAAAAATAACTATAGGTAACAATTGTTTGCAAAATAAAAGTTAATTGAATTTATAATTGTCAAAGCTGTGCAGAATATCGAGTACTTGTAAGTGGGTACTCGTTTATTGTCTAAGTGAGAATGCTCACAACACTAATATAGTTTGCTTCGAAAATGTCGGTAAGTAAACAAATTTACTTACCGCAGTCAACGAAAGCTATTTCTTCAAATATTTTGATGAATTTTCTTTTTTCGCTTATTTTAGTCATTTTTTCACTTTAAACAACAGCTGTCAAAAATTCGAAGAGGAAGAAGAATCAAAAGAAAGGCACAAATAATTTTCTGGTGCGTTCATGAAACAGACCGGGGAAAACTGCGTTGACCAGCGCAGTTCCACTTTTAAATGAATACCCTTATTGTTATTTATTTGAAGCTTGCGTTGTCGAATGAAGGGTTCAGTCGGCTAAAATCAAGGTGACAGCTCAACGGCATTCTGGTATTGTTTGTTGTGGTCTAATAACTAGTTTCCGACCGATTATTCGGCTTCGGCCATATTCGAAGCCGAATGTCAAAAATATGTAAAAGGTAAACAATTTTTTTTAGTCAATGATTGCTCACAAGAATAGCGAAGAAAAATCTACTACAGAATTTAGCAACCATGGAATTTTTCAAACCTATACACTATTGTTGCCAATTTCGAGTTGTAGTTTTAAATCCAACTTTTTTGGACACCATCTAGTTCAGCATCCAAAATCCTTTAAGGCCTACTTGTGGAGTATGTAGAGTTAAAAGGACTTTGGCAAATGGCACTAAAAAAAACAGTTCATATATGAGTAATAGAGAAGTGTCCGGTATGGAAAAGTATATATATTCTTGATCAGCGTCACCTCCTGAGTTGATTTAGCCCTATCCGTCAGTCCGTCTGTCCGTCTATCCATCTGTCCGTCCTCTTTTCTTGTAAACACGATTGCAGGAGCTAGAAGAAAGAACGGGATCCCAAATTTTGTATTTATCCTTCTTAGGCCCTAGAAGGAGTTGGTAGCGAAAATGGGCGGAATCCGTCTGTCCGTCTGTCCTTCCTATTCCTGTCTGTCAGTCTGTCCTTCCTATTTTCTTGTAATCACGATTGCAGGAGCTAGAAGAAAGCTAGGGATCGCAAATTTTGGATTTATCCTTTTTAGTCCCTAAAGGAGTTGGTATTGAAAATGGGCGGAATCGGTCGACTGCCACGCCTACCTTCCATATAAGTGAAAATCGTGTTTTTTTACCGAAATTTTAAGATTTCATCAAAACAGTATGTAATTTTGTATAGTGGGGTTTTCGGGGCCGCTGATTTCGAATTTGATGTCGCATTTTCAAAATTCAAGATGGCGGATACAATATGGCCCAGTAGGTGTAGGGTATATATAAGTCGGCTTGCTCGACTGAAACTTACTCACTTGTTTTAAATAAATTACTGAATTTCGTTAATTTTGCCATTTTGGGACTTTTATATCCTGAATTTCTCAAAAATCAATTGTGATAGAAAAATTCTGAGATCCCACCTCCCATGAATCTCCCAGAAATTGCCCTATTTCTTTTATTTTCGGCCAAAACTGAAATGGCCGAAATTATTTTTTTTAAATTTCGGCCGAAACCGAAAACAGATAAAATATTATAAAGTAGTACATAATTAACCGTTTCAATACGCTGAAATCGTCGTTTTAAGTTAAGATCATGAGTTAGATGAATTTAGAAACAAACTATCTGGAATTTAACAATTAAGATTAGAAACTATCAATACATATATATGGGAGGGATTATGGGCAAGAGGCGCCACTTGACTTTTCCCAAAAAATCCACTTCGAAATTTTTGTACATATCGCTATATTGACTCAGGAGGATACTGATCAAGAATATATATACTTTTACATACCGGACACGCCTCCTTATTAGCGTTACAAACGGTGAGACAAAAGCAATATATCCTTGGACAGGTATAAAAAGGGTTATAGAAAAATCGATCACATTTTGAAATCAGTGGACCTAAAGTACATCAGAACATTAGAACACTCCTTAGATTTTTGTCCGAAGCTTATATGGAGAGAAATCACTGTGCAATGGCGTCCTCAGTTTTTCTGCAGCACGTTTATTTTTTTTGGACTAATGTTATTATAAAACAATATATATGTTAAAGAAAATGTATTTAGATGCAGCTGCTAACAAACCTAATGTGATTGCAAAATAATTGTGTAAAAAGCTATTTAAAAATGTTTGTTTACTGATTTTTTTTAATATTGATAAAAATTTACATTTTTGGCCTCGTTTTCGGCTGAAATTTCGGCCAAAAACGAAATCTGGCTGAAAACGATATTTTATTTTTCGGCCGAAATAGCTTTTTTTGGCTGAGTACACTTTTTTGTGAGTACATTGCAGTAATGTTTTGTGAGAATTTTGTCTTGTGCTCATTTACACTTGCTATCTCAGGACAAGACACCAATTCGTTTTGTAAGCATACGGGAAACGACAGTTATTATTTGAAAATGAAATGCATGTCTTAAACAGCGTTCGCTCAACCGTTTACACCGCCTGAATATTTGTTCCCGAACAAGCATCGGAAACTAGTGATATCTTAGTTTTTAAGTGTTTACACTGCCCGAACATTTGGAGCGAGCATTCAGCTACGAACACAAGTTCGCGATGCACCTTTAGACTGTAACCTACTAAGGAATGGTAGGAGACAGGAACAGTGTTGCTTTTTACTTAACTATAAGGGAAGTTCAAAAGTCACGGACTTATCGATACACTCTCGTATCATGTATGGTTTGTGTTTTTTAAAATGTTTGTAAATACCGTCGGAATTCAATCAACTAGTATACAAAAATAGCTAATTTATTTCTTTTATTTTTTATTTATTACTGCTTTAATAAGCCTTAATGTATATTACATTATTTAGAATACAGAAAATGTTATTACATATTTTAACGTTATCTCACAGATGTGGTCTTAAAGTAAGTATATAATAAAGTTTTGAAACGTATCATAATTTTTAATATCGCTCGAAAAATTATTAAAGCATTTAAGTCCCTTAAATGTTGCTTTCCAAATTCTGTTCTGCATAGAGGTAATCTAAAATTATTTCTATCTCTTGTTACATATGAGTGTATTTCGTTAACGTACGTTAAATTATTACTAAGGTAATCTGGTAATAATCTATTTTTGATTTTAAATATAAATTTCATTGTATATTATAACAACTGTTGTTTAATACTTAACCAACAAAGTGCATTTAGCATATTAGCTGTTGGAGTATCATGTTTTGCTTTTAAGATATGTGGCATAGCTTTATTTTGCATCTTTTGAAGCCTTACGTACCTACATGCATAAATCTTATTTGCATAAATCCTATTTTCTTTGCAATTTTATTTATGGTATAATCTACGTGATCATTAAATTTAAGTTTGTTGTCTAGTATGATGCCTGTAATTAATGAGGTGGGATAGGCCCACACTCGTCAAACCATTAGTTGGTTTTCCAACCACCCCGAAGTTCTAGCAAAGGCAAGCATATTATGAAGGGGTTTCTCAGAAAACTCCGTCAGGTCATTGAAAAAAAAATCCCTCAGGGTTCTTCGCCTCAGATGTTGTAAGCTTGGACATCGACAGAGGAAGTGTTGGGTATCCTCCTGCACTTCCTCGTCCCCGCAGCCCCTACAAAAGTCGCTTTATGTAAGACCCATTTTTCTGGCATGGGCTCCTAAAAGGTTGTGACCCGTTAATGTACCTATGAGGATATATATGGATATGCTATGAAACTGCAGGAGCTTGAAAGTACATCCTTCGTTGCGTTGCGGCCATAGTTTACGAGATATATGTTGATATCATCTTGTGGTATCACCACCATTGAGGCAGCCTTGGCCGCTTCCGACAGTATCTCCGCTTGGAAGACACTGTTGGTGTCGGGCAGACGGATGTACCCCATGATTCCTAATTTGTCACAGGTGTAACCCGCCCCGGTACCAATGTTCATTTTGGACCCATCAGTGAAGACTGATATGGGTACGTTTCTCGAAAGGTCATTTCCCTCCCACTCTTTCCTGGTGGGAAAGAGACTGGAGAAAGGAATATTAAAGTCTAGGCAACAGGTAGTCAGAGCTGATGTCGTTCCCGAGGTGTTGTTGCATTATGTCTGAGTGCCCAGTCGAGGTTCTATGCCAGGTTTCAGTCTGGCTTATTCTTAGGGCACTTTTTGCTGCGTATTCTTGCGTGTAAAGGTCTAGAGGTGGAAGATTGAGAATTATCTCGAGTCCCGCCGTTGGTGATGTTTTCATCGCGCTAGATATTCCTATACATGCTAATCTTTGTATTTTTGTCATTGCTTTCAGATTCGTGGCCTTGCAGACTGATTTCCACCACACGAGACATCCGTAAGTCAATATTGGTCTAACGATGGCTGTATACATCCATGAGATGATTTTGGGACGGGGGCCTGTTAGGGCAGGCATGCTGTGCCGAGGATATATCACAAGGTCTCAGCATGCTACGAATATATAAGTCTATAAGTTTCTCGAAGGTCTATAATACGAACGACGTCAGGCTAATGGTCCTAAAGTCCTTCGCCAGTGTATGGCTGGCTTTGCCAGCCTTAGGAATAAAAATAACATTAACTTGCCGCCAAATTGCTGGGATGTACCCGTTCCTTAAGAATTGGTGTTATAATATTCTTGGTCTTCTGCAGCATTATCGGGAATATCCCGTCGCTGCCAGGGGATTTATAGGGCAAAAAGGAGTCAATTGCCCAGATTATCTTTTCCTCAGTAACTAAACCCTCAGGTATAACGTTCCTCGTAATCGATGTTCTAATTGTGTCCGCATCTTCCTGATTTATAACACAACCTGGGAAGTGCGTTTCCAGCAGAAGCTCAAGAGTCTCAGAGCACGATTCGGTCCAACGCCCATCGTTTCGCTTGAGGAATGCAGGCATAGCCTTTGCTTTCGAGAGAAGTTTTCTAAGTCCAGCTGTGCCGGAGGAATGTTCTAGACCACTACAGAAGTCCTCACAAGACGTTCTCTTGGCGTTTCTTGTGGCGGTTTTGAAGTTCCTTGTACTCGTTTTGTAGTCATCCCAGTCAATGGGGCGTTGGTTCGCATAGCCTTGTTGTAAAGCTTACGTGTGGCGCTTCTCAAGACCCTAAGCTCCTTCGTCCACCTTGGTGCTGAGTTTTTTACCTTGGTTGCTCTTAAGGGACATGCCTTGCAATACGCCTTACTAAGGAGAATCCCTAGTGACTTGTCAGAATTGTCTATTTCATACGCTGATTTCACGCCCGCAGTGTATGTATTCCATTTCCTACCTCGCATATAAAAAGTCTCAGTCTGCATTTCTTGGGTTTCTATATCGGAGTGGTAAATTCTTTGGTACACTGAAAGAAAAAACATGTTTTAAAATAAAACTTTTTTTTTTTAATTTGCATTTCAAAACATCGTTTTTTCTGCAGTACATTGATGTTTTAATTTTTAAAACAAATGCTTTCAAGACGATTGAACTTGCTCTTTCGTTAGTCGTTTGAAATTGATAATACTGTTGTTCTTTTCTATTTCAAAAAATCAAAGCATAGTTTTAGAGTGTTTTTTAAAAAAATTCGAAGTATACTTTTACTACAAAAAATGTATATATAATTTAGACTGTTAAATAATGTTAACAGTAGACCAACCTATTGAGCGTTTAGCGCGCCATCCAAACTCCGTAGGCGTGGGCTCGAATCCCGGTCTCGAATTTGAGAAAATAAAAAGTTAACTAAATATAAATAAACAAAATAATTGCAAACAAAAAGAAAAAAAAAAAATTTTTTAAATTTAACATTTGCGTTTTAAAATTTGTTTTTAACACACGTGTTTTAAAATTGATCAAATCTGTACAAAGCTCTATTTTAAAAACGAAATCGTTCAATTTTGAAACATTTTCGTTTAATTTTAAAACACTTTCCTCTCAGTGCAGATATATCTCAAATTCTATTATTCTATGATCGGAGAATGAGGCCTAAGGGGAGACCATCCACCGGTTTATAGATATGGAGTCCGAGTTATTCGTTAAAGTAATGTCAAGTACCTCCCTCCTATTTCTAGTAGTAAAGGTGGGCTCCCTGCCCCTAATGTTTGGAAGCGTATTTGGGAGCGTATTTATTGGCCTCAGTTCTTCAGATTCAAGGTCTTTGCCAGGTACTATAGTAGATGTTTTCCATAAATTTGGAACAACTCCAGTTCTTATGAATTCGTTTATTATTATTGCAAATAAATGTCCTAAATATTGCACTAAGTCTTTTACGACACCTTCTGATATCAGATTTTTACCGCCAATCTTGTTTTTAAATTTGTTTACTATTTCAATTATATCATCTTTCGTTATTTCTATAAATTTTAGTTTAGTATTTATCTGATAGTTTATTACATTATTTGTTGGAAATCTTTCAATGTGGTTGTTTATGTTCATTATGATTTCGACAAAGTATTTATTTAACAAATCAGCAATTTCTATTTTGTTATCGTACTCTTTATTATTTATGATAATTTTAATTATAGTATTTTCACATTTGTTTACTATCTGTACTGTTAATTTCGACTTTGTGTTCCATCGGTTTTTCACCAGTTCGTAACAATTAACACATTTTATAACTCGTGATTGAAACTCTTTAACATCGTGATTTCCAGCACATTTACTGCATGCGGTCTTGTTTGTACATTAATTCATTATGTTTAAAACCTAAACATTTAAAACATCTCATGATACTATTGTGTTCAAACACTCTGCATGAGTAAAACTCTATTGTTATTATTTTATTTTTTATTATTTGTTCACAAGTTTCGGCATCTGTTTCTATTATTCTTTTATTTAATTTTTCATACATTTTAACCACCTTAAGTTCTTTGTCATTACAATAGTTATTCTGCTTTTGTATGCACTCGGCAACCCTGTCGCTGCTAAGCTTATTTGACAGTCCGATTACTTTAAACCATTTTCGATGTTGCTTCTTCTCGCGCATTTTTTCAACACCGAATTCACTTCCAATGCTCTTTAACTTTTTTTGTAAGCTTTTCATAAGCTTCTCACGTTTCACATTCAACTATTATTCCATCATCAGTGATCTCTTTCACATTATTGATTAAACCATTAGTTGGCTCGATTTTTTTTTGAATGCATTTTTTGTCTCCTTTGTTTTTCTTTAAACATATTTGGCTAATTGTTTTATTATTTTCTTTTGATTCCGCTGAAACTTCTTTGAGTAAATCTTTTTAAATTTCGTTGCATTTGCTTGCAATATTTCGCTCAAATAGTGAGCTTAATTCAATTATAATATTTTTTTTAATTTGTTTACATTTTCTTAAGATAGCTTTTTCCATTATTTCTTTCACATCATTTCTTTGTAGTTTGTTTTGCTTGCCCTTTTAAATCAGATGTTTAATTTCGATAAATTTTGTGTTTGAGTCAGATAAACTGCATTGATTGCAAAACCATTTCATATTTATGTTATCATTCACTATTTTTACTTAATTTCTTTTCAAATTACTGCATTTAAGGCAGAAACGTTCCTTGCATCCACCTGAGCGTATAACTACTTCATCACTATTTTTGCTTTTGTTTCCAAATGGATATTTGGTTTTTTTGGTTCTAAAATGCATTTCTAATTAATTAATTTTTTTTGTGCTGGACCCTTCCTTGATTTTCCAAACTTTGAGATTTCCTAAATATAATCTTCTTTTCCCAAAAAAAATATTTGTTCTATGAAATTGTTTTTAAATTCAGACCAATTAGTAAATATTTTTTACATACAGTAACGGCCAGTTAATTAGGTACAGCCTTTTTTATACCCTACATCTCATGAGGTATGGGTATATTCACTTTGGTCTGATGTTTGTAACACCAAGAAGGAGAAGTGTCCGGTATGGAAAAGTATATATATTCTTGATCAGCGTCACCTCCTGAGTTGATTTAGCCCTATCCGTCTGTCCGTCTGTCCGTCCTCTTTTCTTGTAAACACGATTGCAGGAGCTAGAAGAAAGCTAGGGATCCCAAATTTTGTATTTATCCTTCTTAGGCCCTAGAAGGAGGTGGTATTGAAAATGGGCGGAATCGGTCGACTGCCACGCCTACCACCGTGTCTGTCCGTCTGTCCGTCCTCTTTTCTTGTAAACACGGTTGCAGGAGCTAGAAGAAAGCTAGGGATCCCAAATTTTGTATTTATCTTTCTTAAGCCCTAGAAGGAGTTGGTATTGAAAATGGGCGGAATCGGTCGACTGCCACGCCTACCTCCCATATAAGTGAAAATCGTGTTTTTACCGAAATTTTAAGATTTCATCAAAACAGTATGAAATTTTGTATAGAGGGGTTTTCGGGGTCGCTGTTTTTGAATTTGATGTCACATTTTCAAAATTCAAGATGGCGGATACAATATGGCCCAGTAGGTGTAGGGTATATATAAGTCGGCTTGCCCGACTGAAAATTACTCACTTGTTAATAATTTATATTGGCTTCCGAAATATAAAGAATTTTAACTTGGGTACTACTGAAAACACCGTTCAAATGAGTACCAGGGCACCTTAAGCAAGAATATCATAATTAAAAATTAAACTACTTTTCGACCTTTTTCTTAGAGGATAACAATTGTTTATGCAAAAATTTTCGCTATTCCATAACAAACCATTTTGCAAAAGTAATTTTTTATAAAAACGAATTTTTTAGTTTTCAAACCAATCTACATTTCCTTTACGGTTTCAGAACAAAACGGCGCTAGCCGAATTTTTTTTCTTGTTAAATTTTACAATGGCAAAACAAAATTGAGATTTTAAGTGAGCAAATTTAGCTTCTCTTGTTGTTATGTGTTACAAGATCTTCAGTTACTCCAAAATAAATTTTTATTGAGATAAGAATACATTTTAAGAAAAATCAGAGTACATTTGAATTTATTTTGTAAAAATCTGTACAATCTGTTACATTTAAAAAAAATCTGTGGTTTTTGGGAGAAAATTTTAAATAGACAGAGCTAAAAACATCTGTAAAAAAAAATTTGTAAATATGGTAACACTGCCGGCACCCCTAAAAATAAATATTTTTCTCTGAAAACATTACAGGTTGGTCCTCTCCCATAAAGGAACAAGCTGCGGAGGTGCACTTGTTAAATTTCGAAAAATCAAAAATCAAATCCTTACTATTTATAAAATTAAAACGACAATTTTTTTGTAACGGGTAGGAGCAAAAACTAGCCAACCGAAACATCATATTTGTGCCAAGGAAGATATTAAGATATTTTCGAAAAGTAAATATCTTAATTTTCGGTATTGAGTTATATTTCAAGATTTTATCCTATGCTTACAGATTTCAGTTCGATTGCATTGACATAGTTTGCGCTTGCAAAACATTATTGTATGTTGCTTTCCACGCTCTTCTGCGTATAGGTTGCTGAGAGGGCAAAGTATTTATTATGGAGTTGTTGTGCTCTCGCTCTCTCTCTCCCTCTCTTTATTCACAATGATCAGGAAATGATTGTGGGGAATTACCCATTTCGCGGGGAATTTCAAGCTATTTCTGTATATTTTTACGTGGGCAACGTAACGGGTGAATGCTAGTATATTATAAATATGATTGTGTGTCTGTCTGTTTGTCCGACCATCACGTCTAAGCGGCTGTACCGATCCTCTTGAAACTTTGAGGATAAATTCTATAGGTATCGACATGTGATATAGGGTAGGGTATATGAGATTGGGATTGAACAAAGGGGCGTGGCACCTCACATACATCACAAAATATGTCAACAAAATAATTTAGTAAGTATTGAATTGAATATATAAAAACGGAATTTGGCAAGGAGTTGTATACATTTTCCAATTGTGTAAAATATGAGCATAATTGGACAAGGGGCGTGGCACCGTCCATACAACTTACATATCAAGTAGGCTAGTATTGAATATATCTTATTGAAATTTTCCACCGAGTTGCATAGTTTGTTTTCCCTGGTATGTGTCGAATATTGGAATAATTCGACAAGAGGCGTGGCATCGCCCACACAATTTTCTATCCTGTATCACGATTAGTGATGTGCCGCGGTCATGTGACCGGTCATATGACGGTCAATGACCAAAACATTTATGACCATTTTATGACCGAAAAAAAACCGTAGGAAAGAAAGTCTTACAAACATTTTTTTTTTTATTAATTATGACAAGAAATCTGAATTTTACAAAAACAAAAATTTGCTACACCGAATCAACATGATAAAAATCTTCGCCGGAGTTACATTTTTCATTTTTTTCTTTTGCATTCACTTTTTATTAAACAAATTTGTATACCCTGCACACTAGTGTTCAAGGGTATATTGTTTTTGTCACACCGTTTGTAACGCCCATAAGGAGGTGTGTCCGGTATGGAAAAGTATATATATTCTTGATCAGCATCACCTCCTGAGTCCATTAGTCCATGTCCGTCTGTCCGTCTGTCTGTCATTTCGCACGATAACGGTCGTAGCTTTTGAGCTATCGACTCGAAATTTTGGAATTCCTCTTGTTTTGGCGAATGATTGGACGGTATTGAAAATGGCAGGGACGTAACCAGGGGGGGGGTTTGGGGTGTTCGAACCCCCCCGAAATCTATGAAGTAATAGAAAAATGTATGGAATAGTTATGAAATTTAAAAGAATTTCAGAGAAAGTTCCGTATCTCCTGGATATTTTATTGTATTAAAAACATTCGTGTACCAAAAAATGGAAAAGTTCCAGTTTTAGCATTCGGTATTAATCTTCGAATATCACGGTTTACATTTACATCAAAGTGAAACAGCTTGTGAAAGTTTAAAGTTATTCGAAATTTCCTGTGAATCCAATGAAAGTGTGTTTAAAATGAAAGCAGGGACGTACCCATGAAGGTGAGTGGGTTTTGATCGCTTTAGGCCCCCCCTCCCCCCGAAATATGAACACAATACGTCGATTTTAGAATAAATCCTTTTCTCATAAACTCCACTTCAGGATTTTTTTCAAATTTTTTTATTACACCTTTTTTTTATGAAAAATAAAAAAATTTATTTTGAAAAAAGCGTTTGCTAGTTTGTGAAAAAATTTGTGAAAACCCCCCCCAGAAATTTTTTTCTGGTTACGTCCCTGAGTGCAGTTTTATGTCATTTCAAATATATAATCATAACGCATCCAACACCTCAATGCTGATAATGATGGGATAAGGTATGCTTCGAAAGTTAACTCCATTGACAATTTAAATGATTTTTAAAATCAAAGTAAGAGAATTATCTTTGGTCTGACCGAAGCTATAATACCCTGCACATGCGAGTACGATACATTCTGAGACCATATGTTAGTAATTTTATCGAAAATCGGTATTTTATTAAAAGTTTTTCGATATTTTATTCATAATTTTTCCATATTTTATCGATAGTTTTTCGATAATTTTCCAATATTTATCGATAATTTTAGTTTCCTGATCCATTTAAAAATTTTGTTCCAATTCCATTTTGTTCCGGTCCAATTCCATTTCGTTCCAGTATCATTCTTATTTCGTTCCCGACCTCATTTCCAAGCCAATGCAAAAAACCGCATCCAAATCGGTTCAGTATTTCTCAAGATAAACGAAAATAATATAAAATTGGCGGCCATTTTGTAAGGGAGGTAGGCGTGGCTCTTATCCGATGTTGCCCATTTTCCAGGGACGTAACCAGAAAAAAATTTCGGGGGGGTTTTCACAAATTTTTTTACAAACTAGCAAACGCTTTTTTCAAAATAAATTTTTGGATTTTTCATAAAAAAAAGGTGTAATAAAAAAATTTGAAAAAAATCCTGAAATGGAGTTTATGAGAAAAGGATTTATTCTAAAATCGACGTATTGTGTTCATATATTTCGGGGGGGGGGGGCCTAAAGCGATCAAAACCCACTCACCTTCATGGGTACGTCCCTGCTTTCATTTTAAACACACTTTCATTGGATTCACAGGAAATTTCGAATAACTTTAAACTTTCACAAGCTGTTTCACTTTGATGTAAATGTAAACCGTGATATTCGAAGATTAATACCGAATGCTAAAACTGGAACTTTTCCATTTTTTGGTACACGAAAGTTTTTAATACAATAAAATATCCAGGAGATACGAAACTTTCTCTTAAATTCTTTTAAATTTCATAACTATTCCATACATTTTTCTATTACTTCATAGATTTCGGGGGGGGTTCGAACACCCCAAACCCCCCCCTGGTTACGTCCCTGACTGCACTTAATAAACTAAAATTTTTATTATTTCAATAACTGGAAAAAATTGTGTTTTTCATGTTCAGCGACCCCAAATTAGTTTAGAAAAAGTAGTTTGACTTTAGTATCTACTTTATTTGACAGATAATACTGTGATATGATAAGTAGGAACTTCATTTTTACTATGAATATTCAAAAAAATATGGTCAGTAGTCAAATGACGTCACATGACGTCATAATGACGGTGAAATGACCAATAATAAAATGACCGGTCATTGCCCATCACTAATCACGATAAACGACTCTACTGATTTTATTGCAATTTTTCAGTAAAATTGTGTAAGTAATGGTTTTTTCCAGAGGACATAAGAGGTTGGGTTTGGGTATGGAAAAGTATATATATTCTTGATCAGCGTCACCTCCTGAGTTGATTTAGCGCTATCCGTCTGTCCGTCTATCCGTCTGTCCGTCCTCTTTTCTTGTAAACACGATTGCAGGAGCTAGAAGAAATCTATGGATCGCAAATTTTGTATTTATCCTTCTTAGGCCCTAGAAGGAGTTGGTATTGAAAATGGGCGGAATCGGTCGACTGCCACGCCTACCTCCGTGTCTGTCCGTCTGTCCGTCCTCTTTTCTTGTAAACACGATTGCAGGAGCTAGAAGAAAGCTAGGGATCCCAAATTTTGTATTTATCCTTCTTAGGCCTTAGAAGGAGTTGGTATTGAAAATGGGCGGAATCGGTCGACTGCCACGCCTACCTCCCATATAAGTGAAAATCGTATTTTTACCGAAATTTTAAGATTTCATCAAAACAGTATGAAATTTTGTATAGTGGGGTTTTCGGGGTCGCTGATTTTGAAGTCGCATTTTCAAAATTCAAGATAGCGGATACAATATGGCCTAGTAGGTGTAGGGTATATATAAGTCGGCTAGCCCGACGGAAACTTACTCACTTGTTAATAATTTATATTGGCTTCCGAAATATAAAGAATTTTAACTTGGGTACTACTGAAAACACCGTTCAAATGAGTACCAGGGCACCTTAAGCGAGAAAATCATAATTAAAAATTAAACTACTTTTCGACCTTTGTCTTGGAGGATAACAATTGTTTATGCAAAAATTTTCGCTATTCCATAACAAACCATTTTGCAAAAGTAATCTCTTACTTATATAAAATTCTTTGTGAGTAGGTTTGTAGGTTTGTATGTATGTTTGTTCCCTTTTAACTCAAGAAATACTTGACCGATTTTAATGAAACACATACCCAAATGTAGATAATTTCATTGATCTCATCATAGGCTATATGCCATTTCATTAAATTTGGGCGTTCGAGGTGGGCGTGGCAAATATTATTCTGAAATGCTATAATTTATGCAGTGTTTAAACGATTTCGCTGAAATTTTATATGTGGTTTTGGGTAATGAATTGGTAATATGTTGATTCTGAAAATTTGCAGTCCGCCCACTGCCACGCCTTAAAATTTCTAAAGCTCTGTAGCTTGGGTCCTATTCAAGGGATTTCGCTGAAATTTTGGATTTGGCGCTGGGAGGTGAATGGGCAGAGGGATGACTATTGAAATTTAAGATCCGCCCACTGCCACGCCCTAAAATTTTTAAAGCTCTGTAACTCGGGTCCTATTCAAGGGATTTTGCTGAAATTTTGGATTTGGTGCTGGGAGGTGAATGGGCAGAGGGATGACTATTGAAATTTAAGATCCGCCCACAGCCACGCCCTAAAATTTTTAAAGCTCTGTAACTCGGCTCCTATTCAAGTGATTTCGGTGAAATTTTGGATTTGGTGCTGGGAGGTGAATGCGCAGAGGGATGACTTGCAAACTCTATTTTTATTTCAGTTGCTTAAATAATACATATAACATTTCTACGTCAACATGAAATTACAAAATTATTGCGAGCGAAGCTGTGGGTATAAGCTAGTTTTTTATAAAAATGCTCATACATTTTTAAAATCAAAAAGATAACGCACTTGCCGCATACAAATTGGAGATGGAACAATAAGATTGAACCGAATTTTTTAGTTTTCAAACCAATCTACATTTCCTTTACGGTTTCAGAACAAAACGGCGCTAGCCGAATTTTTTTTCTTGTTAAATTTTACAATGGCAAAACAAAATTGAGATTTTAAGTGAGCAAATTTAGCTTCTCTTGTTGTTATGTGTTACAAGATCTTCAGTTACTCCAAAATACATTTTTTTATTGAGATAAGAATACATTTTAAGAAAAATCAGAGTACATTTGAATTTATTTTGTAAAAATCTGTACAATCTGTTACATTTAAAAAAAATCTGTGGTTTTTGGGAGAAAATTTTAAATAGACAGAGCTAAAAACATCTGTAAAAAAAAATCTGTAAATATGGTAACACTGCCGGCACCCCTAAAAATAAATATTTTTCTCTGAAAACATTACAGGTAGGTCCTCTCCATAAAGGAACAAGCTGCGGAGGTGCACTTGTTAAATTTCGAAAAATCAAAAATCAGATCCTTACTATTTATAAAATTAAATCGACAATTTTTTTGTAACGGGTAGGAGCAAAAACTAGCCAACCGAAACATCATATTTGTGCCAAGGAAGATATTAAGATATTTTCGAAAAGTAAATATCTTAATTTTCGGTATTGAGTTATATTTCAAGATTTTATCCTATGCTTACAGATTTCAGTTCGATTGCATTGACATAGTTTGCGCTTGCAAAACATTATTGTATGTTGCTTTCCACGCTCTTCTGCGTATAGGTTGCTGAGAGGGCAAAGTATTTATTATGGAGTTGTTGTGCTCTCGCTCTCTCTCTCCCTCTCTTTATTCACAATGATCAGGAAATAATTGTGGGGAATTACCCATTTCGCGGGGAATTTCAAGCTATTTCTGTATATTTTTACGTGGGCAACGTAACGGGTGAATGCTAGTATATTATAAATATGATTGTGTGTCTGTCTGTTTGTCCGACCATCACGTCTAAGCGGCTGTACCGATCCTCTTGAAACTTTGAGGATAAATTCTATAGGTATCGACATGTGATATAGGGTAGGGTATATGAGATTGGGATTGAACAAAGGGGCGTGGCACCTCACATACATCACAAAATATGTCAACAAAATAATTTAGTAAGTATTGAATTGAATATATAAAAACGGAATTTGGCAAGGAGTTGTATACATTTTCCAATTGTGTAAAATATGAGCATAATTGGACAAGGGGCGTGGCACCGTCCATACAACTTAAATATCAAGTAGGCTAGTATTGAATATATCTTATTGAAATTTTCCACCGAGTTGCATAGTTTGTTTTCCCTGGTATGTGTCGAATATTGGAATAATTGTCATAATATTAATTATGACAAGAAATCTGAATTTTACAAGAACAAAAATTTGCTACACCGAATCAACATGACAAAAATCTTCGCCGGAGTTACATTTTTCATTTTTATACCCCCACACTCACTGTGGCAGGGTATACTCACTTTGACACAACGTTTGTAACGCCCAGAAGGAGGCGTGTCCGGTATGGAAAAGTATATATATTCTTGATCAGCATTACCGCCGTCCGCATATGTCCGTCCGCACGATAGCGGTCGCAGTTTTAGAGATATCGACTTGAAACTTTGGGTACATGTTTTTCTCTTCAATACTGAGATCAAGTTCGAGAATCAGCCAAATCGGACAAAAACTGGGCGTGGCTCCCATACACCGAAAAAAAAGAGGTCAACATTTTTCAAGTCTTTTTTTATTGCTGCATTCATTGGAAATGTTTAGACACGTATTTTTGACATGGTCCGAGGTTCCGAAACCACATATATAAGGGTCAAAATGGGGTCTTGAGACCAAGTTTTTTTTTTTGGTCGATTTGATTGGAAATTTTTAGAAACGGATTTTGACATTGTCCGGGCTCCAAAACTATTTATAGGTGGCTCAAAATGGGGTCTTGAGACCACATAATTTTATGTTCAATGTACTTCTTCCTACTGTGTGGGGGTATTTCAGCTTCGGTATAGCCGAAGATAGTCCACTCTCTAGTTTTCTTTTGTATTCACTTTTTATTAAACAAATTTGTATACCCTGCACACTAGTGTCCAAGGGTATATTGTTTTTGTCACACTGTTTGTTACGCCCATAAGGAGGTGTGTCCGGTATGGAAAAGTATATATATTCTTGATCAGCATCACCTCCTGAGTCCATTAGTCCATGTCCGTCTGTCTGTCATTTCGCACGATAACTGTCGTAGCTTTTGAGCTATCGACTCAAAATTTTGGGATTCCTCTTGTTTTGGCGAATGATTGGACGGTATTGAAAATGGGCAACATCGGATAAGAGCCACGCCTACCTCCCATACAAAATGGCCGCCAATTTTATATTATTTTCGTTTATCTTGAGAAATACTTAACCGATCGCCTCCAAATTTTGGGATTCCTCTTATTTTGGCGAATGATTGGGCGGTATTGAAAATGGGCAACATCGGATAAGAGCCACGCCTACCTCCCATACAAAATGGTCGCCATTTTTATAATTTTTTCGTTTATCTTGAGAAATACTGAACCGATTTGGATGCGGAACGAAATGGAATTGGACCGGAACAAAATGGAATTGGAATAAAATTTTTAAATGGATCAGGAAACTAAAATTATCGATAAATATTGGAAAATTATCGATAAATATTGGAAAATTATCGATAAATTATCGAAAAATTATAGATAAATTATCGAAAAATTATCGATAAATTTTAAAAAAATTATCGATAAATTATCAATAAAAAATCGAAAAATTATCGATAAAAAATTGATAAAAATCGTTAATTTATCGATAAAAAAAAAACTATCGATAAAATATCGAAAATTATGCATAAAATATCGAGAAACTTTTAATAAAATACCGATTTTCGATAAAATTACTAACATATGGTCTCAGAATGTATCGTACTCGCATGTGCAGGGTATTATAGCTTCGGTCAGACCAAAGATAATTCTCTTACTAGTTTAAGTTGACTTTGATTTTAAAAATCATTTAAATTGGCAATGGAGTTAACTTTCGAAGCATACCTTATCCCATCATTATCAGCATTCAGGTGTTGGATGCGTTATGATTATATATTTGAAATGACATAAAACTCCACTTAATAAACTAAAATTTTTATTATTTCAATAACTGGAAAAAATTGTGTTTTTCATGTGTAGCGACCCCAAATTAGTTTAGAAAAAGTAGTTTGACTTTAGTATCTACTTTATTTGACCGATAATACTCTGATATGATAAGTAGGAACTTCATTTTTACTACGAATATTCAAAAAAATATGGTCAGTGGTCAAATGACGTCATAATGTCGGTGAAATGACCAATAATAAAATGACCGATCATTGCCCATCACTAATCACGATAAGTCACTAAGTGCGTGCTAAGACATTTTTTGGGTGAATCATGCCGGGTGGAATTACAGCTGTCACCAAGTGCGTCCTTTGACATTTTTGGGTTAATCATGCCGGTTGGGAATACAGATATTTCTACCGATTTCGATGAAATTTTAAATATAGAATTGGGAGGTTTCTGGTGCTAAAATCCAGGCAGACTGATTTTTGCTAAAATTTTAAATTTAAGATTAGATACCGACCGAAACCGCTTTTTTAAATTTCGACCGAAAACGAAAAAAACAAGAAAACATATTAAAGTAGTTTCATTAGGGTGAAATCGTTCATTTTAAGTTCAGATCATTTAACATTTCAGATTAGAAACTATCAATACTTATATTCTCGATTCAAAGTCAATGTGCAAAGATTATGTCGAACGGACGTGTTTTAATCGGTTCCGCAGAAATAATCGAACTTGATTGTAAAAAAAAATAAAAGCAACCTTAAAAAAATTACGCGAAATAAACGCTAAAAGAATTCATGAAAAAGAATGCAAGTGACGAAGCCACTGCATATAATAATAAACTAAACAAATAAAAAAGATTTGTGTGAAAATTATGTCAGTGAAATATTCCCCGTAAAAGACCAAGAATTCTCTCTCAGAGAATCCGTTACACCGCTCAAAACAAGAGGTTGAATCAGCATCACCTAGTGCTAGTGAAAATACGGCGAATTCACAAATGAAAGCTTATGCCATGCAACCAATAGGTGCGAGCAGTGCGAATGCACCCCCATGACCATGTTAAGAAATTCACTGAGAATAAATACGTTCTCTGAGAATAAAAACCCTTTGAATAAGCCTCAGTCAGCAAATACGAGTGATGCAATTGGCGCAAACCCTACAGAGAAAACCACTAGACGTGCGACAGTGCAGACTGGCATGCACCGCTACCTGTAGAAGCCAGACCCTACATTGCAAAAGCGCAGAACGACCCCTCCCAAAAATACGAATAAGCCTAAGGTTTTAAAGACAAAGCCCATAAATCTTTGGCAAATAAATATTCACTATTATATGAAGAGGATAATTCAGACCCTAAACCCAAGACGTCAAAGCTGCCAACAATTTATCTCAGGGAAAATTACTCGAATTCCCTTGTTACTCTGATGATACATATTGTAGGTGCCAACACATTTCATGTGATGGCTATTCTCAAGGGCGCCATTAATACAGCAAAAATACAAATTTATAATGAGGCAGATTTTCGCAAAGTTGTGGACCATTTCGACAAATGTAAAAAGAGCTATTACACATATCAGCTCAAAAGTACCAAAGGCATATCGGTTGTTCTTAGAGGTGTAGACTCTTTTGTCGAATGTGTCGATGTGAAAGAGGCATTAATTGCATTCAAATTACAGGTTAGATCTGTGTCTAACATTCTAAACAAGGAAAAATTACCGCAACAACTTTTCCGCGTTGAATTGGAATTTGATCCTAAGACCCTGCAAAAAAGTGAACCCCACCCTATATACAATCAGTGATATTTACTACACCGTAGATTCAGTGTTGAGGAGCCGCATAAACGTCGAGGCCCAATACAATGAAAAAACTGCCAAGAAACTACCCAACGACGTCAAACCCTGGTTCCCACGTATGGACGGGTCTACGCCCCGGAACCACACGCAGCTACCAACAGATGGCTGCGTCGAAGGACCAACCAAATCAGCAAGAATCATCTTATTCATCATTTCCCTGTGTTTTAACACCGGGGCGGGCATCACCGGCAAGCCTGCTCCGTACCCTACTCATCCGTGCCGGAATCGAAACAAATCCTGGACCAAGCAAAACTAAACGTGATGTTCAGGTATGAATGTGCACAGTAAAATCCAATCCGTCGCAATGAAACGTCTGTCAGATGCAATCATTGCATAGCTACTGTCATCTCCGAAGTTGCAGCCTCCTCACATCAAGCAGCACATGGACAGTGTAGTATGTAGGCCCCTGCTGCAATATGCAATCACCAGCACACAGCACGCCCCCAGCACAAACAACAACCGCTGCTTCGACAACAACAACAACAACATCGAGCTGGAAGACGAACCAAATCCCATCGATGTACATCAAGGTGAGCGTATTTTCAGGAACGTCATCACTGACGCAGCGGCACGACACATTCCAGCTGGTAGAATTGCCAAAATAAGGCCTAACTTCCCAGCCAGCTCAGCAGCCCTTGCAGACGAGAGAGACGAAATAAGGTCGACAGACCCATCCAGTCCTCGTATACAACAACTCAACATCGAAATCCGTCAACTCGTTGTTGATCACTGCAGACTCAAATGGCAGAAACAACTCGAAGACTGCAATTTCGGTACCTGGAAGCTGTGGGCCACGGTCAAGACGCTCTCCAACCCTCAGCAACAAAACAACAATGAGGCAATTCAGTTCAACCACCGCGGCCACGGTTGACCCAAAGAAATGTGCAACGCAATTCTGTAAACAGTTTGTCGAACACCCAGCCACGCAGAATAAAACCATCTGTGCCATTAGACGAAAATTTCGCAAACTACCAGCTGACATGGAAGAGGAGCCTTTCACCATGGAAGATGTGAGATCAGCGATAGGTCAAGCAAAATCATCCAAAGCAATAGGTCCCGATGGGATTGCAATGGTGATGCTCAAACACCTGGGCGATTACGGCATTAGCTATCTCACGATGCTTTTAAATCTATCGGTGAGCAAGCTTGTGATACCCAACGTTTGAAAGACTGGAAGGATTATTCCTATTCCGAAACCAAACAAGGCCACATCACAAGGTACAGCATACACACCCATCTCGCTCCTGTCTCCTGTAGCCAAAACGTTGGAGGCTCTGCTCCTGCCGTACCTGACAACCACCTGGAGCTTGCACCACATCAACATGGTTTTCGCGACGCAGTACCACTTCTGCCCTGAGCGAAATCGTGACTAGAATCAGCGATGGCCTCAACCAAACTCGGCCGTGCCACAGGACAATCCTGGTGGCCCTTGACCTGGCCAAAGCCATTAACACTGTGTCGCACGCTACGCTACTGCAGGATATCCTGGAATCAGCACTGCCCAACACCATAAAACGCTGGCTCTCAAATTATCTGAGCGGCAGGTCAGCTTTTGTGGAATTTAGAAACGCCAGATCTAAGCACAGGAGAATAAAGCAAGGAGTACCTCAGGTTGGGGTGCTATCACCTACTCTTTTCAACTTATACATGGCAAAGATCCCACAGCCTCCCGACGGCATTCAAATCGTATCCTACGCTGATGATTGCTCGGTCACCACGTCAGGAGTAAAGGTGAATGAGTTAATCATTCCACTGAATGCATACCTCGATGAGCTGCATCGTTTCTTCGTCAGGCGCAATCTGCACCTCTCGCCTGGGAAATCTTCAGCGACATTGTTCACTTCCTGGACCAAGGAGGTAAGTATGCCGCTGAACATACACATTGCCGGGCACGACATACCAGTGGTTGCACACCCCAAAATATAGGTGTAACGCTGGACAGCATGTTTGCGTTTTCCTCGCACGTAGACGACGTCTGCAACCGCATGAAGCGTAACAGCGTGCTCAAGTCACTGGCCGGCTGTGAGACATTGTAGCCAGAGACACTGCTGGCTGCATATAAAGCCATCGGTCGGCCCATCGCAAACTACGCGTCGCCAGTCTGAACGCCACAAGCAGCAATACAAGCTGGAGAAGGTGAGCCAAAATTCAGCACTGCGAACCGTCACTGGATGTCATTTGATGGCCGGCGAAGGGCATCTGCATGCCGAAACGAGGATGACACCAGTGAAAGAACACAACACCATGCTGGCACAACAATATCTGCTCGGCAGTCACGTTCCTGGGCACCCCAACAGAACGCAGTTGTCAGCCACTCCACCGCAGCGCAACATCAGGAGGAATCATCGTGTGTACGGGGATTCGATTCAACGATACCTGACATCAACAACAATTGACCTGCGCCAGTGTCGAGATGCCGCAACCAACCTCCACAAAGACACCGTTGAGCGGACCATAATTGGTTCCCACAATAACCCGGTGCTGTTGGGCCCCGCACTCCAAATTGTGGATGAGGAAGAGGAGTTGCCCAGGAGTACCAGGACTATCATGTCACAACTGCGATCGGGATGGAGTAGGACTCTGAACCACTATATGGCTCGGATAAACCCGAAAATCCAAGACATATGTCCACAATGTGGCGAAAGTCTACACGACACCACACACCTTTTCCAGTGTCAAAATCACCCGACAAATCTAACCCCCAGCTCGCTTTGGACGCTACCTAAGGAAGCAGCCAACTTTCTTGGACTCCAAACTGAGCCCTAATTTGATGAATTAAGATGAAAAACTTTGCTGCTACAACAACAACAACAACAACGTCAAACCCTATTACAGCCAATTTTGCACAGATTAAATCATACCCACCACCCCAAGGAAATGGTGCTAATGCTGCACCACAACATCAACAATTTGCATACGTAAATGTACTAAAAGGCAATACCCAATACCCTCCAGTTATTCAGCCCACCCAAACTATGATGCAGGAGATGATACACAATCCAAACCTGCCAATCCAGACCCTTATAAAAAATAAGCCATGAATGCGATAAAAATATCCTTCTGGAACGCCAACATAAATTGGAACTTATTCAACTCCTCAATTCATTCTGTATAGATGGAATGCTAATTTCAGAGACCCATTTGACCCAAAAACACTTTTTTAATATACCCGGATACAAGCTATATGACACCAAACACCCAGGTGGAAAAGCACGAGGCGGATCAGCGATTCTAATTATGAATAGAATCAAACACTATGTTCTGCAGGATTTTTGCACCGAATATTTGCAACCCACCAGTATTTGTCTTGATGACTACATAAAAGGATTGACCATATCTGCAAATTACTATCCACCCAGCTCCAAAATAACTGGCCAAAAGTTTTTCGCAGCCGGAGATTTTAATGCCAAACACACTTACTGGGGCTCTCGACTGGTTTCACCAAAAGGAAGGTCATTCTGGAATACCACCAGCAGACTCGGCCTTGACGTGGTTTCGTCAGGCACGCCGACATATTGGCAATCTGATAGACACAAAATTCCTGATGTTATTGATTTTGCAGTAATGAAGACCCTTAAACGAACTCAACTGACTATCGAGTCTTCAGTGGAACTCTCGTCTGACCATACACCTACAATAATTACTGTGAAATATGCGCCAAGTTCAGAAGTCAACCCACCCGACAGGCTCACCACCTTACATACGAACTGTCTTAAATTCAGAAAATATATAAGTGCGCATATTACCCTAAATGTGTAACTGAAAACTGAGGAAGAACTGAATGTGTCAGTGCGTAACTTTACCCTTCTGCTTACAAACGCCGTACTGGCAGCGACCCTAGGCTTGCCACACTTGGAGAAGCCCAAAACCAGAGATTTAAAAAAAAAATAAAAAATAATTTTTTCTATGCTTGGCTTTTTAAATTTAGAGACAATTTTCAATTACAAACAAACAAAAATAAAATAATAAATTGATGCTTCACATTTTTACAGTGGCTTACAGCTTATTTGTGTATATATTTATGGTTTGTCGCAAATTCAATAATGGAAAGGTCTAATCAATACCTTTCGAATGGGCGGTTTTTAGGATGAAATAGGTGGTCAATTCTCTTACAGCACCTAGTTGGGAAGGTATTGATTAGACCTTCCCAATGATACCAAATATTCACATTATTAAATTTGAGAAAACCATAAATACACATTTACACAGAAAAAAACGTACAACTTTTCCAAATGTATGAAAAACCTGAATTTATTAACCGTTGTTAATAGGTTGGTTTAATCGAAAAAAAATTGTTCAAATAATCGAAAAAGTATTTGTTATTGTAAGTTTTTTACCACAATTTTTGAATAGATGTGAATTTTTCACAAATTTACTGATAAAAATTGGTAAATTTTTTAATTAATATAATTTTGTTTTTATCTTTTCAATAAGATTGCACGAATATATTTCAACTCGCATGCAGTTGGGAAATTTGTTTCTTGAGTTGATCAATTTCCTTGGTGTGATTGATGACAACCGATCCTAGAGGTTTCATGGAATGCTCGGATAAGTTTTCAATTTCCTTCGTCAAAGATGTGGAAAATGTGTTGTTAAGACCCGAAAAGACATTATGGGGTGCGATTTGCGTGGCTCCTGGAATGCGCACAGTACATCCTACTTCCAGAGTTAAAATTCCTTGATTCGGTAATTCGATGTTTTTCTGATGGGCAGAACTACACTGTATTTGTGCTGCAGTTCTTTTAAAGTTCTTAAAGAGCCATTTGTTTTTGCAGTGAAGCTCTTTCCAGAATGGAGATGTTTTCATTTCTATAAATGTGCAGTCGTATGCGTTAAGCGGCTTTAAAGGTGATATTTCGCAGGAATTGTCGTTAGCCTCAATCCATGCCCAGCTGTTTTCGCAGACGAGATGTTGGTCCGAAAATTTGTTACATTGATTGATAGTGACTTCCGACATTAAATGATATGGGTCTATTTCAAAATTGTAGATTATGAATTCAGCTCGTATAGCAGAGATCATTCTCTCACCAACTCTCTCAATCGGCATTGGAATAATTTTGTATAGTTGCGACGAATAACTGTTAAGCAGCGGTATCGTAACTCTGATTACCAATTTATCTCCTATTAGCGCCCCTCTTGCTTTCAACAATTTATAGATAGCTTGAAGCTCGTTCGATTGTTTTCCAGGTAATTTCAGTTTTTCTGGAAGATGTTCTCTTATTTTTTGGATCTCCGATTTCAGCTGCGGAGGTGTGATCAAGTCTGGGTTTAGTTTTCCGTGATTGACGTCAATTAAAAGTTCGATAACTTCTGACTGAATTGTTTCGCCCTCTTCGACTATGTTGCTCAGCTGTTTGGTCATAATAAAGAACTTAACAGATTCTTGGTATACGTAGTAGTTCTCTTCCATGGTTGAAGTGATATTGTCTACTCTCATCTGTAACTCCTTAAGATGCAGATTTACTTCGTCCGTAGTGCGTTTAAGAATATTAACTGTTGAATCGACAACGGAAGTTTGGCTCTTTATCAAATGCTGCAGATCATGTTGGTTGTCTAACAAGTTCTTCATATTGCTTTCCATATATTCACGGTCATCCGCATCCATCATTCCGAAAAGAATATGGGACATAGATCGAACAAAATCAAATGGGGCTCTCTTTCTTCTTTTATCCTTTCGTACAAACAGATATTTATTTGTGTCCTTTACCTTGTTTATTTTGATTTCAATATTGTCGATGACTGTGTTGCATTGCTCTTCAAACGCTTGCAATTTGTCACAACTTTATCTAATTTTCTTTGAAAACGTGTCAGCATGATCCACTACTTTGAAGAATGCGTGCATGTCGTAATAAATCGTCAAATTCCAAGATGAAGCTACGACCTCCATTATCCCGATATGATCCAAATATATCGCTGTATTATTTTTCAACTCTAGAACCGATCCACCAGAAGCATCCTGTTCACCTAAAGGTTGTGCACAAACTCCCTTTCTTGCTAGCAGCAGCATATTATAGCCATATTATATTTATCAGTTTTAACTTTTTCGGCTCTTTGGCATAACTGAGCATAGTTAAATAGCTTTTGCTTCGTTCCACTGGAGTTTTCGTATCTTCTTCTTTTGTTTCCAATGGACAAACTTTATGAATTGGGCGTTTTAAGATTCCATCCTGTATCTTCATTATGACTACTCGCACCCTCCCGTCAGATCCTGGATGAGTTTCTATAATTCGACCAAGGGGCCATCTTGCCGGATGCGTATCTTCATTTTTGATAATGACAATTTGGCCTTCAGCCAGATTTAGCTGCGGTTTCTGCCATTTATACCGCTGTTGCAAAGTTGAAAGATATTCCTCCTTCCATCTTTTCCAAAAGTCTTTCTTCATTATACCCCACACTCACTGTAGCAGGGTATACTAACTTTGTCACAACGTTTGTAACGCCCATAAGGAGGCGTGTTCGGTATGATTCTTGATCAGCATCACCGCCGGAGTCAATTTAGCGATGTCCGTCTGTCTGTCCGTCTGTCCATCCGTCCGTCTGTCCGTCCGCACGATAGCGGTCGCAGTTTTGGAGATATCGACTTGAAACTTTGGGTACATGTTTTTCTCGTGAATACTGAGATCAAGTTCGTGAATCAGCCAAATCGGATAAAAACTGGGCGTGGCTCCCATACACCGAGAAAAAAGGTTAACATTTTTCAAGTCCTTTTTATGGTTGTATTCGATTGGAAATGTTTAGAAACGTATTTTTGACATGGTCCGAGGTATGAATAGCTTAGTTGCCATGCATACAAATACAGCTATATATCCATTATATGTAATATGCGAATTTTCCAGTCGACCTCCAACTCTTAAAATCCCTTTGCTATCAAGTAGTGGATTCAAATTCGCTATTTTACTTTTTTGATCCACAGGTTTGTTGTTCTTCAATAACCGTATTTCGCTTGAAAACTCTGCAAGTTGCTGATTTTTTATTAACATTGTTTCGGCTGCTCGCAGTTCGTCTGCCGTTAAATATGCCGGAAACTTTTCTCCTTTCAATACTCCTTTAAACCTCAGAATATAAGCTGCAACTCTTTCCAATTTTCTTAATGATGAGCACCTTTCTTGCAACTGAAGTAGTATATTTGGCTGCTCTGTCAGTGTTGTAGTTGCTACTAATACACTCTTTTCTGCAACTGCTTCTTTTGGCCAATCATATTCATCTTGCACCAACCATGTCGGACCTCTCCACCATAAAATATTTTGTTCTAACTTAGATGGTGAAATTCCTCTTGATGCGATGTCAGCTGGGTTCTCCTTTGTACTGACATGATTCCATTTAGCTGTGGGAATCAAAGCGCTAATTTCCGTTGTCCTTGTTCTCACGAATTCATCCTTACTTCTTTTATTTCTAATCCAGCCCAATGTTATCATCGAATCGCTCCAAGCGTAAATCTGGCAGTCTCGTTTGATGATGTCTGTGACTTTGTTCAACAACCTTGCCAACAAATGAGCCGCACACAGTTCTAATTTTGGCAGCGTCTTTTTATTTTTTACTGGATTGACTTTACTTTTTCTGCTACAATTTCTACCGAGGAACCTGCCTTCACATAAACCACCGCTGCATATGCATTCTCCGATGCGTCTGCAAATCCGTGTAGCTGGAACGTTGCATTCTTCGTCAGGAACATCCATCGAGAAATTCTAATCGTTTTTATTGCTGGCAAATGTTGTATGAAGTTATTCCATTCCTTCGTCAATACGTCGTCTAACTTGTCATCCCACTCTGTTTTAATTTTCCACAAGTTTTGTATAAACAACTTAGCAACGATTGTTATAGGTGCCAACCAGCCCGATGGATCAAATATTCGAGCAAGATATGACAACGCTTGCCGTTTTGTCACTGTTCTTCCTTCGGTAGTAGCTATGCTAAACATAAACTCGTCGGTTTTTGGACTCCATTGTAAACCCAGAGTTTTCATCGTCTCGTCCTCTTGAATCTGCAGAACTTCATTTTCACTGGTATTAGGAATGTCAGCGATAATGTCTTCGGTATTAGAACTCCATTTTCTCAAATGGAATCCAAATTTATCCAATTGATGTGATATTTTACCACGAATTCGCCTGCACTATTCGATGGTATCTGCTCCAGTCATCAGATCGTCCATATAAAAATCTTCCTTGATGATTTTAGCTATGTCTGCATCGTCGCATTGATTTGCTATCTCGTGCAATGTTCTAATGGCAAGGAATGGTGCTGAAGTTGTTCCATATGTGACCGTTGTTAGTTCATACTGCTTTATCAGTTCCGCCTTAATCTCTATCCAAAGTATGTATTGGTAACTCTGGTCTTCTTTCGCGATTTTTACCTGACGATACATTTTCTCTACGTCTGCCATCATTATATTTTTCCAAACTCGCCACTTCACTATGATATCAAATATATCTTTCTGTAGTCTTGGCCCCACATGTAACACATCGTTGAGGCTTTTGCAAATTTGATGTTTTCGCCGAAGCATCAAAAACAACTAACCTTAGTCGTAATACTGATCTCACGAACCACCGCTTGATGAGGAAGATAATATTTTCCACGCAGATTTTCGTTGATTTCTTCCATATGACCGAGGTGTTGGTACTCCCGCATGAATTTAACATATTCCGTTTTTAATGCATTATTTGCTTGTAACTTTTTCTCTAAATTCAGGACCCTCGCCATTGCTTGCTTTCGAGAATCTCCGAGGGCGTTATCTTCTTTAAACGGCAAGTTAACAATGAATCTGCCATCTCTATCTGGTTTCGTTGTGGCTTTGTATTGCCGTAGACATAAATCATCATCATCTGAAGGAATAACCGAATCATTTATCTCCTCCAACTCCCAAAATCGCTCCAATGCAGTTGTTACGGCTGCTGTTAATTGCTTACTCCTACTTTCTACGTTGAGTACTCCGGATAATATCCACCCAAGCTTTGTTGATTGACCCAGGATTTTATCCAATTTCAATATGCCTTCCTCTAAGATCTCTGGATACAAGTCGCCGCCGATTACTATATCAATTCGGTCTGATTTGTTAAAATTAGGATCGGCCAACGTATGATTTTTCAACTGATTGATATCATACTTAAATGATGTGTCCGGATGCGCCTTGGCCAGCTTTGGCAATACTAATGCCTCAATTACGAACAATTCGTCGCTCATAAACCTTGGTCGGATTTCCAACTTTACTTTCGACTTTGCTACTCCAACCACCGTGCTTCCAAGACCAACTAGTTCCAAATTCACCTTCTTCTTTGGTAAATTCAATATTTACGCAGCTTCTTCGGACAATGTGGTTTTTTGTGACCCTTGGTCAATTAGTGCCCTCAAGGTCAGAAATTCTCCATGCGCTGTTTTTACTCGTACCTGTTCCGTTGCCAAAAGTACAGCCGGTGATGCATCGTCCTTTGTCATCATTGAAGTCGCTGACTCCTGCCTTGGTTCATTTTTTGTTTTATTTAAACCATACGTTGTTTCCCAATGCAGCAGAATGCGATGATTTTTACCACACTTTTTGCATTTGGAAGCTCCATTGCTGCATTTCTTGTCCATCTTATGGTATAGACATACATAACCCCCGTTGCTTTTCTTTGCCCAGCTATGTCGATCTGCCACTGCTAGCGCAAGGAATTTCCTGCAATTGTTCACACTATGTC
The DNA here is from genome assembly GCA_951394025.1 of Heteromyza rotundicornis. NCBI lineage: Eukaryota > Metazoa > Arthropoda > Insecta > Diptera > Heleomyzidae > Heteromyza > Heteromyza rotundicornis. Next base: position 38,484,671 of record OX596010.1, read on the forward strand.
CTACTGTGTTACAATATGCGCAGCTTAGTTGTCCCGTATAAAATGAATTTGTAGATTGCTGATTGCTTCGTTGCCTACTGCTTCCACTATTTCCAATCAGCTTCTTTCCTTTTACAGCTTCTAACGCTTGATATTGCAGCTCCAAAAACTGCATCACATCGCTCAGAGTTTGTATCTCCCTAGTTTTCTTCACGTTCTGCTCATATAACCGCAGCCCGTCTCTGTCGAGCTTTCTTATGATGATACGAGCAATTAGTGGCTCCGCATCATCCAATTTGATATTCATCCCTTTCAGAGCATGAACACATTCATTTGTTGTATCGAGAAGCTGCTTTATACTCGATGCTGCCTTCAGGCTGGTCCAACATTTTGTCCACCAACTTTGTAAACAGCAACCGCCGGTTAGCGTACCGATGTGTTAACATTTCCCACGCTGCATCATAACTTGCATCAACAACATTGAAATGTTGAATTAGCCTTCCAGCTTCTCCCTTTACTAATGACTTCAATCGGTACATTTTCTCAACATTTGAATAATGGCTGACCTCATGTACCAATTTTTTGAATATATTGTAAAAAGAGGACCATTCGTTTATATCACCAAAAAATGTTGTGATTTTGATATCCTCCAGTTTAAGAGTTGCTGGCCTTTTCACTATCTCCAGTGACTGCATCTTCTTTGCTAAGTCCATTGAAGCATCGTTATACGACCTGTCCACTTGGTCTTTTTGCTCTTCTACATCGTCATCGTCCTCTCCCATATCAAATGTCAATTTTGTATAAATTGCATTTATGAGTTGCATTTTCTGCTCCCAACAAGATTTTCTGCATTCCAATTCCGCTATGCCGGCATCATCTTCTATGCCTTCATCCAACAATAATTTCATGTTGTTCACTTGACGGGAAAATTTTCTTATCAGAATGTCTGCGGCTTGACTTCCAGATGTTCCCTCTTGTGCCCTTCTTGCCGCTGTCCTTCACTAGACCCAGCTGCCTCAGTTGCCTGCTTCGGCATAGTAAGGTCGACATCTGCATTTTTTATGTGTGTACGAATTCCGTACACTATTTTTTCAATCTCTTCGAAATATCTGCTCTCAAAATAACTTTCATCTGTTATTCCCATCGACAGCAGTTTCAAGTTGATCCTCTGGAACTCATCCCAGATTTTTTCCAAGTGGGAAGTTGTCTCATCCAACGTAGTTTGACGCAGCTTTTTTTGCTGCACCTTATCATTCATGACGATGATCATCTCGCCAATCTCCTTTTGGCGTTCCAACAATTTTCGCTTTTCATTCGACATTTTGTATTCGAAAATAAAAACTTGTATTAGTTAACTGTATACAACCGCTGCTTAAGCCTCGGTTACGCTTATCTCACTGTTTAGGCCGTGAGAAACGCCACTTATTTAAAATTTTAAAATTTCGTACGCACTTTAGCGAGTTAGACAATTTTAAAAATTTTACAACGACTGTGTTTCCAATTTCACTAGCTCGTTTCCTCGAAGGACCAATGCACGAATATATTTCAACTCGCTTTGGCCTTTCTATACCACTATACCATTCTATACTTCTGAGATACTCTCGAATTAAGTATTTGTATGATACTCGAAGGTTCGAAGGACCAATATACGAACTGATGTTCGCGTCGTTTGAGTATTTGTAAGATACTGATTTTATTTTAATAAAACACCTAAATATATAGGCACAAAACATCACTTAAACTAGACAGAATTTGAATATTATCAGCAGAGGCACGATAAGCGACCCCCGCACAGGCTATAAACTATTTATTACTTGTGTGTGTACTTTTCTAAATAGCGATAATAATAGAATACATTAGAATTGTAAATGGCCACAGCCTCAACTCAAACTGAGTGTTACTAAACATAGATTATGATGTGTGAGAAACATCTTCTGTTTGACATTTTTTATTACTAGCGATAATTATAGATAATATTAGAAATGTAAATTACCACATGTACAAGTGTCATATTTCGACAAAGATAGAAATCTACTTATGGGTTCATTGAAAAGGTTATCTAATTTCCTTTTCTACTGCTTATAGCTTTTATTTATAATCGTTCTTTTCACAGGCACAATGGTATTTTAAAGTGGAATTATCTGTATGTTAGACACTAAATTATTACATATTAACTCTAGTTTATTTTTAATTAGAAAAATAGCCTTAGGGTTTTCTGTTAGAACGAAGACGATATATTATCAATGGGTAATTCCATGTCCTTTTAAGATGAGAATGCTACAGACCGCCACTTGAGCTGAAGATGAGAACTAACGTTGGAGATTTAAGAAAACTATTTGATATCAGCTCGACCTCAAGGCGATATAGGTTTATTGGAATTTTCCAAAAGCCCAGAGCACTTGGTTCGGTCGAAATAATTTAAATTATCCAAATAATAACTAAATAACATAGGGTGACTGGAACGAACGAATGCGTAGTTTATTTTGAAATGTTTAATCAAAATAAATTTTGACAAACATTTTAAAATTAACAAGAAATTACTAAAGCTATGAAAAAACCGGAGAAATTTTTCAGAAAACCGGAGACCGGAGAAACGTTCAGATTCCCGGAGTCTCCGGGCAAAAACCCTGTGTGTGGCAAGCCTTAGCGACCCCAAAAATCAATAACACTAACCCAAAACATAGCTGCGCTCCTAACAGAAAAGAGATCAGTAAGACGCGATTGGCAACATTTCAGATCACCCTATCTGAAAGAAAAGCTGACCCTTATTACCCAAAAACTTCAAAATGAATTAAAATCGAAAAATGAAAATTATCTGCATAAGGGATGTGACGGAGGTCCGCATCCGCCTCCTCACCCGCGGATCATCCGCACTAAATTGACATTCGCATAGACATCCGAAATCAGACATTTAAACATCCGCATTCGCATCCGCGACATGACACCCGCATGTATGCAGATCTTTTCAACTTATAGCTTTTTGCACTTTTTTAAAACTTTTTTACTGTGTTTTTGGTTTTTTCTCAGAAACTATAGGCGATCGGTGCAAAATTTTGTCTGATTCAGTTTAAAAAAGTGCGAAAAATTAAATTTTTTCGAAAAAGTTGTTTAAAACATCCGCATCCGGCCCCGCATCCGCGGATGTCATTTTCAAACATCCACAAAACTCACATCCGTCACATCCCTAATCTGCATTAATACATGGACAACTTTACACCGACGAGCTCAACAAATTACTCTCTTTGGCGTGCCACAAAAAATTTAAATCGACCCATTATTGCAGAATCTATAAATCTATATCGGGTATTGACATCGCCTAAACTCCATTGACTCCATCGTAACTAATATATGGAGAATATATTATTTTCGTTTGAGACGTGAGGGATTCAGAGGTCTCAGTAAATTCCTAGCAAGAATATTTGGATGAAACGTGAGCTTCTGCTTGTACTTCTAGGTAACTTCGGAATTTCGTCTTTTACTGCAGGAATATTCATTGTGGGTTTTTGCATTTCTTATAAACCAAGGGGTTCTGGCAAGTTGTCTCTTGATTTTTGATTGGACTCTCTGGAGTTTTTCCACGTTCGAGGGAGAGGCAGTGCCCCAGAGCTCAATTCCATATGTTCATATGGGTTTTATTATACTTTTGTATATTTGGGCTTTGTATGTCAGATTTAGCTTAGATGCATTTCAGATTAGCTAATTTAGTTCCAATTGTTTTAGTTTAATCTGGGTGATTTTGGATTGTGTGTGCTTATACTTTGTGAGTCGGCAATCAAGATGCATTCCAAGATACTTTTTTTTTTTTTTTTTTAAACGACGAATTCCAACGGTCACACTTACCCGCCCAATCGACCGAGGGGCACATCTGCATGACGCACGGTGACCGAACATGTGACTAAACCATTATTTTATTTTACTGAGTGTATTTTCCCAGTACTTGGGCAAATATTTGCCTAATCTGACCGTAGCCTTAGGGTGAAGGTTATCGGTATAGAGAATAAAAGAGTATAGAGAATATAAAGCAGGGCGCGAGGACACTACCTTGTGGTACTCCGGCCAGTATTTCACATTTTCGGGAGACAAAGCTTTCATATTTTACTACAAATGTTCTATTCGTAAAATAGTTTTTAAGTCGGCAGTGCATATCAGCAGGGAGAATATGCTGTAATTTGTAAATAATTCTTTCGTGTCAGACTTTATCGAAGGTCTGGGTGATATCGAGGAAATGAGCGGAGCAGTACTGTTTCTTTTCAAAAGTGTTTTTTATTGAGTCTACAATATGGTGCACTTGTTCGATAGTGACATGCTTTTCGCGGAAGCCAAACTGGTGATCGGGCAGCACTTGTTATACCCTACACCTCATGAGGTATGGGTATATTCACTTTGGTCTGATGTTTGTAACACCAAGAAGGAGACGTGTCCGGTATGGAAAAGTATATATATTTTTGATCAGCGTCACCTCCTGAGTTTATTTAGCCCTATCCGTCTGTGCGTCCTCTTTTCTTGTAAACACGATTGCAGGAGCTAGAAGAAAGCTAGGGATCCCAAATTTTGGATTCATCCTTTTTAGGCCCTAGAACGAGTTGGTATTGCGAATGGGCGAAATCGGTCGACTGCCACGCCTACCTCCCATATAAGTGAAAATCGTGTTTTTACCGAAATTTTAAGATTTCATCAAAACAGTATGAAATTTTGTATAGTGGGGTTTTCGGGGTCGCTGATTTCGAATTTGATGTCGGAATTTAAAAATTCAAGATGGCGGAACCTATATGGCTGCCGAAATTTAAAGATTTCATCGAAACAGTATGAAATTTTTTTTTTTTATAGGGGGGTTTTTGGGGTCGCTGATTTCGAATTTGGTCCTTTTTTTGGATCCATGCATTTATTTATTGCCTCCATAAGTAAAATTTTTTAATAGCGACTGTACAGGGTTGGATGTATTGAGTGGGATTAATGTTGGTAATCTGATATCACCATTTGTCTCGTTCGGGGTTTTTTGGGTGATTCATGGCAGTTGGGATTAGAGCTGCCATCAAGTGCGTCACTGGACTTTTTTGGGTGATTCATGGCAATTGGGAACTTTCGCAGAAGCGCGCGAATTCGGGGTACGATTGCCCTAATCCCAAGTGTCATGAATCACCCAAAAAAGTCCAAGAACGCACTTGATGGAGGCTCTAATCCCAACTGCCATGAATCACCCAAAAAAGTCCAAGGACGCACTTGGTGGCAGCTACAATCTCACCTGATATGATTCACCCATGAAAAGTCCAAGTGTTTTATTCTAAAAGTTTCAATTGTTTCAAATTCTTCCCTTAATTTGCCTGTATTCCGTGATTTTTCATAATTACAAAAAATATAATTATTGCTTTTTAAAAGTAATGATTACTTTTCCTCTCAATTACTTCCTTTCAATTACACTTTTCAATTACAAAAGTAATTGAGAAAATGTAATTGAAATTTTTCGAGAAATATAATTGTAATTGAAAAAATTCCAATTACAATTACCGCAATTGTGAGAACAAAATGTTGACATCGAGTCGAGAACTAACCTTTACACCATACACCGAAAAAAAAGGTAAACATTTTTCAAGTCTTTTTTATGGTTGTATTCAATTGGAAATGTTTAGAAACGTATTTTTGACATGTTCCGAAGCCACATATATAAGGGTCTAAATGGGGTCTTGAGACAAATTTTTTTTTTTGTGGATTTTATTGCAAATTTTTAGAAATGGATTTTGGACATGGTCCGGGCTCCAAAACCACTTATAATTGGCTCAAAATAGGGTCTTGAAAAAACATTTTATGTTCGAGGTACTTCTTCCTACTGTGTGGGGGTATTTCAGCTTCGGTATAGCCGAAGATAGCCCACTCTCTAGTTTTTCCTAAATCCCGGAATTTTCGGGACTACATTTTAAATAAATTAGTCCATAAAAAAAGTTTAATATAAGAAAAATACAACTTTTCATCGCTCATAAAATATAAAAAAAATCGTGTAAGCAAAAAAATAGGTTTTGACAACATTTAAACAACTCCAAAATGAAAAAAAAATTTTTCTTTATTAAAAAAATTACGAATAAAATTGTTTGTGCTTAATTTTTTCTTTAAGAAAAAAAAAATTTATATTTATTTCAGAAGAAAATTGGTATTTTCAGTCTTAGTGAATTGCTTAGTAAAAATAATTAAGTAAAACGGAAAACTGATACAAAAGTAATTTCAGAAACCTTACTTAAGCATATTTTGAATTGTGTCATTCCTAAAGAAACGGAAACTCAAATACTGAAAATAAAAAAGTTCATTAATTTGTACCTTTAATAAATTGAAATTAATGTTTATGTTTATTTATTTAAGCTAAAACTATCAGTTTTCCAATAAAACATATAAAAAACATTTTTTTATTTTTTTAAAATGCATTTTGCTTGATACCGGGATTGCAATGTTCAGTCCCGAAAATCCCGGAATTGCGAAAAACCTTCGGGATCGAAAGCCCTAATTTGCATGCATGCTTTCTTAAATAAATTTCCTACATGTTTGTAGGAAATTTTCCACATCTTTCCTGAAAAATTTCCACAATCAATATTTTAATGCAAAAAATGTGAGTTTCTACATTTTTAGAAGAAAAAAACGAACACTTGTTGAGCAATATACAATTGAAGTTTCTATTTTTAGATTTGAAAACTTCAATTTATTTTAGTAAACAAAAAAACGAATGCTTGCTGAGAAATATACAAACGTTTAGACGATTTTCAATATTTCCGGAAATAGATGAATCGTTTAGAGTGCACTCCAAACTCCAGAGGGCGTCGCAGAGTGATTTGTCCCATAGACAAAATTCAGAAAGTTTGATGTCATCAATTATATAAAATATGGTATTTTTGGAAAGGTAATACATTGACTAAAAAGAATATGAACTTCTTTATTTGATCAAAATTTTTTTGACGTCCGTGGAGTATTGTCAAATTAGGGAAATTTGATAACAAATGCTGGAAGAAAAAAATTTATTTTTGATAGCTTGGCGAAAAAAATTGCCAAAAAGGTATTTTTGCAAGAATGATACAAACTTTACTTTTTTATAAATGTTATTGTTGTATTAAAAAATGAAAAATAAAATAGTTGTCATTAAACTGCGATGTAAAAATTTGTGAGTACCATGAAAAAAAAAGTTTTTCAAGTAAAAAACAAAAAAAAACCCAACAAATTATGGATTGTAAAAAAAAAGTGCGTAAAAGTTACTAAAAATTTTTTTTTTTTTTTAAAGTTTAATGTGTTTTTTTTTAGAAAAAAAAAAATTCACCATTTTTTACCAACTTTTTGAAAAAAATGTTTTTTTGTAAATGCCTAAAATGACAATTTTATATCAAAAAAAAATTTTGAAAAGTTCATAATGTAAATAAAATGGTAAAATGTGATGAATGTATGTACTTTTATTAATATATTGATATTAATGTATGTATAGTAACTAAAAGCTCAATTGAAATATTGTTGATCCAATGTCATTTAATTTTTCTCTATTTTACCCTTCTCTCTTCTTCCTATTGACTAAGGCGGTCAATACCGAATGGTTTTGGCAATCGCGGGTTCTCCAGATTTTTCAGGATTTCTTGGGGTTTGTTACTTTACCAAGCAATGCACATGTTAAACAAATAAAAAAATATAAAAGATATAAAAAAATATATAGTATTTGAAAACGATAATATCAGTGAAGGAATTGAGGATAGTATAAATTTCTTAGTGAGCGAAGATTGCGATAGTTCTAACGATTCTGAATAAATTATTGTGAAATTTAAGAATATAAATTTTTAATTGATTTCTTAGGGATAAACATCAAACTCAATTCGAGAGCAAACGAAATTGATAAACTATGGAACAGGGTACAATGTGCCAGAATTATTAAAATTGAGAATACAGGTAAAATTTATGGTAAAAGTGAATCAGTCACTTCGATAAAAGTACACTATCAAGTACACCAGACCGTGAATACCCCTAATAGTAGAATATACATAATATAATATATAAAATGTATTGCTCTTTTCAATAGTTATAATATTAAATTTATTAAAAAGATTTTTTAATGTTTTTGCATTAATGTACCTGCTAAACTACAACTGCTAGCCAAAAACGGTTACCAAATTTGAAATCAGCTAATCAAGAACCACTAGAATCCGTTATTAAAGCTAAGAAACCTTTTGCGAAATATAATTGTAGAGTTGTTTTATATGCATAATAATTAAATAAAAAAATCAAGCGTACAATTCTGGATTTATTCAAAAACTATAAGGGTTACAGAAAAACCGTTACATTTTTGAAATCAACGGGCCAAAATACATTTAGAAACTTAGTTTCAATTAATTCAGAATACTCCTTCGATTTTTGTCCCAAGCTCATATGGAGACAAATCACTGTGCGTCGGTTCGAATTCCAGGAAAACTGAATTTGTAGAAAAGTTGTTACAAATGATTCTAATGAAATAGGCTAATAAAAAAAGTTAAATGAAATAAAAATAAACAACTGCAAAGATGTGCAAAAAAAAAGTGAAAAAAAATGCATGCACGAAAACTCCACCATCTTTCGCTCTTGTGTTCGTGCATAAAAATTCGGACATTTGTATGAAATTTTCGTAAATGATTTGTATGGGCAATTCCTCAACGATTTCTGCAATAATTTCCTACTGAGTCGAGAATCACATTAATTATCGACTCGAGAAATGGGATTTTCTCAAACGTTTGAAACGTTGAAATTAAAAAAATCTGATGGGAGTAGAGTGAGAACGCCTTAATGGATGAAGGCGGTATGCATCATACAAATTCTTTCAAGAAAATAAGTTTCAAAGTTTTTAATTTTTCTTTTTTCAATACATATTTGTTTATGTTTGTTTATTTAAAAATTTAGTCTATGAACAAAAGGTTTTTACAGACTAATTAGGCAAAAATTAAGGAAATATATACATTAGAAAAAAGAATTTCGTAACATAGCTAAGGAATAAATGAATTAAGCTTAAGTTTAAAAACCGCCTTAGAATTAGAAAAGTCAAACACTACAGAATTTGAGAATAAATTGAATTCAGTTAAAGCTCTAACAATTGGCGCATTTAGGGCATAATTCATTCTGAATCAACCAACAAAAAAAAGATCAAAACGTCTGAGGCTCCTGATCGGGACATTAAAACAAATCCGCTCCAGAAGGGACGGACAATCAATATCACCACGAATAATATCAGCGATAAACGATAATACAGAATTGATCTTCTAGATTGAAGGGATTTTAGATTTAAAAGTAAACAACGAGCATTATACGAAGAAATAGGGTCCGTAAATTTTAAAGACCGTAGTGCGAAGCAAATAAAAACTTCCTGTAGGCGTTCTAAGCGATAGATATGACAAGCGTGATAAGGTCTCCAGATGAAAGCAGCGTACTCTAATTTGGAACGTACGAAAGAAGTAAACAGTAACTTAAGCGTATAGGCATCAATGAATTCAGCACTATTTCGACGAACGAATGCTAACATAGCATAGGATTTAGATATGGTGCAATTAAGATGAGTAACGAATGTAAACTTTGAATCGAAAATAACTCCCAAATCTTTAATTTGAGTAACTGTCTTTAAAAGAGAGCTAGAAATATTGTAAGATGTAATGACCACATTTCGAACTTTTGAGAAAGAAATATAGCAACATTTCTTAATGTTTAAGACAAGCCTATTATTCGAGCACCAAATATTAAGTTTATCAAGTTCGGATTGAAGATTGAAAGAATCCAAAGAGTTTCTAATGACGTAGTAGATTTTTAAGTCATCTGCATAGAGTAGGAATTTAGACTATAAAAAACAAGTACTGATGTCATTAATGAAAAGGATGAAAAACAAAGGCCCCAAAATACTGCCTTGTGGTACTCCAGAAGAGGCTATAAATGGCTGAGACGATGTATTATCAACGACAACAACGCAGCGTCGGTTGCAAAGATAAGATTGTATCCACCCCAGAAAAACAGAATGAAAGCCCATGCTAGCCAATTTGGATATCAGGATTTTATGCGATACCTGATCGAAAGGTTTCGAGAAGTCAGTGTAAATGGTATCAACTTGGAAACCATCATGAAAAGCCATGATACAGTCTTCGGAAAAAATGGCGAGATTAGTTACAGTAGATCGACCTTGCACAAAACACATGTTGGTTTGGACAGATAAGCCTTTTTACGGCAAAATACAGTTTAACTTTTATAAAAGCTTAGAAACAGTATATAATTTGGAAATAGGTCTATAGTTAGCCACATTATTCCTATTACCACTTTTAAAGATAGGGGTAAATGAAGGAAATTTAAATCCCCAAAAACACACAGGTGATTATCACCAAGTTTATTTTGGGCTAAAGATACGATATTATCCACATGCGCAGTATACAGGCCATCAGAACTGTTCGGCGGGATATAGGAAGCTTACAAGTACAGTGATCTAGCAGAGCCAACCACAGCAACACAAATCTGGTCAAGCAGAGAGTCACCGCTGTCAAGGACGACAAGCGAGGCACCAAGTTCACGTTGAACAGCAATTAGGACACCACCGCCTCTAGAAATATCTGTCTTAGTAGCGTCTCTATCTTTACGGAAGACATTGTAAAGATTTGAGTCAAAATATTACTCATCAAAGAAATTAGCATTTAACCACGTTTCAATAATAACGATGATGTCGTAGTCCAACTGCCAGCTCATTGCGAAGACCAATTGTGATTTCGTTCTGAGACCAGATATGTTTTGAAAATAAAGTTTTAATTTATTGTCGGTAAGCGCAGTAGAAGATTTCGTTAAATTTTCTCCATTAAATCTCCCATTTTTTGAAAAAAAAAAAATGAAAGGTCGCACTTGTATATGAGCAGGCCATAAATCAGACTTAAGAAGTTGATAACTCTTGAGGGAATCCAGCTATGTACCATTTTTGACTTATCAATAGCGGCATGTTTAGCAACATAATCGATGACATTTTCAGCAGTAACAGTAGGCAGAAACGAAGATACATGTACCCATTTCATACGAACGGCGACACCAAGATCTGAATTCACATTGGAGCCAACCACAACTTTACGATTCCTACGATTGCTATTTTTTTTAACCGAAGTCCAAGCGGTAGTAGGCTGCGCAGGAAGGTTCCCAGCGAGAGAGTACACTGCTGATGACGAAATAGGATTAGCAGCAAGTGAGCGAGTAACGACCGCGGCAAATGAAGGAGGCGAAGGGATAGCGGCAGCATTTTGAGAAGCAGCAGCACGATTAGAATTAGCAGAATGAGTAGGCGAAGAAAAACCAACGTTAGCAGGAACATTCACCGACAGCGCGCGAAGTTCATTGCCCTCAGCAGGGTCAGGTAGTTTCTTCGAACGCGAGCGTGTAAAACGATTTGGCGAAATAACGGGACCAGGAACATCAAAATGATTTTGGGGTCCCAATGATGATTGGATGATTTAAGCGTATAAAATTACAATTTGAGAGAATCCAAAAAAATTAAAAAAGAAAGAAATTTCTACTCACATAATACTAAGTATACGATAACATAGAAGTAGTCAATACTTCGAAATATGGTTTTTCAGGGTGTATTCCGTTATCAGGCTAATCTTTCAAAAGCAATAGCGCTGCTCACAGGTGTGGTAACAATGTCATTGATGGCTCTTTTGAAAGATCACAATATCCCATGTGCACTTAAGAGGGTCTCAAGTTTTTATAGTTTCTGAGAAAACTGACCTCAACTATTGGGAAATTTGATTTTTTGCAATACTTTTGAAAGCTCCTGCGGCTTTCAGCAGCATTTCTTAATCTTAATGTCGGTCTCAAAAAATTATATCATCTTTCCCATGTGCACTTAAGAGGGTCCGGTTCGAATCTGTTCAGTGGTTTGGGCAAAAAATTCAATTATGTAGATGCAGGTCCAAAATAGATATGTTTTGATGTTAAATTATAATCCTTAAATCTTCCTTAAATCTAACTTATTATTAATAATTTGCATGGATTTTTTAACATTTAAAAAGAGACTAGAAAATGGAATTTTGTGAAAAACTTAAAAAAACCAAATACACAAATCAAAAGCAAAATTTTTAGTTTAAAAAAACGTCACAACTCAAAACTTGTAGCGCCAGTTTTGAGTTGAATAAAATATTTTGATATTTGCATACTTGAGAAATGAGTTAGTTACAGCGCAGGCCGTCGTGTTTTATTGTAATAATTGGCGAAAAAAACATTGTAACCATAAAAAGTATGGATTGTTGACAAACAATACTTCGAACGACATTAAAAAAGGACAATTCAAAATATATCGGACTGTGTATTTAATTGTTTTGTGAAATAATTTTTAAATTAAATGTCAATATCAGTTCGAAAATAGTATAAATTCTTAATTTCGTTTCCTTTTTTTTTACATTCAATAATATTTTGTTGTAAAGTAAACTAATGCTAGTTAATCGAAGAAATTTAACTTAACTAAATGAAAAAGTTATGGTTTTCGAAATTAACTGAAACGGTAAAAGTTAAACAAAAATTTAACTTCGTTTATTACCTATTAACTAATTAACTAGTAAATGCCCAGCTTTGTTATTTAGTACTAACATTCAAAATAAGCAATTACTCATGTTTTTACGATTTTTTTCTTTTCCGTCCAGTAACCAGAGGAGTTCCGCAAGGTTCCATTCTAGGCCCCTTGCTGTTTTCAGTATATATTAATGATATTTGCAAAGTTCTTCTTCATTCAAAACTCCATTTATATGCCGATGACGCACAATTGTACATCAGTTGCAAACTCGAATTGCTGGAAACTACAATCGTCCAATTGAATATCGATCTAGAACGAGTTAATGAATGGGCCTTTAGAAATGGTTTATGTCTCAATCCCAAAAAATCAAAGTGTCTTGTTATATACAAAAGATGTATTGACCTGACAAATGTTCTACGGTTGAAACTAAATGGTTCTGAAATCGGTTTCGTTGACACAGCGAAAAACCTGGGAGTAGTTTTTAACAGAACATTGACTTGGAGTAATCACATCAGTAGTACTATTGGCAGGGTTTATGGAATGCTTCGAGCACTGTGGGGAACTCAAAACTTCACTTCCCTTCGAAAACCTACCTGATACCCACGCTGCTGTATGGATGTGATATATTTGCTAACTGTGATCGTGTCAACAAAAAGAAACTGAATGTGCTTTATAACAACACAGCTCGATACGTATTCGGTGTAAAACGGTTCGATCACATATCGCAGTGCGCAATAAAAATATTTGGCATCACATTCTGTAATCTTTTAGATTATAAAACACTCGTTTTGTTACACAAGATTGTTCATACAAAGGAACCTTCTTACTTGTTCAACAGGTTAAGGTTTTTACAATCCAATCGTGCGAATAGTTTAATACAATTTAGACATTTCACATTAACGTCAGAACGTCAATTTTTTGTTCACTCCATACGTCTTTGGAACTCCCTTCCGAACCTTTTGCAGAATATTAGCAACGCAGTGCAATTTAAGCAGGAGCTTTTAAATTTTTTTTCTAAATAAATGTTAATATTTAAGAATTTGTCATATATATGTGTATTATTATTAGAGTTTTGATTGTTTTTGTATGTAAGCTACCTCATATCCTGAGTACTCTGAAAATAATGTTCATACGTTCATGAAATGAATATGGTTGCTGCTCTTCTGCTGGTCAGAAGTAGAGACCGACCGAAATTCGGTTTCGGTTTTTCGGCCAAAAAAAGCTGTTTCGGTCGTGTTTCGGATTCGGCCGAAAAATAAAATATCGCTTTCGACCAAATTTCGTTTTCGGCCGAAATTTCTATATTTCCGCCGAAAATTTCGGCTTGATAGAAAAATGTAACAAATAAATAACAAAGATTACACTGATCGACAAAACTGAACTTTTTGTGTGTTAAATATACTTGATAGACAAATTCTTATGTATTTTGCCACGATGGATACGAAAATAATAATAATGAAATTTTTACAGCACCAAAAATGCAATTTTTGTGGCGTTTGCAGAAAAATGGTGCGTGCTGGAAAAATTCAATTATTATTTTCGGATTCAGCGTATCAAAATACATAAGGAACAACCAAGTGGATAAAAGCGGTATGTAACACAAACTAAAGCATTGATCATAGTTTCGAAGAATCAGAAGCGACAAAGACATGTCCTATCGGAGTAGATCTAATACTCTCGCAATGATTTATAAATTTCTACTCCTCTACTACGGTAGCAGATTTTTCTAATTCCCTCAAGATATTTCCTACTACTATGGTAAGAAATCTACTCCTCAAAATATTATGTGAGTTTCATACAATGCAAAAGTACTATTCTTTCTACAAATCTGCTTCCCCGACAGAAATTTCTACAACTCGTAGAATTTCTAGTACTCTACGCATAAACCCATATCTACTCCCCTCTCTTGAAATCTACTACCCTGACAGTAATTTCTACTACTCTTGATTTCCACGCATTTGATAGTTTGCTTCTAAATTCATCTAATTCATGATCTGAATTCTGAATCGATTTCAGCCTACTAATAAGCTTAATTATGTACCACTTTATTACATTAAAACTCACAATTGTTTCTTTTATTTTTTCGGTTTCGGCCGAAATTAAAAAAATAAAAAATTTCGGCCATTTCGGTTTCGGCCGAAATTAAAAAAAGCTATTTCGGTCGGTCTCTAGTCAGAAGTATAAAGCCGGAGGTATATTTGTATTCAAGTCCCTACGGGAGGTTTTCTTGTAGTGTTATTGTATGATGGTAGTGTAACGTAATTTTATTTTATTATTTTTATTATTTTTTTTTTTCCTATTATTATTTCTATATATATATATATGTCTTTACTCATAAGTTTGATTCAGAATGTAAACCAATTTCTTTCCATGACTAGCACAATGCTTATAAGAATCTTTTTCTTGATGTGCTAGGACACAAATTTTTAAATAAATAAATATATGAACGGTTTAGATTTTTTAGAGTATATTTATTTTCTAAGTTACAGTTAAATAGAACTTGGTACTCCAAAAATTGAACCTATTGATATCCTTACTATTTATAAAATTGAAACTCCAATTTTTTTTTGTAACGGGTAGGAGCAAAAACTAGCCAACCGATTTTCATAATTTCTTTTTTAAACCATCTTATCTGTGCCAATGAAGCGAATAGGATACATTTTTTTATTTTCGAAAAGTAAATATCTTTATTTTCGGTATTAAGTTCTATTTACAAATTTTATCCTATGCTTACAGATTTCCGTTCGTTTGCATTGACATAGTTTGTGCTTGCAAAACATTATTGTATGTTGCTTGCCACGCACTTCTGCGGTTGCTGAGAGGGCAGAGTATTTTGTATATGGAGTTTTTGTGCTCTCTCTCTCACGAGCTCTCTTTATTCACAATGATCAGGAAATGATTGTGGGAATTACCAATTTTACCAATTTTGAAAATCAATGTAATACAAATGTGTAGTCCTTTTTTGAAAGGATAATCATATTATTAATCGATTACATACAGAAACTTTGAGCAAAAATCCCAAATCTCGTAATAGCTTTATTAATATTTCGAAATCTGCCATTTTTTTAACTCATTGATCCTAAATTCCTCCAAAACCTGACGTGATGGAAAAATCTTGTTCAGCGTTGAAAACCCTTTAAGAAAAGTTAAGTTTGATTTATGATGTCTCAAAATCTTCAAATTTTGCAGGGTAGTGTTTTTCGTGCATTGCACCGTGTGATCTTCAGCGCTACGAACACGGTCCTTAAATTTCATCGATTTCATAACGCTCTGACGTCACTTCATGGTGGTGTTCATTCGCTGTCTATATAATTAAGCTGAATTGACAATACGTAATTTTGACGTCACAGCGTCATTGTAATGATTTAATTTAAGGACCGTGTAATGCTAGCTTTAGCTTTACTCACTTTAACAAGAACACTGAAACATATTTACCTTGGAAAGTTCAAGACAGCGCTCATTTATCAACGATGCACTAGGCAGTTTTCGGAGGTGGGGGTGAATACATAGCTGCTGTCTCGATGCTATTGATATGCAACGTATTCGATTCCCATACGCCGTACGTTTTACCTCTTCCGCAATCTGTGCCAATTGTGAGTGGGTACGGCTGCAGAAGAATATCTATGGTTTAAAAAAACATATGTTCCATATATTACGCATCATGTAAACATTTTTGGTTTACCTGTACGTCACGGTATAGTTCAGCCGCATCATTTGTACTTCCTTTATCCCCATTGATTTTACTATAATTTTCCTTATTCTCCGTTGGCCGTTCTGTACTTTTATTTGCCGAAGAGCGTTCACATATTTCGCGAAGACGCTGTTCGTGTTGCTCTAACCGTCTACTAAGATTTTCCAGCTTTAACAGTTTATCACGATGTTGTGTGGCTGTGTAGTGTTCAGAAATCCAGTCAAAATTTTTAGGTGTGTTAGTTTCCAACATCTCCATTTTCTGTCGTATATCAACAATGTGATTTTGAAGGTCAAGTCGTACGAGTGCTTCATGATCTTCTAGCCAACGCAATGCTGCGCAAGTAAGCGTAAGCGACTTCCCGGTTCCTGTGGGACTTTCAAAAACTCCAATTTTTTTTTCCTCGATTACAGTGTAAAGTTTTTGCATGAAATCCTGCTGAATGCTATAAGGGCTATATGGGAATTCAAAGTCGGTTGGTGCTTTGAGTACTTTACGGGGTGAATACATATTAAATCGGCAACACAAGAAACATATCTATTTCTTTTTTTGCGTATTAAGATTTATATTTCTATTTTTTAATTTCACCGCCAAACCGAAAAACTGTTGCTTCTTCTTCTCAAATGTGATACTCTCTAGTGATGGGCCAAAAAGTACTCATCGAAACTTTGTATTCGATACTTGACTTTTAAATACTCATTGAAAGACCTGCGTCCAAATAGCAACGTTGCTAAACACCATATGGAAAAAAAAGCCAAGAAACAGGGCGACTCAGATGAAAATGATAACCAAATTAAATTCCGTTCTTTGGATAAAACCATATAAATGCAAGAAACTAGACAAAACCCGAATAAGCATTTTTAAAAAGCATACAAATTTTAATATGGCCAAAAGCGTTGCTGGTGTGTTAGAGAAATTCTGCCAAAAATGTGAAAAGGCAGTCTTATAGACAGTATTTATAGAAAATGTTTGGCTGTACTGGCATATTCAGAATCAGTTTTTTGTGGAAATGCACGCATTTTCAAAAATCATCATAGGTGAAAATTTGAATATGGCCAAAAGCGTTGCTGGTGTGTTAGAGCAATTCTGCCAAAAATGTGAAAACGCGGTCTTATAGACAGTAAATTTAGAAAATGTTTGTCTGTACTGGCATATCCAGAACCAGTTTTTTGTGGAAAATCACCATTGGTGAAAATTTTATTTTGGCTAAGAGCAAAACAATTGCGACAAAATGTGAAAATGCAGTCTTATTTTTAGAAAATTTTTTAATATTTAATGTAATTTGAAAGCAGTCATTGGTTACTACTTCCAATATTGAGATTTCAAAATTATTAGAAGTTAGCCGAGCCAAGTCACCACGTCAAGGTTACTGCCATCGAACATTTTTCAAAAAAAGGTAACACATGTAAAAATACATAGAAATTAAAAAAAAAAAGTGCAAACAGTTTCAAGGCCCTAAACTACACTTGTTCCCGAAACTTTAAGTCCGGTATGCAGATGCTGTTTTCTCCGTTTTGGAGAAATAACATATTTCTCGTTTTGTGTAGAGCGAAGTATTTTTTGACAATTTAGTTTTTGAATTTTGTAAATAAAATTAAATGACAATTTAAAAAAAAATGTTGTGAGTAATTGTGCGGCGGATAGAAATTGTTTCCAAATGCAAAAAAGTGACACTTTCAATGAATTAGTGTCGCCGCTGTCTTTTGGTCTGAAAGAAAATCGTAGTAGACCTTAGCAATAGAGGAGTGACAGAGTAGATTTCAAAATTTTTTTTAAATCGTAGTAGATCTACTACGATCACAGTAGTGTCCGAACCCTGTATATCGTTAGGGCAATTCACGAGTTGGTGGTCTTGCAGAAGTGGAAATGCAAATATTTATTGCATACTTTGTCATCACAATAACAAAATATACAGATTTGCATTTCCTACGCTCGAGCAAGTTTGCAACACAGAAAACGTATAGTTTCTATATGCTATGCCAATGCAACACCCAGTGCTGCCATCTTAGTGAACATTTTATGTTAATGTGCAACACTGTTTCTCACAAAAAAATTTAAATCCAAAATGAAAAGGGAAATGCCCAGCAAAAGGTGGACGGCATAATAAAACAAAATTTGTTAAAATTTCCGTAATGTCAACAAAATAATACTACTACAGCTGTTTTTTTGGTATGCAACCGCTGTTGCAAAGCAACCCGAAAAAGAGCGTTCACAATTGATTGGAAATATTTCCAATTGCACAATTTTCCAATCTGATTTGCAACAACTCGTGAATTGCCCTATTGTTTTGAATGCCGAAAAAGGTGTGAAATATTGTTACACTTTGCGCCAATTGATAACGAGAGCTCCAAATGATTTTTTTGCATGTGAGCTTTGTCATACGTGGTTAAATAGAGCTTTCAAATAAATTACATGTTGGCGCCACCATTAAAATACGCGCCAAAAAGAATTTATTCCATACAAAAGTATCGTGTACTGAGACAAAAATATCAGTTACTATTGGGTACCCATAAGTATTGACTCAGCCCATCACTAATACTCTCAATGGCAGTGTGACCGTTTTCAGAAAGTGCTTTTCTGCTAGAGCCAGGGTTCAAACCTACTAAAATCTACCAACAATTTAAAAAATTTTTTAAATCTACTATTTTTATACCCTGCACACTAGTGTCCAAGGGTATATTGTTTTTGTCACACCGTTTGTAACGCCCATAAGGAGGTGTGTCCGGTATGGAAAAGTATATATATTCTTGATCAGCATCACCTCCTGAGTCCATCAGTCCATGTCCGTCTGTCCGTCTGTCTGTCATTTCGCACGATAACTGTCGTAGCTTTTGAGCTATTGACCCCAAATTTTAGGATTCCTCTTGTTTTGACGAATGTTTGGACGGTATTGAAAATGGGCAACATCGGATAAGAGCCTACCTCCCATACAAAATGACCGCCACATTTATATTATTTTCGTTTATCTTGAGAAATACTGAACCGATTTGGATGCGGTTCTTTGCATTGGGTTGGAAATGAGGTCGGGAACAAAATGGGAATGAAACCGGAACGAAATGGAATCGGACCGGAACAAAATGGAATTGGAACAAAAATCGAAAAATTATCGATAAAAAATCGAAAAATTATCGAAAATAAATCGAAAAATTATCGATAAAAATTTAAAAATTATCGATAAAAATCGAAAAATTATCAATAAAAAATCGAAAAATTATCGATAAAAAATTGAAAAATTATCGATAAAAATCGAAAAACTAACATATGGTCTCAGAATGTATCGTACACGCATGTGCAGGGTATTATAGCTTCGGTCAGACCGAAGATAATTCTCTTACTAGTTTTCTTTGATTTAAATTAATTTGTTACTATCGAAAATCAAAAAACATAAAAAAGTCAAAGATTAATGAAAATTTTGACCAGAAAAGTCAAAAAATCGTCTCTGTGGAAAAAAACTCGACCAAACATAAAGCTTAAAAATAAAACTGAAGGTAGAAGGGAAACCATTCACCAGATCCAGTCCTTTTTTCACAAATTTCACAAAAAGCTATAACGGCGAAACTGCCCCACCAATAGGGTAGAATTGCCTAGGAGTACAATTTAAAAATGCAAAGATCTATTCCGTAAATATTATATTTTACTTAAGTATTAAATATTAAAAGCTTTAAACAACGAAACACTCTGATTAGCTTAAATCACTGATCACTGATTTTTCGTATCTTTCCAATTTTTTGTGGGTTTCTTTCGACCAAACACAATAAGGGTATTCATTTAAAGTTGGAAACCTCTCGGAAACGCGCACTTGCTTAAAAGAATTGTCAAATTTCATATATTTGGACTGCTCATCTGCACAACTGAATCGTTTCCGAGGGGTTTCCCACTTTAAATGAATCGCCCTAATGATGTATGTATGCCCCAAGTGCGATTTGGAGAATGTGCCCCAGATGCTCCAACTCACATAAATTATACCAGTAGCATATCCTCTCCCCTCTACCCCTAGGATTTCTTGTAAGTTCTTGAAGGCTGATTTACATTGTATGAATTGGTATGAATTGTGGTCACAAATAAATAATTTTTCCAAACCAATAAAATCAAATGAAACACATTAAATTTCCAAAAATATCCGACTTTTCGAAGTTTTTTCCTGAATGCTTATCAACATTTTTTGGATGAAAAACTATGGTCCTTGCTAAAACTAAACCATTCAGAAAAAAATTATTCATGATAGAAAAAGCTCCTGAATTTATAAATTTTTTCTAAACAGATAGAATTTAATTGATTAATTTTTTCCCAATATAAAAGGCATATTTTTGAAAAAATTGCTCATAAAACTTGTCCCGAAAGTCCCGGGATTAGTCAGTGCGAATCCCGGGATTTTCGGGACTAACAAAGAAGCAAAGAAAGAAGGGATTGACATGCCTAATTGTGACACATGAAAAAGAGATGGAAATATTTTGCATTGAAAAATATACTAGTATCAGAGAACTTATATTCATAGAGAAGCGTCAAAGGCTCTTACTCTTCCTTTTTGATAACTCGGAGCTCGTGCAATTCTGGTGAGTAAGCAGACTGCGGAGTTTGGACAGTGAGTGTACAGACTGCGGCATTTAGCTAACATTTTTCAATTTTTTGTAGAAATGTTTTTGTTGTTGGTTCGCTTTTGTTTTTGCTTTTCTTTACATTTGTGTTTTTGTCCCTTTTTTAATTTCGATCGTTTTCTTTGACTAGATCTTGATGGTTTGTTTTGATTCTTTTTTTTATTCATCTTGCAATTTTTTGCCGTTTCGTTTTTTTTACTATGATTGGGGTCGCAGGTTGTTATTGGCGATTTTCATCCCTCCTGCTGCTGTTTTCTTATATGCCTGTATATTTTTCTATGATTTGTTTGGATTCGCGACAAAGTATTTTGATGGTTTTGGCATTTTTGGAATCACATGATAAATTATGAAAATTATCTGCTTTGTATATTACATATATTATTTTTTTGTATAGCTTTTTTTTATATATTCTACCTAATTAATAGATTTGTTACAAAAGATTCTTTCCAAAATCAGCAAAAATTTTAAATGGACAAATATTGATGAGGACTTTTAGGTTCATGTATTTTCTATCATATTGCATTAAAAAAAAAGACAATCACCCTTATTTTCTAAAATATTTTAAAAATATATCGCATAAAATACAAATATAAATCAGAACTGGTTTGGAATGTTGCGCTTCCAGCCATAGTATTTCAAAAATATATTGCATAAATTATGCTCCATATTTCTCGAAAATATTAATATTCTGAACTGGAACCACAACTCACTATATGGCGGACTTAATAAATGTCTCGTATATTACCTCAAAATTATAAAAAATATGTATCCAATGAAGGTCGATGCCAAAAAAAAAATGTGTATGAAATTATAGGAGGTGATATGTTAAATACAACATGCTTGATATTTCTGTATGAACCGTACCGTCTCCTATAAAAATCCAATAACAAATTTCTAAGGTCAATAAAAATGTCAACGTTTTTTTTTGGAAAATTTTGAAATTGTTTTTAAAATTAAAATTCTTGATAGCTAAATAGTTCTTCACGGCTCTATCTCCGGTCTATGCACTTCCAACAAAAGTGCTACAGCCATTGGCACAAGAGTCGCTCCGCCGCCAAAGCCAAATTTTACCGAAGACAATCAAGTGTAATTGAATTATTTTGAGCTTTTTCCCGAAAATTCACCCGCCCTACAATCAGTATGTTATTTAAGAGCCACCAGCAAATGTGAATTTAAAAAAATTCATTCGATCATCCATCGTGCACAATGACAATTAGCAAACGGCCACGGGTATGCTTGCCAAGGTGATGGCATATTCGCTGGCCAGAAACGAAACATTGTGTATATTTTTTGTGGCCACAACTGGCTCGGAAGTGTTTGCAAATTTGGCGCGTTAGTACGGAGCATGTGACACCGCCGGTGTCCTAGTTTCGAATAAAGACAAAAATTTACCTCCCCCCATTCGATTTGTGAAACGTTAGAAATAAAATTTATTTATTTTACCAACCTATTTTCGTTGTAAAAAATTCTATAAAAATCTGGGAACGACCGCGGTGATCACGAATACGATTTAAATTTTGGACTTTGTTTGGACTCAGGGAAACAATGAAAATGTTTCCAGACAATCCATTCCTGTCGGTGGAAGTCTTAAAACTGCTCCCGAGCTAGAAAATAACGCAATAATCATGAAAAATGTAAATATTTCAGAAAAACTATATTTTTCAATTTTGAACAGCTTAATTTTGTGTACAAAAAAAGCGAACAAACTTTGACTATCTGCACTCTTCTTTGGGCATAGAGCGGATCTTATCTTTTATGGCAAGATTACGCTATATACGCTATATCAACCAATTAATACAAAGTAAATCAGCCTTAAAACGTTTCCACCACTTTAAAATATAATTTCAAAACTTTTCATTATGGCTCCGAGTCAAGTTTGACATTATTTTAATAAAATAAATAATGGTAAAAAGGTGCGGTGCTATATGTACTGAGGAGTAATTTGAGTGCGTTCAAGGATCGACACAATTGTCAGTATGGGTAAATAATTATGTGTGACATGATACACTGTAGTTGTAAATTTTATGGTCTTTCTAAAGAGACCAACGCAGCACGATAAGCAGCTTAACTGAAACACGAATTTGTCAGACATTTCGTTTCAGTTATGCGGGTTTTTCACTTAAGCGATTTCGGATAACTGAAAAATATTCCACTTAAGCGAATTTGGCATAACTGAAAAATATTTCACTAAAACGAAGTACGGCTGAATGCAAAATTAACAGTTTTTACCCAAATTGTTTTCTCATAAATGGTATAGTGCCAAAGGCAAAGCCAGGATTTCATATTTGTGTTCGTAAAATTTATGGATCGATGAGAGACCAGCGTATTTTTCTTTCACTTTTAATTTTGTATTGAAAAAATTTAAATTCCAACTAAAATTCAATTTTTAGGGCGTGTTTCATTTATGCGGAGCTAAATTGGTATAAATTATTGATTTGGGAATAAAATGTTGTTTCAGTTAACCGGATTTTTCAGTTAAGCGTGTTTCAGTAAAGCGAAATATTTTGTATGAAAAAGGGGAAAAAATCATGGGGATTATTCATTTAAAGTTGGAAAACCCTGGGAAACGCGCAGTGGTTCAGTTGTTGACGAGAACTGTCAAAAATTGTATGAGAAAAGAATTGCACAAAGTGGAAAACTTTGCGCGTAGATTTTGGTGCGGAAAGAACAGCACAGTGATGTCGGACAATAAAATTGATATTCGATTAAATAAAAAAGTAATTATCAAAAGTAATAAAATGCGGCTGCAAACTAAAAAGAAAAATGTATAAATATATATATAAGTTTAAAAAAGAACTATAGGTAACAATTGTTTGCAAAATAAAAGTTAATTGAATTTATAATTGTCAAAGCTGTGCAGAATATCGAGTACTTGTAAGTAGAGACCGACCGAAATCGTTTTTTTTAATTTCGGCCGAAACCGAAATGGCCGAAATTTTTAATTTTTTTTTTCGGCCGAAACCGAAATGGCCGAATTTTCATTTTTTTAATTTCGGCCGAAACCGAAGCCGAAACCGAAAAAATAAAAGAAACAATTGTGAGATTTAATGTAATAAAGTGGAACATAATTAAGATTATCAGTAGGCTGAAATCGATCGCATATTCATAGTCAAATTTAGTAGCTGCTAAACTTTAGAACCAGCTTAGTAGCTGCCAGTTCAGTGTATTATCTGTCAACTTTGTAGATTACTAAAGTTAAGTTGGAGCTTAATTTGACTAAGAATATGGGCCGATCATTTTAAGTTCAGATCATGAATTAGATGAATTTAGAAGCAAACTATCAAATGCGTGGAAATCAAGAGTAGTAGAAATTACTGTCAGGGTAGTAGATTTCAAGAGAGGGGAATAGATATGGGTTTATGCGTAGAGTACTAGAAATTCTATGAGAGTAGTAGAAATTTCTGTCGGGGAAACAGATTTGTAGAAAGAATAGCACTTTTGCATTGTATGAAACTCACATAATATTTTGAGGAGTAGATTTCTTACTATAGTAGTAGGAAATATCTTGAGGGAATTAGAAAAATCTGCTACCGTAGTAGAGGAGTAGAAATTTATAAATCATTGCGAGAGTATTAGATCTACTCCGATAGGACATGTCTTCTTTGTCGCTTCTGATTCTTCGAAACTATGATCAATGCTTAAATTTGTGTTACATACCGCTTTTATCCACTTGGTTGTTCCTTATGTATTTTGATACGCTAAATCCGAAAATAATAATTAAATTTTTCCAGCACGCACCATTTTTCTGCAAACGCCACAAAAGTTGCATTTTTGGTGCTGTAAAAATTTCATTATTATTATTTTCGTATCCAGCTTGGCAAAATACATAAGAATTTGTTTTTAAAGTATATTTAACACACAAAACGTTCAGTTTTGTCGATCAGTGTAATCTTTGTTATTTATTTGTTACTTTTTCTATCAAACCGAAATTTTCGGCGGAAATATAGGAATTTCGGCCGAAAACGAAATTTGGCCGAAAGCGATATTTTATTTTTCGGCCGAATCCGAAACACGGCCGAAACAGCTTTTTTTGGCCGAAAAGCCGAAAAACCGAAATTGAAACCGAATTTCGGTCGGTCTCTACTTGTAAGTGGGTACTCGTTTATTGTCTAAGTGATTATGCTCAAAACACTAATATAGTTTTCTTCGAAAATGGCGGTAAGTAAACAAATTTACTTACCACCGTCAACGAAAGCTATTTCTTCAAATAGTTTGATTATTTTCTTTTTTCGCTTTTTTTAAGCATATTTTTCACTTTAAACAACAGCTGTCAAAAATTCGAAGAAGAAGAAGAATCAAAAGAAGTGCACAAATAATTTTCTGGTGCGTTCATGAAACAGAACGGGGAAAACTGCGCTAGTCACCAAGTGCTCAACTTCCACTTTTAAATAAATATTATTGTGTATATTTAGATGCAAAAATATTTTCTATGTTTTTATATGTAATTTTTTTTTTATAAAAATTTGTGAAATATGTGAACTTTTATTAAATTTTGTTTGATGATGTAATTGTCGCCTAATGTGTAAAGTTGAACTGTTACATTAAAAAACAATTAAAAATGAAAGATTAAAAAAAGAAAAAAATATGAAGCAATGGAATTAAAAAAACAAAAACTACGGCCGGCACCGGGCTTGAATCTATGACTGCCGCAGCTATAGGCCTAAGCTCTAACCAACAGACCACATCCAGCTATAATATGACTTCAATTAATGGCGATTAGGTGAACTCCATAATCTGTATACACATATAAATATCATTTGTGAAATATGTGAACTTTTATTAAATTTTGTAAAGAATAGAAAGAAATTTTGTTTGGTGATGTAATTGTCACCTAATGTGTAAAGTTGAACTGTTACATTAAAAAAGAATTGAAAAAGAAAGATTAAAGAAAAAAAATGAAGCAATGGAATTAAAAAAACAAAAACTAAGCCGGCGGCGGGCTTGAACCTATGACTGCAGCAGTCATAGGCCGAAGCTCTAACCAACAGACCACAGCCAGCTATAAAATAACTTCAGCTAATGGCGATATAGTTCAGCAAGCGGTATGGTGAATGTGTATTAGAGCTGTCCAAAAGCTGCTCGATCTGTCTCGAAAGAGGCTTAAATAACGCAAATACACAAAAAACTCTTAAGTTTGAAATTTCAAGCCGATCCGATAACGGCAACCCGGCTCGCACAGGCCCTGAAGTTGGCCAAAACGGGCTAACACTTGTATGGGGGAAAAAAATAAAACACAAATTTTATGTTCGTTTTAGATCAAGAAAAATACGAGAAAAAAACCATAATTAAGCATTTTAGGCGGAAACCACCCTAGAATTAATTAAAAAACATTTTCGTAAAAATTAATCATTAAAAAAACTTTTTGGCAAAACAAAAATTATTGGTTGCTTTGATAAATTGTTATTAACAATTCTGTTTAATTAAAAGATTTTGAGATTTTTTGTAACATTATAACTTTTTTTGCTCTTCTGGTGGCATCACTGCCGACCATCGCAATGCCCATCAGCTGTTTTTTATTCCGCCGATGGAAGCGATGGCAGTCAGAGACATCTGGCGAACAGTGCTATTTTTTTTTAATAGTAATTTTATTCAATTGAATCACCTAATAATAACTTAGGTCTAACAATGATTTTTGAAAAATTCAGAAATTCAGCTTATTTTTATAATATTCAGATTAAAACTATTTGCCCTATATCCATTGATTTAGGCAATGTAGAGTTATCGTAACTAATATATGGGGAATATATTAGTTTCGGTTGAGACGTGAGGGATTCAGAGGTCTCAGTAAATTTCTAGCTAGAATGTTTGGGTGAAACATGAGCTTCTGCTTGTACTTCGAGGTAAATTTCGGAATTTCGTCTTTTACTGCAGGTATATTCAGGTCTCTGTGGATGTTAGTATTTTTTATATACCAAGGGGATTGGACTCTCTGGAGTTTTTCCACGTTCGAGGGAGAGGCAGTTGCCCAGAGTTCAATTCCATATGTCCATATGGGTTTTATTATACTTTTGTATATTTGGACTTTGTATGTGAGATTTAGCTTTGATGCCCTTGAGATTAGCCAATTTAGTTCCAATTGCTTTAGTTTGATCTGAGTGATTTTGGATTCAATATGTTTATGCCATGTGAGTCGGCGATCGAGATGCATTCCAAGATACTTGGTTTCGGAACTTTCAGGGACGACTTGGCCGTTTATCTTCAGAGCAGGACACGTGCCCCTTCTTAGAGTGAAGGTTTAGTGACAGCTTTTGGATTCATTGACCTTGATTTTCCATCGATGTAGCCAATTACTTAGAGTGTCCAAGTGTTTTTGCACGTATAGAGATGCCATGTCTGGGTTTGAGTGAGAGCACATGATAGCAGTGTCATCAGCAAAAGTTGATATGAGAGTTCTATCACTTTTGGGCATATCTGCGGTATAGAGAATATATAGCAGGGGCGCGAGGACACTGCCTTGTGGTACTCCGGCCAGTATTTCGTATTTTCGGGAGACAAAGCTTTTGTATTTTACTACTAATTTTCTATTCGTGAGGTAGTTTTTGAGTAGACAGTGCATATTAGCGGGAAGAATATGCTGTAGTTTGTAAATAAGTCCTTCGTGCCAGACTTTATCGAAGGCCTGGGTGATATCGAGGAAAACAGCGGAGCAATACTGTTTATTTTCGAAAGTGCCTTTTATTGAGTCAACAATGCGGTGCACTTGCTCAATAGTGCCATGCTTTTCGCGGAAGCCAAACTGGTGATCGGGAATCACTTGTTTTTCTAGAATTTTCGGTAGAATCAATTTTATTAAAAGTTTTTCAAAGAGTTTCGATATTACAGAGAGCAAACTTATAGGCCGGTATGACGTCACATTACTGAAATCTTTTCCAGGTTTGGGAATCATTGTAACTTGAGATAGTTTCCAATCATCTGGGTAGTGACATGTTCTGAGAATCGCGTTAAATATGTGCAATAAGTGGGTTATTGCAACTGTTGGCAGTTCTTTTATCATTGTTGGCGTTATCAAGTCCGGTCCTGGTGCTTTTTTCGGGTCCAAGCCTCCATATTGCCTCCATAAGTTCGTTTTTTTTAATCGCGATTGTACAAGAGGTATTATGTGGGATTAATGATGGTATTGGGATATCACCAGCTGTCGTGTTCGGGGTGAACACGGTTTTTAGGTGGTTGGCAAAAGCTGCACCCTTTTCTGCATCGCTTCTGGCCCAGTTTCCATTTGGCAGCCTTAGAGGGGGTTCTGTCAGTATTGGTTTTTTCATATTTTTTGCAGCTCGCCAGAGCGAGTAGTTTGTTGATTTTGTGGGTGCTAGATGTTCAACAAATAGCTGGAATTCTCTTTCGGATTTCCTCTCAAGCTGCTTTTTTAGAATTCGAGAGACATCATTAAGCTGTTTTTTCAGATTTGGGGATCTGTTGTTTTGCCAATCGCGACGTATTTTCCTTTTATTTTTTATTAACTGCTCTATGTCCTTTGGAGTACACTTTGCATAGCTGCGAGTTGAGCTTTTTGGGATTTGGGCGGGAGTGTGAAATTGCTAACAGCTGTGTGTATTTCAACGTTCGTTTTTAGTGACACATTAGGGATAATGTGGGAGCTTATATACTTTCAATATTTGAGCCAGTTTGTGAGTTTGCTGGTCAGTTTATCTGGTGGATTGGCCTCAGAACTTGGCGCATACTTTATTGTGATAATAGTAGGCGTATGGTCTGATGAGAGATCTAGAGAGGATTCAACAAACAACTGGCTCCTTTTTACAGTTTTGAAGACTGCAAAGTCAATGACATCGGGGGTTTTGCGACTGTCAGTAGGCCAGTAAGTTGGCGTGCCAGAAGAGATCACGTCAAGACCGAGTCTGTTGACAGTGTTCAACAGGAGCCTGCCCTTTGGCGATATAAGGCGAGAACCCCAATATGTATGTTTGGCGTTGAAATCGCCGGCAACGAGATACTTTTGTCCAAGAGAATGGAAAAAAGTCTGGAATTGCTGCTCAGATATTTTGTGCCTGGGCGGGCAGTATATAGCTGCTAATGTTAGGTCTTTTAAGTATTCATCGAGAGAAATACTTGTCGCTTGAATATATTCTGTGCAATAATTCTGGCGAGCGTAATGTTTTATACAACTTTTAATGAGAATGGCGGTTCCACCTCTAGCGTTTCCGCTTGGATGCTTTGTGTCATAGAGTCTGTATCCTGGTAAATTGAAAAAGTGTTTTTAAGTGAAGTGTGTTTCAGAAATTAGCATAACGTCTATGCTGGACTCTTTCAAGAACTCGAGAAGTTCTAGTTTGTGATGACACAGGCCGTTTGCATTCCAGAATGATATTTTTAAACCATTCATGGCTTAGACATGAGATGTTGTAGTAAAAGACTTTGATTCTTTATCATTTCTTGCATCATATTTTGCATACCACACATAAACTGAGACATATTTTGCATGAATATTTGTAGAGTTTGTTCAAGGCTACTACTAGGAGGAGCAGGTTGCTCGTGCACAGTGTCAGAGTGACCGCTTTTTAAGGCACTGGCGTAGGAAACGCCTTGTTTTGTAAGTGGGTTTGCGAAGGATTGTGCAGCGGATAGCGGAGGAAATTTTTGGGTTTTCCATGTTTCATGTTTTTGCGTCACATTTTCCGTCTTTTTTATGAAGCTTTGATAGACTGCACAGCCTCTACAGTTAGCAGTGTGATTGCCACCGCAATTACTACATTTTTTAATAGTGGAATTCTCTTTTGTTTTTGTGCACGAACCTGTTTCGTGCAGGTCTCCACAAATTACTCACACGCTGGGAAGAGAGCAGTAAGACTTTGTGTGGCCGTATTCTTGGCAGTTATGACACTGAATCGGTCCACTGCGCTTGTGAGGCACTTCAATTGTGATTTTGCGATGTAGCAGATATCTGAGCGAGTATATCGGGTGGGGTTCACCTTTTTTGAGCAATCTTGAGTCGAACTCTAGTTCCACACGAAAAATGGGTTGTGGGATTTTTTTTTGATTTTGGATATTGAATACGGACTTTATTTGGAAGCCTTCATCGCTTAGTGCAGTTTTGATTTCGTCGCATTCTACGAAAGGCTCGATACCTTTCAGTACGACTGAGAGGCCTTTGGAACTTTTGAGCTGGTAGGTGTAGTAGCTCTTTTTGAGTTTATCAAAGAGATTGACAATTTTTCTATAATTGGATTCGCTGTAAATTTGGATTTTTGTTTCGTGTACTTGTCCCCTGAGAATAGAAATCACGTGGAAATTATTAGGACCAATATTTTGAGTTATATCTTTGATGAGCGAATTAGAGTTTCGCTCACGCAGGTAGATAGGTTTTTGCGATTTTGGCTTGGGATCATTTTCTTCAGCAAGAATCGCATATCGATTTTGCCCAAGCTCGAGAGATGGTTTAACGGGATTCGTCTTTTGAATTTTTGCGGAATGCCTATTCCCATTAGTGGGGAACGATAGTACTCGCTTTGCGAAGTAAATGTTGATTCCTGTCTGCACTGTCGGCATTTTGCTCTTTTGACCTGTAATAATGGAGCGAGTAGCGACCTTTGTTATGCGATTAGCGATTTCAGAAAATCCGCTATTCGTCTCACTTGAGTCAGGAATGGGGGTAAGGCCTACGGGGATTTCAATATATTTGCTAGGGGTATCAACCAAAGAAATTGACGATACAGAGTTACCTGTGTTTGCGTGTGCAGTATCGCTATGGGAACTCCCCTGTATATCTGGCGAGGGAATTTGAATAGGTTGTTGTTGTTGTTGCGGGAGCTGCGCACTGTCTTGCTGTGGAAGCTTTTGCTGCAGGGGATGCAAAAGTTGTTGTTGTAGTTGCAGCTGCTGATGAGCTGTACCATTTCGTCCACTGTCTACTGATGACGGAGGGGTACGTTGCATGACGAGCGGTCACACTGGTACTAATTTCGCGTTTTTAAGGTTCTGCCCACCCTAATTAGAAAAGCGACGCATAGAGGGCGCGATATAGATGCGGTTTGTGTACTCGCTGATCGCTGCAAACAGATTTTTTTTTGGGATTTCTTTTTCCGAGGGAAATTTTAACGTCAACGCTGTGTTGACTTTGCTGTCAGTGGATCAGCTGATTATATTTTGTTTATAAAGAATGTGTTTTAGCAGATATGTTGCGCGGGATAAAGTTTTTGTTGTTGAAGCGAATTCGAATTGTAATTTTATTTGGCAAAAATTTTCGTTTTGTTTTTAAATTTCACAAAAGTGTCCAAGCAAGTGATCGCGAGCCCTATGCAAACGCGTATTTTTAGAGTAGAACTTCCGATATAAAAAATTGATTTTATGAGAGCGGTTTTTTTTCGCACAACTGACGTCAACTACCAGATGATTACAAAAAGTTATTATGTGGCAAAATACCTCCAAATGCTTTTTATTAAACAGAATTTTTAGGAAATATTTATGGGGAAACCCAATAATTTTGTTTTTTTATAGTATTTTTCTCATTATGAAATGCATTTTTATTTATTTTTATTATTTATTTTTTTTTTTTTAATTTTTACGAAAATGTTTTTTAATTAATTCTAGGGTGGTTTCCGCCAAAAATGCTTAATGAACTTAAAATTTGTGTTTTATTTTTTCCCCCTATACAAGTGTTAGCCCGTTTTGGCCAACTGTATTTGCGTTATTTAAGCCACTTTCGAGAAAGATCGGGCAAATTTTTTTTAAGTTTAAGTGAAAAACCCGCTTAAGTGAAACAAAAATAGAATCTCCATGATTTTATTTCTCTTTTTCATACAAATTATTTCGCTTTACTGAAACCCGCTTAACTGAAAAACCCGGTTAACTGAACCAAAATTGCATTCCCAAATCAATAATTTATACCAATTTAGCTCCGCGTAAATGAAAAACGTGTTTAAAATTTAATTTTGATTGAAATTTTTATGAAATCCTGGCTTTGGTTCGGATTGCTATCCCCATTTATGAGAATACATTTTGGGTAAAAACTGATAATTTTGGCTAAAACCGTACTTGGTTTTAGTGAAATATTTTTCTATTATGCAAAATTCGCTTAAGTGAAATATTTTTCAGTTATCCGAAATCGCTTAAGTGAAAAACCCGCATAACTGAAACAAAATGTCTGACAAATTCGTGTTTCAGTTAAGCGGGTTCGACTGTATACACACAAAAAGCAGAGAACTTATATTCATAGAGAAGCGTCATAAGCTCTTCCTTTTTGCTAACTCGGAGCTCGTGCAATTCTGGCGAGTAAGCAGACTGCGGAGTTTGGACAGTGAATGTACAGACTGCGGCATTTGGTTAACATTTTTTAATTTTTTGTAGTCTGCTAGAAATGTTTTTGTTGTTGGTTCGCTTTTGTTTTTGCTTTTCTTTACATTTGTGTTTTTGTCCCTTTTCTTATTTAGATCGTTTTGTTGGCTAGATCTTGATTCGTTTGTTTTGATTCTTTTTTTTATTCATCTTGTAATTTTTTGCCGTTTGGTTTTTTTATTATAATTGGGGGCGCAGGTTGTTATTGGCGATTTTCATCCCTCCTGCTGCTGTTTTCTTATATGCATGTATATTTTTCTATGATTTGTTTGGATTCACGACAAAGTATTTTGATGGTTTTGGCATTTTTGGAATCACATGATAAATTATGAAAATTATCTGCTTTGTACCTACATATATGTTTTCTTATTTTTTTGTATAACTTTTTTTTTATATATTCTACCTAATTAATAGATTTGTTACAAAAGATTCTTTCCAAAATCACCAAAAATTTTAAATGGACAAATATTGATGAGGGCTCTTAGGTTCATGTATTTTCTATCATATTGCACTAAAAAGACAATCACCCTTATTTTCTAAAATATTTTAAAAATATATCGCATAAAATACAAATATAAATCAGAACTGGTTTGTAATGTTGCGCTTCCAGCCATAGTATTTCAAAAATATATTGCATAAATTATGCTCCATATTTCTCGAAAATATTAATATTCTGAACTGGAACCACAACTCACTATATGGCGGACTTAATAAATGTCTCGTATATTACCCCAAAATTATATAAAATATGTATCCAATGAAGGTCGATGCCAAAAAAAAAATGTGTATGAAATATAGGAGGAGATATGTTAAATACAACATGCTTGATATTTCTGTATGAACCGTACCGTCTCCTATAAAAATCCAATAACAAATTTCTAAGGTCAATAAAAATGTCAACGTTTTTTTTTGGAAAATTTTGAAATTGTTTTTAAAATTAAAATTCTTGATAGCTAAATAGTTCTTCACGGCTCTATCTCCGGTCTATGCACTTCCAACAAAAGTGCTACAGCCATTGGCACAAGAGTCGCTCCGCCGCCAAAGCCAAATTTTACCGAAGACAATCAAGTGTAATTGAATTATTTTGAGCTTTTTCCCGAAAATTCACCCGCCCTACAACCAGTATGTTATTTAAGAGCCACCAGCAAATGTGAATTTAAAAAAATTCATTCGATCATCCATCGTGCACAATGACAATTAGCAAACGGCCACGGGTATGCTTGCCAAGGTGATGGCATATTCTCTGGCCAGAAACGAAACATTGTGTATATTTTTTGTGGCCACAACTGGCTCGGAAGTGTTTGCAAATTTGGCGCGTTAGTACGGAGCATGTGACACCGCCGGTGTCCTAGTTTCGAATAAAGACAAAAATTTACCTCCCCCCATTCGATTTGTGAAACGTTAGAAATAAAATTTATTTATTTTACCAACCTATTTTCGTTGTAAAAAATTCTATAAAAATCTGGGAACGACCGCGGTGATCACGAATACGATTTAAATTTTGGACTTTGTTTGGACTCAGGGAAACAATGAAAATGTTTCCAGACAATCCATTCCTGTCGGTGGAAGTCTTAAAACTGCTCCCGAGCTAGAAAATAACGCAATAATCATGAAAAATGTAAATATTTCAGAAAAACTATATTTTTCAATTTTGAACAGCTTAATTTTGTGTACAAAAAAAGCGAACAAACTTTGACTATCTGCACTCTTCTTTGGGCATAGAGCGGATCTTATCTTTTATGGCAAGATTACGCTATATACGCTATATCAACCAATTAATACAAAGTA
Source organism: Heteromyza rotundicornis (assembly GCA_951394025.1). Classification (NCBI taxonomy): domain Eukaryota; kingdom Metazoa; phylum Arthropoda; class Insecta; order Diptera; family Heleomyzidae; genus Heteromyza; species Heteromyza rotundicornis. Next base: position 38,518,515 of record OX596010.1, read on the forward strand.
AATCAGCCTTAAAACGTTTCCACCACTTTAAAATATAATTTCAAAACTTTTCATTATGGCTCCGAGTCAAGTTTGACATTATTTTAATAAAATAAATAATGGTAAAAAGGTGCGGTGCTATATGTACTGAGGAGTAATTTGAGTGCGTTCAAGGATCGACACAATTGTCAGTATGGGTAAATAATTATGTGTGACATGATACACTGTAGTTGTAAATTTTATGGTCTTTCTAAAGAGACCAACGCAGCACGATAAGCAGCTTAACTGAAACACGAATTTGTCAGACATTTCGTTTCAGTTATGCGGGTTTTTCACTTAAGCGATTTCGGATAACTGAAAAATATTCCACTTAAGCGAATTTGGCATAACTGAAAAATATTTCACTAAAACGAAGTACGGCTGAATGCAAAATTAACAGTTTTTACCCAAATTGTTTTCTCATAAATGGTATAGTGCCAAAGGCAAAGCCAGGATTTCATATTTGTGTTCGTAAAATCTATGGATCGATGAGAGACCAGCGTATTTTTCTTTCACTTTTAATTTTGTATTGAAAAAATTTAAATTCCAACTAAAATTCAATTTTTAGGGCGTGTTTCATTTATGCGGAGCTAAATTGGTATAAATTATTGATTTGGGAATAAAATGTTGTTTCAGTTAACCGGATTTTTCAGTTAAGCGTGTTTCAGTAAAGCGAAATATTTTGTATGAAAAAGGGGAAAAAATCATGGGGATTATTCATTTAAAGTTGGAAAACCCTGGGAAACGCGCAGTGGTTCAGTTGTTGACGAGAACTGTCAAAAATTGTATGAGAAAAGAATTGCACAAAGTGGAAAACTTTGCGCGTAGATTTTGGTGCGGAAAGAACAGCACAGTGATGTCGGACAATAAAATTGATATTCGATTAAATAAAAAAGTAATTATCAAAAGTAATAAAATGCGGCTGCAAACTAAAAAGAAAAATGTATAAATATATATATAAGTTTAAAAAAGAACTATAGGTAACAATTGTTTGCAAAATAAAAGTTAATTGAATTTATAATTGTCAAAGCTGTGCAGAATATCGAGTACTTGTAAGTAGAGACCGACCGAAATCGTTTTTTTTAATTTCGGCCGAAACCGAAATGGCCGAAATTTTTAATTTTTTTTTTCGGCCGAAACCGAAATGGCCGAATTTTCATTTTTTTAATTTCGGCCGAAACCGAAGCTGAAACCGAAAAAATAAAAGAAACAATTGTGAGATTTAATGTAATAAAGTGGAACATAATTAAGATTATCAGTAGGCTGAAATCGATCGCATATTCATAGTCAAATTTAGTAGCTGCTAAACTTTAGAACCAGCTTAGTAGCTGCCAGTTCAGTGTATTATCTGTCAACTTTGTAGATTACTAAAGTTAAGTTGGAGCTTAATTTGACTAAGAATATGGGCCGATCATTTTAAGTTCAGATCATGAATTAGATGAATTTAGAAGCAAACTATCAAATGCGTGGAAATCAAGAGTAGTAGAAATTACTGTCAGGGTAGTAGATTTCAAGAGAGGGGAATAGATATGGGTTTATGCGTAGAGTACTAGAAATTCTATGAGAGTAGTAGAAATTTCTGTCGGGGAAACAGATTTGTAGAAAGAATAGCACTTTTGCATTGTATGAAACTCACATAATATTTTGAGGAGTAGATTTCTTACTATAGTAGTAGGAAATATCTTGAGGGAATTAGAAAAATCTGCTACCGTAGTAGAGGAGTAGAAATTTATAAATCATTGCGAGAGTATTAGATCTACTCCGATAGGACATGTCTTCTTTGTCGCTTCTGATTCTTCGAAACTATGATCAATGCTTAAATTTGTGTTACATACCGCTTTTATCCACTTGGTTGTTCCTTATGTATTTTGATACGCTAAATCCGAAAATAATAATTAAATTTTTCCAGCACGCACCATTTTTCTGCAAACGCCACAAAAGTTGCATTTTTGGTGCTGTAAAAATTTCATTATTATTTTTTTCGTATCCAGCTTGGCAAAATACATAAGAATTTGTTTTTAAAGTATATTTAACACACAAAACGTTCAGTTTTGTCGATCAGTGTAATCTTTGTTATTTATTTGTTACTTTTTCTATCGAACCGAAATTTTCGGCGGAAATATAGGAATTTCGGCCGAAAACGAAATTTGGCCGAAAGCGATATTTTATTTTTCGGCCGAATCCGAAACACGGCCGAAACAGCTTTTTTTGGCCGAAAAGCCGAAAAACCGAAATTGAAACCGAATTTCGGTCGGTCTCTACTTGTAAGTGGGTACTCGTTTATTGTCTAAGTGATTATGCTCAAAACACTAATATAGTTTTCTTCGAAAATGGCGGTAAGTAAACAAATTTACTTACCACCGTCAACGAAAGCTATTTCTTCAAATAGTTTGATTATTTTCTTTTTTCGCTTTTTTTAAGCATATTTTTCACTTTAAACAACAGCTGTCAAAAATTCGAAGAAGAAGAAGAATCAAAAGAAGTGCACAAATAATTTTCTGGTGCGTTCATGAAACAGAACGGGGAAAACTGCGCTAGTCACCAAGTGCTCAACTTCCACTTTTAAATAAATATTATTGTGTATATTTAGATGCAAAAATATTTTCTATGTTTTTATATGTAATTTTTTTTTTATAAAAATTTGTGAAATATGTGAACTTTTATTAAATTTTGTTTGATGATGTAATTGTCGCCTAATGTGTAAAGTTGAACTGTTACATTAAAAAACAATTAAAAATGAAAGATTAAAAAAAGAAAAAAATATGAAGCAATGGAATTAAAAAAACAAAAACTACGGCCGGCACCGGGCTTGAATCTATGACTGCCGCAGCTATAGGCCTAAGCTCTAACCAACAGACCACATCCAGCTATAATATGACTTCAATTAATGGCGATTAGGTGAACTCCATAATCTATATACACATATAAATATCATTTGTGAAATATGTGAACTTTTATTAAATTTTGTAAAGAATAGAAAGAAATTTTGTTTGGTGATGTAATTGTCACCTAATGTGTAAAGTTGAACTGTTACATTAAAAAAGAATTGAAAAAGAAAGATTAAAAAAAGAAAAAAAAATGAAGCAATGGAATTAAAAAAACAAAAACTAAGCCGGCGGCGGGCTTGAACCTATGACTGCAGCAGTCATAGGCCGAAGCTCTAACCAACAGACCACAGCCAGCTATAAAATAACTTCAGCTAATGGCGATATAGTTCAGCAAGCGGTATGGTGAATGTGTATTAGAGCTGTCCAAAAGCTGCTCGATCTGTCTCGAAAGAGGCTTAAATAACGCAAATACACAAAAAACTCTTAAGTTTGAAATTTCAAGCCGATCCGATAACGGCAACCCGGCCCGCACAGGCCCTGAAGTTGGCCAAAACGGGCTAACACTTGTATGGGGGAAAAAAATAAAACACAAATTTTATGTTCGTTTTAGATCAAGAAAAATACGAGAAAAAAACCATAATTAAGCATTTTAGGCGGAAACCACCCTAGAATTAATTAAAAAACATTTTCGTAAAAATTAATCATTAAAAAAACTTTTTGGCAAAACAAAAATTATTGGTTGCTTTGATAAATTGTTATTAACAATTCTGTTTAATTAAAAGATTTTGAGATTTTTTGTAACATTATAACTTTTTTTGCTCTTCTGGTGGCATCACTGCCGACCATCGCAATGCCCATCAGCTGTTTTTTATTCCGCCGATGGAAGCGATGGCAGTCAGTGACATCTGGCGAACAGTGCTATTTTTTTTAATAGTAATTTTATTCAATTGAATCACCTAATAATAACTTAGGTCTAACAATGATTTTTGAAAAATTCAGAAATTCAGCTTATTTTTATAATATTCAGATTAAAACTATTTGCCCTATATCCATTGATTTAGGCAATGTAGAGTTATCGTAACTAATATATGGGGAATATATTAGTTTCGGTTGAGACGTGAGGGATTCAGAGGTCTCAGTAAATTTCTAGCTAGAATGTTTGGGTGAAACATGAGCTTCTGCTTGTACTTCGAGGTAAATTTCGGAATTTCGTCTTTTACTGCAGGTATATTCAGGTCTCTGTGGATGTTAGTATTTTTTATATACCAAGGGGATTGGACTCTCTGGAGTTTTTCCACGTTCGAGGGAGAGGCAGTTGCCCAGAGTTCAATTCCATATGTCCATATGGGTTTTATTATACTTTTGTATATTTGGACTTTGTATGTGAGATTTAGCTTTGATGCCCTTGAGATTAGCCAATTTAGTTCCAATTGCTTTAGTTTGATCTGAGTGATTTTGGATTCAATATGTTTATGCCATGTGAGTCGGCGATCGAGATGCATTCCAAGATACTTGGTTTCGGAACTTTCAGGGACGACTTGGCCGTTTATCTTCAGAGCAGGACACGTGCCCCTTCTTAGAGTGAAGGTTTAGTGACAGCTTTTGGATTCATTGACCTTGATTTTCCATCGATGTAGCCAATTACTTAGAGTGTCCAAGTGTTTTTGCACGTATAGAGATGCCATGTCTGGGTTTGAGTGAGAGCACATGATAGCAGTGTCATCAGCAAAATTTGATATGAGAGTTCTATCACTTTTGGGCATATCTGCGGTATAGAGAATATATAGCAGGGGCGCGAGGACACTGCCTTGTGGTACTCCGGCCAGTATTTCGTATTTTCGGGAGACAAAGCTTTTGTATTTTACTACTAATTTTCTATTCGTGAGGTAGTTTTTGAGTAGACAGTGCATATTAGCGGGAAGAATATGCTGTAGTTTGTAAATAAGTCCTTCGTGCCAGACTTTATCGAAGGCCTGGGTGATATCGAGGAAAACAGCGGAGCAATACTGTTTATTTTCGAAAGTGCCTTTTATTGAGTCAACAATGCGGTGCACTTGCTCAATAGTGCCATGCTTTTCGCGGAAGCCAAACTGGTGATCGGGAATCACTTGTTTTTCTAGAATTTTCGGTAGAATCAATTTTATTAAAAGTTTTTCAAAGAGTTTCGATATTACAGAGAGCAAACTTATAGGCCGGTATGACGTCACATTACTGAAATCTTTTCCAGGTTTGGGAATCATTGTAACTTGAGATAGTTTCCAATCATCTGGGTAGTGACATGTTCTGAGAATCGCGTTAAATATGTGCAATAAGTGGGTTATTGCAACTGTTGGCAGTTCTTTTATCATTGTTGGCGTTATCAAGTCCGGTCCTGGTGCTTTTTTCGGGTCCAAGCTTCCATATTGCCTCCATAAGTTCGTTTTTTTTAATCGCGATTGTACAAGAGGTATTATGTGGGATTAATGATGGTATTGGGATATCACCAGCTGTCGTGTTCGGGGTGAACACGGTTTTTAGGTGGTTGGCAAAAGCTGCACCCTTTTCTGCATCGCTTCTGGCCCAGTTTCCATTTGGCAGCCTTAGAGGGGGTTCTGTCAGTATTGGTTTTTTCATATTTTTTGCAGCTCGCCAGAGCGAGTAGTTTGTTGATTTTGTGGGTGCTAGATGTTCAACAAATAGCTGGAATTCTCTTTCGGATTTCCTCTCAAGCTGCTTTTTTAGAATTCGAGAGACATCATTAAGCTGTTTTTTCAGATTTGGGGATCTGTTGTTTTGCCAATCGCGACGTATTTTCCTTTTATTTTTTATTAACTGCTCTATGTCCTTTGGAGTACACTTTGCATAGCTGCGAGTTGAGCTTTTTGGGATTTGGGCGGGAGTGTGAAATTGCTAACAGCTGTGTGTATTTCAACGTTCGTTTTTAGTGACACATTAGGGATAATGTGGGAGCTTATATACTTTCAATATTTGAGCCAGTTTGTGAGTTTGCTGGTCAGTTTATCTGGTGGATTGGCCTCAGAACTTGGCGCATACTTTATTGTGATAATAGTAGGCGTATGGTCTGATGAGAGATCTAGAGAGGATTCAACAAACAACTGGCTCCTTTTTACAGTTTTGAAGACTGCAAAGTCAATGACATCGGGGGTTTTGCGACTGTCAGTAGGCCAGTAAGTTGGCGTGCCAGAAGAGATCACGTCAAGACCGAGTCTGTTGACAGTGTTCAACAGGAGCCTGCCCTTTGGCGATATAAGGCGAGAACCCCAATATGTATGTTTGGCGTTGAAATCGCCGGCAACGAGATACTTTTGTCCAAGAGAATGGAAAAAAGTCTGGAATTGCTGCTCAGATATTTTGTGCCTGGGCGGGCAGTATATAGCTGCTAATGTTAGGTCTTTTAAGTATTCATCGAGAGAAATACTTGTCGCTTGAATATATTCTGTGCAATAATTCTGGCGAGCGTAATGTTTTATACAACTTTTAATGAGAATGGCGGTTCCACCTCTAGCGTTTCCGCTTGGATGCTTTGTGTCATAGAGTCTGTATCCTGGTAAATTGAAAAAGTGTTTTTAAGTGAAGTGTGTTTCAGAAATTAGCATAACGTCTATGCTGGACTCTTTCAAGAACTCGAGAAGTTCTAGTTTGTGATGACACAGGCCGTTTGCATTCCAGAATGATATTTTTAAACCATTCATGGCTTAGACATGAGATGTTGTAGTAAAAGACTTTGATTCTTTATCATTTCTTGCATCATATTTTGCATACCACACATAAACTGAGACATATTTTGCATGAATATTTGTAGAGTTTGTTCAAGGCTACTACTAGGAGGAGCAGGTTGCTCGTGCACAGTGTCAGAGTGACCGCTTTTTAAGGCACTGGCGTAGGAAACGCCTTGTTTTGTAAGTGGGTTTGCGAAGGATTGTGCAGCGGATAGCGGAGGAAATTTTTGGGTTTTCCATGTTTCATGTTTTTGCGTCACATTTTCCGTCTTTTTTATGAAGCTTTGATAGACTGCACAGCCTCTACAGTTAGCAGTGTGATTGCCACCGCAATTACTACATTTTTTAATAGTGGAATTCTCTTTTGTTTTTGTGCACGAACCTGTTTCGTGCAGGTCTCCACAAATTACTCACACGCTGGGAAGAGAGCAGTAAGACTTTGTGTGGCCGTATTCTTGGCAGTTATGACACTGAATCGGTCCACTGCGCTTGTGAGGCACTTCAATTGTGATTTTGCGATGTAGCAGATATCTGAGCGAGTATATCGGGTGGGGTTCACCTTTTTTGAGCAATCTTGAGTCGAACTCTAGTTCCACACGAAAAATGGGTTGTGGGATTTTTTTTTGATTTTGGATATTGAATACGGACTTTATTTGGAAGCCTTCATCGCTTAGTGCAGTTTTGATTTCGTCGCATTCTACGAAAGGCTCGATACCTTTCAGTACGACTGAGAGGCCTTTGGAACTTTTGAGCTGGTAGGTGTAGTAGCTCTTTTTGAGTTTATCAAAGAGATTGACAATTTTTCTATAATTGGATTCGCTGTAAATTTGGATTTTTGTTTCGTGTACTTGTCCCCTGAGAATAGAAATCACGTGGAAATTATTAGGACCAATATTTTGAGTTATATCTTTGATGAGCGAATTAGAGTTTCGCTCACGCAGGTAGATAGGTTTTTGCGATTTTGGCTTGGGATCATTTTCTTCAGCAAGAATCGCATATCGATTTTGCCCAAGCTCGAGAGATGGTTTAACGGGATTCGTCTTTTGAATTTTTGCGGAATGCCTATTCCCATTAGTGGGGAACGATAGTACTCGCTTTGCGAAGTAAATGTTGATTCCTGTCTGCACTGTCGGCATTTTGCTCTTTTGACCTGTAATAATGGAGCGAGTAGCGACCTTTGTTATGCGATTAGCGATTTCAAAAAATCCGCTATTCGTCTCACTTGAGTCAGGAATGGGGGTAAGGCCTACGGGGATTTCAATATATTTGCTAGGGGTATCAACCAAAGAAATTGACGATACAGAGTTACCTGTGTTTGCGTGTGCAGTATCGCTATGGGAACTCCCCTGTATATCTGGCGAGGGAATTTGAATAGGTTGTTGTTGTTGTTGCGGGAGCTGCGCACTGTCTTGCTGTGGAAGCTTTTGCTGCAGGGGATGCAAAAGTTGTTGTTGTAGTTGCAGCTGCTGATGAGCTGTACCATTTCGTCCACTGTCTACTGATGACGGAGGGGTACGTTGCATGACGAGCGGTCACACTGGTACTAATTTCGCGTTTTTAAGGTTCTGCCCACCCTAATTAGAAAAGCGACGCATAGAGGGCGCGATATAGATGCGGTTTGTGTACTCGCTGATCGCTGCAAACAGATTTTTTTTTGGGATTTCTTTTTCCGAGGGAAATTTTAACGTCAACGCTGTGTTGACTTTGCTGTCAGTGGATCAGCTGATTATATTTTGTTTATAAAGAATGTGTTTTAGCAGATATGTTGCGCGGGATAAAGTTTTTGTTGATGAAGCGAATTCGAATTGTAATTTTATTTGGCAAAAATTTTCGTTTTGTTTTTAAATTTCACAAAAGTGTCCAAGCAAGTGATCGCGAGCCCTATGCAAACGCGTATTTTTAGAGTAGAACTTCCGATATAAAAAATTGATTTTATGAGAGCGGTTTTTTTTCGCACAACTGACGTCAACTACCAGATGATTACAAAAAGTTATTATGTGGCAAAATACCTCCAAATGCTTTTTATTAAACAGAATTTTTAGGAAATATTTATGGGGAAACCCAATAATTTTGTTTTTTTATAGTATTTTTCTCATTATGAAATGCATTTTTATTTATTTTTATTATTTATTTTTTTTTTTTTAATTTTTACGAAAATGTTTTTTAATTAATTCTAGGGTGGTTTCCGCCAAAAATGCTTAATGAACTTAAAATTTGTGTTTTATTTTTTCCCCCTATACAAGTGTTAGCCCGTTTTGGCCAACTGTATTTGCGTTATTTAAGCCACTTTCGAGAAAGATCGGGCAAATTTTTTTTAAGTTTAAGTGAAAAACCCGCTTAAGTGAAACAAAAATAGAATCTCCATGATTTTATTTCTCTTTTTCATACAAATTATTTCGCTTTACTGAAACCCGCTTAACTGAAAAACCCGGTTAACTGAACCAAAATTGCATTCCCAAATCAATAATTTATACCAATTTAGCTCCGCGTAAATGAAAAACGTGTTTAAAATTTAATTTTGATTGAAATTTTTATGAAATCCTGGCTTTGGTTCGGATTGCTATCCCCATTTATGAGAATACATTTTGGGTAAAAACTGATAATTTTGGCTAAAACCGTACTTGGTTTTAGTGAAATATTTTTCTATTATGCAAAATTCGCTTAAGTGAAATATTTTTCAGTTATCCGAAATCGCTTAAGTGAAAAACCCGCATAACTGAAACAAAATGTCTGACAAATTCGTGTTTCAGTTAAGCGGGTTCGACTGTATACACACAAAAAGCAGAGAACTTATATTCATAGAGAAGCGTCATAAGCTCTTCCTTTTTGCTAACTCGGAGCTCGTGCAATTCTGGCGAGTAAGCAGACTGCGGAGTTTGGACAGTGAATGTACAGACTGCGGCATTTGGTTAACATTTTTTAATTTTTTGTAGTCTGCTAGAAATGTTTTTGTTGTTGGTTCGCTTTTGTTTTTGCTTTTCTTTACATTTGTGTTTTTGTCCCTTTTCTTATTTAGATCGTTTTGTTGGCTAGATCTTGATTCGTTTGTTTTGATTCTTTTTTTTATTCATCTTGTAATTTTTTGCCGTTTGGTTTTTTTATTATAATTGGGGGCGCAGGTTGTTATTGGCGATTTTCATCCCTCCTGCTGCTGTTTTCTTATATGCATGTATATTTTTCTATGATTTGTTTGGATTCACGACAAAGTATTTTGATGGTTTTGGCATTTTTGGAATCACATGATAAATTATGAAAATTATCTGCTTTGTACCTACATATATGTTTTCTTATTTTTTTGTATAACTTTTTTTTTATATATTCTACCTAATTAATAGATTTGTTACAAAAGATTCTTTCCAAAATCACCAAAAATTTTAAATGGACAAATATTGATGAGGGCTCTTAGGTTCATGTATTTTCTATCATATTGCACTAAAAAGACAATCACCCTTATTTTCTAAAATATTTTAAAAATATATCGCATAAAATACAAATATAAATCAGAACTGGTTTGTAATGTTGCGCTTCCAGCCATAGTATTTCAAAAATATATTGCATAAATTATGCTCCATATTTCTCGAAAATATTAATATTCTGAACTGGAACCACAACTCACTATATGGCGGACTTAATAAATGTCTCGTATATTACCCCAAAATTATATAAAATATGTATCCAATGAAGGTCGATGCCAAAAAAAAAATGTGTATGAAATATAGGAGGAGATATGTTAAATACAACATGCTTGATATTTCTGTATGAACCGTACCGTCTCCTATAAAAATCCAATAACAAATTTCTAAGGTCAATAAAAATGTCAACGTTTTTTTTTGGAAAATTTTGAAATTGTTTTTAAAATTAAAATTCTTGATAGCTAAATAGTTCTTCACGGCTCTATCTCCGGTCTATGCACTTCCAACAAAAGTGCTACAGCCATTGGCACAAGAGTCGCTCCGCCGCCAAAGCCAAATTTTACCGAAGACAATCAAGTGTAATTGAATTATTTTGAGCTTTTTCCCGAAAATTCACCCGCCCTACAACCAGTATGTTATTTAAGAGCCACCAGCAAATGTGAATTTAAAAAAATTCATTCGATCATCCATCGTGCACAATGACAATTAGCAAACGGCCACGGGTATGCTGGCCAAGGTGATGGCATATTCTCTGGCCAGAAACGAAACATTGTGTATATTTTTTGTGGCCACAACTGGCTCGGAAGTGTTTGCAAATTTGGCGCGTTAGTACGGAGCATGTGACACCGCCGGTGTCCTAGTTTCGAATAAAGACAAAAATTTACCCCCCCCATTCGATTTGTGAAACGTTAGAAATAAAATTTATTTATTTTTACCAACCTATTTTCGTTGTAAAAAATTCTATAAAAATCTGGGAACGACCGCGGTGATCACGAATACGATTTAAATTTTGGACTTTGTTTGGACTCAGGGAAACAATGCAAATTTTTCCAGACAATCCATTCCTGTCGGTGGAAGTCTTAAAACTGCTCCCGAGCTAGAAAATAACGCAATAATCATGAAAAATGTAAATATTTCAGAAAAACTATATTTTTCAATTTTGAACAGCTTAATTTTGTGTACAAAAAAAGCGAACAAACTTTGACTATCTGCACTCTTCTTTGGGCATAGAGCGGATCTTATCTTTTATGGCAAGATTACGCTATATACGCTATATCAACCAATTAATACAAAGTAAATCAGCCTTAAAACGTTTCCACCACTTTAAAATATAATTTCAAAACTTTTCATTATGGCTCCGAGTCAAGTTTGACATTATTTTAATAAAATAAATAATGGTAAAAAGGTGCGGTGCTATATGTACTGAGGAGTAATTTGAGTGCGTTCAAGGATCGACACAATTGTCAGTATGGGTAAATAATTATGTGTGACATGATACACTGTAGTTGTAAATTTTATGGTCTTTCTAAAGAGACCAACGCAGCACGATAAGCAGCAATACATGTTGAATGCTTAAACATTCTGCGGGGGGCCAGAAAATCGTATCTTAAGAAGTCATTGGTTGTAATATAAGATCGAACACAATATATAAATAATATAGAAATAAGTGATAACACTAAAATAAGAGAAGTGATATGGTGAAAATGTAATTCCTTCAGTTGTATTTTTTCGGATTCCAGCTCATGAATCCTAATTTTCAAAGTATCGATTTCCTTCCTGTTGTTTACCATGGAGGAATTCAGCGGATTCACATTGTATGTACTGGAAAAGTCGTCCATCTCCTTGACCCAATGTGTTTGGAAATTACTGCTCGCCTTAGAGTTAACGTTGTGTGATGCCATCACACGGATTGAAATGTTGGCTCATGATTTACGATTATGGAGTCCATAAAATTATTGTTACTTAATTACTAACTATAATCATTAATTGTGAATATTAGTCACAAATTATGCAAATTCGTACATAAACTATGCATATGGATTGTGAATACATTATGATAAGGGTTTATGAATTTCGTGATTTATTTTATTATTCTTGAAGAATAATTGATGATTGACTAGGTCATGAAACTGCACGTGTTATCATGAATTATGAGTAACTGGGTTGATTGTCATGAATTGCTGAGCAATATACAATACATTTAGACGCTTTTACAATAATGCTAGGGTAGCCGAATCGGTTAGGCGTCCGGACTGGAGAGGATGATGTCGGTTCGAATTCCGGGAAAACTGAATTTGTGAAAAAGTTATTACAAATTATTCTAGTGGATATATATACTTAAAGCAACACCAAATTATTACAAGTTCACTAAGGACGTATACAACAAGTGTCCTGTCACGGTCGCCAAATGTTCAATCACAAACGAAATAAAATCAACTTTAATTTTTATTTGACAAGAAAAAAAGTATTTTAATCAGACAAATAAACAAATGTTCAACTACAAAACGAAACACAACCGCACTTGGTGAAATTATAAAGACAATTAAATTACAGAAAATATAAAACTTAAGAAATAATTGTGTGCCATATTGAACCATTGGCCTAATGCGCGCAATCAGCACATTTCGACACGTGAGAACTTTGTTGCAACAAAGTTTCCATGAAATCGTCGAAATGTGCTGACTATCGTGGATACTCAGGTTAATTGTTGGTGGTTCAATATGGCCTTGTATGGTTCGTGAACCATATAATTACTATACAAAATTGTTCAGAATGAACATACTCCACACCTTGAGGATCTCAATTCAGGAGAATTTACATTACTTTTAACTTGACTGGATTTAATTCCTTAACATTAAAGTGAGGATGATACTCTAAATAAAGATCTTGGCTGAGCGGTTGGTCTACTTGAACGCCGCTTGTCCCATAGGTAGTATATCACGATTCCAGCGATGACCAGAATGATGAAATAACTGACGCTGTAGTGATGGATGTCATGAGCATTGAGGTCGATTTTGTTCTCCTGACGTGTCAAGTTTTTGATCTGCGATGCTGTCTCATTTAGTAATGAGTCGTACAGGATCGAGTTGGGAGAATAGCGAATGTCTTGATGATCTTGTTGTTGAATGTTCCACACACTTATATTTGGTGACGGTTGGAACGAAAGCTTCATGGTGTTGTTTCGAATTTCTTCGGTGTAGAGCGTTACGGAATGAAATTTAATAATGCATGTGGGCCGCAGGACAAGCAAACCACTTCCCTGTAGAGTTAATAGGCTTACCGCTTCGTTGCAAATAAGGTTCGCAGTCTGCTCCAGTGTATCTTTTAATGAAAATATCCAGGTGTTTGCTGCCTCCAGTTTAACCCAAAGCTCAGTATTGTTGTACTCTTGAAGATGACATTCGGTCAACAAGTCTCGCTTGTGGTGCATCAAAGACAGTTCACACTGACTCACATTTGATTCTCGATTGAATATTGGCCCGATTTGATTGCACATAAAAGTAGTTGAATCCATCATTGTACAATCTCTCAAGTCTGATTCTGATACTGGGTAATAGTTGTCCCTCAGCAGAGTGACCGCCAAAAACTTCTAAGTCTGTTTTGTGATAAAGTACCTGATACCCTGTGAGATCGGAACAGGAATGATGTTGAGTAACTGGAAGTGTTCATTTGCGAGAAGAGGTATCTCCATTTTGAAAAGTATTGCATTTTCAACTATTCGGGTTTTGACTGTTGTGGTGTTTGAGGATGGAGGATTTTGAGTTTTAAGCTGCTCAAGCTATAAATGTTTGGCGCTAGGCACCGCAATTGATGAGAAATAAAAAGAACGGGTTAGAGTCCAGTTTAATTCTGTTTATTCTAGGCCTAGCGCGGGCCTTTTATATGATTAATACCAACTGTTATACATAGTTTCTTAATATATCCTACTTACTTACGCTACAATAATATCTTATAATTATATTCTGCATTTCATTTGCACCCGTTGCCCAGAGTACGCTAATTTGGTCTTGACGAATGGTGTCGAAGGACGGTCACCGAAATTGAGTGCATTTCAATATACACTCAATTGTTGTTGACAACGTCCAGAACCATTTGTGTATATTGGGTCAGCGTACTCAAAAGTGCAGCGTTAGCATGTCGATACATTGTCGGTGCATTTGTACTAATGAAATGCAGGGGTAGGTAATGTAGACTTGTATGTATACACTACACCCTTACCCTTAAGATGAAAATTATTTGAAGAATAATGATTTTTAAAAGAATTTTCAGAGAAGATTGTAGTTATAAAATTGTTGGGTGATATGATTAAAAATAATATTTTTATAGAATATTGATTTACATTATGAAATTCTTAAATAAGCAAATATATGAATATAATTAATAATTTATAGTAAAATACAATTAAAATGAATTTTTGTGTTTTTTTTAAATTTGTTTTTAAGTGTAAAATTATAAGTAAAATTATTTTTATGAAATAAACTAGTATGATTTATAATAACATATATGTAAAAAGTTTTTAAATTTAATAGTTATTTTCTTATTGCTATATTGCTGCCTTGTAAGGTATCAGCTGATTGTTATGAATAATTTTTGGTTTCCCATTATATTCTATTTTTGTATTAACTCCTAATTTATCTAGTACTATAAATGGTCCCTTATATGGTTTTTCATATTTCTTTCTATTTTCTACTTTTAATAACACTAGGTCTCCTATTTCTATATTCAATTTTTGTATATTATTTAAATTTTTATCAGTTCTTTTTTCTTTAGCCTTCATTAACATCTCTTTGGCTTTATTTAATGAAAAATTTAGTCTCGTACGCATTTCGCTTCGATAGCTGTCGAGATCATAAGTTTTAGATTCTTTCTCAAAAATTTTATTTGGTAAACATGGTAGTTTTCCATATACAAGTTCAAAGGGTGTGTATCCAGTGTCTATATGTGGAGTGGTGTTATAGGCGAACGTGAAGTACGGTATCCACTTGTCCCATTCATGGTCATTTGTTGATGTTAATAGAAATTCATTAAGTACCCTGTGGTTCCTTTCAAGTGACCCTATCGTTTGATGATGATATGGTGTGGAGAATGATTGTTTTATTTTTAATAGTTCACATATGTTGTGCATTAACTCATTTTTGAATTCCGTACCATTATCAGATTTTAGTACTTGAAAATGTCCATACTTTAAAATAATTTGTTCTACTAGTGTTCTTGCGACAGTGTCGGCGTCTTTGGTTGACATGGGGTATGATATTACGAATTTTGTGAGTTCACATTGCATTGTTAGTATGTACCGAAATCCATTGGATATACGTAACGGTCCTACGGTGTCGATGGACAACACTTGAAAACTATTGCTGGGTGTGTCTGTTATCGTTAGTGGTTCAATAGTGTGGCGTATTTGTTTACTTTTCGCACATATGTCGCATTGCGATACAAATTTTTTTACCATTTTGTACATCGTTCTTCTAACTCCTAAGTGTCCCGTTGTGTGGTATTCGTTAATGAGTTTAAATTTTGTAATATCGTCATGTATTCTTTTTGGTGGGTCATAAATTAAAATTTTTAGTTGAGGACTTTGAGGACTTTTTGTGTTTGGAGGGTTTCTTTGCATTTTCATGTATACCCTTTTTAATTCTTCTTTTGTATATACTTCGAATATTTTATCATTGTTGGCTAGCGCTAGTTCTTGTATATTTTCTTTTTTCATCTTGGATATCAGTTTCTTCAGTATCGAATCTAGATTCGGTGAATTTTCGCTGTATCCCGCATGCGTTTTGTTAATAATTACTTTAGATCTTTGCTTCTTCGAAGACGAAACTGGTTTCGCTGAATTTTCGCAAAGTCCTACGTGCACATAATTATTTTCAATATATATTTCATTCTTCTTGGCCATATTAAATTTCAAATTTTTCATGTTTCTGACGTCACTAACGGATGTACAATCCCATATCAGAAGTTGATCAGACTTCTGGGAGTTGCATTGCTCCTTATCATGGTTTCCCTCTACCATGTTACTATTATTTGCCTCTTTATTTTCATAAATGGCTTGTTTGTTTGCCATGCCTCTTGTAATTATTAAAGCTTTCTTCGCATTTTTATCCTCTTCATGCGGTATCATGTTTTTTAAAATTTCCGAATCAATTTGGATTCTGGATAATGCATCGGCATTAGTATTCATGCTACCCTTTTTGTAAATAATGTCATAGTCGTAATCACTCAAATCTAGACGAATTCTAGTCATTTTTGATGAAGGATTTTTGTGAGAAAATAATGAGACTAGTTTTCTGTGGTCAGTTACCACTGTAAATTTTCTACCGTAAAGGTATGGCTTGAAAAAATGTATCCCCCAATGGATCGCTAACAGTTCCTTTTCAATTACTGGTTTATTCAAATCATGCTTTTGTAGCGATTTGCTTGCATATGATATAGGTAAGTCATTGCCTATATCGCCTTGTGATAGTACTGCGCCTAAAGCATAATTTGAAGCATCAGTCGTTAAAATGAAAGGTTTACTCAGATCTGGATATTGTAACAAAGGAGGAGTGATTAATTTTTCTTTCAGTGTATCGAAAGCTTCTTGTCTTTCTTCAGTCCAAACAAATTTACAAGATTTTTTTAATAGTGCGTTAAGACTTTTTGCAATGTCTGCAAAATTTGGAATGAATTTTCTGTAATAGTTGCAAAATGCAACAAATCTTCTAACTTCGTCAGCATTTTTCGGTACAGGGTAATTTTTAATTGTGTCATATTTGGCAGGGTCAGTTTTGACACCATCACCAGTGATTAGGTGTCCCAGGTATACTACTTCTGGACGCAAAAAACAACATTTGGCAGCATTTAATTTTAAATTGTAACGTTGTAGCCTGTCTAATACTTTAATCAAATTTTCATTATGGTGATTTATGCTACAGCCATGGATGATTATGTCGTCCACGTAAAGAAATGCATTTGAATCTAAACCTGCAAGTGCAAGTGTGAGCATACGTTGAAAACTATTTGATGAGATTTTCAGTCCGAAAGGTAATCGTTTGAAGTGAAAATGTCCGTTCGGTGTGGAGAAAGCTGTCAAATTTCGTGAGTTTTTGTCAAGTTTAATTTGATGAAATGAACTGGTCATATCAAGAGTTGAGAACCATTTTGCTCTTCCTAACTTATCTAGAATGTCTTCTAATCGAGTTAGAGGAAATTTGTCATTAACGATTTTATCATTCAGTTTTCTGTAATCCACCACAAGTCTCCATTTCTTTTTGTCATTAACGTTCTTTTTAGGAACCAAAAGGAGTGGGGCATTGTAAGGACTAACTGATGGTTCGATAATATCGTCCTCAAGCATTTTCTTGATCTGTTCATTTATCACGTCCGTGTGTGTGTGGTAGTCTATAGTTTTTAATGTAAACTGGTATATTGTCTGTAGTCGTTATGTGTTGGTTGTAGAAATTATTTGTTGTCAAAGGTTCGTTATCCAAGTGGAATATGTTTTGGTATTTGTTGAAAATGGTCGTCAAATCGTTTTTAATTTTTTCGTCATTACATTGTATGTCTAATGTTTCCAAAATTTTATTCAGACGTTTGTGTGAGTGTACTTGTTTATTATTGTCGTAGTTTAAAATGTCATAATTATTTAAAGAATCAGTTTCCAACTGAATACCATTTAAAGTTACTTCCTTTTCAGTTGTATTTAAAATTTTTATATGTGTCATGTCGTTTTTTGGTGCAATAGAATTACTGAGGAAAACACCTTCTTGAATTTCTCTGTTTAAAATTACTTTATCTTCCGTTAATTTTATTCTAATGGGTTGGAGAATTTCTGTTCTTGGCGGAATTTTTATTGTCATCGTATTATAAGATTTTGTATGCATTGGCAATATGATTTGAGATTCATTTATTAACATAGAAATTGTGAAAGTCTCATAATCAATTTTACAAAGAAATTTTCTCAAAAAATCTCTACCTAATATACCATCAGTCTCAATTGGAAATTTCGAATTGACCAATTGAAACTCATGTTTGCTGGATTTCTCCCCAAAATTAAGTGTTAGGCTTATGCTACCTAGTGAAAAAATTTCCTCGTTTGTAATGCCGGTTAATTTGCATTTTTCATCTGGATTATAAAAATCGTTGTCTATATGTTTGCTAATTTTACAAAGTGAAATGTCTGCGCCAGTGTCTATTAAAAAAGTCATTAAGTTATTTTTGTACTTAATTGTTATGAAATTAGTATTGTTATCCGAGATTTTAAAAATTCTTAATTTTGGCTGTCCGGAATAACTGTGTTTTCCGAGCCCTGATCGTTTCCCTGATCATTGTTTATGATTCTTACGTTGTTATTTGAGTATCTGTTTGTGTTGTTATTGTTATTTCTGTTTGGGTTTCTGTTGTTTTGGTTTTGGTTTCTGTTGAAACTGTTGTTGTTGTTTTGGCTTCGGTTGAAATTGTTAGTGTGATTTTGGGTTCTATTGTAGTTATTGTATCTGTTAGTGTTATTTCTGTTTTGGTTAAAAGTGTGATTGTTTTGTGTATTTCGAGGTTCATTGTACCTGTTGTTAAAATTGCGTTGTGTGCTAAAATTCGTTCTAGAATTATAGCGATCATTGACATTGTTGCGAGGTGTATTTGAGAAATGCATAATTGCATTGGGTGAAGTCATTGACTCGTTTTCAATTTCAAGTGCTAATTCTGTTGCTTCCAACAAGTCTCTTGGTCGTGCAGCGTATATCGTTGCCTTTAAATTTTCATTCAGACCTTTTTTGAATGCGTCAAGTGCAATTTTGTTGTTTCTTTTTATTATAACGTTTTGTTCGGCTTCCGTGGCTTGTTGTCCTAGGCTTTCAATTCCGAGTCTGTTCAGTCCCTCTATGATATTAAGTAGTTGTTCTTTGTACGTAAGTACTTTTGAATTTCGTTGTTGTAAATTTGTGAGTCTTATTTGTAATTGTGCTTCTGTCGTATTGTCTTTATATCTGAGTCTGAGTTGTTGCTTAAGGGTTTCGAAACTTGATGGTTGCGAGTTGTTACCTAGCGATGTGCGTACGTTTGCTGTTAATTTAGCGTGAAATAAGTACAGTAAGAAATCTGTTTTGCCTTCTGTGTTTAAAGATTTGTTAATTAATTCGGCTGTGATTAAGAAACTGTCTAAATCTCTGAAATTACCTGAAAATGTCGTTAATGCCTTTGAGGCTGTTTCTAAATTAAAAGATGCCATTGTTATTAAATTTTCTAATTCTGCCTTTTGATCTTCTTCATCTGTATCTTCTCCTCTTTGATTTATTTCTAAATGTACTATTAAACTCTATTCTTAGGCCCTTTTGATCTTCTTCATCTATCAATTGACTTTCTAAAATTCTAAAATTTGTTTCTAGCACTTTTATTTCTTCTAATTTTTCTTGTATTGTTGCTTTTTTGTATTTCCTACCAGGGCTTTTTCTAATATTTATGTATATTCTGTCTAGAGTTTTTTTTAGTTCCTCCATATGGAATTCAATTAAATTTTTTTTTTATTTATAATTCTTTTTTTTTTTTTTTTTATTTTTCATATATTGGTGACATATGGTCTACCAGCAGAGTGCTTGTGCACGTACGACTTAATATGTTTATTAATTTTAAATGCGATGAAAAGAATAACAATAATTATAACTACTATAAGTACATTTTCCGGAATTGCCGGTATAATTATTGTTTCTGCTGTGCTATTATTGTTGATTGTGGTCTGCTGTTGTTGTGGCTTGCTCTGAGTTTTGTCCATTGTTGCCTTTTTTCTTTGAGTTCGGCTAGTAGCTTTCGTTTGTTCTCTTGATCTGTGGTGTTGTTAATGCAGCGATAAAGTTGCGCAAGTTCACGTCTGTGAAGAACGGCTTTACCTCCACGTGTCCTTGGAGTACGTTTATTTTCCTCTTGTAAATGGTCAAAAAATGCTCTTTTGTCTGCTATTTGCTGGCCAACTCTGCGTTTATATTCTTCTATTGTAATTGGCTTTGGTCCAGCGGTCTTTTGTGTCGGTATGTAGATGGCTGTATGGTAAAAAGATGTGTCTTGTAGTTTGCCCTCTGGCACGTATTCTTCATCTGGCACGCCTGGATGATTTAACGATTCAAAAAGATGGTCAAGCTCATCTTTTGAGTAGCTCATTTCTAGTTAAGCTCGACTAATTTTAAATTTGACTGCCTCAGAAAATTGTCCTAAGTTGGACTGGCAAGATCGCCATGTGGTGTTTGAGGATGGAGGATTTTGAGTTTTAAGCTGCTCAAGCTATAAATGTTTGGCGCTAGGCACCGCAATTGATGAGAAATAAAAAGAACGGGTTAGAGTCCAGTTTAATTCTGTTTATTCTAGGCCTAGCGCGGGCCTTTTATATGATTAATACCAACTGTTATACATAGTTTCTTAATATATCCTACTTACTTACGCTACAATAATATCTTATAATTATATTCTGCATTTCATTTGCACCCGTTGCCCAGAGTACGCTAATTTGGTCTTGACGAATGGTGTCGAAGGACGGTCACCGAAATTGAGTGCATTTCAATATACACTCAATTGTTGTTGACAACGTCCAGAACCATTTGTGTATATTGGGTCAGCGTACTCAAAAGTGCAGCGTTAGCATGTCGATACATTGTCGGTGCATTTGTACTAATGAAATGCAGGGGTAGGTAATGTAGACTTGTATGTATACACTACACTGTAATGAATTTGTAGAACTGAAGAATGTTTGTTGTTGGTAGTGTGAAGTTGGACGGTATGTAGTTGCGAATAATTGACAATTGCAATTGTAGTTGATCTGGTGATATCAAATGTGGATTAATCTTGTTGTGATGTAAATCCAAAATTACATCCAACAGATTCCTTTGAGCGTTTTCGTAGTTGCTTAGTATGAGGATCACATATGCGGATAGTGAATTAAAATGTAGATTTAATTGATTTCTTTGAGAATCGGTTTGCACATAATTCCATATCGTTGACAGATCCTTATGAATCAATTTAAATTGGTTATTGATATCAGCAGTGGATTTTTCAGTATGTTGACGGTACTGTCAGTAATAGATGTTTGGTTCTTGATAAGTTGAAGCAAATCTTTCTCGTTTCTGTTGAATCGTTGAATTTCCGTCTCCATTGACTTTGCGTAGTTTTGATCAAGGATACCGAATAAACTGTTGGCGATTGATCCAACAATATCAAATGGAGAACGTTGTATGCGCCTAGACTTCTGAGAATTTATTTTGTGAAGTAAATAATTTTTGTGGCTGATGAGTTCTAGCCGATGAGCCAATTCTTTGGAGAATGATTTGCAATATGTATCATCAAACTAATTTTTTTGCATAATTTTGACATTGATGAGGAATAACTTTCTAAGCCTTCCAATTATTGCCAGTATGTTGATAAATTGTAGAAAATAACAATGTTCCAGCTACTGCTCACAGTCTTGACGTTGCCCATATTTTCAAAGTACATTCCGATATTGTTGTTGAATGGTATTATATGAGCATTTTCAATTAAATCATGTGGCTGTGATTTTGCTGGACTACACATACACAACAAGACAAGCATGGCTGTTGACAACAGATTGATGCTTGTTCCATTTCGCAAAAATTGCTTTTTGTCACCATTCGTGTGGTTATTAGTTGTTACTTGCTGTGGCTCAAGTGTAGTTTCTTCAGTTGGTAGGGGACACAGTTGATGAATTGCCCTTGTAAATGTACCCTTTTCTGTTTTTACGCTGGCCACTCTCACCAATTTATCCTTTCCTGGTATTGCGGATGTGACTCTTCCTAATTTCCATTTCAAAGGTGGTAGATTTGACTCCTTGATCAATACCAAGTCTCCTGGCTTGACTGGATTTTGTACACTTTGCCATTTTCCTTTTGATTGCAGCAAATTCAAATATTCACTTGACCAACGTTTCCAAAATTGCTGCTGTATCAACTGGATTCTTCTGTTGCTGTATCAACTGGATTCTTCTGTATCGTATCAAGCAGCTTGTATCCGTGGTGATCTCAGGTTCAGCAATCGTTGTTAGTGGAGCTCCGATCAAAAAATGACCTGGAGTTAATGCTTCAAAATCGTTAGGATCTGTTGACACCGGTGTTATGGGCCTTGAGTTTAATATTGCCTCGATTTGAGCAATTACGGTTTGTAACTCTTCTGAGGTAAGAGAAGCTTCAGCTATGAATCGAACCAAATGGTATTTTGCAGATTTTACTGCAGCCTCCCATAACCCGCCAAAGTGAGGAGCTCTCGGTGGAAGTTAGTAAGGCTTTGTTCAAATTGTTGTGAGTGATGGAGCTCTTTCATTTCTCTAAGCTCGGATCTGGCACCTACAAAATTGGTTGCATTATCGATGTAAGTTTTGGAACAAACTCCTCTTTGAGCAATGAACCGTTTTAGTGCATTTAAGAAAGCTACTGTTGTTAAGTCGCTGACTAGCTCGAGATGGACTGCCCGCGTTGTGAAACATTCAAATATTGATATATATGCCTTTGCTGGCCTTTTACCTCTTATTTTATAATGAATAGTAATGGGTCCACAATAATCAACACCAACAATTGAAAACGGGCGAGCAGGAGTTACTCTGTCAGCGTTAAGTTGGCCCATTAATTGATGAATATTGCGCGGCCTTGATTTAAAACATCGCATGCATTTATGAACAATGCATCCTTTTTGCGCCCAAGATCCAAAAACGCTCGCGAGAAATGGCCAACAAGGCCTGCGGAGCCACATGCAAATGCTGCTTGTGCAGATCTTCCAAAATTATTTTCGAGAGAGTTTGATTCTTTGGCAGTAGAATCTGGTTTTTTGATGATGCTGGTAGATTGCTAATCTGAAGACGTCCCCCAACTCTGATGACATTGACATTATCTAAATATAAGCTGAGTGACGACAGATGATCCTTGGAGTCTAATTGTTTGTTGTGAGATAGATGTTTATACTGATTGTTGAAATAACTTCTTTGAACATTGCAGACCAACCCCAGCAGCCCAGATTCCAACTCAGATATTGTAAGTTGACCAGTCATTCGCATTCCTTTTGGACTTCTACAGTTGTTACCGAATCTGAAAATGTATGCCATTATTTTTTTAAGATAAAAGAAAGAATTTTTGTGATTGATTGAGTCGATTTAACTTATGTATTCGTCGGTTCCTCTTGTTGTTACCAGAACCATTCTTGATAACCGTCTCTCTGGCATTTCAGCATTAGGTTTGTAGCTACTTGGAGTGATAATTTCATGTGATCTGAGGAATTCGGGACCATCAAACCATATTGTAGATTGAACCAAATTTTTTACAAAAGATCCTCTCGATAAGATATCAGCTGGGTTGTATCCTTTTTGCGCCCAAGATCCAAAAACGCTCACGAGAAATGGCCAACAAGGCCTGCGGAGCCACATGCAAATGCTGCTTGTGCAGATCTTCCAAAATTATTTTCGAGAGAGTTTGATTCTTTGGCAGTAGAATCTGGTTTTTTGATGATGCTGGTAGATTGCTAATCTGAAGACGTCCCCCAACTCTGATGACATTGACATTATCTAAATATAAGCTGAGTGACGACAGATGATCCTTGGAGTCTAATTGTTTGTTGTGAGATAGATGTTTATACTGATTGTTGAAATAACTTCTTTGAACATTGCAGACCAACCCCAGCAGCCCAGATTCCAACTCAGATATTGTAAGTTGACCAGTCATTCGCATTCCTTTTGGACTTCTACAGTTGTTACCGAATCTGAAAATGTATGCCATTATTTTTTTAAGATAAAAGAAAGAATTTTTGTGATTGATTGAGTCGATTTAACTTATGTATTCGTCGGTTCCTCTTGTTGTTACCAGAACCATTCTTGATAACCGTCTCTCTGGCATTTCAGCATTAGGTTTGTAGCTACTTGGAGTGATAATTTCATGTGATCTGAGGAATTCGGGACCATCAAACCATATTGTAGATTGAACCAAATTTTTTACAAAAGATCCTCTCGATAAGATATCAGCTGGGTTGTGAGATCCAGATACATGTTTCACTTGTTGAATTCTGGAAAGTTCTTGGATCTTTGCGACTCGGTTGCCAATGTAAGTACTCCATGTATACGACGGTGAACTCAACCATGCTAATACAGTGCTGGAGTCTGTGTAATAAATGACCTGTTCAATGTTAATTGATAATGTTTGAAGTAACCTCTCTACAACTTCAGTCATGAGTAACGCGGCACACAGTTCCAGTTTTGCAATGGTTGTAACTTTTAAAGGAGCAATTCGTGACTTTGAGCACAATAAGCTGGTTTTAATTTGTCGAAATGTATCTATTGATCGAAGATAGACACATGCACAGTAAGCAACCTCACTACTGTCTGAGAAGGCATGAAGTTCTATTACTGATGCTGCTGGTAGCAGGGTACATCGAGGAACGCAGCAGATGCTTAGATCAGTGAATTGGTTCATTAAGTTGGTCCATTGTTTTTCTAAATCTGATGGAACAGTGGCATCATAGTCAATACCTCTTTTCCAAAGTTCTTGCAGCAATAGTTTGCCTAAAACTATCGCAGGTCCTATTAAACCCAATGGATCGAAAAGTTTAGCTAGGTCTGATAAAACCGTCCGTTTTGTCATTCTAGATCGAGTTGTCTCTAGCGAGTTGAATCTAAATATATCTTCTCGAGGGACCAAATTGAACCCAATGTTTTGACTGCTTCATTCTGCTGAAAAGTGAATAGTTTCTCTCGATGTTCGTTTGGTATGCTCCTGAGAATATTTAAGTTATTAGAACATAACTTTCTGAGTTGAAAATTACCTTGCTCCAACAATTTTGTTAACTGAAGCAATAACCTTTCCGCTTCTTCAGGTGAATCTGAACCAGAGAGGCAATCGTCCACATACATATCAGATTTTAGAATCCTTGCAGCTTCTGGGAAGGTTCGTGCTTCTTGATCGGCTAATTCAACCAAACATCTTGTTGCAAGAAATGGCGCTGATGAGGTTCCGTATGTAACTGTGTTCAGCTGATATGTTCGGACCTCTTCATTTGTATTTGGTCTCCAAAGAATAGATTGATACTTCCTATCCTCTGGGGCAACCAGTATTTGCCTATACATTTTTGAAATGTCAGCTGTAAAGACGAATTGGTGGGTTCTGAAACGAATCAAGATGGAAAATAAATCTGGCTGTACTGTAGGCCCCACCAACAAAATTTGATTAAGTGATTTCCCAGATGAGGTTTTTGCTGAACCGTCAAATACCACTCTGAGTTTTGTACTTGTACTATCTGGTTTTCACACACAATGGTGAGGTAAATAGTAGTAACTTGTAGTATCCCGATTTTTCACAATTTCCATGTGTTTGAGAGTAGTGTAGTCGTTCAAAAATTCCGTTATTGATTGCGTAAATCTAAACTTTTTGCCAATCTTTTTTCGGTGGACTCTAGACGTTTACGAGCCATTTCTTTCGATGATCCTAGTGCCGATGGGTCTTCTTTGAACGGTAACCGGACCACGAAAGTTCCATCTTTACATCTTGTCACATGTTCAGCAAAGTGTTGCTAGCAGCAAAACTCCTCCTGGCTCATTTGTTTGGAAGGTGTTTCGTAATGCTCTATTTCCCAAAATCGTTTAACTTGCTTTTCTAGTTGGGAGATTGAGGGAAGCGATTCCGGGGCAATGTTGCAACATTGCACCTGCTTCACTGTTGGTATCCTCTGTGGTATAGTCACCTTACCAGCAACAATCCAGCCCTGTTTTGTGTTTTGCAACAACGGCAGCTCTGGTGACAATGTTATTTTTCCTTCTTCAAATAACTCAAAACACATATCGGCACCAATAAGCATATCGATGCAGTTAGATTTATGAAACGATGGATCAGCCAACTCGATTCCCCTGGGGAGTTTCCAGTTGGAAATGTTGGTTGGTGTTCGTGGCTGATAATCACTAATATTGTTTAAAATTCTGGAGAATTCCGTTGCTATGGAAAAAATCGTTACTGTAGTCATAGAATTTACCTTTGTTTCATTAGCGCCTATACCAGCAATACGCATGTCAGTTTTTTGTCTTTGAACCCCTAGTTCATGAGCAAACCGAGATGATATAAAATGCAACTGCGATCCAGTGTCTAGTAAAACCCTCCCTGGAAGTTGAGTTCCTGAGTTAGTACGGACGTTAACAATTGCAGTGGCTAATAACACTTGAAAGTCACTAGATAATTCGCTAGTGGAAACTTTTAGTGCAGATGCTTGTTGCGTTTCCTTTGAATTTTCCAAATTTACCTATTGTAAATGCAATAACGAATTGTGTTTTTTGTTGCACTTCACACAATTTTGTGAAGGACACGCCCCGCATTATGTCCATGTTTTAAGCAGTTAAGGCATAATTGCAATTGTTTAACACTTTTGATTCGTTCCTCAACTGTCAATTTCAAAAACTCTTTACACTGAAAAATTTGGTGGCCCTTGAGGATACGAAACAAAAGAGGAATGTTTCCGCTTATCTTCTTTCGTGCAGCAAGTTTCCAGAGTCTGAAATCTACACTCTAAAAACTTGAAAAATTCATTTAATGGATGTAACCTTCTTGGGGCAGTAAGTGACTGTTCATAAAGGCGTCTAGTTTCTTTATCTAATTTCTGGACTAATGTATGAAGAAGGATAGGGTCCCAACTGTCTGTGGCTACCCCTAAATTAGATATTGACTGAATGCACTCTATGCTAGTGTCATGCATTTTTTTTATCCCGTTGGCCGACTCGACCTGCAGAGTCGGCAGGGACATCAATTGATTGAGTTGAGCTGTGACTAACAGTCTGGGATTATCATACCTTTCTGTCAGCAACTCCCAAGCAGTGGCATAGTTTATGTCCCTTGCTTGCAAATGTTTGATTAAATTGTTGGGCTCATCTGTTAGATTTGCCCGCAAATAGAAAAATTTGGGCTGGTGCGATCGACCGATTGTGGATGACTTGTGTATACAAATCTTGAAAGGGCTTCCACATTAAATAATTGCCGTCAAAGACTGGCAGTGTTATTTTCGGAAGCTTGATTTCAATATCATTGTTACCTGTGTTACCTGTGTGGAAAGCTGCCAGGTTTTCCTTAAGCATGATGACTACCGAATGGAAGTCATCAGTTAAGTTATGAAATTGAGTTGTTTCGTAGTTGTTGTTGCAACTAAGCTCCAAGTGTGTCTGTAGAATAGCATTGTAATGCTCATCAATTGTGTCCAACTTGTGTCGAAGGTATATCTTACTAAATTTTGAAGCCGGTTCTGCTTTTCTAGCTGACAGCAGGCGGTTCAGCAACGAAATTGCTTCCTGGTGAATAGCCAATGTTCCGGAGCTGGTTCCTGCTGTGTGCTCATCCTCGGAGTGGTCATTCTCGATTCCGCGTGCAAATTCAGCCATTGCTGCTGTGGCTTTGGTTAAATCAGATTTTAAGTTTTCTGCTGCCTTATTTTTTGCTTCATAATCACTAAGCAACTTATTCAACCTTTCCAATCACTTTATTCACATTTTCAAAATAGTTTTCGCGAAAATATTCATGATCAGAATACCCCCTAACGTTGACTAACAAAAGTTTGTGATTAGTTTCAAAAAAAGCTGATAATTCATCAATTTGAACTAGCCTTTAATTACAATAATTTAGTTTTTTTCGGGACCCCGAGTCCTTCTTAAAATTTGTATATTTTTCCTCGATTTGTGTGCCAATCTTTAATTGGTCAGCAAATAGTTGCGTCTCCATTGTAACTGTAAATGTAAAAACAACTAACAACTAACAAATCAAGCACACTAAAGACACTAGTGGATATATATACTTAAAGCAACACCAAATTATCACAAGTTCACTACGGACGTTGTATAAAATACAACAAGTGTCCAGTCACGGTCGCCAAATGTTCAATCACAAACGAAATAAAATCAACTTTAATTTTTATTTGACAAGAAAAAAAGTGTGATAAAACACTATATATTTTAATCAGACAAATAAACAAATGTTCAACTACAAAACGAAACACAACCGCACTTGGTGAAATTATAAAGACAATTAAATTACAGAAAATATAAAACTTAAGAAATAATTGTGTGCCATATTGAACCATTGGCCTAATGCGCGCAATCAGCACATTTCGACTCGTGAGAACTTTGTTGCAACAAAGTTTCCATGAAATCGTCGAAATGTGCTGACTATCGTGGATACTCAGGTTAATTGTTGGTGGTTCAATATGGCCTTGTATGGTTCGTGAACCATATAATTACTATACAAAATTGTTCAGAATGAACATCGCCCTTGCGACCAGCAGTTGGTACACTGCTCTCAGATCGTCACCCGATCTTTTACCAGGCAGCATTAACTTCTCTGACAGCGCGGTTTTTATCTTTAATATTTCTTCGTGCATCTGCGGTGGTTTTATTAGAGCAGGATTGATTTTTCCGTGGTTTGCGTCCATCAGAAGTTCAATTATTTCCGCTTAAATTTTCTCTCCGTCATCTATTATTGTTTGCAGCTGCTTGGTGACAACAAAGAATTTTATTGATTCGCGATATACGAAATAAGTTTGCTTCATGGTATCGCTTATATTCTCTACCCGTGAATGCAACTCGTTGAAATGTAAATTCACTTCTTCAATGGTGCTATTCAGAACATTTATCGTGGAATCCACCAATGACGTCTGTTGACTAGCAAGTGCCTTTGAATCATGTTGATTGTCTAGTAACGTTCGCATGTTGTCCTCCAAAGCCTTGCGATCATCCCCATCCATCATTCCAAATTAGACGTGATAGATAGATCCTATACGAATTCAAAATGAGCACGTTTCACTCGCTTATCATTTGTTACTATGAAAAGTTTGTTGTTCTCATTGATAGCATTTAGCTGCCTGTTCATATTGTCAAGAACTGTTGAGCACTGACTCTCAAATGCCTGCAGCTTTGGACAAATTGCCTGGGACTTCTTTATCAAAACAGCTGCTCGTTCTAGTAGTCGAAGGTATGGCTGTATATCGTAGTATATAACCAAATTCTAGGATGATGTAATTACATCGACGTGTCCCAATGGATCCAAATAAATAGCCGTTGTATTTTTCAGGTTCTGCACTGTCGCCTTTGCTGTGCTTTCATTAGTGCTGCTCATTGCAGCAACAGAATGAATCATCAGCATCAATAATATAAATGATGCAGCTTTTTTTATACTGGACATAGCTGTATTTTTAGCTCCGGATGTTGTGTGTATATTTAATTCCACTGTGTTAACTGAGTTACTTGAATCCTCAATTACCTCAAGAGGACATAATTTAGTTATTGCCCTCTTTAATACACCGACCTGTGTCTTTATGGTTACCACTCGGACTGTTCCATCTGCTCCTGCATGCTGCTCAATGACTTTCCCCATTGGCCATTTTGCCGCATGAGTTAATTCGCTTTTGATCAGAACAATTTGTCCTTTTTCGATATCTGGAGTCATTCGCTTCCATTCATATCTTTGATGTAATGTATGTAGATATTCCTCTTTCCATTTTTTCCAAAAATCGGAGCGCAGCTTCTGCCGTAACTTCCATCTGTCTAACGCACCAACTCTCTCTTCAGCAATTGGTTTCGGAAGCGCGATAAGTGGTCGACCAATTAGAAAATGTCCAGGTGTAATCGCATCGTTGTCAGAGATTCCGTCACCAAATAAATACAATGGTCGAGAATTTAAGACTGCTTCTATTTGTGTTAACACTGTCGAAAACTCCTCGTACGTTAATGTTGTGTCGCCAATCACTCTGTCGAGGTGATATTTTACGGATTCAACCCCGGCCTCCCAGATTCCTCCGAAGTGAAGACTTGCAGGGGGAATAAAGTGCCACTTGACACCGTCTAACTCAATAACTGGGGCTACATCCCCATTGTATTTTATGGCTTTCTTTAACTTGCCATCAATCTTTCTCGATGCTCCAACGAAGTTAGTTCCATTGTCGGAGTATATGTTTTTGCTCTTTCCTCTTCTTGAAAAAAAGCGCCGCAATGCTGCCAAGACTGCGTCTGTTGATAAGTCACTCACTACCTCTAAGTGCATGGCCTTGGTTGCCATATATACAAATACGGCTATGTATCCCTTGTAGCTTTTTTGACCACGGCCTTTGGAACATCTTATTTTAAAAGGCCCCGCGTAGTCAATTCCAGTGTTTGAAAATGTATATGCTGCTGTCACTCTGCATTTTGGTAGTTTCCCCATAATCTGTTGAGGAGTAGCTTGCTGATACCTTGCACAAGACACACAGCTTCTTATATACTTTTTCAAAGTATTTCGCAATCCTATAATCCAATAGATTCGCCTTATGATGATTCTCATCAAATTTATACCACCGTGTAACGTAATCTGATGAGCATGTTGTACTATTAATAGTCCCAAATGACATTTTTCTAGTATAATCGGATGTTTTGCATCGTATGGCATCTCTGCACTTTGCAGCCTGCCACCGACTCTCAGCAATCCGTCATCGTCCAGGAATGGATTCAGCGTCAATATTTTATTCTTTCTTTCAATTTCTTTTTCATTCGTAAACAGCGTATTTCGTGTGAAAAATCCAACTGTTGCTGATGCCGTACTGCAACAATCCTTGCCTTTTTTAGCTCATCAACGGTAAGATACGACGGATATGTAGTTTTGTTTTGTAGCTTGTCAATGAACCGCCGCACGTATGCAATTACTCTATAAAGCTTTTCAATTCGTGAATACTTAGTCAGCAACCCTGTCAGCACGTTGCTCTCTAGTGTTGCCACCGAAGATGAAACTGCGTCATTCTGTACACATTCCTGATCTGGCCATTCTTCTTTTGGTTTTTGTAGCCAGGATGGACCTTTCCACCATAAAGTATTCTGCTTTAGCAGCTCCGGCAATGCTCCTCTGGAAGCAATATCAGCTGGATTATCAGCCGACTTCACGTACCGACACTTTACTTCTGGTTACTTCGCGTTGATTTCTTGTAATCTTACATTCTTCCAATGTAATCGTAGAGTCACTCCAGGCATAGATTGTAAACGGCGTCTTGAAAATTGGCTTTATTCTTGCTAGCAACTTTGCCAATAACTGTGCTGCACATAGCTCCAATTTTGGAATGGTTTTTCGGTTTTTATACCCAGTAGTAAATTTCGCAAGGCCTCTCCGCTAGAGGCATGCCTGCACGCCTGTTATGGGAAGAAATTGCACATTCCATCCTCGCTTCTAGTGGAGGCATGATAGTATGCCTGCGCTAGAAGGGAGATGGGGTGGTGTCAATGGATTTTCTACGCAATGTGCTTAAATATTTGGAAGATATTTTATGTTTTTCAAAACTTGGGTTAAAATCCTGATTTCGAAAATTTTTTTTAAAATTAATTTTTGAACGTTGATTTTAGATCTGTTTTCGGTTTTTTGTTATCAGCTCTTGTTTTTAAGATGTAGTAAAAATCGTGAAAACTGAGCTTCCTTCCTAGCGGAGGCATGCCAGTATGCCAGCGCTAGAAGGAAGAGGGGATGGTGTCAATGGATTTGCTACGCAAAACGCTTAAATATTTTGAAGATATTTTATGTTTTTTGGATCGTGGGTTCAAATCCTGATTATGGCAATTTTTTTTTTGGTTTCTTTTTATTTAAAAAAATTTTTTTAATACATTTTTTTACTTAGATTTTAGATCTGTTAACGGTTTGCAGTTATCAGCTCGGATACCTGCCCTCCTCGCTTCCAACCTTTACTTCTTTTTTATATGAAATGGGACAAATAAACAGGCCTACGTCTGTCGCTTCCATGCGTATGCCTGCTGGCAGGCAATATTGCATAGAAAATCCATTGACACCACCCTATATCCCTTCTAGCGCAGGCATACCGACATGCCTCCACTAGAAGCGAGGATGGAATGTGCAATTTCTTCCCATAGCAGGCGTGCTGGCATGTCTCTAGCTGAGAGACTTTGCGAAATTTTCTACTGGGAAGATGTAGTAAAAATGGTGAAAACGAAGCTTTGAGCAGATTTAGAACCACAATTTTTTAGCGAATTGTTTGATTAGTATTATATTTTCTTAAGTTTTTTTAAAGGAACAAAATATTGTGGAACATTATTTTGTCGTATCTCTTTCAGATTATGAAATAAAATGTAATACCTAAGCTCTAAAAGGATTTTTTTTCCAAATTCAAATATTTTTAGAAATATTTAATTAATCAATCTAATAAAATAGTTGATTTCAAGATTGATGTAAAGAAAATCGCTTGAATTTTCTAAAACATTAAAATTTCCAACAATATCACATACTGGTTTGGAAAAATTTAAGGAATATGATTTATTTTATTTTGCAAAATTGATTTATATATACCGACATTTGAGAATTCATTTTTGGAGGCTTGAAAGAATTTTTGTGGATGCCGAAGTTTATTTAATGCAAATCCAATAACTTTACATACACATTTATACCAAAATACCCAAAATTTGTTTCTGGAATTTATATGATTTTTTCTTTATTTTTATTTTGCAATATGTTTATAAAAGTTCATAAAATTCTCTACATTCTGCATAAGCCTCCAAAAAAAATTTCAATAATTTCGTTTGCTAAAAAATATACAATTTTCATTATAGAACATTTGAAATGTAATCCGTTCAAAAGTTGTGGTACTAAAACCGAAAAACCGTTAACTACTATGAATTGAATTAACTCTAAACATACAATTTGTTATGTAATCGCAGTAATGAGTCGATAATGTGTATGATTTTTTTAATTCGAATTATTACGATAAATTTCTGCAATTTGTATAAAAAACTAGAGAGTGGACTATCTTCGGCTATACCGAAGCTGAAATACCCCCACACAGTAGGAAGAAGTACCTCGAACATAAAAAATTGTGGTCTCAAGACCCTATTTTGAGCCAATTATAGGTGGTTTTGGAGCCCGGACCATGTCCAAAATCCATTTCTAAAAATTTCCAATTAAATCCACAAAAAAAAAAAAATTGGTCTCAAGACCCCATTTAGACCCTTATATATGTGGCTGCGGAACCTCGGACCATGTCAAAAATACGTTTCTAAACATTTCCAATCGAATACAACAATAAAAAATTTATACATTTTTTTCGGTGTATGGGAGCCACGCCCAGTTTTTGTCCGATTTGGCTGATTCTCGAACTTGGTCTCAGTATTCACGAGAAAAACATGTACCCAAAGTTTCAAGTCGATATCTCCAAACTGCGACCGCTATCGTGCGGACGGACAGACGGACGGACAGACAGACGGACATCGCTAAATCGACTGAGGAGGTGATACTGATCAAGAATATATATACTTTTCCATACCGGACACGCCTCCTTATGGGCGTTACAAACGTTGTGACAAAGTTAGTATACCCTGCCACAGTGAGTGTGGGGGTATAACTAGAGAGTGGACTATCTTCGGCTATACCGAAGCTGAAATACCCCCACACAGTAGTAAGAAGTACCTCGAACATAAAATTATGTGGTCTCAAGACCCCACTTTGAGCCACCTATAAATAGTTTTGGAGCCCGGACCATGTCCAAAATCCGTTTCTAAAAATTTCCAATCAAATCGACCAAAAAAAAAAAAAATTGATCTCAAGACCCCATTTAGACCCTTATATATCGAATACAACAATAAAAAAGACTTGAACAATTTTTACCTTTTTTTTCGGTGTATGGGAGCCACGCCCAGTTTTTGTCCGATTTGGCTGATTCTCGAACTTGATCCAGTATTCACGAGAAAAACATGTACCCAAAGTTTCAAGTCGATATCTCCAAAACTGCGACCGCTATCGTGCGGACGGACAGACGGACAGACGGACAGACGGACAGACGGACAGACAGACGGACATCGCTAAATCGACTCAGGAGGTGATACTGATCAAGAATATATATACTTTTCCATACCGGACACGCCTCCTTATGGGCGTTACAAACGTTGTGACAAAGTGAGTATACCCTGCCACAGAGAGTGTGGGGGTATAAAAACGGCAGAGTTAGTAAAAGGAAATCAAAGTCGTGTAGTTTAGATTTTTGTATGTTTTTTATTAAGAAGTAGAGACAGAAGAATGCTTACTTGGATATCGATGACGATAGATATATATGAAGTATATTTTAATTTCGTAGCTTATGACAGGAGCGGGTAGGAAAACGTCTAGTCACTTTTCGATCTTATTAACAGAAAAAAGAAGTGAAAGTTTTGCAAATGGCAGACGGCCTTCATATTGAAATAAACCAGTTTTGGGACACAGCTTAACAGAATGTTAAGCGGTATTCCAGTAGGTTTAATGGTATAAAGTTGGTTGCCGTACAATTCCGTATACAGGGTGGCAAACAGGGTGTTTTGGCGTAAACACCTTGCAGTAACCAACGTGCATGTTCGAGAAACACGCCAGAGCCGGGCTCGCCACATCGCTGACCGGAGTTCGAAACTCGAACCGAGGTACGACCTTGCAGTGGACCATCACTCGCGATGCGGAGTTGTGCTGCGACATCAGCGTCAACACCGCCACCTTGCTACTGTCTACACTGCTCGTGGGGATGCGGAACTCGGAGACCAGTGACTCGGAGATGCGGCTCATCTCCGAACAGGAGTCGATGAGAGCCCGCGCGAAGTACAGCTTCCCGTTCAGCCGGAAGTGGACCACTGCGGTAGGGCACAGCGCGTTGATTCGCTGCAGTGGAGCAAGGGCTACTGCAGCCTCGCTATTGCGAGGCTTCCGAACGCGAGACCTCTCGTCGCGACGCTTCTGGGTGCGGCGCTTGTCGCTGCGAGTCTTCTTTGTGCTAGGACCCCGGACGTCCAATCGTGCGCTGGTTTGAAGCATGGTATGATGGTCCCCACCGCAGTAGTGACAGCGCGAAGTGCTGTGGCAGTGCTTCGTGGTATGCGACTGGGCGAAACACCGTGCGCAGTAGCGGTGCTTAACGACAGCACGTAGTCGTTTTTCCACGTTCAATGCGCGGAATCGTTAGCAGAAGCACAATGAGTGATTGCGCTGACACAACGCACAGACGTACTTCTTGGCCGCGTCGGAGCTGGTTCTGGATTTGTCCATAATTAAGCTGTAGAAGGAGCATATAGGGAAAAGAGAAAGCGAATGCAGCGGAGAGTTAATAAAGGAAAATGTAGCGGAGAATTAGTTAAAAGAAATTAACATAGAATTAATTCGGAAGGACAATTAATTTTACTAGCGGACGCGTTATTGTGCCGCGTGCGGTGCGGATGTCCGCAACTCGGACTCGTCGATCTTGACCGAAATAAATTTTGGTTACTCGTCCTAACCGCCAGTCGGTAGGAGCTAGATTTTCGTGCCGAACTACTACTAAATCGTCTACCGCTAGGTCACGCGTAGGAAACTTCCACTTGTAACGTTTGTGGAGTTCCTTTAGATATTCCTCCTTCCACCTCAAGCTGAATTGTTGGCTTATGGCCTTGATTTTCTGCCACCTGTTGACGATACTGATCGGGTTATCAGTTAGACAGGGTTCAGCTGGAGCCAGTAGGGGGCCACAAATAAGAAAGTGACCGGGTGTTAGGGCGGACAAAGGACTAAGCGGACGCGAATTCAGGCACGCCTCAATACGTGTGAGAAGGGTAGAAAACTCCTCAAACGTATATTTGTGTGGCTGCGGCATCTTCCGGAAGTGCTGTTTGAAGCTTTTAACGCCCGCCTCCCAGACCCCACCCATATGAGGCGCCCCAGCAGGAATAAAGTTCCAGGACAAGTTGTTGTGATGGAAGGAGTTGACAGCAGCGTCAATTGTTTTTTCAGTATTTTAGCGGCGCCCACAAAGTTGGTGCCGTTGTCGGAGAACACTTTTTCGGGGCAACCCCGACGAGAAGTAAACCGGTAAAAAGCCGCAAGAAATGCTGGAGTTGATAGATCACTAGTGACCTCTAAGTGAATAGCCTTTGTCGAGAAGCAAATAAAAACACAGACATAGGTAATTTTGTGAGTAAAATCCACCACTAATTGTGTGAATCTACAACTGTACGGTAGGAGTATTGGGTGTCGCTCGGAAAAGGACAAAACTGGTGAATTTGCCAAACGGCCATTAACGCGCACGACCTGATTGCGGTCCAAGTACGGGTTTAATGGTAAAACACGGCTTTTTGCGCTTAAGGGCCGTCCCTCGAGCAGATTGTCGTAATCTGAATTAAAATGCGTTTTCTGACACAAAATACACAGGCGTAATTTAACCTGCCTAATCTCTGAGCCTGAGAGGCAACGAGATTCAAAGCGAGAAGAAGCTTTTAAAATAGGATGCGTCCGATTATAGAACCGGAGCATGTAGGCTATCACACGCAGTGTACACGGAAGCGACGAGAACCTATCAAGAATATCCTCGTAGTTGTCAATAACCGTCGCATGCGACTTAATGGACTTCATTTCGACTGAAGTTTCAAGGTCTTCTAGCGAAAGAATCGGCCATTGGGATTGGTCTAGGCTCAGCCATTGAGGGCCGTGCCACCAAAGAGAACTCTTAAGGAGATCTTGAGGCGATACTCCTCTGCTGCCTAAGTCGGCAGGGTTTTCGTGGGTATCCACGTGAGACCACGTGTGTATGGAGGCGCATTCCTGTATTTTGGAAACGCGATTGGCGACAAAAGTAGTCCACATACAAGGTGGCTTTTGTAACCAGGATAGGACAATTGTAGAATCAGTCCAACAATAAATTCTTTCGATTTCAATTTCAAACTCATTTGGAAGGGAACATAGTATTTCGGAGGACAAAACAGCACCACAGAGTTCCAACCTCAGAAGGGAAATGGTTTTTACGGGTGCTACTTTGGTCTTTGAAGTCAACGAATGAGTAGTAATGTCCGATGGAGATTTTTGAACACGAAAATAGATGGCCGCCGCGTATGCTTTTTTGGAAGCATCGCAAAAAGCATGAATTTGCACTTTCGATTGAGGGGTGTACTGAACCCACCGAGGGATTTTAATTAAATTAATGGAAGTGTAGTTATACAAAAACTCCTTCCATTTATTCGCTGTTGCTAATGGCAACGCGTCATCCCACTCAATCTTGTCCAACCAAACTTGCTGCATTACAATTTTTGCAACGACAACAATTGGCGCAAGCCATCTAACTGGATCAAATAACTTCGCTATCAGTGACAGTACCTCCCGCTTGGAATACGACGATTTCTGTCGTAACGGGGGGGCAATGAAGTAAAATTCATCTAACCTAGCGTTCCAGCGCACCCCAAGAGTTTTGACATTGCTAGTGGCATCAAACTCCAAGATATCTTCATCAAGCAACGTTGGGCAGCGATTGATCACGTAGTGATGCGATAGTGTAAGAGGGCAAATTGTTCGTAATATGGGGCAATACAAAAGCCACTGCTCCGATTTGTATATTCAAATCTAAAGTTGACCCGATCGTGAAACAACACTGTTTGCTAGAAGTAGCAGAAATCGATTGATTAATCCCAGAAATTCTGGATTGAGTTGCAGTCGCGGGAAGTTTCAATAACTTCCGCATGCGGTCAGAAATAAAAGAAGCTTCCGACGCAGAGTCTATCAACGCACGGGCTGAGTAGACGGTGCCCAAGTGGCAAATGTTCACCATGGCTGTGCCTAAAAGGACATTAGTAGCGCAAGAGGTGAAGCATTTCCGAGCACCAAAAGGTGGCTCAGCTTGGAGAGAAGTGGACTGTAGTTGTTGGTGAAAAGTTTGTGAATTATGGTTATCCTTAGGGCGAGACCCTGAAGAATAACCTCCACTAGTTGAGGGTTGAACTTGTGACACGTCGTGATTTAAAGGGCGTGACCCTGACGAAAATTATTTTGCGATGATTGGGGCGCAGGCTGCTGTGTCCCTTCACGATGCAGAAGTGTATGGTGAAACTTCTGACAACTGGAGCAGCTGTAATTACTTTTACAACTTTTCACATCGTGATTTTTCGCTAAACAATTTACGCAGTAATTAAGGCGCTTGACATTGGAGTACCGATCGGCCACACTCATATCCAAGAAACGCTTGCAAACGCGCACCGAATGTTGTTGGCGGGGACAAAGCCCACAATTATTATTGTTAGCTACCTTAGCATGATACGAATTGAACTTTCGCGGATTATTCTGAGTTTGACTTAAAATTGAAGATTTTTTCGAAAGAGAACTACTGCAAGTAGGAGCCCTCATGTCCAAACACTCAAGGGTCCTAAACCTATCTGTTAAGAATAGGTCCAAGTCACTCCACTTGGGAATTTCGGCTTTGTCGGTGATACCCTGCTCCCAGATAACTACCGAGCTTTGAGGCAATCGTTGCACACAAAGGTAGATCAGGATCGGATCCCAATGCGAGGTATCCACACCGAAACTTTTTAAATTGTTTAAACAATTGTCAACTCCGCTCTGGAGCGACTTGATCCCGAAGCGGTCTCAGTAGTAAGCACTGGAAGTTCAAAAAGTAGCTTGACTTGGTTATGCTAATTAATATCTGCTAATTAAATTTTGCCAAGCAATATCTTTTTTTTTTTTTTTTTAACGACGAATCCCAGCGGTCTCACTAACCCGCCCAACCGACCGAGGGGCACATCCGCATGACGCACGGATTTGGTGACCAAACAGCCGTAATCCGGATTACGCTGTGTAACCGATCGCGGGTAAACATATTTGGAAATTCGTTTCAGCTACAGATTAAAATCATCAGCTGATAAAACGCATATTAATAAAACGCGAATTAGGTTATGAATGCAAGAGAGAATTCTTCCAAACATAACATAATATAAGATTAACGTGATAATAAACAATAGAATTAAATGAAAATATTATGAAGCATCAGAATGCATGCAACGAATATGAATTTGATCAAATATAATTTTTGTCTACTTTACGATATTAGACTTAACAAAAATAAAAAGACAAAACAATCCAAACAGTTAATTTACGCGACAAAGATTACAAATATTAATTTCAGTATTTTATTTTTTTATACGAATTATAAAAAATTAAATACAAATAGAACAGTTAAGTAAACAGTAACGGAACGAATGTGAGTTCAGCTAAAAATTTTGTTTTATTTGTATGCAATATACAGTAAAAAAACAAAATTCTGCTGAAATATAAATATAAAATACAACACTTTCAAAAAATCGAAAATGCCGATCTTTGTGGAGTTTGGCAACCCTGTCATTTCGTTAGACCCTAAGCGGTCCAAAAACTCAAAGAGCAACAAAGGCTTAAGTGTGATCAAGTGCATTTAAAATAAAAGTTTTAGTTTTATTAAGTGAATCTGACAGGTCAAAGACAGAATACAGGCTATTAAAATCGCTACAAATGTAGAATTCAGAGAGCCATTTATCAATTTAATCAAAAATGTTACATTAAACATCGTTCTTCTATTTTTTAGAGTAGGGATGTCCTAGAGTTTTAAACGATTTTCGTATGGAGGTAGGTTCTGATTCGGATTCCAGCGAAGGTTTCTTAAAGCAAATAATAAAAATTGTTTTTGAACCGATTCAATTCTATCAGAGTGGCAGTTGTATTGTGGATTCCACAAGACTGATGCATATACCAAAATTGGTCTTACAAATGATATGTAAAGACTTTTGGTAACGAATGGGTCATTAAATTCTTCTGACCATCTTTTAATGAAACCTAGAACACCCCTCGCCTTATTCACACAAAAGTCAATATGTAGATGAAATCGAAGTTTTGGATCCAAAGTAACACCCAGGTCCACAAAAGTAAAAACCTTTTCTAGATTACAATTATTTATATGATACAGCGATGAAAGTTGGTGTCTTCTAGCAAATGTCATAAATTTACATTTTTCAGGTTCAGTTCCATTAAGTTATTATCACACCAGATAGCTATACTGGTCAGATCTGATTGTAACAACTTATGTTGATCTAAGATGTCATAGGATAGAAACAATTTAACGTCATCAGCATACAACAGTACATTCGAATGTTTAATGACAGAAGGAAGGTCATTTATAAAAATATTAAACAGAATAGGGCCTAAGTGACTTCCTTGAGGTACTCCAGAGGTTTTTGATAGTTCTTGAAGGTTTTTTATATGTTTTAAATGCCCGAGTTTTCGAAGTTTTTAGTTTCCTCAATTCTTTTGTAAACCATACAGCACCAAGTTCATTCGAATTCTTTTTAATGTTCTTTGGAACACATATCTCGAAGATTTTGCTGAGCGTACAATTGAAAATTGATACACAGTCGTCAACATCTTCAAAGTTCATGTCCCAACTAGTTTCAGATTAGAGTTGGTTCATTTTAACAAAATTTGTATTCTTGAAGCAAAAAAATGACTTCAACGGTGTAGAAACTGATTCTAAGTTGTTTTGAGCAAATTCGAAAGATAATTCAAGTGTTGGGTGATGGTTATCTTCTGGACATGCAAAAGCATCACAGCGTTGCACTGAAAACTTCGAAGAGTCATCCACATACATTAAATCCAAAATTCTACTACTCTTATTTTCAATCCCGTTTACTTGTTGTAAACTCATATCTGAAAATGAATCCAGAAAGTCATTTAAACAGTCACGAGAAGAATACGGAAGAAACTGGTTTGAATCGCCACAAAAATTCCAAGATATATTCGGTAAATTAAAGTCTCCAAACCAATGATATAAGCGACACATGTCTTAGATAAACGGTATTATCGGAATTCGGTGGGATATACGAGCAAGTAACGAAAATATCAATACTAAAAACTCGAATTCGTACACAAATAAATTCCAAGTCAGATACATCTGAAAGTATGATTTCCTTAGATGAAAAAAGGTTTTTTACGGCGATGAGGACTCCACCACCAGTCCTGCATTTACGATCCCTCCGAAAAATTTGATACCCAGCACACAGAATTTCTGAATTAAAAATATTTGGTTTAAGCCAAGTTTCGGTAAATACCAAGACATTATGACTACAATCGAAACTTTTAATATAAATATCGTTCAACTTTGTATTTAGCCCTCGAACATTTTGGTACAGAAGACAAACAACATTATTCGGGATTTTATTTAGTTTTTTTGATTAGAATTTAATTTTCTTTGAGGAAGTTTTTTTTTTTTTATAGTAATTTTATTCAATAGAATCACCTAATAATAACAATGATTTTTCAAAAATTCAGAAATTCAGCTTATTTTTATAATATTCAGATTAAAACTATTTGCCCTATATCCATTGATTTAGGCAATGTAGAGTTATCGTAACTAATATATGGGGAATATATTAGTTTCGTTTGAGACGTGAGGGATTCAGAGGTCTCAGTAAATTTCTAGCTAGAATGTTTGGGTGA
Source organism: Heteromyza rotundicornis (assembly GCA_951394025.1). NCBI lineage: Eukaryota > Metazoa > Arthropoda > Insecta > Diptera > Heleomyzidae > Heteromyza > Heteromyza rotundicornis. Next base: position 38,559,695 of record OX596010.1, read on the forward strand.
AACATGAGCTTCTGCTTGTACTTCGAGGTAAATTTCGGAATTTCGTCTTTTACTGCAGGTATATTCAGGTCTCTGTGGATGTTAGTATTTTTTATATACCAAGGGGATTGGACTCTCTGGAGTTTTTCCACGTTCGAGGGAGAGGCAGTTGCCCAGAGTTCAATTCCATATGTCCATATGGGTTTTATTATACTTTTGTATATTTGGACTTTGTATGTGAGATATAGCTTTGATGCCCTTGAGATTAGCCAATTTAGTTCCAATTGCTTTAATTTGATCTGAGTGATTTTGGATTCAATATGTTTATGCCATGTGAGTCGGCGATCGAGATGCATTCCAAGATACTTGGTTTCGGAACTTTCAGGGACGACTTGGCCGTTTATCTTCAGAGCAGGACACGTGCCCCTTCTTAGAGTGAAGGTTTAGTGACAGCTTTTGGATTCATTGACCTTGATTTTCCATCGATGTAGCCAATTACTTAGAGTGTCCAAGTGTTTTTGCACGTATAGAGATGCCATGTCTGGGTTTGAGTGAGAGCACATGATACCAGTGTCATCAGCAAAAGTCGATATGAGAGTTCTATCACTTTTGGGCATATCTGCAGTATAGAGAATATATAGCAGGGGCGCGAGGACACTGCCTTGTGGTACTCCGGCCAGTATTTCGTATTTTCGGGAGACAAAGCTTTTGTATTTTACTACTAATTTTCTATTCGTGAGGTAGTTTTTGAGTAGACAGTGCATATTAGTGGGAAGAATATGCTGTAGTTTGTAAATAAGTCCTTCGTGCCAGACTTTATCGAAGGCCTGGGTGATATCGAGGAAAACAGCGGAGCAATACTGTTTACTTTCGAAAGTGCCTTTTATTGAGTCAACAATGCGGTGCACTTGCTCAATAGTGCCATGCTTTTCGCGGAAGCCAAACTGGTGATCGGGAATCACTTGTTTTTCTAGAATTTTCGGTAGAATCAATTTTATTAAAAGTTTTTCGAAGAGTTTCGATATTACAGAGAGCAATCTTATAGGCCGGTATGACGTCACATTACTGAAATCTTTTCCAGGTTTGGGAATCATTGTAACTTGAGATAGTTTCCAATCATCTGGGTAGTGACATGTTCTGAGAATCGCGTTAAATATGTGCAATAAGTGGGTTATTACAACTGTTGGCAGTTCTTTTATCATTATTGGCGTTATCAAGTCCGGTCCTGGTGCTTTTTTCGGGTCCAAGCTTTTGTTTATTGCCTCCATATGTTCGTTTTTTTTAATCGCGATTGTACAAGAAGTATTATGTGGGATTAATGTCGGTATTGGGATATCACCAGCTGTCGTGTTCGGGGTGAACACGGTTTTTAGGTGGTTGGCAAAAGCTGCACCCTTTTCTCCATCGCTTCTGGCCCAGTTTCCATTTGGCAGCCTTAGAGGGGGTTCTGTCAGTATTGGTTTTTTCATATTTTTTGCAGCTCGCCAGAGCGAGTAGTTTGTTGATTTTGTGGGTGCTAGATGTTCAACAAATAGCTGGAATTCTCTTTCGGATTTCCTCTCAAGCTGCTTTTTTAGAATTCGAGAGACATCATTAAGCTGTTTTTTCAGATTTGGGGATCTGTTGTTTTGCCAATCGCGACGTATTTTCCTTTTATTTTTTATTAACTGCTCTATGTCCTTTGGAGTACACTTTGCATAGCTGCGAGTTGAGCTTTTTGGGATTTGGGCGGGAGTGGCCGCTGCAGCTGCTTGGGAAAGCAAGAGTGTGAAATTACTAACAGCTGTGTGTATTTCAACTTTCGTTTTTAGTGACACATTAGGGATAATGTGGGAGCTTAGATACTTTCGTTATTTGAGCCAGTTTGTGAGTTTGCTGGTCAGTTTATCTGGTGGATTGGCCTCAGAACTTGGCGCATACTTTATTGTGATAATAGTAGGCGTATGATCTGATAAGAGATCTAGAGAGGATTCAATAAACAATTGGCTCCTTTTTACAGTTTTGAAGACTGCAAAGTCAATGACATCGGGGGTTTTGCGACTGTCAGTTGGCCAGTAAGTTTGCGTGCCAGAAGAGATCATGTCAAGACCGAGTCTGTTGACAGTGTTCAACAGGAGCCTGCCCTTTGGCGATATAAGGCGAGAACCCCAATATGTATGTTTGGCGTTGAAATCGCCGGCAACGAGATACTTTTGTCCAAGAGAATGGAAAAAAGTCTGGAATTGTTGCTCAGATATTTTGTGTCTGGGCGGGCAGTATATAGCTGTTAATGTTAGGCCTTTTAAGTATTCATCGAGAGAAATACTTGTCCCTTGGATATATTCTGTGCAATAATTCTGGAGAGCGTAATGTTTTATACGACTTTTAATGAGAATGGCGGTTCCACCTCTAGCGTTTCCGCTTGGATGCTTTGTGTCATAGAGTCTGTATCCTGGTAAATTGAAAAAGTGTTTTTCAGTGAAGTAAGTTTCAGAAATTAGCATAACGTCTATGCTGGACTCTTTCAAGAACTCGAGAAGTTCTAGTTTGTGATGACACAGGCCGTTTGCATTCCAGAATGATATTTTTAAACCATTCATGGCTTAGACATGAGATGTTGAAGTAAAAGACTTTGATTCTTTATCATTTCTTGCATCATATTTTGCATACCAGACAAAAATTGAGACATATTTTGCATGAATATTTGTAGAGTTTGTTCAAGGCTACTACTAGGAGGAGCAGGTTGCTCGTGCACAGTGTCAGAGTGACCGCTTTTTAAGGCACTGGCGTAGGAAACGCCTTGTTTTGTAAGTGGGTTTGCGAAGGATTGTGCAGCGGATAGCGGAGGAAATTTTTGGGTTTTCCATGTTTCATGTTTTTGCGTCACATTTTCCGTCTGAATCTTTGATAGACTGCACAGCCTCTATAGTTAGCAGTGTGATTGCCACCGCAATTACTACATTTTTTAATAGTGGAATCCTCTTTAGTTTTTGTGCACGAACCTGTTTCGTGCAGGTCTCCACAAATTACGCACACGCTGGGAAGAGTGCAGTAAGACTTTGTGTGGCCGTATTCTTGGCAGTTATGACACTGAATCGGTCCACTGCGCTTGTGAGGCACTTCAATTGTGATTTTGCGATGTAGCAGATATCTGAGCGAGTATATCGGGTGGGGTTCACCTTTTTTGAGCAATTTCGAGTCAAACTCTAGTTCCACACGAAAAAGGGGTTGTGGGATTTTTTTTTGATTCTGGATATTGAATACGGACTTTATTTGGAAGCCTTCATTGCTTAGTGCAGTTTTGATTTCGTCGCATTCTACGAAAGGGTCGATACCTTTCAGTACGACTGAGAGGCCTTTGGAACTTTTGAGCTGGTAGGTGTAGTAGCTCTTTTTGAGTTTATCAAAGAGATTGACAATTTTTCTATAATTGGATTCGCTGTAAATTTGGATTTTTGTTTCGTGTACTTGTCCCCTGAGAATAGAAATCACGTGGAAATTATTAGGACCAATATTTTGAGTTATATCTTTGATGAGCGAATTAGAGTTTCGCTCACGCAGGTAGATAGGTGGGGGTTTTTGCGATTTTGGCTTGGGATCATTTTCTTCAGCAAGAATCGCATATCGATTTTGCCCAAGCTCGAGAGATGGTTTAACGGGATTCGTCTTTTGAATTTTTGCGGAATGCCTATTCCCATTAGTGGGGGACGATAGTACTCGCTTTGCGAAGTAAATGTTGATTCCTGTCTGCACTGTCGGCATTTTGCTCTTTTGACCTGTAATAATGGAGCGAGTAGCGACCTTTGTTATGCGATTAGCGATTTCAGAAAATCCGCTATTCGTCTCACTTGAGTCAGGAATGGGGGTAAGGCCTACGGGGATTTCAATATATTTGCTAGGGGTATCAACCAAAGAAATTGACGATACAGAATTACCTGTGTTTGCGTGTGCAGTATCGCTATGGGAACTCCACTGTATATCTGGCGAGGGAATTTGAATAGGTTGTTGTTGTTGTTGCGGAAGCTGTTGCTGCGCACCGTCTTGCTGTGGAAGCTTTTGCTGCAGGGGTTGCAAAAGTTGTTGTTGTAGTTGCAGCTGCTGATGAGCTGTACCATTTCGTACACTGTCTACAGATGACGGAGGGGTACGTTGCATGACGAGCGGTCACACTGGTACTAATTTCGCGTTTTTAAGGTCATAGATGGCGCGATATAGATGCGGTTTGTGTACTCGCTGATCGCTGCAAACAGATGTTTTTTGGGATATTTTTTTCCGAGGGAAATTTTAACGTCAACGCTGTGTTGACTTTGCTGTCAGTGGATCAGCTGATTATATTTTGTTTATAAAGAATGTGTAATGTTTTAGCAGATATGTTGCGCGGGATAACGATTTTGTTGATGAAGCGAATTCGAATTGTGATTTTATTTGGCAAAAATTTTCGTTTTGTTTTTAAATTTCACAAAAGTGTCCAAGCAAGTGATCGCGAGCCCTATGCAAACGCGTCAATGTACTATCGCACGAAGCCTCGGGGCTGTTTCAATATTTTTAGAGTAGAATTTCCGATATATATTTTGTTTATAAAGAATGTGTAATGTTTTAGCAGATATGTTGCGCGGGATAACGATTTTGTTGATGAAGCGAATTCGAATTGTGATTTTATTTGGCAAAAATTTTCGTTTTGTTTTTAAATTTCACAAAAGTGTCCAAGCAAGTGATCGCGAGCTCTATGCAAACGCGTCAATGTACTATCGCACGAAGCCTCGGGGCTGTTTCAATATTTTTAGAGTAGAATTTCCGATATAAAAAATTGATTTTATGACAGCAGATTTTTTATTCGCACAACCGATTGAACTGACGTTTCGAGGAAGTTGAACTGGATTTGCTAGATTTGATTTTTCTTTATAAACAAATTCACGAACTAAAGTTTTATCCGGCCAAAAATTTTTCTTAACAATCTCATCAAACAATTCTGCAGGAACAGATAATTTGAAAGATGAAATGTTTCTAGCGTATGAAAAGTTGAATTTAAAAGCATTTATATTATTACCGGTTTTATTGAGTTTAGAATCAATATAAAATATAATATCTTCAGTTAATGTGTCTGGTGCAAATCTGGACACGAAAATAGATTTTTTAGGTTGCACAACAACAAGCCTTTTTGGGGTTCTCGTTTCTTGTACTTCCCGCAAACTATCCTTTGGAGAAATAATATTTATGGAAGGACAAAAATTTTTATCAATATTTGAGATTCCTTTCATATTTTTCTCAAGAGCGTCATCTACCCTCGTTTCCAAAACCGCAGGATCAGGAGAATAAAATGTAACTGGTGAAGCAAACATATCGGAAAAGGATGGAGTTGTCGGAGTTGAAATTGGCTTTGGGGCAGGTGATAAAAGCCCAACAGAAGTATTTTGTTTCGGAGCTGTTTCATCCAAACATTTATACTTCTGAAAGTTAATTTCGTACTCCTTCAGTTTAGACTGGGCAGCTGCTAAGTCCTTTGATACATCATTAAATCCCTTTCGGGCTTGACGTACCAATTCACAGATGTCCCGCTCTGTATCGCGGCAATCTTCGCAGGACCAACGAAGACCTTCTTTACCCTCGATCAGATCGACTACTCTACCACTAAGGGATGCACATTTGACGTGATAAAAGATATCGCATAGCCAACAAAAGACCATGCGTTCGTTATCGACTTTAACGGCACACTTACGGAAAGAGCAAGTCATATTTAAATGTAAAATTTATAAAAAACTAGAGAGTGGACTATCTTTGGCTATACCGAAGCTGAAATACCCCCACACAGTAGGAAGAAGTACCTTGAACATAAAAAATTGTGGTCTCAAGACCCTATTTTGAGCCAATTATAGGTGGTTTTGGACCATGTCCAAAATCCATTTCTAAAAATTTCCAATTAAATCCACAAAAAAAAAAAAAAATTGGTCTCAAGACCCCATTTAGACCCTTATATATGTGGCTGCGGAACCTCGGACCATGTCAAAAATACGTTTCTAAACATTTCCAATCGAATACAACAATAAAAAATGTTTACCTTTTTTTTAGGTGTATGGGAGCCACGCCCAGTTTTTGTCCGATTTGGCTGATTCTCGAACTTGATCTCAGTATTCACGAGAAAAACATGTAAAAAAAGTTTCAAGTCGATATCTCCAAAACTGCGACCGCTATCGTGCGGACGGACAGACGGACAGACGGACAGACGGACAGACGGACAGACGGACAGACGGACAGACGGACGGACAGACAGACGGACATCGCTAAATTGACTCAGGAGGTGATGCTGATCAAGAATATATATACTTTTCCATACCGGACACGCCTCCTTATGGGCGTTACAAACGTTGTGACAAAGTTAGTATACCCTGCCACAGTGAGTGTGGGGGTATAATAAAATACAAAAAGTGTAAAAAAGTGTAAATTGTAACGAGACAAAATGTTGACTGGGGAAAGGCACTTTCAAATTATATTAAAACAAGTGCCTGAAAGTATGCTCTGAAATTATGATCAGTCTGAGAATGTGGAATCTATATAAAGCTGGTGACACAAGAAATGTCAAAGTGGACAGTATAAGCAAAAACAAAAAAAATTTGCAATTTTTGTTGTTGTGATACTTAGCTGACAGGAATTCACGGAAATATAGCACAAAACTTTGTTATTTGCACAAAACTTATTGCACTTAGCCAGAATTTAATTTATTTAATTTATTTAAAAGGTTTTCAAAATAATTAACACGGTATAACTATTTAAAAATATTTATTCAAATCGCAGCAAAAAATTCACTTATGAACAAGTTGAACAGGGTTGCCAAACAAATGATTGAAGCCATTGTTGGTCAAAGGGCATTTCTGAACAATTTCGCGGGCATCTCCACTGGTTTTCTGAATCAGATGGTAGAGCCGCTCCACATTGCTTAATCGGGAGTTGTCAATGTAGATGGCGCTGAATAAATCCCGGAAAGTGGGAAAAGAGAGATAGTCGCCTCGGAAAATGTCCGTATCACACGGAGGAAGCTTCAGAGAAGTCTGAAACAGCGCATCAAGTGGTAGAACCGGAGGAATGTTATCGGACGGAGGCGCAGGCGAAGACTTTAGGACAAACTAATGAAGAAGCTCATTTATGTTTGCCAAACATTTTACATATGTCTGGTATGTATGCGCATACTTCGCCTTGACAACCGCGATATCCGCGTTGATATCCTCCGCCTCCTCCGGATCGGACTCAAGATAGGACAGACATGACCTATAAGCAGACCACAGGCCTTTTATTTCCTCACTCTGAATGTCCAAAGTGAACTTGCTGTGAGTAGCTGGAAGCAACTCAGCAAAGGTAGCCTCAAATTCGACCAAATGGTCGGAAGCCTGAATAAAAATATCTAAAGCGGTCATGCTTTAAACGCGAAAAAAAAATTTTTTAATTTAAAAGAAATTTACAAAAAAATTTTTTTTTTTTTGATTTACAAAAAAATGTAAAAAGAATAAATTCAAAACGAACTCTGAAATGTCCGTTGAATCGCGAAGTACACTAGGATGTACGAAGGTATCGACAAAAAAAAATTAATTTCGAAAATAAAAACTGCCAAAAATTAACTTTGGGAAATAAAAATACCAAAGAAAATTTATAAAAAAAAACGAGTAAACGCACGAATTCGTATGAAACTACGAACAAGGTAGATAAAGAAAAAAAAATAATCCCAAAAAAACTCCCAACAGTTGGATATTAAAACCTACCGTTCGCAAATAATTTGAAAAAAGATTATATATAAAAAAAAAAAATGTTTCTTTAAAATATAGTGTGTATACAAAATATAATATATAGGTACAAAAAAGGTATACGTACAATATATATTTGGAAAATATTTTCCAGATGCGGAATTATTACAAAAAAAAACGATTTTTATCCCTTACAGTTTTACTTAAAGGCGCTTGGATTGTTTTTTTTAAATTTATTTTAAATTAATTTAGTTTAAATTAAAATTTGAATCCAAAAAAAATAATAATTTTTGCTTAAAAAAAAACTGGAAAAAAGAAAAAATTTCTTTAAAGGAAAGACACTGCCGTTTACATAAAACACTTTGAATTCTAAATTCTAAAATTTCCCAAACGATTACTGGCAAAAAAAATCCGACGAATTGAGAAACCGAAAATGCGCTTTAAGGGTTTCGCGCAAAAAGTGTGTGCCGAGCGAAGCTCACAAAATTCAAAAAAATTTTATTCCTATTGCCGAAATAAAAAAACACCAGCGACTATGCAGACTCTTCTATTTAAGCAGAAGGCAGAACAAAGCTTCACTTTTAATTTTACTCTACAAAAGAATCACTTTTAAATATAAAAATACACTGGATTTAATACAAAATGCTATTACTGAGAATACTTTACTTTTAACAAACTAAAAGAAAAAGTAAACACAAAAAAACCACAAACCAAAGCAACTGTCAAACTAGATCAGTGGAACGGCTGAGAGCCAAAAGCTTTTGGTTGTGGAACCTATTGAGGATGTGAGCGGCACGTAAGGTGGCCAACTAACTTTTACTCTCAACTTAAGAAAAATATAGGTTTTCAATTAAACAAATATTTAAGAATTTGACAGAATTCAGTGCTGAAGACTTTTTTTTACTTTAATACGAATTTAAAATTTTCGTTAAAACAACTACGAAGCACTATATACGATTTCGTGTCGTTTTTTTCACTTTTTCACTTTATTTAAGTCTGAATTGGTTCGCTTTGCGGTAACCTTATTTCTCTTTAGGTACTTTGAGACTTTTCTTTTGTGGCCTTCCGCACTTTCCACCAAAACGAACCCATTAGCACAGAGAGGATTTTACTTTTATAATTTTATAATCTTTAGTTGAGAGTGTTGGATTTTAAGCTTCTGTAATTTGTATGAAAATTACACCCAAAAAAAAAAAAAAACTATGCTTTTATATAAAAAAAAACTACACGTACCTTAGAAATTTTGTATGCCGTTGAATTTTAATTTTTTCCTGGTGATTCGTCTATCGGTTGCCGGTGGCTTTCTTTCGGAGAAAGAGACGTCTGACGATGAAGATGGTGCCAAAAAAGAGTGCAAATTAAATTTCCAGATTCCGATCTGGTTCGACTGGACCAAATGTTCGGGTGCTCGGGGTGCAGTAGAACGATGCAGAAAATAAAGTATAAGAAAAAAACGACAGAGTTAGCAAAATGAAATCAAAGTCGTGTAGTTTAGATTTTTGTATGTTTTTTATTAAGAAGTAGAGGCAGAAGGATGCTTACTTGGATATCGATGACGATAGATATATATATATAAATAATTATGTGTGACATGATACACCGTAGTTGTAAATTTTATGGTCTTTCTAAAGAGACCAACGCAGCACGATAAGCAGCAATACATATTTAATGATTAAACAGACTCTGTAGTGTGCATCTCGACCAACAACAATTCCTACAAAATATGTCAAAAGAAGATTGGTTTCGCTAAACATTTATTTACATCCATAAATTTAACTACATTTATTTTTTTTAAAATGCAATGAATTACATGAGCTCAGATTATAGAGTCATAAACGGGAATTATCATTTGACATTTAATTTTTCATATAAAATTCCGATTCCCGTTTATAACCCTATATATGACGACTTGCTAATATCCTTTATGTTATTTCTGAACTAAAATTGTTTTATTTCAATAACCATTTAGCTCTAATTTTATGTTTTAATTTGTATACTTATTAGAAAAATATTTGATTTTTTGCATTAATTCACTTCAAGTACGATAAAAAATAAAAAAAAAAAAATAGGAAAATCAGTTAAAAATATTCGCCACTTGCTCTACGGTGCATTTTCAAGGGCTTCATATAAATAAAAATAGTACCTAATAGTAACATGCGCCACTAACCCCAAAACAACTTAAAAAAACATCGCAAAGAAAGAATTTCTTAGACAACAAAACACACACTCAGCAAGAAAATTGGAACCCACTTGTCTGTTCTACATGCAAACAGGTCGTCTACGCACGCACGCGACATGATCGCCGAGATCAAGTCGCGCCGCAGCAAGAAAGTACCTCCTAATTGCGCACAAAAATAAGGGTGGTTTTCAGACTCCACACATTTTTAGTTCGCGCATTGTTTTCCTTCTGAAATTCGCTGCGCCAGCATTGACCATCGACTGGAGGAATGTAAACCATGAACAAGCAATTTCTTTTTTTGTGGGATCAAGCGAAGGAATGTGTGACATGAACACTTGTGCGTTTATTGTTGTTGTTTTCTTTCAGCCACGCGTATTTGGTTATTTCCTTTTGTTTTAATACGCAAAACTGAAAGGGTTTCTATGCGCCAGAGAAGAAAATCTTTTGGATGCATTTATGTATACACAAAACTTCAATAATTCACAATTTATTATTAAATTGTTGTGCTCATATGAAATTCTATTTGCAGGAAGTTTAAAAATTGTAGAAATACATCGATACACCTTAAAACACACATGCTATGTTCCCAAAATTGTAGAAAATAAAAAAATAAATAGCTTCTGTATTTTACGTAAAAAAAACAAAAAAAAAATTTTTTTTTAATTGAAATTTTTACGAAAATTATTTGACAAATTTTATTGAAGAACACAAATTTTTTTTAATTAAAATTTTATTGAAAGAATTTTTGTTTTTAAATTTTGTCACCTTGTGTACATAAATAACAAACATTGCACAAATTACAAACTCCTACAAACTAAAGAAACACAAAAACCCAAATTCAAAAATTTTGTACCCAAATTCACTGCGAACAACACAAAAAAACTTGCAGCTAACAAAATTGCGTTTCCATTTTTCACAAAAGCGATAATATTAATATATCTAAATTTTAAATATTCTTCGAAATAAAATTAAAAACAAATATTTAGCTCAAAATTTCTTCAAAATAATGTTTTGTACAAAATTCTTATGAAAAGTGGTTTTTGAAAAAAAATCTGCAAAACAAAATTTTTCACAGAAAATGAATAAAAAGCTTTTTAGCGTAAAAGTCTGATGGCCGCTCAATCAGTTTTTCATACTTAGCTTTCTTGCACCAAAATTTGTTCTCGTTCACTTTGCATGGGTTCTTCATGCAAATTTTGTCCATGGCTTTTTCGCAAACACATTTTGTTCAGGGTTTTTTCAATCTGAGGGTGTCATATTATATCAATTTTGACATCATACATAAATTGAAACATCTTTAATTTTTATGTGTTCGTTTTTTGTCGTTTCTAAAACGAATACATTTCTCATTTTCTTTTTCTCCATTTTCGTAATTATTTTTTTTTTTTGTAAATTTTTTTCATAATTAAGTGGTATCCCATCAATTTCCCACTCTTTCATATAAATGATAAAGATGTATGAAATTTGATATGTATCACTATCGGCCATATTTTGTCAACGAAATTTGAAGATTTGATGGCATTTTTAGCATTTTTTGGTTCGGTGTACCCCTTGGTTGTTCCTTATGTATTTTGCCACGCCAAATCCGAAACTAATAATAACGCCACAAAAAATGCATTTTTGGTGCGTCTGTAAAAATTTCATCATTATTTTCGTATTCATCGTGGCAAAATATATGAGAATTTGTCTATTAAGTCTATTTAACACGCAAAAATTTCAGTATTGTCGATCAGTGTAATCTTTGTTATTTATTTGTTACATTTTTCGTATCAAGCCGAAAACCCGAAACCGCATGCGGCACGAATAACTCCTTTGTGTGCGCAGGCCAGGGTTACCAACTTTCAAAGAGCGAAAAACAACTTTTTTTTTTGGGTAGACCTATAAAAATTTGTTTACGTTAATTTTTGTAATTTCCAAAATTATCATACCGAAATTATGCCTTCTGAAATATTCACAACTCCAAAGTCAATTTTGTCATTTAGATATACCAAAAACACTTCATGTTATTTTAACATGAATCTCTGGTTATTGAATCATGAATATATCCCATACATTTTTGAAATTATAGTTGTTCTTTGTGTAATATAATTTAATGTGACTATGACTCAATGGTGTCGAAAAAAATTAACATATTTCTGAAGGTGTACAAGGTGTTACGGGTTTTGAAATGGCCCCAAACCAATAAAATAGTTATATGGACCAATGGTTCAGTTATGCTGAAGTGTTGGAGATTTGCCTCACATAGTTGGGACATCCTGGCAGGCAAATAGCTTAATACACTAAGGTAGTCCAGGTGCCCCCACTAAAATGTTGATCACCCCATTACAAAAAGTAAAAAACAAAAACAATTAATTATTTAAAAATGCGTTTTAGCAAAACTGGGCATCAACTAGTTAATTAGTTAATAGTTAATTAACGAAGTTAAATTTTTGGTTAACTTTTAACGTTTCAGTTAATTTCGAAAACCATTAACTTTTTCATTTAGTAAAGTTAAATTTCTTCAATTACCTAGCATTAGTTAACTTTAAAACAAAAAATTTTTTTTATTATTGAATATAAAAAAAGTTAATATTAAGAATTTATACTATTTTTGAACTGATAATGACACTTAATTTAAAAATTATTTCACAAAACAATTAAATACTCAGGCCGATATATTTCGAAGTGTTCTATATTCTATAGAACATTCTAAACACAATGGCGTTCTCAGCCATTACGTGAGGTTTACATAGTCAGGATGTTTACATCGTATTTTCCATTTCTCAAGTTTCTCAAAATGGCGAAAAACTGAGAACGCCATTGTGTTTAGAATAGCCTGTGCTATTTGTTCTTAATTAAGTATACCTTCACCTGATAAGACGTGTTTTCTTTCGAGCGCATAAATTTACAAATTAATACCGCGACTTGAAAAAGTGCAATAACCGCAATTTGAAATTTATGAATTTTGTTTCGCGTCAATTAAAAAAACCATTTGAGTCAATAAACTGAAAAGTGCAATTGGACAATTTTACCGTTCACCGACGTGCGCTGCTGTCCCAATAAACTGAATAAGTCAATAAACTAAAAAGTGCAATTCGACAATTTTATCGGTCATCGACGTGCCCGGCTGACCCAATTTTTGAAACAATTTTTTGGGTGATTCACAATGAGTTTCAATTTCAAGTGCAGTTTGGCAAATTGTTGCGCTTTTGATAATACCTCGAAATGGGTTATCTGCAAAGCTTTCTGCAATAGGAAACTACATGGTGCTTGCATGGATGCTCCTAGAGACTGGTACAACACGTACATGGAGAAGCACTTCATATGCAGTGATTGCCAGAGTATGGAACAGCTACTCAAGTGTATGTATGACAACATTGTCGGATACATCGCTAGCCTGAATAAAGAAAAGTATGATCTTCTTTCAAAACTTAAAAATCAAGCGATGACAAATGATGAAAGCTTCAATGATATGGCCAGGTCGTTCGACAACCTAACATCATCGTTGTCAAAATTAAATCCTGAAAAGGCAAGTGTATTAGATAACATTGAAAAACGCATAACATCACTTGATAGCCGGCAAGCAAAACTTTTCCTGGAAAACGAAAAAATGAATGCCAACTTTGAGTCGTTACGTACAAGTATCGATATTTCCCTTCAATCACCCTCTAATGCTCCAGCCACTTCTACACACACAGACCCTTTGTTGGAAGTATTGTTTCACAAAATCAACGACATCAGCGACGAGCTTACTGCAACTCGTTCCACACTGTCAGAAATTATCAATGTAATTCACCACTCACCATCCCCACATAACGCAACAATTCAAGACGTAACAATTCACGAAGAATTAATTCTTGCTGAATCAATGGAAACTGAGGATCCTTTGACTACATCCAACATACCGGCTCAAACCTCCGTGCCAGCTGTAACTCCAACGGCTCCTGAAATTTGGGAGACTCCGGCTAACCACACACACTCCCCTATTAGACTTATCAACTGCTTCGGAACGTCTTGGACACCTTTTGAATGGGACAATAGGATAAACAAACTGTCCAGAGAAAACCTAACGCAGTTTACAACGCTTTTCGTTAAAGGCGCTCCACAACATTCGGACATACTTTGGATGAGAAATTTTTTCCAGAAGACTTTTAAAATTGCCATAATCGACTGTCAAAAGTTTTCATCCAAAAAGCACTGCAGTTTCAAACTCAAAATTCCTACTAAATACGAATGGCTATTTCGCGTCTCCTCTAATGATGTCTTCAAAAAGGATGGGATGAGTTTCACAAAATGGATTGATAAGCCAACAACATTTAAACGCAACATTCAAACAAAATCTAAGTCTATAACGCAAAGCACGTCCCAAAACTCTAATTGGAGTTTTAAAACAAATACGTTTCCAATTTTCTCCCCTCAAATAAAAAAAATTTCATCTTCAGCTCAAATGTCTTCTTTTCCCTCTACGTCATCTTCAAATTATAAAAATTTTCTTCAAAACCCCAAAAATAACAAAAAACCTACCAAAAATAATAAAAAACCTACCGAAAAAATTTCGACTTTATCCAGTACCAGTGCAGACCAAATGTCCATCTTCCCCTCTACTTCTAATACATTGCCATCCTCCTCTATCTGTAATAATTTTCTTCGAAACTATGTTACTAAAGAAAAACTAACTTCATCCAATCAGACTTCTTCCAATCCTAAACGTGGTAGAGTATCATTCAATCTTGAACCGGATTTTATTGCTCCCTCGGCTCAAGCAACTATCGCTACCACTCCCCCATGCACATCTGCATATCCAAATTTTATTCGTTCCCATGTCCTCAACCCTACACCATCCTCATCAAAGTCGAAGTCTCAAATTTCGTCTGACACACCCCCAACTTTTTTAGATCCTCTTCTCCCTCCCACTGTTAAATTAACTAAACAGCTAGTTGAGCACAGTGATGATAGCCGCTATGTATTATCTCGATTAAGGGATCGTAGAATATATAATAACGTCCGTCTATGTCTTGCCTACCTACATAATAAATCATATACCGCCTGTGTTGATGGTTTTACTAAAACTAGCGTCATGGTCTCAATTCATTCAGAAGGCCTTCCCACAAATCCGCTTGAATTGAGTCAATTATTTACTCGATTTCATGAAAGTTTAAATATCTCACCCCAAGAAGTTACAAATGACCTAACAACATTCGCCTCGCATATAAGCTCCAAACGCATTTCGCATCTTCAAAAATCGCGCTCTAACTTGAAAAACTATTATTGCTCCTAACCTTCATTCTCCCTCTATAAATCTTGATAGACCTGCTCCCCAGTTTGTATCCTTATATTATCAAAATGTAAGAGGCCTTCGAACCAAAATTGCATCCGTATTTCTCAATTCACAAAAGCTTCCCTATGATATTTTTGCTCTCACTGAAACAAATCTTTCATCTGACTATAAAGATGCAGAATTATTTGCATCCGACTTTATAGTGTTTCGCGACGATGGTCGGGACAAAGATGTAAATTCACACGGTCGTGGAGTTCTTCTAGCAATAAATAATCATTATGACCCTACTTTAGTAAAATCGTCGAACACTACAGATTTTGAGTTTATTTGTGCCAAAATAGCTGTCTCAAAACGATACCTATACATTTTTTGCTGCTACATTCGTCCCTCACAACCAATTCACGGTTATCAATTGGCCATAGATGCCATCGACTCTATATCAGATAACGTAAACCCATGCGATACTATCGTAATTTTGGGCGATTTCAACCTGCCTAATCTTCAATGGGCACCATCTGATGATGATACGCATTTCCTCGCTGAAAATCCATCTTCAAGTAAAGAAATCCTCTTTACTGACTGTCTGTCTGACTCTGGATTCTTCCAACTTAACGGAACCACTAACAACCTAGGCAGATTACTCGATCTGGTTTTTTCTTCTAACGTTGACAACTGCATAGTTTCAGAAAGCAGTCACCTCCTATCTACTTTAGACCGTTATCATCCACCCCTATCTCTTGTATTTTCCTACGAAAACGATTCCGAAAAGGTACCGACCGAACTCACATTCAGTTTTAATTTTCGTAAGACTGATTTCGAATTACTGAACAATTTGCTTCGCAACATAAATTTTAACCATATTATTGATATTAGCCGCAATAATATCAATCATGCTCTTGAATTTTTCTACAGCGAAATCTATAAGTGTTTTGCAAACTGTGTGCCATTTGTGCCAAATAGAAGTTATTCGTCATCCCCACCCTGGTATAACAAAGAATTGCGCTCACTGCGTAATACAAGGAACAAATTATGGCTTGTATACCTAAAATCTCGGTCTGACTCTGACTTTTCCAACTACCAAGGTGTCTATACCAGTTTTTCTGATCTCTGCGAGTCTCTATATCTCGATTACCTACGAAAAATGGAATCTTGTTTAATTTCGGTCCCTAAGCGTTTCTACAACTTTATCAATACTAAGAGAAAATCAGATGGTTTCCCGTCCACACTAAAACTTTCTGATATATCCTCAGCCGACCCCAAATCAATTGCAAACATGTTTGCTAAATTCTTTAGCCAGTCATTCGCCTGCCATAATTCAGTACCTGATACTGATTATTTTTCTTATATGTCCACATGTTCTCAAACTTCAATGTATTCGGCTAACATATCAATTACATCGGTAGAAGAAAAGATAGGAAAACTTAAGAATGAATGCTCTCCTGGCCCTGATGGCCTACCGTCAATTGTCTTGAAAAAATGTTCCGTTGCCCTGGCAGCTCCCCTCACCGCTCTCTTTCAATCTTCTGTCGCACAAGGAGTTTTCCCTACAATGTGGAAGAATTCTTACATTACTCCTCTTCACAAGAAAGGATGCAAGAATGACATTCTAAATTATCGACCTATAGCTAAACTCTCTTGTATACCTAAATTATTCGAAAGCATTATTTATGATACTATGTTCTTCCATTGCAAAACTATTGTCTCCCCGGCTCAGCACGGATTTCTGAAAGGAAGATCGACCACCACAAACCTAACGGAATTCGTTTCTAGAACTCTTCGTGCTTTAGAAGACGGTAAAGAAGTCGATGTAATTGCTACCGATTTCAGCAAGGCTTTCGATACCATTTCGCATGAAATTATCTATCTTAAACTTAAAGCCTATGGCTTCCAACCAAGTTTTATCATGTGGATCAAATCTTATCTCGAAGAACGAAAATATATGGTTACTTTCAGATCTTCTATATCCGATCCCTTTATCGCTACATCTGGTGTCCCCCAAGGTAGCCATCTCGGTCCTTTAATATTCGTCCTGACAATAAACGATGTGGATTATGTCATCAGAAATTCTCATTTATCAGTCTATGCTGACGATATGAAAATCTCTAGAACTATATCAACTACATCAGATTCTCCGCCATTACAATCTGATTTAAATAGGTTTTCAACTTGGTGTACGAATGTCACCAAGTGCCAAACTATAACATATTCCCGTAAACGTCTTCCTCCACCTCCCAGAACGTACCTACTTTGCAACGAGCCTGTACCACTAGTGACAGAATTGAGTGACTTGGGCGTTATCTGCGACAGAGAACTTAATTTTCGCTCCCATATTGATAATATAGTAAAAAGAGCAAATTCTGCCTTGGGTTTTGTTAAGCATTGGTCCAAGGAATTCACTAATCCATATGTTACGAAATCACTTTACTTTACCTTTGTTAGACCAATACTTGAATACGCTAGCCAAGTTTGGTCTCCTTTTAGACCTACTCACTCCATGAGAATTGAGGCTATACAGCGCAGATTCATTCGTTTTGCCCTACGCGGTCTTCCCTGGGACGACCGTTTCCACTTGCCCCCTTATGTTGACCGCTTAAAATTAATAAATTTACCAGCCCTGGAAACTCGTCGACAAACTGCCGATATACTCTTTATCCATCAACTTCTATCAGGTACCGTTGACTGTCCCGCGTTACTCCAGTTGATCTCCCTTAATACTAACCCACGTAACCTTAGATCTGTACCTTTATTTAATATTACCTTCCACCGCACTGATTATGGCTATAATGAACCAATGTCCAGAATGCTTCACATGGTTAATAATATGTCCAATTGCTTTGATTTCCATTTAAACAAATATACCCTTAGAAATTCAATCTCTTAATCTCTCTAATCCAAATCCCAATCACCATTATATTTAATTTAGTTTTTTAAGCTTATATTAGATCACCACTGTTATATCTATAAGTAGTTATATAAGCTTGTAATAAGCGTAAATAAATAAATAAATAAATAAATTAACCAAACTTCATTAATTTCATTATTATTATTTAATATTCTTCATAGACGAAATTTTGCTTTTGTATCATTTATTTTAAAGCAAATTTGCATTACTGAAACCGATTGGAAAAAGAGTCTGTGAGTGCAGGCATTCAATTGAATATAGTTAAAAAGTATTTTTATGTGTTTTTTTGTAAAAAAAATATTTTTTTTGTTCACTATAGGAAATTTAACTATTTAATTTAACTTTTAACGAAGTTAACTTTTCAACGAAATTAACTTTTTAATTTAACGAAGTTAAATTTTTGATTAACTATTACCGGGTTAACGAAGTTAAATTCTCGATTAACTATGCCCAGCTTTGCGTTTTAGAATCAGAAAAATACGTTCCAAAAACCGTAATTTTTCATTTTGGGCGGTCGTCCCATCCCAGGACCAATAAATAAAAAACTTTTTTTGGCGCCTACACTGAAAGACAAAACATGTTTTAAAATTAAACATTTTTTTTTCAATTTGCTTTTTAAAATATCGTTTTTTCTGCAGTACATTTATGTTGTAATTTTCAAAACAAATGCTTTCAATTTCAATCGTCTTGCTCTTTCGTTAGTCGTTTGAAATTGATAATAGTGTTGTTCTTTTCTATTGCAAAAAATGCATAGTTTTAGGGTGTTTTTTTTTTAAATTCGAAGTATGCTTTTACTACAAAAAATGTATATATAATACATTTAGACTCTGTTAAAATATGTTAACAGTAGACCAATCTGTTGAGCGTTTAGCGCGCCATCCAAAGTCCGTAGGCGTGGGTTCGAATCCCGGTCTCGAATTTGAGAAAATAAAAAGTTAACTAAATATAAATAAACAAAATAACTGCCAACAAATAAAAAATGTTTTTTCATTTTGAAAAAAATGTTTTAAAATTGAACATTTGCGTTTTAAAATTTATTTTTAGCAATGTTTTAAAATTGAACAAATCTGTACAAAGCTCTATTTTAAAAACGAAATCGTTCAATTTTAAAACATTTTCGTTTAATTTTACAACATTTTCCTCTCAGTGTACAAAAGAGGCATATTGCCCTTGTAAGGAGCGCTCTAGAATTATCAGATTGGGATGAAACTTTGGGACAATAATTTTTAGACTCAATGGTTTTTCCACAACGGGGAAAAACCAATTTGAAATTTCCCCTTACAAATCTTGGGCTGCCTTATAAATACACATTATCCACCATAGTAACAAATTGAGGGTTTATTGCCCCCGGGTTTTGACAAAAAATTATTTTATCACATTTTAGGACCCCAAGCGAAGAGATCATTAATAACTTGATGATTTAAAATTTGTATTTCTTAAACACCAACAAACCAAAATGCAGCCATATAAAATGCGGACAGAAAAGTTTATTTAATGCATTATTTGATTAATATTTTTATACCCCCACACAGGGTATACTAACTTTGTCACAACGTTTGTAACGCCCATAAGGAGGCGTGTCCGGTATGGAAAAGTATATATATTCTTGATCAGCATCACCGCCGCAGTCAATTTAGCGATGTCCGTCTGTCTGTCCGTCTGTCCGTCTGTCTGTTTTGGAGATATCGACTTGAAACTTTGGGTACATGTTTCTCCCATACACCGAAAAAAAAGGTAAAAATTTTGTATTGTTGTATTCGATTGGAAATGTGTAGAAACGTATTTTTTACATGGTCCGAGGTTCCGAAGCCACATATATAAGGGTCTAAATGGGGTCTTGAGACCAATTTTTTTTTTTTTTGGATTTAATTGGAAATTTTTAGAAATGGATTTTGGACATGGTCCGGGCTCCAAAACCACCTATAATTGGCTCAAAATAGGGTCTTGAGACCACATTTTTTATGTTTGAGGTACTTCTTCCTACTGTGTGGGGGTATTTCCGCTTCGGTATAGCCGAAGATAGTCCACTCTCTAGTTTTTGACTCAAATTAGTTTTATGGAGTTTCACCAACACAAAAATACTATTTAAACTTTTCTCGGATAAGTGGTTCGCTCACTAAGGGGTGTTGCCATATGGCAACACTGGGCAATACAGTGGTTTTCTTATACAAAAATGAAATGTAAGCTAAATTTTTTTCTCAATAATTTGATTTCAATTTTACGTTATTTAAGAACAAATATTATTTATTTTAATATAGAAGTAAAAAAGAATAATCGAAAACATAAAATCACATCAATAAAATGATATGATTTTTATTATTTGTCCGTAATCGAAAAAAAGTCGTCTAAAATTCATAAAATATTGTAAATGGACAAATGATAATAGAGATTGTTATTCTTACATATTTTCCATCCTGTTGTATTAAAAAGTTTCAAAAATCCTTGAATTCTAGGATTAAAATATAAATGTTCTAGTAGACTCATCACCCTTTTGATTCAAAATTTAATCAACACCCTTCTAAAATAAATCATAAAAATTGAAATTGGCGAATAGTTACAGTTATTCATAATTTTGTGTATTTTCACAAGTTTTTGCATAAAAAAGTTCAAAAAAAGGTAAAAGTATAAAAAATTCCAAAAATTACGAAAAAAACTACTGTGTTATGGCAACGGCAATATAATTGTCACAAAAAGTCCATAAAAATCCAACAATTTCAATAGGTTTAAATTTGTAAATAAACTTTCATATACCTGGATTCAACCATAATACAGAAAACTAAGTGATCATTAACTTTAAATACAATTAAAACAAGTAAGTAAGTTTCAGTCGGTCAAGCCGACTTATATATACCCTACACCTACTAGGCCATATTGTAGCCGCCATCTTGAATTTTGAAAATGCGACATCAAATTCGAAATCAGCGACCCCGAAAACCCCACTATGCAATATTGCATACAGTTTTGATGAAATCTTAAAATTTCGGCCGCCATATTGGTTCCGCCATCTTGAATTTTTGAATTCCGACATCAAATTCGAAATCAGCGACATCGAAAACCCCAGTATACAAAATTTCATACTGTTTTGATGAAATCTTAAAATTACGGTAAAAACACGGTTTTCACTTGTATGGGAGGTAGGCGTGGCAGTCGACCGATTTCGCCCATTTGCAATACCAACTGCTTCTAGGGCCTAAAAAGGATAAATCCAAAATTTGGGATCCCTATCTTTCTTCTAGCTCCTGCAATCGTGTTTACAAGAAAAGAGGACGGACAGACAGGGAGGTAGGCGTGGCAGTCGACCGGTTCCGCCCATTTTCAATACCAACTCCTTATAGGGCCTAAGAAGGATAAATACAAAATTTGGGATCCCTAGCTTTCTCCTAGCTCCTGCAATCGTGTTTACAAGAAAAGAGGACGGACATACAGGAGGTGACGCTGATCAAGAATATATATACTTTTCCATACCGGACACTTCTCATTCTTGGTGTTATAAAAATCAGACCAAAGTGAATATACCCATACCTCAGAGGCGTAGGGTATAAATATATTACATTTTTCATTCGAGACGAATTCCATTTCCATTTTATTTGCCGGCACTAATTTGCATTACAATAACAAAAGAACTACAAATGATCTAATGCCGTCATGCAAAATGAAAACTAGCGGTACTTTTAAGAACATATAACCGTCGACGGATTTAAAATGTATGCATGTCGTTAATTTTTGAAAAATCTTTAACTGAAGCTACCTTTAGCGTTGCCATATGGCAACAATGGGTCAATCCGGGTTAATAGAATGGGTAATTTTATGTGTTTTTGTACATAGAACGAAACATTCTCATTTTGAGCTTAAAATGTCATTACAAAATGGAAAGAACATATTTTGAAGTTGAGCTGCTTACTTTAAAAATTCCCATTTCCATTTGAGGTCGAGTAAATTTTTTTTTCAAGTGGAGCAATTAAAATTTAACATTGTCTACTTTATTTTTAAATTGACGACTTTAGTTTGATGTGTTTTACGTATTTGAACTTTATTTTAAAGTTATCTTAATTAAGTGGTTTTTAATCAAGTCATTTCAACGTAGAAATAAGTACGATCGTAGGTTTTTTCTTAGTGTATTCTTTAAAGATTCACATTGTACACATATATATCTGTGGCTTTTCGGCATTACAAGTTAAGCCATTAAAAATATTTTTCGAGAAAAAGCTGTTAAACTTCAAAAATAAATTTCTAATTTCTAAGAGTACTTGGGGATATTTCATGGGGACACAAGTTGGGAGTGGCCAGTCATATTAAGGTCTCTAATGTACAAGCATGAATGGTCAAAAACAATTGTGTTTCAGTACTTTTTTTGGACTTAACTGGTTATGCCGGTAATATAAATTTTCTTTTTACGCATTCATTTGTTAAATCCATTATTAAGTAATTTTTTTGCAGCAATCTTTTGGTGTGGTAGTTTGCCAACAGAAAAGGAACAATTTTCCCAATTTTAGCTTGACTAAGTGGACGACTCACTATGGCCAGCTGAACAAAATATAAGCTCTTATTGGATTTACTTGAAATTTTATGTAGTGGAGTTTTTTGGGTCACTGCTTTCAAATTTGATGTCAAATTACCAAAATTCATCAATTATGAACAAAATTCAACAATTACGGTTAAATATGTTAAAAATGCAAAGATAAAACAAATTTGTATGAATTTTTCGAAAAAGTTATGTCTCAAAATTAATACATTAATATTCTTTAGTTGTATTCAGCAATTAGTGATCATTTTGCTTGACCATTACTTCCATTTTCAATGCAGGCAACTTACGAAATATAACATTTGCTTGTCAGTTCTAGTCTCAGAGAGAGGTCTCTTCGCTTGACCACTACTGCTAATTTCCATTGAGCAAAATTTGTTTCGAAATTTTGAACTCCAGCCATTAATTGGAATCTTCCATTAAAAAGGGCAGACAAGGGCAATGTACAATGCTACTTTATAAAAATCTTCTAAAATTTAGCAGCCACAAAGTCAAATTAGACTTTTACGCCAAAAAAAATTGTTTGAATATTTAATTTTTCGTAAATCCGAAAATGGATCAAATTCAAAATTATAGATCTCCGGTATCTTCAATCTGCTCATCTCCAGGTAAAAAATGGTTCTTTATTTGAAAAAAAAACAAAAGAAGAAAATGTAGTCGATTTTTTTAATTAGTTTCGCAAAAGCTTGCTCAAAAAAAAAAGCCGAAAAAACAAAAATAACTCAAAAGGAATACAGGCAAACCGTATATATCAAAACGTGGAATCGTTAACACATTAATGACGAGAGCGATATAATAGGAATTTTTTCAAGATTTTTTCAGGATTACCTAAGAAACAAATTTCCAATTTTTTTTCTTTTGGACCGCTTGCTGTTTGCCAACCCCTTCCCGTTACCATATGGCAACGCTCGTCACAACCCTAGCAAAATTATCTAATTTAAGATATCGTCGCTGGGCTTACAAAAAGAGTTATGTATTTTTCATCAAGTTTTCAGGAGAGCAAAAAAACTGATTCTTTGTGTCCTTACGCATTATTTTAAAATTGTCATATTTTAAAAAAATTCCATTAACTACTAAAAATTGCTGTATGAAAAAAAAATTCAGTTTTTTGACCGATTCTGACGTGCAACACTTTAGGGCCTTAAATCATCATAACTCTTTTTGATAAAGAATTTTAATTCGATTTCGGCACAACGAAATTGCATGAAATTTAGATCCAAGATATATGTATGGCCTTGCCACAATATGAGAAGATGTGGGTTTAATTAGTTAACTGGGAAACGTTTTGTTGGGCTTATCAGATATATAATGATGCAAATTGGGTTTTTTGAGGTCCCTGATTTCCAATTTGGTGTTCAAATTTCCAAATTCAAGATAGCGGATCCAATATTGCCCAGTAGGTTAGGGGTAAGTTGGCTTTGACCGACTGAAAGTTACTCACTTGTTTTACTGAGCGTAATGGCCGTTTTCGGAAGGTCATAACGCCCATTTATTTTGAGCCTTACGATGCTGGCAAGACGTCATACCTTTAAATACGCCCGTGAGTTCATTCAAAACTTCCATGATTAGAATAAAATAAAGAAATTTATTATGAGACAAAGGATATAATAAATATATCCTATTACCTTTGTAAATGGTCAAAATTCTATTGGATCTTCAAATTAAATATAAGCAATCTCTGTATTACTTATTTCAATTTTATTTCGCTCGCATTCTAGTTTCGGCTTTGATCAAAAACAATTATGTGCAAATGAATACATAACTTCTTTTTTAGAAACTTTTTAGTACTGAAAATACATAGCTGTATTTGGTAACTTCTGAACCAATTGAGATATCAAAAAACCAATGATGAGGGAAGGTGGGCGATGGTTAATATAGTTAAAAAGTGCCAATAAAAAAAATTCGAAAAAAAGTCACATAACTCTTTTTGTAAGCCCAGCGACGATATTATTGTTTATAACTATTTTTTTTTTAATGTTTGAAAGTTTGGCAATGTGTAAACATTTATTTTGTCAAAAAAATTAAAATCGACCAATTTTTTTAAATTGAACATTTTTTTCAAAAATATATTTTTTTTAAATTTATATAAATTTAGGATCATTTTTGATTGGAAAAGTATCTTCAAGAAAGTAGTTTGTTTTTAAAAAACAAATATTTTTGCATCAAAAAATAAAATTTGAAAAAAACAAGTGAGTAAGTTTCAGCCGGTCGATGTGAACCTATATATGCCATACACCTTTCCATCTGATACCTGGTCGCCATCTTCCGCTCATTCCACCGACGGTACTCACAGCATTATGTGCTCCATTTTTTAAATGTATTTTTTTTTTACGTTCATCAGCTCGGCATGACCTAGCCATCTTAAGCGCTGATTTTGTATGCGTCATGATGTCATGTCGTGATCGGGGTATTGCTCATATAGCTTTTGCAAAGCGGACAATAGATCTTGTGGAGAATTTTCCTACCACAATTTCCATGAAATTGGGTACATTTGTTACTAAAGACGATTTTCACTTGTGGCAGTTGACCAATTCAGCCCATTTGCAATACCAACTCCTTCTAGGACCTGAAGGAGTTAAGTCCAAAGTTTAGACCGCCTGGCTTGCTTCTAGCTCCTTCAATCTTCTTACCAATCAGAATTATGAATATACTGAATGACAGGCAGACATACGGATATGGCGAAATCCACTCAAGAGGCTATGTTTATTTTTCATAAGTATAACAAGTACACAATCTTACTTTAAAACCCATTTGTAGATAAAATATATAAAATTTTATATGAAAAAAGTTTAAAAAAAATGTTTCTTAGTACAAATTTAAATTTGCTATGGTTGTGACGAGCGTTCCCATATGATAACAGAAAAATGTAAAATGATAAAAAAGTAACACCGAAGTAATAAAATAATTTATGAAATACGTTTTATTATACTTTGATATTCTCCTCAAATGTTAGAAAGCAAACATCCGTAATATATACCATTTTGTAACACTGAAAAATATTCTTAGCGGAAAGGTAGAGCTATTTCGCTATTTTTTTCCACTTTTTAAAAACACTACTTTTTAGTCATCCGCCACGGTCGCTACTGAGGTGCGATTGCTTAGAGTTATATATCAAAAGAAAGACCTAAGCATGCTTTATTAAAATCAAAAAACAGATTAGTGATATTTGTTCAAATACTTTTTTAATTGAATATACCGTGGAACGCTATCAGCGTTACCATATGGTAACACTCGTCGTGAATGGGTTAAGGCTAGACATTTCCAAATATTGCCAAATTGTCGTGGAGAAAGTAACACTTGCTGATCAGAAACGAATCTTCGAGTCATACTGGGCACAAGGCTGTTATATTAGAAAGCTAAACCACAACATTAATGCCATGGTCAAGTATACATATTCTATTTTACAAGAAAAAAACTTTAATTTGCTCATTTCATTGCTGGGTATGTGACCACAATAAGTACATAAGAGCGGTTAATGGTCGATTTGGCGGAGCATGCCATGATTCACACGTCTGGAATCTCTCTTCGGAGAGACGATATTTTATGCAACGCTATGAGGAAGAAGGCACAGGCACATGGATTATTGGTAAATTGTTTCTCATTTTATGCATATTTGAATATTTCGAACACATTTGGGTTTTTACAATTGAGGGGTTGTAAGTCTATTGGGTCTAAGTACGTAAAAAGCTACTCAAATTGCGAAATTTTGTATTATAATACTACAAACATTCAATTGTAAAAACTAGTAGCAGGGGTATTCACGAACAAGTGTACTTGAGAGTGTTTGTTAATACCCCCAAAGTAATTTATGTTTCGAAAAACTATTAACTAATTTTTAACATAATTTTTTAGGTAATTCTGGATATCCTCTCGAACCGTGGCTAATTACGCCATATCGAAATGCGTCTGAAAATTCCATTGAATGTTTCTTCAATGAAAAGTTCTGCAAAGCAAGGTCGTTAGGTTAGGTTAGGTTAGGTTATAAGGGTGTGTGGTACAAAGAGTACCATTTCCACTCGGAGGCCATCTGTGGCCCATTCTGAATCCCTTTTATTTTTAATATTTTGTGTGCGTACATGTGAAACCCTTTCTCAATTTCCCTCCTATATTGTCAACGCACGTTTGGTCCATCAAGGATCCATTTTGTGCTTCGAATGAACTTTAGAAGGTCCGATACTGTATGCTCTGACAGCTCTGTTGTGCTCTCAAAGAACCGGGAGCCTAGTGCTCCTTGGCGCTTTGTTTGTAGAGCGGGGCAGTGGCAGAGGAAATGTTGAATAGTTGCTGGTTCATACGCATCTCCGCAGCTCCTACATATATCTGTGGTTACTATGTGCCATTTCCCCAACATGGATCCTCTGGCACAATGTCCGATGATAACCCCCGTCAGTATGCTAAGAGATTTCCTATCCAGGGATAGCAGTTCCTCTGTTCTTTTCGAGTTCAATTTAGGCCATAGAAGTCGGGACGTTTTGCAGTTGGCCCATTTATCGTTTATTTCCCTATTTACCATACTGTCAATTATTCCGTATTGGTTGCGTATCGGTTGCAGAATTGAGTTGTCAGCCGCATTGATATCCATAGCAGAGCCTCCCCTGGCCATCTCGTCCGCCTTGTCATTCCCTTCTATATCGCTATGTCCGGGAACCCAGCAGAGAGTAACCCGATGGTGGCTCTGCACGATTCGCAGTGCTTCCCTACACCTCTTTACTGCTTTCGAGTTGACTGTGTACGACGTGATTGCTTGTATGGCCGCCCTATTGTCTATGCAGATCATTACATTTTGTGTGCGTATGTTTTGAACAGCTAAGGCTCTAGCAGCTTTCTCTATCGCGTAGATTTCAGCTTGGAAGACGCTGCTAGCGTCCGGCAGTCTGAAGGACTTTTGGAGGCCAAGCGCTTCACAGTAGAAACCCGCACCCTTCCTACATCCATTTTGGATCCATCCGTAAAAACGACAGTATCGTCAACGTTCGTCACCGTTCTGTTACCCCATTCTTCCTTTTCCGGGAATAATTTTTGGAACCTCATATCAAATGCATAACTAGGGCAGATGTAGTCTGTCGGTGCCCTTAGGCTTTCAGATTCGTGTCTTGTTCCTAGCTTACAGATTTCGTTAATTATCGAGGCATGTCCATACGATGCTTGTCTCCACATACCGGCCTCCCTTAGTCGGAGGGCGCCTTTTGCGGCGCAGCTTTGTATGTACAGGTCCACCGATGGCAGGCCTAGCATTATATCTATTCCCGCCCTTGGTGTGCTTCTTGCGGCTCCCGCAATCGATCTACCGGCTAGCGATTGCACTTTCGTGAGGAGTCCGAGGCGGCTTCCAACATTAGTAGTGGTCCACCACACCAACGACCCATAGGTGAGGATAGGGCGTATTATTGCAGCATACATCCAGTGAAGGATTCGTGGTTGCAACCCCCATCTTTTCCCAAAGGTCCTTTTACAAATGTAGAACGCGTTGAGTCCTTTTCTCATTCTCTCCTCTGTGTTTCTTTTCCACGTAAGTTTGTGGTCCAGAATGACGCCGAGGTATTTAGCTTCATTAGATAGTTTAAGTTCAATTCCCTCTAGTTGTGGTAACCTGAAGTAGGGAATTTTCGTCTTTCTCGTGAACAGTACTAATTCTGTCTTAGAGGGATTAACTCCAAGTCCGTTTAGTTTCGTCCAGTCTGAAATCTCTTTTAAGGCCGATTGCATGAGTTCTGATATTGTGGGCAAACATTTGCCTGAACTCAGTATGTACACGTCATCAGCGTAAGCAGTTATTCTAATACCCTTTGAGTTAAATGATTTTAGGATTTCATTTACTACAAGAACCCACAGGATAGGAGAAATTACTCCTCCCTGTGGGGTCCCTCTAGTTACGGATTTTCTGGCGGTGCCCGTACCCCACATTGAGGTGATAACTCTAGTCTCTAGCATGTTGTGAACCCAATGTTGGATAGGACGTGGCACAGATACGTCATCTAGACCATTTAAAATGGCCTCTGTTGTTACGTTGTTAAAAGCACCTTCGATATCCAAAAATGCGGCTAACGTGTACTCTTTTATGTGTAGTATGCGTTCCACATGACCGATAACTTCATGGAGAGCGGTCTCAACAGATTTACCTTTCTGGTATGCATGTTGTGATTTGCTTAGAAGTTGTCGGTTTATGGAACCTCTCAGGTAAAGATCAATCAGTCTCTCCATCGTTTTTAATAGGAACGATGAGAGGCTGATCGGTCTGAAATCTTACGCAGCGGTGTGGCTCGCCTTCCCAGCTTTGGGAATGAAAGCTACCCTAACCTCCCTCCATAATATCGGTACGTACCCTACTTGCAGACACTCTGTGAAAATATCTAATAGAAGTGGTACTATATGCTCTAAAGAGTAGTGTAGCATGGCTGGGAAAATACCATCGGACCCCGCAGATTTGTAAGGCCTGAAGGATTTTACTGCCCAGGCTATTTTCTCTTCCGTTATTACTGATGGTAGCTCGTCTCCGAGCACAATGCTTATCTGTGACCTGTTTAGATTGTGATTTCCAGCATCCGTGCAGTCAGGGAAGTGAGTTTCCATAAGCAGATCCAGTGACTCCTGACTAGATTCAGTCCATGAGCCGTCAGACCTCTTTAGGTACTGTGGTGTATATGCATATACTACAGTGTAGCGCACCAGCCCACAAGAGTATACAAACGAAAAAGTACCGCTAGCAGCGAACACTTGAAACTGCATTAATAGCATACGCTGCTGGCCTGAATAGGAGCGCAGCATAATAGTACGTAAACCAACGTTTGTTTGCTTTTGTCACTTTTCCCTTCGTTTGCATTTCTGTCAGCGCGAGGCAGACTGAAATTTGAATCCTGGCTTTGGCAATAAATGCGATCGGCCAATGCCCTTCTGGCAGCGGTAATAAAATAGTGATCAGAATGTAGAAATGATTTTTGTATCATAGAATTGTAGATGTAAGCATATTTTTTAGGAATTGAATGTAATTGAAAGAAAATTGAAAAGAAATTGAAAGGGTCGCCAGGGCGATTCAGAAATAAAGCGGAGATACTTTTTGGCTTTAAAACTGAAAACATCTTTCATTTCACTAATTGCGGCGACTTCGCCAAGTATTAACTACAGCGGAGGACCGCTTTAAACATCCAACCAATAGAGTAGGGCCAACAGACTAAAACATATCATATTGAAAATATTACATGGCGATCTTGCCTTTTCGAAAATTGGGATTTTCTGGGATTTCTGGGATTTTCAAAAATTTACTTTGAAAGGGAACCAATAAAATCCTGAAAAATATTATCAACATGCATTATTATTTTACTGAACACGAACCAAGCAAGATGCAAATTCTC
Organism: Heteromyza rotundicornis; assembly: GCA_951394025.1. Lineage (NCBI taxonomy): Eukaryota > Metazoa > Arthropoda > Insecta > Diptera > Heleomyzidae > Heteromyza > Heteromyza rotundicornis. The sequence goes on from OX596010.1 coordinate 38,589,592, forward strand.
GAGTTTAATGACGAACAAAATGCAGCAATGGCAAAGGCGACCATGTCCATAGCAGAGGAGGTGGCTAACGAGCCAAAAGTGGCAAAAGCCAATAAACCGCTACGAAACGAAGAAATTATTGACCTACTCACTGACTCGCAAGACGATTCTTGCGAAATTCTGGGCTTTATAACGTTGGACACCGCATCACCACCGGTATGCATCTCGAAACCATTCTATATCTCTGAGCCAGTATCATTGGGAAGCAGTGATACAAAGAGTTGACAAATATGCCATCGTACCTGTGAACGCCGAGGAAGCACCAACAATTGGCGCCGATCAATTCGATGATAATGATGATTGCCATGATCAATTCATTGATGTGTCAATGATGTTCGCTGAAGCTGTAAGGCGGGCACACAATGGCAAAAGTGTCTGTTATCTTTTCTCAAATATTCCATATTAAACTGTTTATCTTACCATCGTCATCCTATAAAACTACTAACTATTTTTTATTTTTATATAAAAAAAAAAAAATTGTAAATAAACCCAAATTGATTCAAATTGATTTACGCGCTTATTTAAGTAATGGGCTAATTTAATTGTAAAAAAATTAATTTTTTGCAAACAGTAAGCAACAAAAAAAAAAAAATTGTTTTGTATATATATTACCATATTGTTATAGGTATAAGAAAAAAAACAAACTTCTTAAGAAAAAACAACCCTTTATTTGGACAGATGAATGTCAATTAGCTTTTAAACTTTTGAAAGAAAAATTAATAAAGCCACCAATTTTAAAATATCCTGACTTTGACAAACCGTTTGTGTTGACAACAGACGCATCTGATTATGCGTTAGGTGCTGTACTTTCTCAAGGAGAAATCGGAGAAGATTTACCAATTTCATATGCCAGCAAATCTTTGAATAAGCATGAATTAAATAAGCCAGTCATTGAAAAGGAACTTTTGGCGATACATTAGGGGATTCATTTCTTTAGACCATATTTATTTGGACGCAAACTTATTGTGGTTACTGATCACCGACCATTAGTTTCTTTATTCTCGCACAAGAATCCATCTTCAAAGCTGACGAGAATACGAGTAGATCTGTCTGACTATGATTATGAAATTGTTTACAAACAGGGAAAGATCAATACAAACGCTGACGCATTGTCAAGGATAAAAATAGACTCAGATTTGTTAAGAACAATGATTCCGAAAACGGAAGATAAGTCCGCGAAGAAAACATTAGTAATGACAAGGGGCATGACTGCAAAGGACATTGCAGAGAAGAACGTAGATAAGGAGAAATGCGAGTCTCAATCGAAGTCTGATCAACTTCATTGTTGGGACTGCACGTCCATTTCTGACGTTAAAAATGTGAAAAAGTTGAAATTTATTATAGAGAGCGATTTGAATATTAGGGGCCCCCAAAGAATTGAAATATTAAATAATTTAATACTGGTATGATGTAGTGATAATCTGAACAAATTCGATTTGTCTTTAGAGAAGCTATCATCGAGGATGAATACAGTAAATAGACGAAAATAATATGATATTTCGGTATATGTCAAAGGAAAAGTTTAAGAATTTATATAATGTGTTGCAACACGATAGATTAAAGAATAAACGCTCAGGAGTCAAGATATTAATATATAAAAGTCCCCAAAGAATAGAAGATGAAGTAACAAAAAATAAATTGATAGAAGAATATCACAATTCGCCTTATGGAGGGCATTTCGGAATCAGAAAAACCATTTTAAAACTAAAACAAAGATTTGTTTGGAAGAATATGAGCAGAATGGTAAAAAATTTTGTGTCAAGTTGCACAAAGTGTGCGTTAAATAAACAAATAAGACATACAAAGGAACAGTTGATAGTCACAAAGACGCCAAGCACAAGTTTTGAAATCGTTCAAATTGATACTGTGGGACCATTGAGAATTTTTAATGGTTATCGCTATATTTTGACAGCCCAATGTGAATTAACAAAATTCGTTCTGGCATTTCCCATGGAAACCAAAGATGCAGACACTGTAGCACACACTCTCGTAAATCAATTTATTCTCAAGTACGGTTGTTTTAAAGTGCTAAAGTCCGACAAAGGAACCGAATTTGTAAATGAGCTCATGGGCAACATTTGTAAACATTTAAAAATGCAACAAGTATTTTCGGCACCATATCATCATGAAACTATCGGTGGTGTAGAAAGAAACCACAGGGTACTTAACGAATATATGCTTGCATTTGCCGATGACCAAGAATGGGTATTTGCCGAGTGATGACATTATGAAAAGTGAGCCTGTGTATAACATGGAAAATTACGCGAATGAAGTTAGTTTCAGGCTGAAGGCATCTATAGAAAAGACAAAAGAAATCATTAATAGAGTTAAATTGAAAAGAAGAAATGACAGCGAGACAAAAATAAATCCATTAGTCGTAGATGTAGGAGATTTAGTTATAGTAAAGTTAGGTGGTAGAAGGAAAAACCAGAGTCCTTACCATGGACCTTATAAAGTAGTAGAAGTAGATTGGGTAAATTGCCTTGTAGAGATTAAGGAACATATTAAGAAAATTCATAAAAATAACTTGAAAAAATATATCGTAGAAACATAGACTTATATATCCATGTATTAATTATTAAATTTTTTTTAATTTTTAAGACTATATTTAACAATATTCAATTTTTAACATTATATATAATTTTTAAACCAAATATTATATATCATTATTTTTAAAATACTTTTAATTATTCCTAGATGTTAATTTTAACTGAATTTGTAATATTTTTAAGGAATTCATTTATTTTTAAAGTCAATTTTGTTAATTTTAATTAAATTAGTGTAAACATTTACATTATATATTTTTAAATTTCTTTTCATATTAATTAATTCAATAATACTAATATTTTATTGGATAACTTTTCTTATTTTTTTTTGAAAATTATTTCTACACAACTAAAATTTCATTTTTCGTTTTTCCAAATAATTTTCATCTAAAGGGTGTGGTGTATATGCATATACTACAGTGTAGCGCACCAGCCCACAAGAGTATACAAACGAAAAAGTACCGCTAGCAGCGAACACTTGAAACTGCATTAATAGCATACGCTGCTGGCCTGAATAGGAGCGCAGTAGAATAGTACGTAAACCAACGTTTGTTTGCTTTTGTCACTTTTCCCTTCGTTTGCATTTCTGTCAGCGCGAGGCAGAATGAAATTTGAATCCTGGCTTTGGCAATAAATGCGATCGGCCAATGCCCTTCTGGCAGCGGTAATAAAATAGTGATCAGAATGTAGAAATGATTTTTGTATTATAGAATTGTAGATGTAAGCATATTTTTTAGGAATTGAATGTAATTGAAAGAAAATTGAAAAGAAATTGAAAGGGTCGCCAGGGTATAAAAACCCATGGCGATTCAGAAATAAAGCGATGATACTTTTTGGCTTTAAAACTGAAAACATCTTTCATTTCACTAATTGCGGCGACTTCGCCAAGTATAAACTACAGCGGAGGACCGCCTTAAACATCCAACCAATAGAGTAGGGACAACAGACTAAAACATATCATACTAAAACATATCAAAGACCCGGGACACTAGGGTCTTTGGATAGTACTTTGCGAAGTCTAGCTGCCTCATTGACATCTTCAAAGGAGCTACAAAAGAGTTGCCATGATTCCCTCATTCATTAAAACTGTCTTTATACGTCTGGCAGTCGGCCTCACTTCTACTCAATTTGTCTTTATTGAATAGTTTCCTTGTTATGCCCCTTAGTTGTCGTAGGTCTGTGCTCCACCAGGAGTTACCTGGCTTTGAACTGGGACGACTGATGGGACATGACGACTTGTAAGCTTTTTCCAGAATGGTCGTCAGATTTCCGACTTTGCTGTCAACACCAGTCACTGTGGATTGTAAGGAGGCTTGAAGCTTTGAAAATCCGCTCGCGACTAGTGTTGAGAACAAGTTCCAGTCGGTCCTCCGAGGGTTTCTGTAGGGGTCGTTAGTTGAACGAGTTTTCGGTATATTGAAGGAACGTTTTCGTTGCCTCCTTGCTGCGAGAGAGCTGCACCCGAGAAGGCTGTGCAAATATTAAAAGCATGTTGCGCTTTGCATAACATTAGCGTGTTATATAAAGTAGAACTTCCGGCTAATATTCCAGCTCCAAAACAGGAAGAGTTATATCAGAGAATGTTAATTATAGAGAAGATGGAATTTCTGTTAAATTGTGGTTGGAATTTTTGGCCAGATTTTTCAGAAGCTTCCAGTCGAACATCGATCAAGTTTTTTTTTAAGTTCGACTGGATTTTGATGTTCGGTTCAAACATAAATAGAAAGAATGAAACCAAAAAAAGTAAGAAAAAAAGAACGGTGGTTTTTTCTAGTTCTGTTTCATGTTTGCGAATTGGTTGGTTTTGAGCTTTTGTTTTGATTATGCAAACCGGTTTGCCGTTTTTTAAGCAATTAACTTAGGATATTGTATCCTGTAACATTAGGATGAACATTAATGAAATAAATAAATAAAAAAAATTCTTGCATTTCAAACATTTTCCCAATTTTATTCAGTTTTGATTTTCATGTTTTTTATTTAATATTTTTATATGAGCATTATAAATATATTTCATTTGATACATATTTGCAATACATATGTTTGCATAACTTCATTGTTCATTGTCCTACATTTAAATTTTTGAATTGAAAAACAAAGAAGATCATGTTTTCATATCTTTTGCTAAGTTCATTTGTCGGTTTAAAATTGAAATGCACCAAGTACTTAGATTTCCTTAAGCACTTAGTGCATTTCAATTTTTTATACTTAGACAATTTTACTTCTCGCTATTGGAATTTATTTGTGTACGAATTCGAGTTTTTAGTATCGATATTTTCGTAACTTGCTCGTATATTCCACCAAATTCCGACGTTTGCGTTTATCTAAGACATGTATAGCTTATATCTTTGGTTTACTCAAATATTAAACCTACTGATTCCATTGTTGTTTTTGGAGACTTCCATTTACCGAATATATCTTGCAATTTTTGCAGTGATTCAAACCAGTTGCTTCCGTATTCTTCTCGTGACTGTTTAAATGACTTTCTGGATTCATTTTCAGATATGAGTTTACAACAAGTAAACGGGATTGAAAATAAGAATAGTAGAATTTTGGATTTAATTTATGTGGATGACTCTTCGAAGTTTTCAGTGCAACGCTGTGATGCTTTTGCATGTCCAGAAGATAACCATCACCCAACACTTGAATTATCTTTCGAATTTGTTCAAAACAACTTAGAACCAGTTTCTACACCGTTGAAGTCATTTTTTTGCTTCAAGAATACAAATTTTGTTAAAATGAACCAACTCTTATCTGAAACTAGTTGGGACATGAACTTTGAAGATGTTGACGACTGTGTATCAATTTTCAATTGTACGCTCAGCAAAATCTTCGAGATATGTGTTCCAAAGAACATTAAAAAGAATTCGAATGAACTTGGTGCGGTATGGTTAACAAAAGAATTGCGGAAACTTTAAACTTCGAAAACTTAAATTTTAAAACATGTAAAAGAACTTTAAACCTTCAAGATTATTGTAAATATTCGCTTCTGAGACATAAATATCGGCTGTGCGAACAATCGCCCAAAAACCAAAAATGAATAATCGCCCAAAAAATTGTACCAACATTTTTGGGTGATTGTTCATTTTTGATTTGGGTGTTTTTTCATATTTTTTGGGCTTGTTCATCTTTGATTTTGTTGAAATCCAGCTTTTGACACATAAATAGGAGTGGGTACACTACAAAAATGTTCATTCATAAATCAACACGAAAATTACAACAACAAAAGTATTATAAAATCGTGAGATTTTTTTATACAATTTTTCGTATTAACGACACACCAAAAAAAGATGTACAAAGATGCTTTTTGTAATAGCTAAACACACATCCTTTTAAACTTTAAAAATTTTAACCAACAATTAAAATAACACCAACTGTTTCGTTGTAGTTGTAGCATCATTGTAATTAGAATTTTAAATCACGAAAGTTTAATATTAGTGCCGTATTTTTGCTTTAAGCTAAAGATTAGGCAAATATTAGCCCAAATACACTCAGATATTTCTAAAATCAACTAAAGTCGTATGTGACTGAACCATTATTATATTTTTCTGAATGTATTTTCCAAGTATTTGAGCAAATATTTGCCTAATCTGATATATAGTAATTTGCGACAACTTCCCCCCGTGACCCAAATTATGTCTAAGGACGCACTTGGTGGCAGCTGTAATTCCACCCGGCATGATTCACCCACAAAGCGTCCAAGGACGCACTTGGTGGCAGCTGTAATCCCACCCGGCATGATTCACCCAAAATTTGTCCAAAAAAAGTCCAAGGAAGCACTTGGCGGCAGCTGTAATCCCACCCGTCATGGTTCATCCAAAAAATGACCAATGACGCGCTTGGTGGCAGCTGTAATCACACCCGGCATGGTTAACCCAAAAATGCCCAAGGACGCTTTTGGTGGCAGCTGTAATCCCACCCGTTATGATTCACTCAAAAAATGTGCAAGGGCGCAGTTGGTGGCATGGACCACTCAATATTCGATTGTTAGTATGTTTCATTTTAATTATATTTTTTGTTGTATGGGAGGTGCCACGCCCCGTTGTCCAAATCTATCCTCTTATGTCATATTGCAAATTCCATTACTTATACAACCTCATATAGCCTATGTTACATGCCGATACCTATAGAATCTTTTTTTTTTTTTAAATGTAGTTTTATTCATTTGAATTACCTAATATTAACTTAGGTCTAACAATGATTATTCATAAATTCATAAGTTCAACTTAATTTTTAAACATTCAGCTTAAACTTTGCTGTGAGATGTATAAATTGCCCTACATCCATTGATTTAGGCAATGTGGAGTTAGCGTACCTAATATATGAGAAATATATTAGCTTCGTTTCAGATGTGAGGGATTCAGAGGTCTCAGTAAATTTCTAGCTAGAATGTTTGGATGAAACATAAGCTTCTGCTTGTACTTCGAGGTAAGTTTCGGAATTTCGTCTTTTACTGCACAGATATTCAAATCGTTGTGAATGTTTGCGTTTCTTATATACCATTTGGTCATTTGTCGCAGGATTTTTGATTGGGCTCTCTGGGGTTTTTCCACGTTAGAGGGAGAGGCTGTACACTGTATTTGGACTTTATACGTGAGATTTAGCTTTGATACCCTTGAGATTAGCCAGTTTAGCTCCAATTGTTTTAACTTAATCTGAGTGATTTCAGATTGAATGTGCTTGTGCCACGTGTTATGAATCTACAATCTGAGAAGTAATGCTTAGAAATTAATGTGGTGTGGTTCATAAAAAGAAAGAAAGAAAACCTGTAGTACCCTGTGTGCATCTCGCTTTATCCCGGAGCTTCAGTTTCGTGAGTTCAGATAAAGGTACTTAACAGGCAATGCACCAATTGTAGCCAAACAAGAAAAGAAATTATGCACACTATAGTAGAAGATAAACCCAAAAGCGGACAAACAAATTAAATTAACTGTAAATATACCAATCAACTAATATCAACTTTCAACCCAACCAACCAAACACTGCAGCGTCTAATTCTGTGGCTGCTCTTGACCCACCCTGATCCATGGCTTTTGTTAAATGTGAACTAAAAGCCTCTAAAATAATCACAACTACACTTTTGGATTCAGACCATTAAATTTAAAATTTAAGGGTTCATATTGAAAATTTCAAAGATTTATTTAACTATTCAAATTCAAAAGTTTCTTAAACTAATTAGATTTATTAGCAAAGTAGCATACAAAAACATTTGTGTATCTATTATCAAATAATTCATAGCCCGAAAGCCAAAGATATAGAAACCAAAAAAAATTAGTAGATGAAATAAAAAAATTAATATCTAATTTGGATAACAACAAGTAATCGAAGAAGAAAAAAATATAAATGTAAACAAAAGCAGTGATAGCAACGTAAATGAAAGTGTGAACTAATTATTGAGCGTCTTTGACATCCTTTTTAATAAGAAAGATGCTGAATACTTAAAAAAAAAATGAGCATGGCTTTCACAACTATTACAAAAAAACAAATAGAGTGTTAACTTACATTTTATCCATAGTGTTAGCAGGCGCCTGGTGATAATGCGGAGTATCTGTGTTGTTGTTAGGAACTGTTTTTTTTCTCTATTCCTTATGCATACTGGGTTAGTAAATTGTAAAATCAATGCTCATTATAAAAGTATTAGCCAAAATTTTAATTTTACGATATTTAGCAAAAAAAAATTAAATTATAACAATATTTGAATATATAACAAAAAGTACGATTATTATTATTAATTTGGTTTTTTTCTGAAACTTTGGAAATTATTTCCCCTTTTTTTTTTGGTTTTGTTGACGAGGTAGTGTCTAAGTCACATTGACTTGACCCACTCTTCGTCGCAATCCCGTGCAATCACAAGTTTTGCACGTTTTGTATGGCTTTGGGAATCTGACGAAGCTGGTAAAGAAATAGCTGAGAAATTGTACGTTGGTGCTTCAGATCGTGCTCTCCGCACTACGCGGGTGCGTTTTAAAACGCGTTTCAAAACGCAGTCTGCCGCCTCACGTATATTTGTACACCGAATCCTGGGAATTTTCGCTTGAACAGAATTTGATTAGGAACGAATTCTTCTACATCTACCGAAAATCCAAAATGCATTGAAATTCTGTTTGGGGGTTTAGCGTAATTTAGTATGTTGCATTAAGACTTAAATGGGCTGCCTTTTACCTTTTATTTTATTTTTTTTCTCTCGAGTTCTCAAACAATGTGCTCATAGCGGCTACCGCGTGGAAGTTAAACTTGTGCACTTTTAGCAATAGAGAGTATTTTTTTCTTTAACAGGAATTAGGCACAGCTTAAAGAATTTGTGGAGCGGTTGATTAGGCTCGCTATTTTTTTATATTGAAAACTATTCACTTTTTATATCGATAAAATTTCTGGGTTTTAAGAGATCAAGTTCGGACGTCACGATAGAAAAGAGTTTTTCAAAGCCGGAAACTTAAAGTTTTGGGTTGTTCAGTCAAGTTTGTCAAGTAAAGTACGAGTACATGGTTACATTAAAAAAAATCTGGTAATTGCCAGCATTACCAAATAGAAAAATTAACTTTTATAAAAATAAATTTATATGTGGATAGGTAATCTGTGATTCGATTTAACTTTCATATTTCTTATTTGCTTATTAGTACTGCTGAAAATGATAGTTGATATTTTAAAGTTCAGGCAACCCAGTACAAAACAAGTTTTGCAGCATGTCTGGAAAATTTGAAAAAGGGTTGAACCTATATTTTCCTACTCAGTATATCCCTTCTTTTTGCAATCCCGGGATCCCGGGATTTTTCGGGATTTAATACTTTTACAAGCAAAATGCATTTTAAAAAAATAAAAAAAGTTTTTTATATGTTTTATTGGAAAACTGATAGTTTTAGCGTAAATAAATAAACATAAACATTCATTTCAATTTATTAAATGAATTTTTTTTTTTATTTTTAGTATTTTAATTTTTGTTTTTTTAGGAAAGACACAATTCAATTCAAAATATAACTAAGAATTCTGAAATTACTTTTGTATCAGTTTTCAGTTTTACTTAAATATTTTTATTAAGTAATTCATTTTTTTGCGTTCGCTAAGACTGAAAATACCAATTTTCTTCTGAAATAAATATATTTTTTCTTTAAGAAAAAATTTCAAGCACAAACAATTTTATTCGTAATTTAAAAAAAAAATGTTTAAGTTTTGAGTTTTTTTTTCATTTTGGGTTTGTCCAAATGTTGTCAAAAACTATTTTTCTGCTTAGACGATTTTTATACCCCCACACTCACTGTGGCAGGGTATACTCACTTTGTCACAACGTTTGTAACGCCCATAAGGAGGCGTGTCCGGTATGGAAAAGTATATATATTCTTGATCAGTATCACCTCCTGAGTCGATTTAGCGATGTCCGTCTGTCTGTCCGTCTGTCCGTCTGTCCGTCTGTCCGTCTGTCCGTCTGTCCGTCTGTCCGTCTGTCCGTCTGTCCGTCTGTCCGTCTGTCCGTCTGTCCGTCTGTCCGTCCGCACGATAGCGGTCGCAGTTTTGGAGATATCGACTTGAAACTTTGGGTACATGTTTTTCTCGTGAATACTGAGATCAAGTTCGAGAATCAGCCAAATCGGACAAAAAGTGGGCGTGGCTCCCATACACCCAAAAAAAAGGTAAAAATTTTTTATTGTTGTATTTGATTGGAAATGTTTAGAAACGTATTTTTGACATGGTCCGAGGTTCCGAAGACACATATATAAGGGTCTAAATGGGGTCTTGAGACCAATTTTTTTTTTTTTGTGGATTTAATTGGAAATTTTTAGAAATGGATTTTGGACATGGTCCGGGCACCAAAACCACCTATAATTGGCTCAAAATAGGGTCTTGAGACCACATTTTTATATGTTCGAGGACAAAAACTGGGCGTGGATCCCATGCACCGAAAAAAAAGGTAAAAACTTTTTATTGTTGTATTCGATTGGAAATGTTTAGAAACGTATTTTTGACATGGTCCGAGGTTCCGAAGCCACATATATAAGGGTCTAAATGGGGTCTTGAGACCAATTTTTTTTTTTTGGTGGATTTAATTGGAAATTTTTAGAAATGGATTTTGGACATGGTCCGAGGTTCCGAAGCCACATATATAAGGGTCTAAATGGGGTCTTGAGACGAATTTTTTTTTTTCGGTGGATTTGATTGGAAATGTTTAGAAATGGATTTTGGACATGGTCCGGGCTCCAAAACCACCTATAATTGGCTCAAAATAGGGTCTTGAGACCACATTTTTATATGTTCGAGGTACTTCTTCCTACTGTGTGGGGGTATTTCAGCTTCGGTATAGCCGAAGATAGTCCACTCTCTAGTTTTATATCTTTTGAGCGATGAAAAGTGGTATTTTTCTTGTATTAAACTTTTTTTATGGACTAATTTATTTGAAATGTAGTCCCGAAAATCCCGGAATTTAGGAAAAAATATCCCGGGATTTTCGGGACTGAAAATGGACCGGGATCCCGGGATCCCGGGATACGGGCCCGAAAGCCCTAGACGGTATACCTTATCTCCAACCAGAAAAGATTGTGCTGAGCTACGTAAATTGTATCTCCTTGATGAAGATTCAAAGGCATTTGCGATATTTTGTTGAATATTTTTCCTTATCAATTTTAATTTGTCATGTGTATCAACATTTTCATCATCGAAAGATTTGAGTTTATGTAGAGATTCATAATCCTTCGCATGGGTGATCATTTGTTGGCCAAACACTGAGTAATATGTCGTATAGCCATTTGTTTGGTGATATGAACTTCTAAGCGATTCAGAAATTTCGGGTATATATTTGTCCCAGAAGGTTTGATCTTTCGAAAGATAAGATCTAATGCCGGCTATAATTGATCTATTTACTCTCTCACTGGCATTGGCCTGTGGACTATATAAGGCAGTATAAATGTGGCGAATGCCTTTTTCTGCTAACAACTTGTTAAATTGAGCACATTTAAACTGTTTTCCATTATCACTGAGAATTATTTCAGGTGTACCAAATATGGGAAAAACGTGTTCATTGAGATAATCGCAAATTACTACCGAGGTGAACTTTTTAATGGCTTTAGTTAACGGAAACTTTGTCAAATGATCCAATATAATGAGAATCCCTATATTACCTTGTTTTGATCTTGGGTATGGGCCTAAAAGATCGATATAAAGTTTTTGAAACGGTCTCTGAACAGTATACTGCCTTATCATTGGAGGACGCATAGCTGCGTTTGGTGATTTATTTTGATGACATCCTTCGCACTTAGAAATATAATCCTTTACATCAATAGTCATGTTTGGCCAAAACAAATTTTTACGCAGCCGTTGCAACGTTTTCGCAATTCCCCCATGACAGGTATTAGGAGGTAAGTGAGCGTTTTGAATAACTTCAAAACTAATTTGCTTGGTATCCACAATTTCCAGTTAATTATTTCGAACATGGTTCTTAATTTTTTCATATTCGGACAGAAATTTTAAATTTATAGCCATGCAGTTTTAAAGACCAGCGTGCTAATCTACCAGACAAATCGGATTGGTTCATCAGCCATTTGAGGCTAGCATGGTCTGTTATTATGGAAAATTCTTGACCTTCGACGTAAGCTCTGAACTTCTTTAGACTTAAGATGGCCGCAAGGCACTCTAACTCAGTAACACTGTAGTTACTTTGCGCCTTGTTTAATTTCTGTGAAAAATGGGCTATTGGTACTTCAACGCCATCGCAATTTACTTGAGCTAATACGCCACCCACTCCTAACTTGCTCGCGTCGCATTGAATCAAAAAAGGTTTATCGTAGTCAGGGTTTGCTAAAATTGGAGCAGTCGAGAGTTTAGCTTTCAAAAGATCAAAGGCTTTTTGGGCCTCACTGGTCCAATTGAAACCTTTTCATTTCTTTAGGAGATTAGTCAAGGGAGTGGTAACTAATGCAAAGTTATCCACAAACCGCCGATACCATCCCGCCATACCGAGAAATCTTCGAACCTGTTTTACACTAGTAGGTGGAGGGTAATTGGTAACTACTGATATATTTTCTTAGTCTGTACGTAAAGTACCATTACCAACTATGTAACCGAGACACTTTACTTCTTTTATACAAAATTTGCTCTTTTCAATATTTATTGTTAAATTAGCCTTTCGCAACTGGCATGCAACTTCGGACAGGACGGACATATGTTTCTCAAATGTTTCGGACACGATCAAAAGATCCTCTAAATACACAAAGACTTCATCTTTAAGTTGAGGAGGAATTACACGATCCATCAAGCGGCATAAGCCAAATGGCATTACACAATATCTATAAAGCGGACGATTAGGGACTGTAAAGCACGTCAAATCTCGTGAGTTTTCGGATAATGGTATTTGCCAAAAAAGCTCGCCTCAGGTCAAGAGATGTGATATACTCTGCCTTCGGTAAAGGCAGAGTATATCACAAGATACTTTTTTTCTAGAAGCGTTATTTCGGCATAAGGCCTTAAATCTCGTTCTTTATTTTTAATTGAACAAATTATTTGAGTTAAATGTTTCCGGGTGGATTAAATTTTATTCCAAAAATGTTGTATTCGTTCAGACGAGCGCGTTTGTTTACGTGCAGACGCAATCAAAATTTTTGATCTTTTGGCATTGTATATCTTTAAACTATCCTCATACGGAATAATTTGTTTATTAACTTTGCCAGTTGAAAATGTAGTTTTTTGTAGTAAATCAGGTGGTATGATGGATATTTTGGTTTCTCTAATGTCTGGTTGAACGTTTGGTATGAGTGATATTTTATTTTCGTTACTTTCTGAGTCAACGCGTTGTATGGGTGATGTTAAAATTGCTTTGTTTGGTCTTTACGAAGGTTCAGCGTTAAGCCTTCGCTCGATTTCGAGTTTCCCGGAATACAATTGCTGCATGTGGGTTTATACACGCCTTCCGCACCGCAACCATAACAAAATATGGTGCGAGCTTCGACACAATCAAAATAACGGTGACCGTCTTTGCGACAATTCCAGGTACATATCTTTTTATCGTTCATACGCCTAGATACCTCTTATATATTAACAACATATGAATTTTCAGCCAAATCTTCGGAATTATTCTCAGTCTAAAGTTCATTTACTTGTCTACGTTGAAAATTGATGCGATTATTACTTAATGTGCTACCGAAGTGATGGGGACAAATAAAAGTTGCTGACGAATACGCGGACGTAAACTGAAGAATTTCGATTAACTCTGGTTCAGAAATGGTGGTGAACAGATTTTCAGACAATTTCATAATGGCACTTTTATATTCATCAAATGACTCTGATGAGTTCTGTTTTCTATTTCGTATCGATTCTTTGATGTCAGTGTCGGTTTTGTGTTCCGCGAAATGCGTACGTAACGCTGCGCTTAACGTTTCCCACGTAACTCGAGTCACTGATCGACGGTAACGCCAATACCAGTTCCTTGCCTCGTTCGAAAACAAACTTTGCAAATTTTCACACAAAATGTCAAAATTCCCACCCAGGGTATAGTTTCTATAGATAAAGTTTTCAACAGACAATGTGTGTGTACCATCAAATTTGATGCCCCAATTGGAAATCAAATTTGCCAATCTGCTCGAGTTACCAATCGCAGAGGCATCACTTACTCGAAATCTACCTTCCTGATTTGGATTGCCATTCAGATTTGCATTTAACCCATCAGTAGAAAAATTATGAGTATTCGGGTAATTTTGTCGAACATTGGGGTCTAGGTTTCTATTTGAATTATTATTTGCATTTAAACCATTGGTAGCAAATCTTTGAGTGTTCAGATAATGTTGTCGTAAATTGGTAGCATTTGTAGCAAAATCTTGATAATGTTGTTGAAAATTGGCATTAGAATTATTATGGGGAATATTATTGTTTACTGGCATTTCTTGCGGCCATTCATAGTTCGAAGCACTAGTATGTTGTGGAATAGTGGTAGTATGACTACTTATGGTGTCACGATTTTGAATATTAAAAAGCTGTAAGCGATTGATAGCTTCTTCCAATCTAGCATCCATCATTTGAGCTATTCTTGTTTCTAAGTTTTCAAAAGTTGCTGCCTGCCTAGCACTGATAACTGCGCTAACTATATTTCGTATTCTCACCTCATCGGAATTAGGTTCAGTGACAGATTCATTTCTTAAATTAGATAAATTAGCTGGAGGCACTTGGTTCTGAATTGGAGCCGAAAACTGCTCTTCAATTTGTTCAGCTTGAGCTTGCTGCGGCAAAGCTTCAGCTCCCAAATTAGGAGCTTGGGAGCTGAATGTGTTGCCTGAATTTGAGGGGTTTGTTGCGGTACGAGCACGAGTTCTAGCACCTGTATGCGGTTGCACACCAAAATCTCTACTACTGCATGCAGCTCGACATTGTGGGCAAGAAGGATTCCTTTTTAGTCATGTTAACAAACAAACTCTATGGAAGCGGTGATTACAGGCTGTTTGCAATACCTCATCATTAGCCGAAAAATTTTCACGACAAATTGTGCAGGTATTATTGGTAGATTGCCTACGCAGATTTCCGTTGCTTCTACGCTCAGACATTGTAGCAACTAAATGAAAGAAAAGTTAATACATACAAACTGATATTTAAAGGTTTAAGATTCTTCTTCAAGATATAATAATTGTGGGAATGGTCTTACTTTCAAAAGGTAGTTGTGAATAATTTGATTTTTGTTTGGTTTACTTGGTTATTTGTGTGTTAAAAATTAGTTGTTACATGTTTTCTCAAAAAGTATGCCTGGTAACGATCAGAAAATACTTCAAAATGCGTTAAAATCCACGACATATCACTTAATCATTCATGCATACATGGAAAGGTAAAATTGAAATCATTATTTGTATAATACAAAAAATACAAACAAAATTGAAGACAGCCCAAATAACAAACCTGATACATGGTCAGTAAATTATGCCTATAGCTAGTTTCTAACTGATTTCCAATATATCGTATTAATCATCTGTAGCTGCAACGAAAACTAGAAACCCATTGTACTATTCCATATCAAGGTCAATTAATCAGGCATTTAGCCTATAGGAACTGCATTGATCTTGGAAATGGAACAGTACAAGAATCAAAAGAACAATATACTAGTAAAAAAAATAAAAAACTGTAAAGCGGACGGACATCGGAATGTATTTTGGGATTTATTTTCATTTTATTATGTCGGACCAAACGAAATCGTATAGCCCCACGTTGGGCGCCATTTTCTGTTATGAATCTACCATCTGAGAAGTAATGCTTAGAAATTAATGTGGTGTGGTTCATAAAAAAAAGAAAGAAAACCTGTAGTACCCTGTGTGCATCTCGCTTTATCCCGGAGCTTCAGTTTCGTGAGTTCAGATAAAGGTACTTAACAGGCAATGCACCAATTGTAGCCAAACAAGAAAAGAAATTATGCACACTATAGTAGAAGATAAACCCAAAAGCGGACAAACAAATTAAATTAACTGTAAATATACCAATCAACTAATATCAACTTTCAACCCAACCAACCAAACAATCCAGCGCCTAATTCTGTGACACCCTGATCCATGGCTTTTGTTAGATGTTAACTAAAAGCCACTAAAATAATCACAACTACACTTTTGGATTCAGACCATTAAATTTAAAATTTAAGGGTTCATATTGAAAATTTCAAAGATTTATTTAACTATTCAAATTCAAAAGTTTCTTAAACTAATTAGATTTATTAGCAAAGTAGCATACAAAAACATTTGTGTATCTATTATCAAATAATTCATAGCCCGAAAGCCAAAGATATAGAAACCAAAAAAAATTAGTAGATGAAATAAAAAAATTAATATCTAATTTGGATAACAACAAGTAATCGAAGAAGAAAAAAATATAAATGTAAACAAAAGCAGTGATAGCAACGTAAATGAAAGTGTGAACTAATTATTGAGCGTCTTTGACATCCTTTTTAATAAGAAAGATGCTGAATACTCAAAAAAAAAATGAGCATGGCTTTCACAACTATTACAAAAAAACAAATGGAGTGTTAACTTACATTTTATCCATAGTGTTAGCAGGCGCCTGGTGATAATGCGGAGTATCTGTGTTGTTGCAGAGAACATAGACGAGTAGAGAAGCACCACTCGGGAAGTCAGACTCAAAAACATTTTCACGCAACATTTAACCAGAGGACCGCTAACAGAATGCATTTTACAGCGCTTAAGTTTTAACATTTTTCCCTTTGCTCGCTGTTACTTTTTCTGTTTTCTTGTGGTTATTGCGTTTTTTTGTGCTCTTGTGATTCTCTTGCTTTTTTGCATTCCTTGTGGTTCTTTTCTACTTGTAATTTTTTTGGTACCCCTCCGGTCAGTTGCCAAATTTCTGTGACGTCATGATGTCTTTGGTTGTTTTGACTATTTCTTTTGTGTATTGAAATTGATATACTCAGCTGTTCTGATCTTTCCACATTTCTATTGCACGAAAGTTCATTAACCTCGCATATGATCGCTGCTCTTGTTTTTGGCTATCATTTATATTTTGAGCATTTCTGCAATTGCCGATTTTTCCACATTTATATTTCAGGAAATAGTACTTTATTTAAATATTGTGGGTGGTTGACATTTTTGTTAGCAACCCTTTTAATTGTCAACTCCAGCGAAAGTTTTTGTTTTTGTTTTTATTGGCGGGAAATGAAAGGCTTTTAGCCCAAAACATGAATTTGTTGTCTACGCGAGCATACGGCATGATGAGGGATGACCTTGGCTTTCGTTTACCTTCCAAGACTTCGTTGTTGCGCTGGCGTCCTATACGTATCGTACGCCCGGGAATCGATCGCAACGTGATTGATAACTTGCGCCCAATTGTGGAGAAAATGTCGAAGCTGGACCGTATTTGCGTCATAATGTTCGATGAAGTTGCCATGCGGAGTGACCTGACATACAACAAAGCGTATGACATCATTGACGGTTTCGAGGATAGAGGAGACGGTAATCGCACTCAAAACTTGGCCACCAAAGCAATGTTCGTCATGATAAAAGGCATTGTGGGAAAATGGAAGTATCCGCTGAGCTACAGCATTTCGAAAAATGGACTCGGTCGTTCCGAGGTTCGAGATTTGATAAACCAAGTCCTCGAAGTTACAGCTGGTTTGGGGCTTGTTGTTAAAGCAGTGGTATGCGATCAAGGTTCCTCTAATTTGAGTGCGTACTCCCTCCTAGGCGTCAGCAAATTGCATCCATTCATTGACCACCCAAAACTGAAGGGACAAAAAGTTTTTTGTATGTTCGATTATCCACATCTAATAAAATCAAACAATAACAGCTATGATAGATCTTTGCGAGGACCTTTTTAAAACCTACGAAGATTTGCAGTATGTGATATTGGGCGTTGGAGAATTTTTTCTCAAAAATCCGAACATCATTGGGACCGAATAATCACCCTTCTCAGCACGAACTGCAATACATTGTCGCCCGCATTGTCTCAATGAACGTTTTGAGATTCAAATTCACGAAAAAAACAACAAACTGCGAGGAGACGGACGACATTATGTTGGATTGGAATTTCGCCGCAGATAATTCGGAGGCAATTCGTAAAGGTGCTGTGGAGGCGTCGCAGACGGAGTCCGTTTCGGATTTTTCGGAAATAGAAATGGAAAGCGAATGCAGTGAAGAGATGGACGTGCAAATTCCTGAAAACCATTTCAGTAAGGAAAAATCTACGGAAGCTCAGGTACAGCGCTATTTTACTGGCTACGCTATTTACCAGCAAATAGTGCGAAAAACTAAGTGCGAAAAGTGCTATGATGCTATGAAAAATTGTCATAGCAATCTACAAAAATATTCCGAACAGTTAATAAAACTTAAAAATTATACTGGTGATGACGTGCGGCTGGTCAATCCCACGGATGAAATTTTTGATGTGTTCGGGCATATGTTCAAAGCCTACAAAATAGCGTTCAAAAGATATGCACACAAAGAAGGGGTACTGCTGAAGATTATTTCCGTAATCCGAAACAGAACGGAAAATGCATTCCGAAACTGGTTTTCAGTTCAAAACGAGTGTAGCAGTCACCGGAAGCAGCTAGTAGAATTTTTTGCCACTGTTTTGCTGTACAAGAATTCAAAGTGGCTAGCCCAACGGAAAATTCTTGACGAACAAGAAAGATTAAAAACGCAACGGAACCGCAAAAAGGAGGCAAAATTAAAAAAAATATGTAGTCAAAGTTTTAAATAATGTGTAGTCAAAATATTTGTAAATTTTTTTATTTTGTAATAAATAATAAATAATTATGTAACTTTTATAACTGTTTTATTTAATATTATTGTAATTCGTAGTTATGTAATTAATGTGAATTTTTTATACTAAAATAAATGTCAACCACCCACAACATTTTAATAAGATCGGCAATTGCAGAAATGCTCAAAATATAAATAAGCGAATAAGAGCGAAAGAAAATGATAGCCAAAAACAAGAGCAGCGATCATATGCGAGGTTAATGAACTTTCGTGCAATAGAAATGTGGAAAGATCAGAACAGCTGAGTATATCAATTTCAATACACAAAAGAAATAGTCAAAACAACCAAAGACATCATGACGTCACAGAAATTTGGCAACTGACCGGAGGGGTACCAAAAAAATGACAAGTAGAAAAGAACCACAAGGAATGCAAAAAAGCAAGAGAATCACAAGAGCACAAAAAAACGCAATAACCACAAGAAAACAGAAAAAGTAACAGCGAGCAAAGGGAAAAATGTTAAAACTTAAGCGCTGTAAAATGCATTCTGTTAGCGGTCCTCTGGTTAAATGTTGCGTGAAAATGTTTTTGAGTCTGACTTCCCGAGTGGTGCTTCTCTACTCGTCTATGTTCTCTGGTTGTTGTTAGGAACTGTTTTTTTCTCTATTCCTTATGCATACTGGGTTAGTAAATTGTAAAATCAATGCTCATTATAAAAGTATTAGCCAAAAATTAAAATTTTACGATATTTAGCAAAAAAAATTAAATTATAACATCATTGGACTTAAATTTTCTTAGCAACTTAGTTAATTTGAATATATAACAAAAAGTACGATTATTATTATTAATTTGGTTTTTTCTGAAACTTTGGAAATTATTTCCCCTTTTTTTTTTGGTTTTGTTGACTAGGTAGTGTGGATGTTCTAAGTCACATTGACTTGACCCACTCTTCGTCGCAATCCCGTGCAATCACAAGTTTTGCTTGTTTTGTATGGCTTTGGGAATCTGACGAAGCTGGTAAAGAAATAACTGAGAAATTTGTACGTTGGTGCTTCAGATCGTGCTCTCCGCACTACGCGGATGCGTTTTAAAACGCGTTTCAAAATGCAGTCTGCCGCCTCACGTATATTTGTACACCGAATCCTGGGAATTTTCGCTTGAACAGGATTTGATTAGGAACGAATTCTTCTACATCTACCGAAAATCCAAAATGCATCGAAATTCTGTTTGGGGGTTTAGCGTAATTTAGTATGTTGCATTAAGACTTAAATGGGCTGCCTTTTACCTTTTATTTTATTTTTTTTTTCTCGAGTTCTCAAACAATGTGCTTATAGCGGCTACCGCGTGGAAGGTAAACTTGTGCACTTTTAGCAATAGAGAGTATTTTTTTCTTTTACAGGAATTAGGCACAGCTTAAAGAATTTGTGGAGCGGTTGATTAAGCTCGCTATTTTTTTATATTGAAAACTTTTCACTTGTTATATTGATAAAATTTCTGGGTTTTAACAGATCAAGTTCGGACGTCTTCACGAGTCCAATGTCACGATAGAAAAGAGCCAAGGAAAGAGTTTTTCAAAGCCGGAAACTTAAAGTTGTGGGTTGTTCAGTCAAGTTTGTCAAGTAAAGTACGAGTACATGGTTACATTAAAAAAAATCTGGCAATTGCCAAATAGAAAAATTAACTTTTATAATAATAAATTTATATGTGGATAGTCAATCTGTGATTCGATTAAACTTTCATATATCTTATTTGCTTATTAGTACTGCTGAAAATGATAGTTGATATTTTAAAGTTCAGGCAACCCAGTACACACGTGAGTCGGCGATCGAGATGCATTCCAAGGTACTTGGTTTCGATACTTTCGGGGACAACTTCGCCGTTTATCTTCAGAGCAGGACACGTGCCCCTTCTTAGGGTGAAGGTTAGGTGGTTAGGTTGCCATGTCAGGGTTTGAGTGAGAGCACAGGATAGCAGTGTCGTCCGCAAAAGAGTTTCATCGCTTTTGGGCATATCTGCAGTAGAGAGAATATAAAGCAGGGGCGCGAGGACACTACGTTGTGGTACTCCGGCCAGTATTTCGTATTTCCGGGAGACAAAGCTTTTATATTTTACTAAAAATTTTCTATTCGTGAGATAGTTTTTGAGAAGGCAGTGCATATTAACGGGAAGAATGTGCTGTAATTTGTAAAGAAGTCCTTCGTGCCAGACTTTATCGAAGGCCTGGGTAATATCGAGAAAAACAGCGGAGCAGTACTGTTTCTTTTCGAAAGTGCTTCTTATTGAGTCTACAATACGGTGCACTTGTTCGATAGTGCCATGCTTTTCGCGGAAGCCAAATTTTAGTTAAAATCAATTTTAATAGAAGTTTTTCGAAGAGTTTCGATAACACAGAGAGCAAACTTATGGGACGGTATGAAGTCACATTGTTGGGATTTTTCCAGGTTTATTTATTTATTGCCTCCATATTACCAGTTGTGTCGTTCGGGGTGAATACGGTTTTTAGGTGGTTGGCTTTTCCGCATCGCCGCTGCAGCTGCTTGGGAAAGCAAAAGTGTGAATTTACTAACAGCTGCGTTTATTTCGTTTTTCGTTTTTAGTGACACATTAGGGTTAATGTGAGAGCTTATATACTTCCGATATTTAAGCCAGATTGTGAGTTTACTAGTCAATTTATCTGGTGGGTTGACCTCATAGCTTGGGGTGTACTTTATTGTGATAATAGTAGGCGTATGGTCTGATAAGAGATCTAGAGAAGATTCTATAGTCAATTGGCTCCTTTTTACAGTTTTAAATACTGCAAAGTCAATGGCGTCGGGAGTTTTTCGACTGTCAGTTGGCCAATAAGTTGGCGTGCCAGAGGAGACTACGTCAAGGAAAAGTCTGTTTATGGTGTTCAACAGGAGCCTGCCCTTTGGTGGTATTAGGCGAGAGCCCCTATATGTATGTTTGGCGTTGAAGTCGCCGGCAACGAGAAAATTTGGCCCAAGAGAATGGAAAAAAGTCTGGAACTGTTGCTCAGTTATTTTGTGTCTGGGCGGGCAGTATATAGCTGTTAATGTTAGGCCTTTTAAGTATTCATCGAGAGAAATACTTGTCGCTTGAATATATTCTGTGCAATAATTCTGAAGAGCATAATGTTTTATCCTGCTTTTTATGAGAACAGCGGAACCACCTCTAGCGTTTCCGCTTGGATGCTTTATGTCATAGAGTCTGTATCCTGGTACATTGAAAAAGTGTTTTTCAGTGAAGTGTGTTTCAGAAATTAGCATAACGTCTATGCTGGACTCTTTCAAGAACTCGAGAAGTTCTAGTTTGTGATGACACAGGCCGTTTGCATTCCAGAATGATATTTTTAAACCATTCATGGTTTAAACATGAGATGTTGTAGCAAAAGACTTTGATTTTTAATCATTTCTTGCATCGTATTTTGCATACCAGACATAAATTGTGACATATTTTGTATAAACGCTTGCAGAGTTTGTTCAAGAGAACTGTTAGGGGGAGCAGGTTGCGTGAACTCGGGGACTGAGTTTTGTCCTTTTTAAGCGCTGGCGTAGGAAACGCCTTGTTTTATAATGCGATTTACATAAGTAGGTACATTGGATTGTGAGGGATTTGTTGAGATTTTTCTTTAATCCTGTTTTAGGGGGAAAGCATCAGCTTTGGGAATAGCCATGATTTTGAAGGATTTGTCGATGGGACAGCTTCTATAGTTTGATGTATGGTTGCCACCGCAATTGCTGCACTTTTTAACTTTTGAATCCTCTTTAGTTTTTTTGCACAAGTTTGTGGGGTGGAGATCGCCACATATTACGCACATGCTGGGAAGTATGCAATACGATTTTGTGTAACAGTATTCTAGGCAATTTTGGCAATGAATTGGTCATCTGCGCTTATGAGGCTCTTCCACTGTAATTTTGCGAGATACCTCAGTGAGTAAGGTTCCCACTTTTTAGGGACTTTGGATCAAATTCCTGTTCCACTCGGAATAGTGGTTGTGGAATTTTATCTCGATTTTGTAAGACGGTTTTAACGTGGAAGCGCTCTTCGATTAAAGCGCTTTGATTTCGTTGCATTCAACAAACGAGTCAATGCCTTTCAGGACAACGGAGGGACCTTTGGAGCTTTTGAGCTGATATGTGTAATAGCTCTTTTTTGAGTTATCGAAGGATTCGATAATTTTTCTATAATTTGCCTCGTTATAGATTTGAATTTTTGTCTCATGAATTCTTCCCTTGAGAATAGGGATTACATGAAATGTGTGATCAACAATAATTTGAGAAAGTTTTGTTATTAGAGCATTTGAGTTTTTTACGCGTAAGTAAATTGGTGGGGGTTTTTGAACTTTCGGAAGGGGATCCGAGCTCGTTGTTTCGGCTAGAATGGCAAATCGGTTTTGCCCTAATTCAATAGACTTTTTGGGATTAGTCTATTGCATTTTGGAGGATTTCGTATTTCCAGGAGGAGAATAACCTCTTCGTTTGAAGTAGGCGTCAATGCCTGTCTGCGCTACCGATGCCTTTATATTATGCTCTCTGGAGATAGAGCTACTTTGAAGTTTTGTTGTTTTAAGTTTATCGACATATTTTTTTCCGCTCATTTATGTTCTGAACGGGAGTAATGCAAAGGGGAATTTGCATGTTGTGCTGAAATGGAATTTCGAAAACAAAAGGCGAAAGAGAGTGTGTATGTTTAGGATAACACATTGTTGGCTCCAGGAGAGAATCGGCGTCAGAGATCCACAGTGTATAGCCTGTTGAACGGGAGTACTTGGCAACACTAGAGATACTGTGTTCTTAGAGAGCGTTGCATTGTGCAATGATGGACGGAGAGCGTCATCGATATCGGGGGCAATCGGGGACACATACTTTTTCGCGGCTCTCGCACTTTCTTGTTTTTGTATAATTTTCGCACTTTCTTCTTCGTTTCGCTTTCGTGTGAGCGGGAAGCTGAATTCGACGTGAGAGGGAATTCGATTTTTGGAGAATGTTTTTTTCGCATTTTTTTACCGACGAGGATGCTGACTGCGTGCAAAGTAAAGAGGATCACTTTGTTGTTTTATTCGCGGACTTTGTATTAATTTAAATGTAGTATTTTCGTGAGTTTTGCCGAAAAGTTTGCGGTCGCATCAAAAGAGAGTTGAACTTTCATCATATATGAATGGACAAACAAACAAACAGATTCACAAATGATTTTATAATATATATATATATACTAGCTGTTCATACCCGGCGTTGCACGGGTTGTATAAAATATTTTATATTTATGAATTGTATTTATATATTATATACTAGCAGGGCCCGGTCCGCTTTGCTGGCCCTAAAAAAGTTCTTTTCGCCTTTAAGGTCATAATAAATTAATGAAAATAATTGTCAAATATTTTTATTTGGAGCCCAATGTAGCATTTTGAAATATTGAATTGTATGGAAAGTGCCACGCCCCGCTGTTTAATACCGACCATATGTATCATTGAACTTAGAATTGAAAGCATAAAACCATGTCCCGTTGAAAAATGTTCATTGCGAGCCAAGTGTAACATTTTTCAAATATTGAATTGTATGGGAAGTGCCACGCCCCGCTGCCCAATTCCAATATGTTGAATTGAAGGCATAGAAACATTTCCCGTTGAAGAATAGACAATGGGAGCCCAAGAATGGCACTTTGAAGTATTGACTTGTATGGGCGGTGCCTCGCCCATTTGCCAAATTTTGTTGGAAAACATTGAATGAGAGGCCAGCTACAGCAATTTGAAATATTGGTTTGTATGGGCGGTACCACGCCCCTTTATCCAATTACGCCGATGTGTTGCATTTAGCTTAAAGTTGAAACCATGAAACCATTTGCCAAATTTTGTTGGAAAACATTAAATGAGAGGCCAGTTGCAGCAATTTGAAATATTGGTTTGTATGGGCGGTGCCACGCCCCTTTGTCCAATTACGGCGATGTGTTGCATTTAGCTTAGAGTTGAAACTATGAAACCATTTGCAAATTTTGTTGGAAAACATTAAATGAGAGGCCAGTTGCAGCAATTTTAAAAATTGGTTAGTATGGGCTGTGCCACGCCCCTTTGTCCAATTACGCCGATGTGTTGCATTTAGCTTAGAGTTGAAACCATGAAGCCATTTGCCAAATTTCGTTAGAAAACATTGTGTGGGAGCGCTATTACAGCATTTTCAAATATTGACTTGTATGGGCGGTGCCACGCCCCATTGTCTATTCCCGGCCATTTGTAACCCAGATTATGGCTGGGATATTATAGTATGTTCATGGCAAATTTCATTTTCTTGTGATTAAAAACGTCTGAGTTATAGCAGTTTTGACTAACTTGTGGGCGGTAAAAGTGGGCGTGTCAAAACCTACCCTATGTCACGACTCACAACCCCTAGAACACATATATAAATTATGGTGAGAATCGGTGCTGTAGTTTTCGCGTCTACTGGTGACAAACATACACGTCTCTTTTATATATATAGATATTTATAATATCGATACCTGAAAGCGCAACCATACTATGTCCGTTTTCATGAAAATCGAGTTTTTGGATTCCTGAGAAGAAGCTGCATCGAATAGGCTATTGTGGTTTGTGAAAATATGCCCGGAAGTTGTTAAAAAACAAGGAAATAAGAAAGTTCTATGTCCACAGAAGGATTTTTTTCGGGGGCCCAAATTTTCAAACTGTGAAATTTGATTGTTTGATATGAAAATACACCAGCTCTAGTGTTTCAAGCAATAAATTATTTTTGGTTTGTGTTTTTTGATAAATAAACAAATTCAATTTCAAAGAGCGCAGTTAATTGTATTGGACATAGTATAGCTGGGTCTCTTAGAACTCAAAATAATGAAATTTTGTATGAAAACAAATTTGAATGTCACAGAAGAATACCATTTAATTTAAAACCATGACGAGTTTTCACTCAAACTTTTTTTCAACACTACAAAGATGGATTAAGCTACATAAGAAAAATATTAGACCAAGAAAACAGAACTGCAATAATAACGAAAAATGAATTTCAAAACTTGTTTTTCGTTTTCTACAGTTTGGGAAAAATGGACATAGGTTACGCTTTAAGGTATCGATATATTTATTTATTATTTATATGTATATATCTTTTTTTAATTAAATAATATTGTTATGAACAAACATTTAACATATATAACTTAAATTCGCTTTTTAAAATTTCGTTGTTTCATTAAGTAAGTGCAATACATTATTGTATTAGCTCCATGCAATAGCAAACCCATTTTAAAACCAAGTGTTGAATTATCACCGCAACTTTGACGGTTAATGCACTGTAGTCGATTGGCCTTGGCCATGAATTCTCTACAATGCATTGAACAAATGCACAGTTAGCATAATTGGCTCACAAGTTTTGTCGCTCCAGACGGGAACATGACACTCCCGTTTGCACTACTGAAAAATGCAAGCGCTGCCGATTATGCTGACTGCAAAATAAGCGTTCAAGGTTGCGACAATTAAATTAATTAAATTATAAGTATAAAAGAAGCCACAAATCAATAAAGAAACGAGTTGTTTATTGACAGGAAACAGTAAAAGGTGTTTTTGTTACAAGCGCAAGTTGGTGTAGTAGAATCAGTTCTTTAAACATTCCGTTCGAGTGGTTCAAGTGCCATATTGAACAAATCCTGAATAAGTGGCCCAGGTTCAATTGCCTGTGCAACATCAAATTCTTGGGATTAAACATTGGCGCCCCCGGGTGGACGTAACCACCAAACCACATGCAAGGAAGTCCTGGAACATATCAATCAAACCACATTGCAGGAAGTTCTCCGCACATCGCAACAAACCACATAGAAGGAAGTCCTTGCACACAACCACTAAATCATGACGACAATCGATGAACTGGTGCTTAAGCAAGATGAAAACGCTATCAATCTGCAGAGGGCGATCGCGAATTACAAGAAGGCATCAAAGGATCGGAAGACACTCGAATACGTCGAGAAGAAGGCCGAAGAAATCGATGAGCTGTGGCGAGCATTCCAGCATATTGACAAAGTCATACCAGAGAATGTTATTTATAGAGAAGGTGAATAAAGGATTTTCTGTTAAATTGTGGTTGGAATTTTGGGCCAGATTTTTCAAGAACTTCCAGTCGAACATCGATCAAGTTTTTTTAAGTTCGACTGGATTTTGATGTTTGGTTCAAACAGAATTAGAAAGAATGAAACCAAAAAAAGTAAGAAAAAAAGAACGCAACCAAAAGGTGGTGGTTTTTTCTAGTTCGCCTTGATGTTTGTGAATTGGTTGGTTTTGAGCTTTTGTTTTGATTATGCAAACCGGTTTTGGGTTTTCTAAGCAATTTGTAATTCTTGTATTTTGATGATTTTCACAATTCTTGCAAACATTTTCCCAATTTTATTCAGTTTTGATTTTCATGTTTTATATTTAATATTTTTATATGAGCATTGTAAATATATTTCATTTGATACATATTTGCAATACATATGTTTGCATAACTTCATAAGTTTATAGACCTTCATTTAAATTTTTTCCCTGGTTCTATTGTTTCCTTTTTTTTGTGTGCACAACAAAGAAATCAAAAAATATCAGTTCAAGATCAAGGTCGACGTTGTTTTCTTTTTTTTTTGCTGAGTTAATTTGTCGGTTTAAAATTGAAATACACCAAGTACATAGATTTCCTTAAGAACTTAGTGCATTTAAATTTTGAATATACGCATTATACTTAGACAATTTTACTTCTCGCTATTTATTAGCCACGTTGCCGAATTTAATTTATTCTGCTGGTGTTCAAAGGTTTTTACTACTGTTCTTATTTGCGTTTTGAAGCATAATAAATATATAATTAAAATCCGATCAGCGGGTATTTCAAATGCAGTAATGTATTTTAAATGAATTTAAATTGTTTTATCTTGTTTTAATAAATTTCCAAACCGACGCTGTACTCTACTTGTATTGTAAATTCTCAAACATATTGTTTATTTCCTTTTATTGCATTTATTTATAATTTTTATAAGAATTGAATAGACTTTGAATAGACATTTTTATTCTACATATTAGTTTATGCATTTCAACGTAGTGTTCCTGTGGGACGGGCATTCTTGCGCTTTTTTTTACTTTGCGACCAAAAATTCGCTACAAAACTGACAAATCTATTTTTTTTTTAACGACGAATCCCAACGGTCTTACTTACCCGCCCAACCGACCGAGGAGCACATCCGCATGACGCACGGATTTGGTGACCGAACAGCCGTAATCCGGATTACGCTGTGTAACCGATCGCGGGTAAACATATTTGGAAATTCGTTTCAGCTACAGATTAAAATCATCAGCTGATAAAACGCATATTAATAAAACGCGAATTAGGTTATGAATGCAAGAGAGAATTCTTCCAAACATAACATAATATAAGATTAATGTGATAATAAACAATAGAATTAAAAGAAAATATTATGAAGCATCAGAATTCATGCGACGAATATGAATATGATCAAATATAATTTTTCTCTACTTTACGATATTAGACTTAACAAAAATACAAAGACAAGACAATCCAAACAGTTAATTTACGCGACAAAGATTACAAATATTAATTTTAGTATTTTATTTTTTTATACGAAATATAAAAAATCAAATACAAATAGAACAGCTAAGTAAACAGTAACGGAACGAATGTGAATTCAGCTAAAAATTTTGTTTCATTTGTATACAATATACAGTAAAAAACATAATTCTGCTGAAATATAAATACAAAATGAAATATAAAAACAAAAATACAACACTTTCGAAAAATCGACAATGCCGATCTTTGTGGAGTTTGGTAACCCTGTCATTTCATTAGACCCTAAGCGGTCCAAAAACTCAAAGAGCAACAAAGGCTTAAGTGTGATCAAGTGCATTTAAAATAAAAGTTTTAGTTTTATTAAATGAATCTGACAGGTCAAAGACAGAATACAGGCTATTAAAATCGCTACAAATACAACGAAAAGGTTCATTCTGCGCGTAATTAGAGCGGCACATACTTAATATCAAAGGAATGAAAGATCTAAAACGACGGGTTGGAATATTAAAATCAATTTCTTGAAGCAAAAATGTAGAATTCAGAGAGCCATTTATCAATTTAATCAAAAATGTTACATTAAGCATCGTTCTTCTATTTTTTAGAGTAGGGATGTCCAAGAGTTTTAAACGATTTTCGTATGGAGGTAGGTTATGATTCGGATTCCAGCGAAGGTTTCTTAAAGCAAATAATAAAAATTGTTTTTGAACCGATTCAATTCTATCAGAGTGGCAGTTATATTGTGGATTCCACAAGACTGATGCATATTCCAAAATTGGTCTTACAAGTGATATGTAAAGACTTTTGGTAACGAATGGGTCATTAAATTCTTTTGACCATCTTTTAATGAAACCTAGAACACCCCTCGCCTTATTCACACAAAAGTCAATATGTAGATGAAAGCGAAGTTTTGGATCCATAGTAACACCCAGGTCCACAAAAGTAAAAACCTTTTCTAGATTACAGTTATTTATATGATACAGCGATGAAAGTTGTTGTCTTCTAGCAAATGTCATAAATTTACATTTTTTCAGGTTCAGTTCCATTAAGTTATTATCACACCAGATAGCTATACTGGTCAGATCTGATTGTAACAACTTATGTTGATCTAAGATGTCATAGGATAGAAACAATTTAACGTCATCAGCATACAACAGTACATTCGAATGTTTAATGACAGAAGGAAGGTCATTTATAAAAAGATTAAACAGAATAGGACCTAAGTGACCTCTTTGAGGAACTCCAGAGGTGACATCTATAGTTTTTGATAGTTCTTGAAGGTTTTTTATATGTTTTAAATGCCCGAGTTTTCGAAGTTTTTAGTTTCCTCAATTCTTTTGTAAACCATACAGCACCAAGTTCATTCGAATTCTTTTTAATGTTCTTTGGAACACATATCTCGAAGATTTTGCTGAGCGTACAATTGAAAATTGATACACAGTCGTCAACATCTTCAAAGTTCATGTCCCAACTAGTTTCAGATAAGAGTTGGTTCATTTTAACAAAATTTGTATTCTTGAAGCAAAAAAATGACTTCAACGGTGTAGAAACTGATTCTAAGTTGTTTTGAGCAAATTCGAAAGATAATTCAAGTGTTGGGTGATGGTTATCTTCTGGACATGCAAAAGCATCACAGCGTTGCACTGAAAACTTCAAAGAGTCATCCACATAAATTAAATCCAAAATTCTACTACTCTTATTTTCAATCCCGTTTACTTGTTGTAAACTCATATCTGAAAATGAATCCAGAAAGTCATTTAAACAGTCACGAGAAGAATACGGAAGAAACTGGTTTGAATCGCGACAAAAATTCCAAGATATATTCGGTAAATTAAAGTCTCCAAAAACAACAATGGAATCGGCAGGTGTAACATCTAAGTAAACCAATGATATAAGCGACACATGTCTTAGATAAACGGTATTATCGGAATTCGGTGGGATATACGAGTAAGTAACGAAAATATCAATACTAAAAACTCGAATTCGTACACAAATAAATTCCAAGTCAGATACATCTGAAAGTATGATTTCCTCAGATGAAAAAAGGTTTTTTACGGCGATGAGGACTCCACCACCAGTCCTGCATTTACGATCCCTCCGAAAAATTTGATACCCAGCACACAGAATTTCTGAATTAAAAATATTTGGTTTAAGCCAAGTTTCTGTAAATACCAAGACATTATGACTACAATCGAAACTTTTAATATAAACATCGTTCAACTTTGTATTTAGCCCTCGAACATTTTGGTACAGAAGACAAACAACATTATTCGGAAATTTATTTTTTTTTTTTGATTAGAATTTAATTTTCTTTGAGGAAGTTTTTTTTTTTTTATAGTAATTTTATTCAATAGAATCACCTAATAATAACAATGATTTTTCAAAAATTCAGAAATTCAGCTTATTTTTATAATATTCAGATTAAAACTATTTGCCCTATATCCATTGATTTAGGCTTTAGAGTTATCGTAACTAATATATGGGGAATATATTAGTTTCGTTTGAGACGTGAGGGATTCAGAGGTCTCAGTAAATTTCTAGCTAGAATGTTTGGGTGAAACATGAGCTTCTGCTTGTACTTCGAGGTAAATTTCGGAATTTCGTCTTTTACTGCAGGTATATTCAGGTCTCTGTGGATGTTAGTATTTTTTATATACCAAGGGGATTGGACTCTCTGGAGTTTTTCCACGTTCGAGGGAAAGGCAGTTGCCCAGAGTTCAATTCCATATGTCCATATGGGTTTTATTATACTTTTGTATATTTGGACTTTGTATGTGAGATTTAGCTTTGATGCCCTTGAGATTAGCCAATTTAGTTCCAATTGCCTTTATTTGATCTGAGTGATTTTGGATTCAATATGTTTATGCCATGTGAGTCGGCGATCGAGATGCATTCCAAGATACTTGGTTTCGGAACTTTCAGGGACGACTTGGCCGTTTATCTTCAGAGCAGGACACGTGCCCCTTCTTAGAGTGAATGTTTAGTGACAGCTTTTGGATTCATTGACCTTGATTTTCCATCGATGTAGCCAATTACTTAGAGTGTCCAAGTGTTTTTGCACGTATAGAGATGCCATGTCTGGGTTTGAGTGAGAGCACATGATAGCAGTGTCATCAGCAAAAGTCGATATGAGAGTTCTATCACTTTTGGGCATATCTGCAGTATAGAGAATATATAGCAGGGGCGCGAGGACACTGCCTTGTGGTACTCCGGCCAGTATTTCGTATTTTCGGGAGACAAAGCTTTTGTATTTTACTACTAATTTTCTATTCGTGAGGTAGTTTTTGAGTAGACAGTGCATATTAGCGGGAAGAATATGCTGTAGTTTGTAAATAAGTCCTTCGTGCCAGACTTTATCGAAGGCCTGGGTGATATCGAGGAAAACAGCGGAGCAATACTGTTTACTTTCGAAAGTGCCTTTTATTGAGTCAACAATGCGGTGCACTTGCTCAATAGTGCCATGCTTTTCGCGGAAGCCAAACTGGTGATCGGGAATCACTTGTTTTTCTAGAATTTTCGGTAGAATCAATTTTATTAAAAGTTTTTCGAAGAGTTTCGATATTACAGAGAGCAATCTTATAGGCCGGTATGACGTCACATTACTGAGATCTTTTCCAGGTTTGGGGATCATTGTAACTTGAGATAGTTACCAATCATCTGGGTAGTGACATGTTCTGAGAATCGTGTTAAATATGTGCAATAAGTGGGTTATTGCAACTGTTGGCAGTTCTTTTATCATTGTTGGCGTTATCAAGTCCGGTCCTGGTGCTTTTTTCGGGTCCAAGCTTTTGTTTATTGCCTCCATAAGTTCGTTTTTTTTAATCGCGATTGCACAAGAGGTATTATATGGGATTAATGATGGTATTGGGATATCACCAGCTGTCGTGTTCGGTGTGAACACGGTTTTTAGGTGGTTGGCAAAAGCTGCACCCTTATCTCCATCGCTTCTGGCCCAGTTTCCATTTGGCAGCCTTAGAGGGTTCTGTCAGTATTGGTTTTTTCATATTTTTTGCAGCTCGCCAGATCGAGTAGTTTGTTGATTTTGTGGGTGCGAGATGTTCAACAAATAGCTGGAATTCTCTTTCGGATTTCCTCTCAAGCTGCTTTTTTAGAATTCGAGAGACATCATTAAGCTGTTTTTTCAGATTTGGGGATCTGTTGTTTTGCCAATCGCGACGTAATTTCCTTTTATTTTTTATTAACTGCTCTATGTCCTTTGGAGTACACTTTGCATAGCTGCGAGTTGAGCTTTTTGGGATTTGGGCGGGAGTGGCCGCTGCAGCTGCTTGGGAAAGCAAGAGTGTGAAATTGCTAACAGCTGTGTGTATTTCAACGTTCGTTTTTAGTGACACATTAGGGATAATGTGGGAGCTTATATACTTTCGATATTTGAGCCAGTTTGTGAGTTTGCTGGTCAGTTTATCTGGTGGATTGGCCTCAGAACTTGGCGCATACTTTATTGTGATAATAGTAGGCGTATGGTCTGATGAGAGATCTAGAGAGGATTCAACAAACAACTGGCTCCTTTTTACAGTTTTGAAGACTGCAAAGTCAATGACATCGGGGGTTTTGCGACTGTCAGTTGGCCAGTAAGTTGGCGTGCCAGAAGAGATCACGTCAAGACCGAGTCTGTTGACAGTGTTCAACAGGAGCCTGCCCTTTGGCGATATAAGGCGAGAACCCCAATATGTATGTTTGGCGTTGAAATCGCCGGCAACGAGATACTTTTGTCCAAGAGAATGGAAAAAAGTCTGGAATTGCTGCTCAGATATTTTGTGCCTGGGCGGGCAGTATATAGCTGTTAATGTTAGGCCTTTTAAGTATTCATCGAGAGAAATACTTGTCCCTTGAATATATTCTGTGCAATAATTCTGGAGAGCGTAATGTTTTATACGACTTTTAATGAGAATGGCGGTTCCACCTCTAGCGTTTCCGCTTGGATGCTTTGTGTCATAGAGTCTGTATCCTGGTACATTGAAAAAGTGTTTTTCAGTGAAGTGTGTTTCAGAAATTAGCATAACGTCTATGCTGGACTCTTTCAAGAACTCGAGAAGTTCTAGTTTGTGATGACACAGGCCGTTTGCATTCCAGAATGATATTTTTAAACCATTCATGGCTTAGACATGAGATGTTGTAGTAAAAGACTTTGATTCTTTATCATTTCTTGCATCATATTTTGCATACCAGACATAAATTGAGACATATTTTGCATGAATATTTGTAGAGTTTGTTCAAGGCTACTACTAGGAGGAGCAGGTTGCGCGTGCACAGGGGCAGAGTGACCGCTTTTTAAGTCACTAGCGTAGAAAACGCCTTGTTTTGTAAGTGGGTTTGCGAAGGATTGTGCAGCGGATAGCGGAGGAAATTTTAGGGTTTTCCATGTTTCATGTTTTTGCGTCACATTTTCCGTCTTTTTTATGAAGCTTTGATAGACTGCACAGCCTCTACAGTTAGCAGTGTGATTGCCACCGCAATTACTACATTTTTTAATAGTGGAATTCTCTTTTGTTTTTGTGCACGAACCTGTTTCGTGCAGGTCTCCACAAATTACTCACACGCTGGGAAGAGAGCAGTAAGACTTTGTGTGGCCGTATTCTTGGCAGTTATGACACTGAATCGGTCCACTGCGCTTGTGAGGCACTTCAATTGTGATTTTGCGATGTAGCAGATATCTGAGCGAGTATATCGGTTGGGGTTCACCTTTTTTGAGCAATCTTGAGTCGAACTCTAGTTCCACACAAAAAATGGGTTGTGGGATTTTTTTTTTGATTTTGGATATTGAATACGGACTGTATTTGGAAGCCTTCATCGCTTAGTGCAGTTTTGATTTCGTCGCATTCTACGAAAGGCTCGATACCTTTCAGTACGACTGAGAGGCCTTTGGAACTTTTGAGCTGGTAGGTGTAGTAGCTCATTTTGAGTTTATCAAAGAGATTGACAATTTTCCTATAATTGGATTCGCTGTAAATTTGGATTTTTGTTTCGTGTACTTGTCCCCTGAGAATAGAAATCACGTGGAAATTATTAGGACCAATATTTTGAGTTATATCTTTGATGAGCGAATTAGAGTGCCGCTCACGCAGGTAGATAGGTGGGGGTTTTTGCGATTTTTGCTTGGGATCCGAATCATTTTCTTCAGCAAGAATCGCATATCGATTTTGCCCAAGCTGGAGAGATGGTTTAACGGGATTCGTCTTTTGAATTTTTGCGGAATGCCTATTCCCATTAGTGGGGGACGATAGTACTCGCTTTGCGAAGTAAATGTTGATTCCTGTCTGCACTGTCGGCATTTTGCTCTTTTGACCGCTCATAAAATATTAAAAAAATTCGTGTAAGCAGAAAAATAGGTTTTGACAACATTTGGACAACCACAAAATAAAAAAAAAAGTTAGTTAGAAAACTCAAAACTTAAAAATTTTTAATTTATTAAAAAAAAAGACGAATAAAATTGTTTGTGCTTAAAATTTTTTCTTTAAGAAAAAAAAATTTATATTTATTTCAGAAGAAAATTGGTATTTTCAGTCTTAGCGAACGCACACAAATGTATTGCTTAGTACAAATAATTAATTAAAACTGAAAACTGATACAAAAGTAATTTCAGAAACCTTACTTAAGCATATTTTGAATTGAATTGTGTCGTTCCTAAAGAAACGGAAACTTAAATACTGAAAATAAATAAATTCATTAATATGAAATAATAAATTAATTAATTGAAATTAATGTTTATGTTTATTTATTAATTTTAAAACTATCAGTTTTGCAATAAAACATATAAAAACATTTTTTTATTTTTTTAAAATGCATTTTGCTTGCAAATTCCGAAAAATCCCGAAATATCCCGGGATCCCGGGATTGCAATTTTCTGTCCCAAAAATCCCGGGATTGCGAAAAGCCTTCGGGATCGAAAGCCCTAGCTGTACCATTTCGTCCACTGTCTACTGATGACGGAGGGGTACGTTGCATGACGAGCGGTCACACAGTTTAATTTCATTATAATTCGACAAAGAAATAATATTTATTAAATATAACATTAACAAAACAAATAATATTTAAAATAAGTCTAAAAGTAATTCTTTTTACATTGATCGAACATATCATTTTTTTTGCCACCTGAATCTGAATATAATCAGCTCCATTTCATGCTACACACGAAAAAGTTACTTTCAGTAGTTTTAGTATTATAGCTGGAACGGATACACGAATTGTTGTTTAAAACATATATCTTTTTTGTAAAAAAAAAATTGTTTAAATTCAAAAAATTTTATTCAGATCGATAAAAATTGTTTGTTAACCGTTATTAACAAACATTTTGTCAATTTTTGTGTGTGTGTAGCACTAAATCTGCAAAAGTGTTTTTTTTAAATTTACCAATTAGATTGGATGTAAATGCGCGGCTGTATTTTTGTAGAAAACCGTCAAAAATATCTTAAACAATGCATAAAAAAAGCCTTTTTTGAATCCCGGGATTCCGGACTGAAAATCCCGGGTTTCCGGAATTGAGAAAACGTCCGGGATCCCGGGATTGAATGCCTTAGTGTTGACTTTGCTGTAGTGGATCAGCTGATTATATTTTGTTTATAAAGAATGTGTAATGTTTTAGCAGATACGTTGCGCGGGATAAAGTTTTTGTTGATGAAGCGAATTCGAATTGTAATTTTATTTGGCAAAAATTTTCGTTTTGTTTTTAAATTTTACAAAAGTGTCCAAGCTAGTGATCGCGAGCCCTATGCAAACGCGTCACTGTACTATCGCACGAAGCCTCGGGGCTGTTTCAATATTTTTAGAGTAGAACTTCCGATATAAAAAATTGATTTTATGAGAGCAGATTTTTTATTCGCACAACCGATTGAACTGACGTTTGTCCATCTTTTAATTAAACCTAGAACACCCCTAGCCTTATTCACACATAAATCAATATGTAGATGACAGCGAAGTTTTGGATCCATAGTAACACCCAGGTCCACAAAAGTAAAAACCTTTTCTAGATTACAGTTATTTATATGATACAGCCATGAAAGTTGGTGTCTTCTAGCAAATGTCATAAATTTACATTTTTTCAAGCTCAGTTCCATTAAGTTATTATCACACCAGATAGCTATACTGGTCAGATCTGATTGTAATAACTTATGTTGATCTAAGATGTCATAGGATAGAAACAATTTAACGTCATCAGCATACAACAGTACATTCGAATGTACTGTTGTATGCAATTTGCAATTTTTGTTGTTGTGATACTTAGCTGACAGGAATTCACGGAAATATAGCACAAAACTTTGTTATTTGCACAAAACTTATTGCACTTAGCCAGAATTTAATTTATTTAATTTATTTAAAAGGTTTTCAAAATAATTAACACGGTGTAAATCTTTAAAAATATTTATTCAAATCGCAGCAAAAAATTCACTTATGAACAAGTTGAACAGGGCTGCCTATTCTATTCACATATTCCCCCAATTTGTTTAAAAAATGTATTAAAACATTTAAATAACATTAAATCCGGCAACGTGGCTAATAAATAGCGAGAAGTAAAATTGTCTAAGTATAATGCGTATATGCAAAATTGAAATGCACTAAGTGCTTAAGGAAATCTATGTACTTGGTGCATTTCAATTTTAAACCGACAAATGAACTCAGAAAAAAAAATGAAGACAACGTCGACCTTGATCTTGAACTGATCTTCTTTGTTTTCCTTGTTGTGCACACAAAAAAAGGAAACAATAGAACCAGGGAAAAAATTGAAATGTAGGTCAATGAACTTATGAAGTTATCCAAACATATGTATTGCAAATATGTATCAAATGAAATATATTTACAATGCTAATAATAAAAATATTAAATAAAAAACATGAGAATCAAAACTGAATAAAATTGGGAAAATGTTTGAAATGCAAGAATTGTGAAAATCGCGAAAATACAAGAATTGCAAATTGCTTAGACCCAAAACCGGTTTGCATAATCAAAACAAAAGCTCAAAACCAACCAATTCACAAACATGAAGGAGAACTAGAAAAAACCACCACCTTTTGGTTGCGTTCTTTTTTATTACTTTTTTTGGTTTCATTCTTTCTATTTCTGTTTGAACCGAACATCAAAATCCAGTCGAACTTAAAAAAAAACTTGATCGATGTTCGACTTGAAGTTCCTGAAAAATCTGGCCCAAAATTCCAACCACAACTTAACAGAAATTCCTTTATGCACCTTCTCTATAATTAACATTCTCTGGTCATACGAAGGGACCCTGCAGCTAAAGACGATCACCCGTACTTCAAGAAAGACCTTCACACATCAATGGGGGAAAAATACAGCGAAGTTCGGGAAGAGATCAAGGGCACAATCAAAGTCCTGAATCAACAAAAGGCCGAAAGGCAAGGGGCCGAACAACAAAAAACCACACAGACGATCACGCAAAGCCAGTGGTTCAAATCTACCTTGGTGATTGTCCTAAAACAAAAGTGGAACGGATGATGATGGACGTACTGAACGACAGCACAGACCACCCGACGCAATACTATAAGGCTAAGGTAAAAATCATTGGAGTACTGTGCAAGAATAGCATGACCAAATAATGGATTCCATCGACGATCCGCATTCAAACGACTACAACTTTGAAGAATACCTGGAAACCGAAGCGTGGATCAGCGATGAAGTAATGAGAATCCAAGAGAAGGCTCAAAGATGGTACCAGAAACGCAAGGTGAAGCAGTAGCCCACTATTCGGTTGCAAATCATCATTTGTCGAAGGTGGATCTGCCAAAATTCGATGGGGACTACCTGAAGTGGCGTCAGTTCTACGATGTATTCAACGAGATGGTCCATAAGTCCACACTTCCGGTAGTGACGAAGATGTTGTACATAAAAAGAAACTTGGTCGGAGAAGCGGAAAAACTGATTGGACACTTAACAACAACGACAGAAAACTATAGCACAGCCTGGACCATTCTGAAGGATCGCTATAACAATAATCGAGTAGTTACTGCAGCTCTGATGGACAAGTTACTAGTACAAGCAAAGCACCAGCAGACAACCCCTCAGTGGCAGTTCTCAAAGGTTTTCATGACACCACGAATGAAACTCTAAGGGCATTGGAATCAGTTAATCAGCGGATACAATTCCTTCAATCAAGCAGATTATGCATAAACTGCATGAGGCCAGGCCACTTCCCAAGGGATTGTTCTTCAGGAAAATGTTCCAAGTGTGGACGCAAACATAACACTCTGGTACA
Source organism: Heteromyza rotundicornis (assembly GCA_951394025.1). NCBI lineage: Eukaryota > Metazoa > Arthropoda > Insecta > Diptera > Heleomyzidae > Heteromyza > Heteromyza rotundicornis. Next base: position 38,628,092 of record OX596010.1, read on the forward strand.
TTTAGAAAACTCAAAAAATCTTGCACCAGCTCAGGAAAACACTGGAAAAAGGTATAAAAATGATACAGCTAAGCAATCCACAACCTTGGCAGCCTCAAAAGATTCTCATCAAAATGGATACGTCCTTCTCAGCACCGCAGTTGTAACGCTTACCGCTAACAATGGTCACGCGGTAGATTGTAAAGCGATTTTGGACTCAGGATCTCAGGTCAATTTAATGACTGAAAGAATGGGCAAAAGGCTAGAACTGTCATTGAAACCCACTGTAATGCGAATTGAAGGAATAGGTACTGGAAAAAATGAAGCCCGAAGTCGCGTAAATGTCGAGCTCCAATCAAGAATCAACAAATACTCAACGCGACTGGAAGCGTACATTCTTCCTCATATTGAATCACAACAACCATTGGTGGAGTTGGACACATCTTCTTGGGCAATACCAAAAAATGTCACCTTAGCAGACCCATACTTCAATTGTCCTGGAAAGATCGATATACTCATCGGTGCTGAGTTTTACCAAATTCTGTTGTCCACTGGTTGAAGGATGAACCAGTGGTAACGGTAAATATTGAATTTCCAACGGTTGGTACATAAACACAGCATACCCAGGTCTTTTAATGTGGAGAGTTTGAGAATTTTCTGAGAGTTGAAGTATCTTCTTTACTCGGAATGGCCCGTAAGCAAAACAAGCCAAATCAGTGGGTTCAACCCTTTTCTCGATGATAACGGAATTATTCGTGTTGGCGGAAGGCTGGAGGCGGCAAACGTGACATACGATGCGAAACATCCAATGGTTAGTCCATACAACGACCCATTGTCCAAACTGTTGTTGAAATGGTTTCATGAAGAGCACCTTCACTGTGGACCACAAACTCTTTTGGCTCACATTCGACAAAGATGTTGGCCCATCAAAGGGAAATCTATGTCTCGATCGGACGTACAACACTGTGTTCGATGCTCCAAGGCGAAGCCAAAATTATGTCATCAAATAATGGGAGGATTGCCAGCGACAAGAATTCAGCCAGCTAGGCCGTTCATCAATGCCGGAGTAGACTTCTGTGGTCCTTTCTGGATTCATTTCAAAGCTCGAGGAAAACGGCCACACAAAGCATATGTAGCGGTATTTTGTTGTTTTGTCACCAAGGTGGTACATTTAGGAATAGTCAGTGATGTCACAACAGAAGCGTTCATTGGATGCCTAAAGCGGTTCATCGGACGCCGGGGACGATGTCAGAACCTATATTGTGATAACGCGACAGCTTTTGTTGGCGCCAGAACCAGCTGATCGACCTAAAGAACACGCTTCACACGGAGAAAGTACAAGAAGTCATTATGAGGACCTGCAGCGACAAAGTTTGAGAATAGGTCAATTTTTTGATCCATCTGCCTCAATATTTACTACCTTTTTGATATATTCATATTGTAAAGTGCCCAATTTTTTTAAACGCACCAAAAATATGGTTCATAATCAAGGTATAAATGTTTTAGACTACCATTCGACAGCCCTGACTTAATCCAATAGCCCCTGTGGTCAATAATGAAGCGACAAAAGCGAAACGTTGCTGAAACCAAGTTTTTTTTAACATTCTTTTTTTTCTTCAATAGATATGACGTATCTTATTCCACATGTTTTAACCTATTCCAAAAAAGTTTTATAGTTTTTTTTATTAAGCCTTGAAGTCAACGCCAATACTTCCTGACTTCGCAACGGTTATGCAAACAGAAATTGCAACTTGATCCTGCTATGCTTCAGCATAGCGTGAGAATCAAAATTGCATATTCTGTTGGCATTGCAATTTATGTAGACTATGGTTGCTTTGGCTGCAAAGTTGAACGAACGTCGTTCAGCCAAGGTGTTCCCTGCTCGTCTTTCGCTGATATCAGCAAATATGCAACCAAAGCCAAGTTGTCAATTCTGTTGATTCATCAACAAAGGCTCCTTCAGTAAATGCGTATAATATTTTCATTATTATTTTTCCAAAAAAATCAAAGTTCAAATTTTTGATACAAATTTTTTTTTTAGACATAAGAAATTTAAAAAATTCAAAGGTACAATAACTAAAAGAAACTGTATGTGAAAACTATACAACTTTTTTGGAATCGCTCAAAACATATGGATTAAGATATGTCAGATCTATTAAAGAAAAAAGAGAATGTTAAAATCAAAGCTTGCATTCAGCTACCAGGCAATTTTAAAAAATAAGAAAATTTCGATTTGAATTGCAATTATTGGCAAAACCAACAGTTGTTCATTCAAACCGACTTCATATTTGGGATCAGCGACCCCAAATTACCTAATATATAAAGTGTCATAAAAATTCGACCACTATTTCCAATGTCTTTCATTTTTGTATGGGGAAAAAGAAGTGCATTCCGCGCCGACTTTTCTTTATCCGATTGGCTCCAAACCTCATATAAGTCATATAATAGAATGCATTGTCACCGGAGTTCTATCAGTGTTCCAAATTTCAGCTCTCTAGTTCATGTGGAGGTGTATGAAAAAATATATGTATATAAATCTGTAACAAATTTGTCGTGTTCGGATGTCTTCCTTTAAACTCGTATTTTTAATTTGCGGCCTCCCAGCGTTAATTAATCTTTTTTGCGAATAGGTCGCGCTGTGAAAAACTGAATAAACACGCAATCAATTGTTTTTGTTAAATAACATTTTTTGCTTTTCCCGCGATTGTGCTTTTATGTATATGCAAAAATCATATTCACGATCTCATCTGCTCGGAATTTCTTCGCTCCGAGAATCTTACACCGAAGCTTGGGAGTGGAGGGACAACAACAACTTCATTTGGTGTTCAGCTTAAGGAGATGGAAGATCGTCTCTTTCTGCATACCAACAAATTGGCTGAGCGGTTCTTTTTTGAAATATTGAGTGTAGAAAATAAGCTTCTGAGTAAAATAGAAAAATAAAAAAAAAACTGAAATAAGCTTCATAAAAAATAAATTCAGTGAGCTAGACAATAAAATTATCTCGCTGGAGAATCAACTCAGTGTGACTGAGCGTGGTGATGAGCTCGAAGTTATTAAGGCTGAACTAAGAGACTGCATAGAAAATAATTTAAATAAGAAAACCACTAACAACAGTCAAACGGTTGATATCTCGTCTGATGCTGTGTTCTTTGGAGTGCCCTTCTTAGAAAAAGAGAACCTCAAAAGCACTTCCAACCGTTTGCTGTTCAATAGACTTTCTGTCACCTCAAATAAGAGACATATTTCGTAACAAACCTAGGCAAGACAATCGCAACTCAATCATCATCGTCCAATTTTACACTCCATACGATCGGAATCGTGTACTAAAAGCATTTGGTGATTATCGGAGGAGAACGAAATCTGCGGTGAATCTGAGAGCTGCCGGTATTGACTCTGATAACAACGTTTATATTCATGAGAGTCTTACTTCTGAGAGCCGATTATAATTATGCAAGCTGCAATCACCTGAAAACGTCAAAAGTCATTGTTTAATGCATTTACAATTCGAGGCGCTGTGTACATTCGGCTGCATAAGCAATCTAAAGCTCATTGTGTTGGCAGCGAAGATGAATTACTCAGTATCATCAGCGGTGCTGGTCTGTCGGATCCCTCCGATTAAATTAATTTCTCCTGACCATTCCTTCTTCTTCTATTCATATTCATATTCATATTCATATTCATATTCATATTCATATTCATATTCATATTCATATTCATATTCATATTCATATTCATATTCATATTCATATTCATATTCATATTCATATTCATATTCATATTCATATTCATATTCATATTCATATTCATATTCATATTCATATTCATATTCATATTCATATTCATATTCATATTCATATTCATATTCATATTCATATTCATATTCATATTCATATTCATATTCATATTCATATTCATATTCATATTCATATTCATATTCATATTCATATTCATATTCATATTCATATTCATATTCATATTCATATTCATATTCATATTCATATTCATATTCATATTCATATTCATATTCATATTCATATTCATATTCATATTCATATTCATATTCATATTCATATTCATATTCATATTCATATTCATATTCATATTCATATTCATATTCATATTCATATTCATATTCATATTCATATTCATATTCATATTCATATTCATATTCATATTCATATTCATATTCATATTCATATTCATATTCATATTCATATTCATATTCATATTCATATTCATATTCATATTCATATTCATATTCATATTCATATTCATATTCATATTCATATTCATATTCATATTCATATTCATATTCATATTCATATTCATATTCATATTCATATTCATATTCATATTCATATTCATATTCATATTCATATTCATATTCATATTCATATTCATATTCATATTCATATTCATATTCATATTCATATTCATATTCATATTCATATTCATATTCATATTCATATTCATATTCATATTCATATTCATATTCATATTCATATTCATATTCATATTCATATTCATATTCATATTCATATTCATATTCATATTCATATTCATATTCATATTCATATTCATATTCATATTCATATTCATATTCATATTCATATTCATATTCATATTCATATTCATATTCATATTCATATTCATATTCATATTCATATTCATATTCATATTCATATTCATATTCATATTCATATTCATATTCATATTCATATTCATATTCATATTCATATTCATATTCATATTCATATTCATATTCATATTCATATTCATATTCATATTCATATTCATATTCATATTCATATTCATATTCATATTCATATTCATATTCATATTCATATTCATATTCATATTCATATTCATATTCATATTCATATTCATATTCATATTCATATTCATATTCATATTCATATTCATATTCATATTCATATTCATATTCATATTCATATTCATATTCATATTCATATTCATATTCATATTCATATTCATATTCATATTCATATTCATATTCATATTCATATTCATATTCATATTCATATTCATATTCATATTCATATTCATATTCATATTCATATTCATATTCATATTCATATTCATATTCATATTCATATTCATATTCATATTCATATTCATATTCATATTCATATTCATATTCATATTCATATTCATATTCATATTCATATTCATATTCATATTCATATTCATATTCATATTCATATTCATATTCATATTCATATTCATATTCATATTCATATTCATATTCATATTCATATTCATATTCATATTCATATTCATATTCATATTCATATTCATATTCATATTCATATTCATATTCATATTCATATTCATATTCATATTCATATTCATATTCATATTCATATTCATATTCATATTCATATTCATATTCATATTCATATTCATATTCATATTCATATTCATATTCATATTCATATTCATATTCATATTCATATTCATATTCATATTCATATTCATATTCATATTCATATTCATATTCATATTCATATTCATATTCATATTCATATTCATATTCATATTCATATTCATATTCATATTCATATTCATATTCATATTCATATTCATATTCATATTCATATTCATATTCATATTCATATTCATATTCATATTCATATTCATATTCATATTCATATTCATATTCATATTCATATTCATATTCATATTCATATTCATATTCATATTCATATTCATATTCATATTCATATTCATATTCATATTCATATTCATATTCATATTCATATTCATATTCATATTCATATTCATATTCATATTCATATTCATATTCATATTCATATTCATATTCATATTCATATTCATATTCATATTCATATTCATATTCATATTCATATTCATATTCATATTCATATTCATATTCATATTCATATTCATATTCATATTCATATTCATATTCATATTCATATTCATATTCATATTCATATTCATATTCATATTCATATTCATATTCATATTCATATTCATATTCATATTCATATTCATATTCATATTCATATTCATATTCATATTCATATTCATATTCATATTCATATTCATATTCATATTCATATTCATATTCATATTCATATTCATATTCATATTCATATTCATATTCATATTCATATTCATATTCATATTCATATTCATATTCATATTCATATTCATATTCATATTCATATTCATATTCATATTCATATTCATATTCATATTCATATTCATATTCATATTCATATTCATATTCATATTCATATTCATATTCATATTCATATTCATATTCATATTCATATTCATATTCATATTCATATTCATATTCATATTCATATTCATATTCATATTCATATTCATATTCATATTCATATTCATATTCATATTCATATTCATATTCATATTCATATTCATATTCATATTCATATTCATATTCATATTCATATTCATATTCATATTCATATTCATATTCATATTCATATTCATATTCATATTCATATTCATATTCATATTCATATTCATATTCATATTCATATTCATATTCATATTCATATTCATATTCATATTCATATTCATATTCATATTCATATTCATATTCATATTCATATTCATATTCATATTCATATTCATATTCATATTCATATTCATATTCATATTCATATTCATATTCATATTCATATTCATATTCATATTCATATTCATATTCATATTCATATTCATATTCATATTCATATTCATATTCATATTCATATTCATATTCATATTCATATTCATGTTCATATTCATATTCATATTCATATTCATATTCATATTCTATCCTATCCTCTTCTATATCTGACTTATTTTTCTTTTTATTTCTTATCTCTTTAATGTTTAAAGCTTATGGTTTACATGTTGTTCTAATTACTTATGTCTATTCCAGATGATGCAGATAGTGCTAATGAAAAAACTAAAGTTATGATTGAGGTTCTGTGCAAACAGCATTCTGGTCTTAAAGTTGTTCACTTTAATGCCAGAAGTCTGAATGATTGCAAACTGGATTGCGTTAAGTTTGTCTTTGAAAACTCCTCAGTTGATGTATTATGTGTATCTGAGACGTGGTTCAATACTGATGTTGATGATACCTATTTCCATACACAAAATTTTAAACTTTTTCGCTCTGATAGAGTAGGCAGAAAAGGTGGGGGTGTTGCAATTTACTGTAAGAACAATATTAATGTAAAATTCCTATGTGCGTCAATAGACTCCGATGTAGAGTTTTTAAATGTTGAAATCTATGACAATACGCGAAAAGTTTTTTTGTCGTATGTGTAAGTTAATGCATCAGATCAAATCTGTTTGATTTGGCACGTGCCATCGTTGTACTTGATCGCATCTACTTGTTTTTGACCTGCACCTGATTCAAACCAAAGCTGACCGAATGAAGAAGAGCTCTGTTGCAAAGGGCTATATCAATGCATTTCTACAACAACTATTATCAAGCCTGAGCTATGCTCAAGAATCGACACACTGCACTACAAACGACCAAATGATCTCACAGCAACAACTTTCATATGCTGGTGCTAACAATAACTGAATCGGTTATGATGCATTCTACCTACAACTTGCATATGTTGATGCGGTTTTTGGAGTATGGTTGGACTAGTTTTAAAAATAAGGAAATAGAATAAAATTGGCACTTGAGCAAGCAAGTAAAATTGTTATAACAACACGTTTTATTAATTTGTACAATCCTAATCTTTATGATAAATTAAATGAAGTGGGATTGACAGTTGTTAACTCTGTGATGCCTACTCGTTTTGCTACCAATGATTGTTTAGCTGCGGAGTAGTGATTCTCAATTCACACGAGAGCGAAGGAATCCAAAAGGCGAAACAGCTTCGATGATGGTGCTCGGCTTTGCAAGAAAAATTTGAAAATATAAAATCCAAGAAAAAGAAAGACAAAATGGTTAGCAGTATCAGAAAATCTCAGTTTTATTCGCTATTAGGTTATTACCAGTTCGGGGTCCAAAATTCGAGTGAACCAAAAAACTATAAAAGACGAGAGCAACAAACGTCAACTCATCAAAAAAGTACTAAAAACTATTGGCTCAGCGCCCTCTAGGTTTCAACTTAAATCTAACAACTTCGAAACTAAAGTAACCAGGGACGGCGTAAACACCCAGTTTACTTGACTTTTATTGTATCTGATGTAGATACTGTATTAATGTTTGACCAATTATCTTTTATTTCTGACCATGATCTCATATTTTGTACTTTAAATATTTGTCTTAGTCCTGCTACTACTGCAAGTAGTTTTTCATATCGTGACTATAAATCCATAAATTTTGACTCTTTGACTAATGACTTGACTCTCTTAGACTGGACGGACTGCTTTTACTTAAGCTCGGTTGATGAAAAGTTAAATTTTTTCTTAAATAATATCTGCAATATTTATGACGTTCATGTACCACTTCGTACAGCACGAATTACTAACAACGCATGTTCTTGGTTTACGTGTTTGGTAAAGAAAGCTTTAAAAATGCGTAATAAAACATATACTAGATGGAAGAGGAATCCTTCTGCTAAAAATTGGGAAGAACACAAGATTGCTCGTAACGAAGCTACATCTGCTGTCAGGCTATCGAAAAAACAGTTCTTTCAGTCGAAATTAAGTACAGATTTACCACCTAAGCAATTGTGGAAAAATTTAAGAGAGATTGGGGTGCGCAGTAAGAGTTTGGCTGAGTGCAATATTGACCCTGATATATTAAATAATTACTTTATTGTTAATAGTGTTGATGAATCACAAATTCATCTGGAAGATGTAGTTTCTCCAAATATCGGTAATAAGTTTGAATTTTCTGCTGTAGGTGAACTTGATGTTGCCAAATGTGTAATGAAAATTAAGTCGAATGCTATTAGTGAAGATGGGGTACACTGAAATAAAAAAATCATGTAAAATTTAAATTGCCTGCCTTTCAATTTTAATTTCATGTCAAAATTTGTTAATTTAATGAGAATTGTATCATTCCATTCGTTTTTCATATCATATTGATACTATTTTTTTAAATTGGTATGAAAAACAATAAATTGATAGTATCACGTTTTACACTGCATTATCAATTCACAACATCAAACTTGCAGCACTACTTATCAATTAATATCCTATCAATACTACTTAACTCCCGTAATTTTATAGAAAGTAAAGATCAGAATTCACATACTTCCACATGCGACCGCAGCCGGCTCAGCCGTGCCACCATAAAAAACGGGCGTTGAATAATTTAAGACGGCTTAAAACTCTGCCAATTTTTCTGTGCCAAAACAAATACAGAAAAAAACATTTTGTAATGAAAATAATGCGTTTATGGATGGAAATATATGATCACTAAGTTAAATTATGCATGTGAAAGTGATTATTTAGTTTTTCGATGCTCAATTTCATCAAATTCTAGTGTAGTGACGTAGTTACAGTGAATTCAAGCTCTGTAAATTCTATTCAATTTTCAAAATTATTGAAGGGCATAAATTTTACAAGAAGTAGATTGAAATATTAGCCGGTGAAATGCAATCGCATCTATTTTTCTTTCTTTTGCGACATTTTCAGGTATCATAATAAGGATCACATGTCATATCAATTGTGACATCATACATAAATTGAAACATCTTTAATTTTTATGTGTTCGTTTTTTGTCGTTTCTAAAACGAATACATTTCTTATTTTCTTTTTCTTCATTTTCGTAATTATTTTTTGGAATCGAATTTTCTCATGTAAATTCACGTTTGATCCTTATCAAAATAAAGTTGGTATCCTATCAATTCCCCACTCTTCCATATAAATGATTAAGATGTAGTATCAAATTTGATATGTATCACTATCGGCCATATTTTGCCAACGAAATTTGAAGATTTGATGGTATTTTTAGCATTTTTTTGGTTCGGTGTAGCTACACTGAACCAAAAATTGTTCATAATGCCAATGAACCGCGATCATACAGCCATATTCAAGGATTTTTCATTGGCCCAATGAACAAATTAATAAAAATATTTTGCCTTTTATGAATAGATCATTGTCTGTATGAAAACGCATTCATAAACTCTGTGACATCAGTTTATATGAACACATGCTTAAAGCCAATGAACACAAACTTACACCCAATGTACAATTTCATTGATTTAAATTGGCAGTTATTTCTAAAAAAATTGTATGAATATGTTCATACAGACAAAGTACAAAATCATAAGAGTATGCACACTTTCATAGATTTAAATTGGCAGTTACTTCTAAACAAAATAGTATGAATATGTTCATACAGACAAAGTACAAAATCATTAGAGTATGCACACTTTCATAGATTTAAATTGTCAGTTATTTCTAAAAAAAAATAGTATGAATATGTTCATACAGACAAAGTACAAAATCATAAGATTATGCACACTTTCATAGATTTAAATTGGCAGTTACTCCTAAAAAAAATAGTATGAATATGTTCTTACAGACAAAGTACAAAATCATAGAACCTTACATTTACTTATATTTACAGTTATATGTACTTCTACCGGTATTGCCACTAGAAAAATGCAACAAAGCGAAACATATTTCGCTCAGATAAGTTCAAATTTTTGTATAAGAAAATCTGATGCATGTTCACAAAATCGAATTTGTAGGATAAACTATTGGTCGGAGAGAAATTAACAAAAATTTTGTAGAGAATTTTCTAAAAAACAAAACTGCATCAATTATAAAAAAAATAAAAACTGTAGTTGTTCAATATTTATGGCTTAAAAGGGGATGACACTTCTGAAATCCATTTTTCGACTCAACTTCACTTCAAGGAATCATCTCCTTCATTGTTTGCACTAATGGAAGGGTACAGTATATACGGGTGGTAATGAAAGAGATGACTCCTTGGATCAAAACCAGAAAAAAGCTGGATGATTTACAGATGAAGTCAATTAAAAGTTTTGTTCTTTGAAAAATACTCTACAAAATTTTTGTTAATAATTATTTCTTTCCGACCAATAGTTTATCCTACAAATTCAATTTTGTGAACATGCATCAGATTTCTCACACAAAAATTCATTCTTGAAATGCAAAAAATTTAAATTTACATACATATTACATACTATTCCATGGAAAGACCACAAATTGTTGTCTTATGTTGTAGAAACTGAAATTTGTATATCGTTTCAAGATTTGATATTGGAAAAAGGAAAAAAAAACACCTCCAAACTACCACGATCAACCTGGAACAAAAACCAAACCACAGTGGCAACGCTGATTTCTACACCAAAGCAGGTGTCCATTTTCTATCGTTTCGGCATTCCCGAATTATTTTCAGCGAGAGCAGTTCACAACAGAAGTGTGCGCATTATAAGAAAGTTGTCATTCGCGTATTAATTTCAGTGCGATCGGTGGTGAATTTTCAATAGTTTGTGCAATAAAAGTGTTAAAAAGTGAAAAGCAAACATTTTTTGATTCTGATCATAAATTATAGCAATTTATGTTAATCAGACTTTTCTCATTCGATAACTTTGTTTATTCAATCCTAAACGGGCGTTGTGTTTGAGAATCAGACGAATAACAGTGAACCTTTGTGGCGCCGTCGCGCCGTCGAAATAAAACGCACGCATAAACTTCATCGAAACAAGGTAGAACACGTCCGTTTTGCAGCCAGCAGCAGCGTATTTCGTCCAAGACTATTTCCTCCTCCGCGTCAATTAAAAGAAAAGGTAAGAAGTGCAGTAAATTCATAATGTTTTGTTTTATTTGCAAAAAAAAATTCGACCAGGTTAATGTGTTGATTCACCATTTTAAAATAGCACATGAATTAAGTTCATACAGTACATATCGCTGTATTGACCAAAGTTGCGTATTACTTTTTCAAAATTTAGCGAGCTTCAAAAAACATTCGATTCGCGTACACAGTGCTTCAAATGAAAAAATTATGAAAAAGAAAGAAAAAGAGCATAATTTTTTTAAAAATGTGAATATTTCACATTCAGATATCTTTGAAAAAGGTATTGCCGAGAGTGAAATTTTCGCTGGTACATCCACATCTTCCCCATATTCTTTAATCGAAAAACCAAAAAAAGAATTTAAAGTTGAAGAGCTGCTTCAAAATGTATTTCAAAGCTCACTTAAATTTTCTGTCAGTTTGCATGCTAATGACAATTTTTCAAAAAAAGATGTGTACCATATTCAAAAAAGTGTCTCAACTTTAGTAGTTGAACCAATTCTCGATGTTTTTAATAAATTTGCTAGGAATAGACTTAATCAAAATGATATACTTTTAAATGATATTTCCTATTTTGCCGTTACAATCACAATTTAAAACTTTTTTTGAGACAAATAACTGCCTCCTTGAATTGTTAGAACATATGGAAACGTTAAAAAGTCACGAACACAATATCAATTTCGTTCAGGGAGAGTTGTGGGAAAATAAATCTAAGTTATATCCAAACAATTATTCCATATTATTTATATGGAGATGACTTCGAAATAAATAATGTCCTTGGATCTTGGATCTCATTCTGCAACTCATTCGATTTATAATTTTTATTACTCATTTGCGTGTATGCCATTAAAAGAATCAAAACTGAAAAATGTCTTCTTAGCGGCTGTAATTAAGTCAAAGGACCTCAAAGCTTATGGAAACGAAAAGTGTTTGCGACCTGTTAATAAATGAACTAAAATTCCTTGAAGAAGAAGGTCTTGAAGTTAAAACTCCAGATGGTAAAATATATAGAGTTCATTTCATTTTGGGTCTAATACTAGGCGATAACCTCGGACTTAACGCATTATTGGGTTTCACGAAATCTTTTTCTGGAGTTTTTTGTCGGTTTTGTAAATATAATAAGATAGAATGTCAAACATTGTATATTGAAAAATCTGAAAAAATTGGCACTGTATTGAATTATGATGAAGACGTTCTGAAGAACAATTCCCAAGAAACAGGAGTGGTACACGAATGCTGCTTTAATGCGATTCCTTCATTTCATGTAGTAGACAATTTTTCTATAGATGTTATGCATGACTTCTTTGAAGGAATATGTCATTACGACCTTTGCCACATTATACTAGATTTCATTCAAAACAAAAAATATTTCACATTAAATATTCTAAACAAACGAAAACAAACTTTTGAATATGGACCTATACAAATAGGAAATATTTGCAATGAAATTAATATGGCTCATTTACAGAATCGTCATTTGCGAATGTCGGCTAGAGAAATGATGACTTTCGTTTTATATTTTCCTCTGATGGTAGGAGATCTAGTGCCTGTAGATGATGAAGTTTGGAGTTTTCTTCTAAACCTCGTAGAAATAATTGATTTAGTTCTTTCTTTCGAAATAACAGAAGATTCAATTTCTACTTTAAAGGCGAAAATAGAAAAACACAATTCAAGTTACACTGTACTTTTTAATGATAATTTGAAGCCAAAGTTCCACATTATCACCCATTATCCAACAGTTTTAAAAAATTTAGGGCCATTAAGAAATTTTTGGTGTTTCAAATATGAGGCCAACCACAAGCACTTTAAATTGTACTTACATGCAATAACATCAAGAAAAAATATATGTTTAACGTTGGCGAAGAAATGTCAGCTCAAATTTGCTCATAGAACTCTCAATTTCTCTGACGATAATAACATGTATTGGTTTTGGGAGAAAGATGAAATGAAGAGTGCACTGTCTGCTATTATAAGCAGTAAATTAAATACACAGGACGACAAGTTAAAAAATTTCAGCTAGGTTGAGTACAATAGTGTTATATATAAAAAAGGCTATTATGTAACAAAATTTTGTAATGACTAATCCCCACTACACGGCATTTGAGGTTGATTCTAATGTTCTGGGCGAATTTGTTACTTTACATTTTGAGGATCTAGTTGGTCCACCTTCAACTTTAATAAAAACTGCAAAAGGAAAAAATATGATATGAATCAAGGAATATTATATTCCTTAAAAACTTTTCAATTCACTTGATACATATTTTAATTATTACACCGTTCAACACATTCACGTACATTGTTAATTTTGAATAAATTTTCAAAACTTGAAAAAAATATGTTAAAAAAAACATAGTGAAATTTTTATATGCCTAGTAAATCCGTAGGAAAGTATTTTTTAAACATTTATCCAGACAAACTGTGTTACGTAATTATATTACAATTTGGCTTCATCATACCAAACACTAATTTCTTAATAGAGAACAACATGCCGCCCAAAAAACGAATTACATTTTTAAATGAGGCACTTCCATACTCAAATATACCGCTTTCACAAATGGTGAATCTTTCAAACACAGATTCGAACACTTTAAGCTCTTTGGAAGAATTTGATATACATTTTTGTGTAGAAACTGATGCAGACTCAGAGGTGTCAGCCGATGCAGCTGAGCCGGTCGGCTAGCCGCCGCCGACGGTTTTAAGAAACGTTAGCCGCCGCCGATTACCCCGGCTAAAAAACGGCTTGCGGCTAAGCCGAAAATCTCGATTTTTTTATTCGAATCTATTTTTTTTTGTATGATTTCTAACAAAAAAATTCAAATGAAAAGGACGCAGATCGACAAGTTTTTCAAAAAAGGAAAAAAAAAACCAAAGCGATTGACGGTCCAAAGCTCATCTAAAAGCGCAAGCTTTACATTTTTCTTTGTTTAAAATTTATTTTTCAAATTAATTGTGACATTTTTATTTAAATATAAATGAAATTGCTAAGCAATTTGGCAGTAAAAAAGTTGTATTTTGAACATTTTTAGCATAATTATTTAAAGGAAAATCGGCTTAGCCAAATAACCGGCTTAGCCGATCGGCTAGCCGCCGCCTACTGAAATTGGATCAGCCGCCGCCGCCGACGATTTTCCATCGGCTGACACCTCTGTGCAGGCTCATCTTCACAAAACGAATTTAGTTGCGGAAAACGAATGCTCGGCAATGAAATCATTGCTGCATGCTTGGAATTTATCACACTTAACGGACTTTTTGATAGGTAAGTTGAATAATTACACTGATTAACTGTCATTTTGTTAAATGATAACACCGTTTCTTATTATGTTTTTGTATGTTTCAGCTCAAAAAATTAACATTTCGGTACTGAAAGTTCTCAAACAACATCATATTGCCGCTGTCTTCAAAAACCATAAAATGGGTGATCTCATCCTCTTCGAACATCAAATATCTGAGTGGCAAAACACGTTTTCTCCAGAAGAACCTAATCCTTACAAGGAAATCAGTTATGTTTCAAGACCTGGATCAAGCTCGTCAATTATGTCAGCTTCGTCAGATGAAACTTTCATAACATTATCAGAGATAATGCGTGAGAGCTCGAAGGCAATTATTTTAACTCAGTTTTACGATGTGAATTCAAAATTTCTTGAGGAACATCGTCAGTTGCTGATTAACATGATTGCCAATTATTTCAATGAAAACAAGATTCACATGACTTTGCAAACCAGCTATAGGCTAGAGCGTGAGATCATGGAGAGATTCCCTGGAGAAAAGTCCGAATACTATCGTACAGGCAAAAGAGGAAAAATGTACACTAAGTTTTGCAACCTAAGTCACAGCTAACGTCTCTCTTAAAACGGTCCTCAAACTGTGAAATCCCAAATGTTGGTGAATCGGATGCCAAAGAATACAGTAAGTAAAGCAAATTGGAATTTCTTTTTTGATTTTAATAGTTTCACTTTTAAGGTCCTGAAACTGATGCGGAAACATGCGTAAGAAGTTTGAAGTTCGACAACCTTACCATGGACGAATTTGATAGCTGTTGGCAAGCTTGTAGCCAATACCGACTAAACGGCTTTAAAAACTCATCTTCGCTGGCAGACATTTTCAAGAAGTGGCCGGAATACAAAACTCCAAGTGGTTATCGCCTAGTGAGTATGATTTGAATTCACTTTATGTTGATTAATTGATGTTGTTATGTATCTGTCATTTAATTTCAATTCTAATTGCTTTTCATTTCCAGATCGATAAAGATTTCGATGTGATGGATGACAATCGCGGTGGTGGAATACTCATAAACTGGGCCGACAATTTCAAAAAGATGCGGGAATTTCTATTGACTGACGGCCATATAAAGGAAAAAAACGCAAAAGCGATACTGGCTACTACAATTGAAGACGATTGTGACAAAGGTAAATATGACACGTTCAGAATAAAAATGCAGTAAATTTCATTGAAGAAAAAACCGATGAAATGTACTTCTTATTGTATTTCATTTTACATTATTAGCGTTGACAAGAAATTCATATTTTGTTAAATTTCTAAATATCCATTCATTTTTGTACATTATCAAAAAAATCAAAAAAAAAATATTTGAGAAGAGTTTTTGAAAAATTCTATTTATATGATTGTGTGTGTGAAATAGAACACTAAAGTCATGAAGATAGTTATTTAATAATTAATGTTGAAAACAACCCTCAATTATTGTAATACTTAATTTAGGGGCGAACAGTGGCATGACAGTCACACCTGGTCACACCGACATGATATTGGCACGGTGGTCACACCGATCATGGGAAATAGCACAATGGTCATCGCAGACGGCCAAACAAATACCTGGTCACTCCGATAGAAAAGGTGATCGGAAATCACATGAGAAAAAGGGAGACGACGATAGGCACTACGCGACAATACCCCACGCTTCGCGATAAAAACCAATGGCAACAAATCACCAACCAGAATTGGTGAACTAACGAATATAAAAGACGAGCCCTCACACTGATTTCGGTCTATTGCGATTTGTATTCTGAATCAGGTGAGTGGTATTGTGGGTAGCTTTAGAAGTAGAACAAAAGAATGGAAGCTCGGATGATGGTAGGGATAGTGGCCGTCGGATTTATTCGATACTCGCCATGTTCCCAACCATCATCCAGCACTTTGAACATAATAGAAGAAAACAAGGATAATGGTAGGGATAGTGGCCGCCGGATTTATTCGATACCTGCCATGTTCCCAACCATCATTCAGCGTTTTGATAGGAAAAAAACAAAGATAATGGTAGGGATAGTGGCCGCCGGATTTATTCGATATCTGCCATGTTCTCAACCATTATTTCCAAAGCTAGAATTCCACCATACGGCCCAAGGGCGACTTTCATTTCTTATATTCACTTTTTATTAAATCCTCACCTCCAAAATTTGCTAATGTTAACCAAAAATTACATTTCAGCCATTAATTCACATTTTAATTAAAATTCCTTTCAGCAGTTAATCAAAACTTTAATTTTTTCCTTTTCTCATTATTTCAATTTACCACTTTTTTTATATTTTACACTGTCATGTATATGTTAATAAATTATTGAGAGTTTTATTACTTATTATTTAATGGGCTATTGCGATTTGTATTCCGAATCAGGCTAATTGCGAGATCATCAAGCGTGGAGGCAACGTGAAGGATAGCAAGTAGAGGAGCATGCTCAGCAAGGACCTGGAAGCCAAGTAAAGGTTGTAATTTTGAAGAAGTTTTGTCAACGCCATCAAGTGGCCTAATTTGGAGAAGTTTTATCAACGCCATTGAGTGGCCTAAATCTGGAGAAGTTTGTCAACGCCATCAAGTGGCTTAATTTGGAAAAGTTTTGTCGACGCCATTGATTGGCCTAAATCTGGAGAAGTTTGTCAACGCCATCAGGTGGCCTAATTTTGGAGAAGTTTTGTCAACGCCATCAAGTGGCCAAATTTGGAGAAGTTTTATCAACGCCACTGAGTGGCCTAAATCTGGAGATGTTTGTCAACGCCATCAAGTGGCCTAATTTGGAGAAGTTTTGTCAACGCCATCAAGTGGCCAAATTTGGAGAAGTTTTATCAACGCCATTGAGTGGCCTAAATCTGGAGAAGTTTGTCAACGCCATCAAGTGGCCTAATTTGAGAAGCTTTGTCAACGCCATCGAGTGACAGAAAGTGGCGGAATTTGTCGAGGCCATCAAGTGGACGTATTTGTAAATATCATCAACGCTATTGGGCGGTGCTACACCCCTGCTCAGATCACGAAGATCTCGGTGTGGAACCTTTCAACGCAGATCCTGGAACACCTCGACCACCTTGCATGCTCTACTACCCCCACGTTCACGCCTTGCTACGCCTACGCTCGCATTAGCCACGCGCCGCGCCTATTGCTCCCCAAATCACTCTACGCATCGCAACGCCTACATCGCCATCGCTACGTATCTACGCACCGTGATCCTGTCAAGCATCAGTCAACAAATTGCCAACGCCGCCGACCAGCTGCAACGCCACAAAGTCGACGACCAATGCCACTGTTCGCCCAACCCAATCTCTAGTTGAAAATTTTGTTAAAATTTCCTATTTTGAATTATTATTGAATAAAGTCACTGTTTTACTAAATTCTCTGTAAATTATAAATTTATTTCTGTACGAAGCCCTGAACATCCGACGAGACCTTACCCCAGCCTTTGCGACGTTACAGATGGCGACCGAGCAGGGACAGTAAACAGAAGCAGACTAAAAAAAACCACCACCCAATAATCAAGTAGGAAGCCACCACCAGGCAGCAAAATTTAGCGGTTTCGCCAACAACAATTGGACGCACATTGGACAGCAACGAACAAGGCAAAACCAAAATGGTAAAAACAACATGGATCAACTACCTGCGACGCGATGAGCTACGCGAATTCGGTTTCGACGGGAGCGGCAGCGTCGAAGAGCTACGAAAGAAATTCGTGGCATTTGTGAAGGACGAATTGACCAGCAGCCAGCATATGGAGCGCTTGGTGGAATTGGAGGCCAAGCATGCACGCAGCCAGGTCGCAGGTATGTCAAGCGCCGCAGCAGATGATGAAGCAGGAGAGGAGGAGTATCACGAGGCCAGTTCGGAAGAGGGCAGTCTGCCACCTCCGCTGAAGGAGATTTTGGACATGGCACCGACTACCAGCCAGGGTAGGAAATGGGAGGCGAATATGTCATTCGTACCACCGCCAGTGAAGACCACCCGACGAGAGGAGCCGGTGAAGACACAAGTGAATGCACCGGCGAGTGCACCGACGGGATATCTGTGGCCTTATCACCCACCACGACCCACAATTACGGAACAGGTGAGGAAGTGGACAGTGCGCTACAACGGCGGCCCGGACCCCATCGCATTTGTCGAGAGGATTGAAGAACTGGTGATTACGTATAATGTGTGCAAGGACGACATGCCAAGGATGATGCCAGAGCTGCTCACCGAGAAGGCCCTCACCTGGTTCCGGAACAACAACCGCCAGTGGACAACGTGGGAGTCCTACAAAAGCAGTTTCCTGTCATTCTTCTTGCCGGGGCGCTACTTCGAACAATTGGATGATGCCATTCGCCAGCGAGTGCAGAAACCACGTGAGAACTTCAGGGACTACGTTATCACCCTGCAGGACATGATGCGCCACGCTAACTATGAGGAGGAGGACAAGTTAAGTAGAATTTATAGAAACAGCCATGTAGATTATCGCTGGTACGTGAAGCGCAAGGATTTCACGACTTCGGACGAGTTACTGACATTAGCCCAGGATTTAGAGGGGCTACAGGAGGACACCAGCGCATCTCGAGGCACCCCAATGAGGTCAACGGAGGAATGACACCAACTGGCAGAAGTGGCTGGTTCACCAAGGCCCTCCCGACGAACATGTCATCGATGTGGAGAAGAAGGGCATTTCAGAAGCGAATGCACCGGAAATTTTGTATTGCATTGTTGGGAGTGCGGCCGGAGAGGCGTGCGCACTTTCGAATGCTGCAGGAGGCAGGCGGGAAACGACAGCGGAACCGGCAGGGAGCAAGGGGCGGCCGGCGCTCCGACTATCGATGGACGTCGGATCTCCGCACTAGTCACCCTTGATGGTGTGGAGGCAACAGCGGCGATCGACACAGGGGCTACACGGTGTTTCATCTGCCGAGAGTACGCGAAACAATTTTGGACACCGTTCAACAAGGTGAATATCGAGTACGACATACGCCTGGCCTACGGGTCGGTGATTGAAGTCACGGAAGCGCTCGTATTGGAAGTGGCCATAGGAGGCCGATCAACAGAGATGACGGTGTTAGTGTTACACACCTCAACGGATCCTCTCATCCTCGGATTGGATTTCCTAGGACAGATTCAAGCCACAATGACACTCGGAGCCCACACGGTAAGAATGCATTCACAGGCTAGAGATACAGGTACTCCACTCGAGAATGCTGACGCCAGACACATGGAGCAGGAGGACAGCAGGCGATTAACAGACGGCGCCGGCCGGAAAGGCACAGCACCCATAAGGACGGGGCAGAAGAAATCTGGATGCAGTTCACAGCCTGCGCAAAACTGGAAGAAATCGGGATGCAGTTCACAGCCTGCGCAAAACTGGAAGAAATCGGGATGCAGTTCACAGCCTGCGCAAAACTGTATAACGGATGCAGTTCACAGCCTGCGCAAAACTGGAAGAAATCAGGATGCAGTTCACAGCCTGCACAAAACTGGAATAAAGGATACAGTTCACAGCCTGCGCAAATCTGGAATGAAGGATGCAGTTCACAGCCTGCGCAAAACTGGAATAAGGGATGCAGTTCACAGCCTGCGCAAAACTGGAAGAAATCAGGATGCAGTTCACAGTCTGCGCAAAACTGGAATAAGGGATGCAGTTCACAGCCTGCGCAAAATTGGAGCAAAGGATGCAGTTCACAGCCTGCGCAAAACTGGAAGAAATCAGGATGCAGTTCACAGCCTGCGCAAAACTGGACAAAAGGGTGCGGATCCCAACCTGCGAAAAATCGGAACAAGGAGGAAAGGCTTCAGGTAATAGGTGACAAGGAAAGTGAACAATTATTGATAGACAGGTTTCTGGAGGAGGAGCTGCCGCCATTTGAGGAACTGAAGGGGACCACGACCATCGCCAGCCATCGAATCATCATGAGGGATGAAATGCCCATAAAGCAGCGGTATTACCCCAAGAATCCTGCAATGATGGGAATCATAAATGAGCAGATCGATGAGCTAATACAACAGGGATGCATCGAGCCGGCGAGGAGCCCTCACAGTGCACCGATCGTGTTGGTGAAGAAGAAGAATGGGAAGTGGCGCTTATGTGTGGACTACAGGCAATTGAATGCCAAATCGGTGCCGGATGCCTACCCGCTGCCGCGCATTCAACACATCCTGGATCGGTTGCGTAACGCGAAAGTGATCAGCACCCTGGACTTGAAAAATGGATATTGGCAGGTGCCAATGGAACCTGGGAGCAAACAATATACGGCGTTCACCGTGCCTGGGCGAGGCCTCTATAAATGGTGCGTTATGCCATTCGGCTTACATTCAGCGCCAGCAACTTTTCAACGCGCCCTGGACGGAGTCATCGGGCCGGAAATGGAGCCACACGCGTTCGCCTACCTGGATGACATTATTGTCACAGGGGCATCCTTGGAGGAACATATGGTAAATCTGCGCGAGGTGTTTCGACGAGCTGCAAATTTGAGGATCAATACAGAAAAATGTGAGTTCTTTAAACAAGAAATAAGGTATCTAGGTCACATCGTCACGCCAGATGGAATCCTGAGAAGATTGCAGCAATCCAGGACCTGAAACCACCCACAAATTTAAGGGAATTACGCCGATGCCTGGGCATCGCATCCTGGTACCGAAGGTTTGTACCGGATTTCTCGAAAGTGGTGCAGCCACTAACCGCACTATTAAAAAAGAGCCGTCGATGGAAGTGGGAGCAGGATCAACAGGAAGCATTCGAGCTGCTGAAACTACGGCTCACGGAGGCGCCCGTGCTCATCTGCCCAGATTTCTCACAGCGATTTACGTTGCAGACGGACGCCAGCGATCAAGGATTAGACGTGGTATTGACCCAAATGGTGGAGGACCAGGAACGTGTGGTATCATACGCCAGCAGGAGATTAACGGCGGCGGAAATAAATTACTCGCCCACCGAAAAGGAATGCCTCGCCATTGTTTGGGGCATACGGAAAATGCGGGAATACCTCGAGGGATATGAGTTCACGATCATCACCGACCACCTGTCTTTGAAATGGTTAAATTCCATTGAAAGTCCGTCTGGGAGGATTGCGCGCTGGGCATTGGAACTGTAGCAATACAGGTATACTATCCAATATAGGAAAGGGAAATTAAATGTGGTAGCAGATGCGCTGTCACGCCAACCCCGAGATGCACTAAGAACTGCAGAGGCCGTGCAGAAGGAGGATGAATGCTGTCGATGGCTAGAAAGGCGAAAGGAGGAGGTGACGAAGAATCCAGAAAAGTACGCCGACTACATGATCCAGGGAAATCAACTTTACCGACATATTCCGCGGCGAGTAGGCGACGAGGATTGCGCACCGCGGAAACTATGCGTCGCCACATCACTTCGAAAGCGGGTGTTAGCAGAAAACCACGACGACCCGAGGGCTGGACATTTCGGAATCCGGAAGACAATTGCACGCATAGCAAATAAGTATTATTGGCCAGGTATGTTCCGAGCGGTAGGACAATATGTGCGCAGCTGCGAGAGCTGCCAAAAATTTAAACCGGAACAGCAGAAACCAGCCGGGCGGATGCTGACACAAATCGCCGAAGAACCATGGGCGATTCTCTGTGCAGACTTCGTGGGACCGCTACCTAGGTCGACACACGGCAACACCATGATGCTGGTGTTCGTGGACAAATTCAGCAAATGGGTGGAGATTATCCCCATGAGAAAGGCGACAACGGAAACACTCAGGAAAGCATTCTGCGAGCGAATTCTGGCGCGGTTTGGAGTGCCAAAGGTGATGGTGACGGACAACGGAACACAATTTACAAGTAAGGCTTTCGGTAGATATATGAAGGAGCTGGGAGTCAGGCATCAGTTCACGGCGCCCTACACGCCGCAGGAAAACGCCACCGAGCGGACCATCAAGACGATGGTGGCACAACTGTCGACAAACAATCAACGGCGGTGGAACGAATTCCTGCCAGAAATAATGCTGGCGATAAACACAGGAGTGTCAGAGACGACCGGCTACAGTCCAGCGTTCCTAGTACAGGGTCGTGAACCTCGTTTACCGAAGTCCCTGTATGACGAGGCACAGTGGGCACTGGACAGATGACCCAGACGCCGGTGGAACGCGCCGATAAACTACGGGCATAGGAGTACGGAGAGAGCAGCTCAGGATCAGGCAAGGCACTACAATTTACGGCGACGCGCATGGCAGCCCGAAGTGGGGCAGATGGTTCTGGTAAGGCAACATCACCTGTCGAAAGCAATAGAGGGATTTGCAGCGAAATTGGCACCGAAATACGACGGGCCATACCAAGTGGTGGTATGGCCACCAACTGGTAACATTTCACCAGTTATAGTGCGAGTAAGGCGACAGAGTGATTCCCAGGAGCGGAACGCGCATATAAGGGATTTGCGGGAGTTTCAGGAGAGAAATAGTGCGCCGGAGGCAGTGGCAATGGCGTAGGTTGGTAAGGTTAATGAACAAGGGTAAGATGGCAATGGCAGAGGAAAATACCTGCCATTGCAACAACATGAATTTATAATGAAGTATAAAAAAAAATATATAAATATATTTGATAAATAGCTTTAGGAAATCCACACTCCAAGGGATTGTGACAGACGGGATCGCACTGGCATCTCCATTTTTGAGATGGCAACCGCACGATCAGACAGGTGGCAAGACGAGGAAGATACACATGAGAGCGAAAGAGATAGCCGATTGAAACGACAAGACACCGTCCCGAAGCTTCGGAGAAAGCGTCATTCAGTTCGCAAATTTCATAACGACAAGAGCCACTACGCAATTGAATTTTTCAAACATTTTTCGAAAAGGAAGAACGCATACAAAACAAAACTTGAACGATGGGAGAGCCATCACGTTGGGAGCAAAGTGTGGAGAAGGCGCGGGAACACTACCGCGTCCTGAACGCCCAACGTCAGCGTACCCAAGTATTGGGTGCCGAATGGACAGAGGAGAGAACAGGGCCGAATCGCTTGCGACTACGCCACCACGACGGGGGAACACCGAACGACGAACGGCCACCAGGAGGTACACGCGGTCGAGGCATGGTGACACGCAGCCAGGCCAACCCACGACGCGGCAGAAGCCCACGACTAACCAGCGCACGACCGACGACAGGTCGCAAAACAGTGCCAGCAGGGGCCGACCTGGATGAAGGTCCATCGACCAGCACCGCGGCACGGCAACGCACAGGAACACCAGGCACACCAGCGCTGGCCACCAGACCACCACCGGCGGCCAACGAGGGCACCATAAATCCAGCCATGGCCGCAGACGAAGAAGATCGCATGTCGGACCAAAGTGCCATCACACTCGGGTACGTAGTACCAGCCACGGCCGAGGAAATAATGTTGGTCAATCAGGAGATTGGGGCGATGGTAGATATCGAGGCCGACCGCACACCCTACTTGGTCCTTCACTATGACGAGGCAAGTGAGGGACAACTAGAACTTCCAACGACCGAAGAGCCGATGGAGTGGTCCAGTTCACATGTGTCATCGACCCCATCACCCACCGACAGGGAAGCGCCAGTCAGACGAACTCCATCAAGGACCCACCGTCACCTCCACCGACCGACGACGCATCCGACTAAGATCCGTTTTTGGGACTCCCTCCGGCCGTCCAGCGACGTATCCTACAGGCCGGAGGACGACGAATCCTGGGGAAACGACACCGATTCCGCATACGGCGGGCGGAGGGTGACTACCTGGTTGCTCTGGGCTGGTATGGCACCGAGACAATCCGTTTCTTGCCGCGGAAGTAAAGGCGGGGTGTGACGACCCCTAAAAAATTAAGAGTCGTCACAATAACAAATAATTTTTGATTACTTTTCATTTTTTTACTTTTATGGCATTTTGAAAATGCGAGCACATTATATAAAATAAAATAAGTCATGAAGATAGTTATTTAATAATTAATGTTGAAAACAACCCTCAATTATTGTAATACTTAATTTAGGGGCGAACAGTGGCATGACAGTCACACCTGGTCACACCGACATGATATTGGCACGGTGGTCACACCGATCACGGGAAATAGCACAATGGTCACCGCAGACGGCCAAACAAATACCTGGTCACTCCGATAGAAAAGGTGATCGGAAATCACATGAGAAAAAGGGAGACGACGATAGGCACTACGCGACAATAGCCCACGCTCCGCGACAAAAACCAATGGCAACAAATCACCAACAAGAATTGGTGAACTAACGAATATAAAAGACGAGCCCTCACACTGATTTCGGTCTATTGCGATTTGTATTCCGAATCAGGTAAGTGGTATTGTAGGGTAGCTTTAGAAGTAGAACAAAAGAATGGAAGCTCGGATGATGGTAGGGATAGTGGCCGTCGGATTTATTCGATACCCGCCATGTTCCCAACCATCATCCAGCACTTTGAACATAATAGAAGAAAACAAGGATAATGGTAGGGATAGTGGCCGCCGGATTTATTCGATACCTGCCATGTTCCCAACCATCATTCAGCGTTTTATAGAAAAGAACAAGGATAATGGTAGGGATAGTGGCCGCCGGATTTATTCGATACATGCCATGTTCCCAACCATCATTCAGTGTTTTATAGAAAAGAACAAGGATAATGGTAGGGATAGTGGCCGCCGGATTTATTCGATACCTGCCATGTTCCCAACCATCTTTCAGCGTTTTATAGAAAAGAACGAGGATAATGGTAGGGATAGTGGCCGCCGGATTTATTCGATACCTGCCATGTTCCCAACCATCATTCAGCGTTTCATAGAAAAGAACAAGGATAATGGTAGGGATAGTGGCCGTCGGATTTATTCGATACCCGCCATGTTCCCAACCATCATCCAGCACTTTGAACATAATAGAAGAAAACAAGGATAATGGTAGGGATAGTGGCCGCCGGATTTATTCGATATCTGCCATGTTCTCAACCATTATTTCCAAAGCTAGAATTCCACCATACGGCCCAAGGGCGACTTTCATTTCTTATATTCACTTTTTATTAAATCCTCACCTCCAAAATTTGCTAATGTTAACCAAAAATTACATTTCAGCCATTAATTCACATTTTAATTAAAATTCCTTTCAGCAGTTAATCAAAACTTTAATTTTTTCCTTTTCTCATTATTTCAATTTACAACTTTTTTTATATTTTACACTGTCATGTATATGTTAATAAATTATTGAGAGTTTTATTACTTATTATTTAATGGGCTATTGCGATTTGTATTCCGAATCAGGCTAATTGCGAGATCATCAAGCGTGGAGGCAACGTGAAGGATAGCAAGTAGAGGAGCATGCTCAGCAAGGACCTGGAAGCCAAGTAAAGGTTGTAATTTTGAAGAAGTTTTGTCAACGCCATCAAGTGGCCTAATTTGGAGAAGTTTTATCAACGCCATTGAGTGGCCTAAATCTGGAGAAGTTTGTCAACGCCATCAAGTGGCTTAATTTGGAAAAGTTTTGTCGACGCCATTGATTGGCCTAAATCTGGAGAAGTTTGTCAACGCCATCAGGTGGCCTAATTTTGGAGAAGTTTTGTCAACGCCATCAAGTGGCCAAATTTGGAGAAGTTTTATCAACGCCACTGAGTGGCCTAAATCTGGAGATGTTTGTCAACGCCATCAAGTGGCCTAATTTGGAGAAGTTTTGTCAACGCCATCAAGTGGCCAAATTTGGAGAAGTTTTATCAACGCCATTGAGTGGCCTAAATCTGGAGAAGTTTGTTAACGCCATCAAGTGGCCTAATTTGGAGAAGCTTTGTCAACGCCATCGAAAGAAAGTCAGAAAGTTGCGGAATTTGTCGAGGCCATCAAGTGGCCGTATTTGTAAATATCATCAACGCCATTGGTCGGTGCTACACCCCTGCTCACCGTGATCCTGTCAAGCATCAGTCAACAAATTGCCAACGCCGCCGACCAGCTGCAACGCCACAAAGTCGACGACCAACGCCACTGTTCGCCCAACCCAATCTCTAGTTGAAAATTTTGTTAAAATTTCCTATTTTGAATTATTATTGAATAAAGTCACTGTTATACTAAATTCTCTGTAAATTATAAATTTATTTCTGTACGAAGCCCTGGACATCCGACGAGTCCTTACCCCAGCCTTTGCGACGTTACAGAGCTGTAGACATTTGTTTCAAGTGTTTCCATTTAATCGATTTGGAATATCCTTTGGCATGTTGCCAATTCTGGTCTTTTGTTGAAGAGTTTTATAAAATTCAAACGAATAAAACAAAAACTAAGTCTTCAAAGTCATTCATTTTATCTGAAGCTTTGAAAAAATTACAAAAAAATCACACACTGTACATATACTTACTTAGGGTTACCAGATTCTCTTGAGGAAAAAAGAGTACAGAATTGCAGGGGGTCCTAAACTCCTCGATTTTCACCACGAAATTTTTTATATACCAAAAAAAAATTAAAAAACAAATTCTTCAAAAAAGTTTTAGAATCCGACCTTTGATAAAATGTCCAAAGTTTTTTTTAATCTGAAATACTAAAAAAAATCAATTTAAAATTTTGTAAAACTCACCAAGTACCAACGTATACGCTGATATCAAAATTAAAATTTACTACTCAGGTTTCTTTAGGCGTTAATGAATTTAAATTTGAAACTCCAAATTTTAGACTCAAGTGCTAATGTTCCGATCCTTCCTCAAGAAATTGATAAATTTAAATATATATAAGACATTCAAAATTGTTGTTGCTTTTCGGTTAAAAAAGTGATATGTTTCATACTAAACTTTTTGTTATAGTCCTAGCATTTAAGAATTTTTGTAACTTTTTGAATACAATGTGACGAAAGATGCTTCACTAACAAACATAATATTTGAAGGTTTTTTTTGAATTCTGACGAATAACAAAAATTAGTAACCTTACTGAGCCGATACATTCAGTTGTTATATGGTAAAGTCACAGAAATAAGTAAAAGAGTACTTAAGAGTACTTTCGGGAAAAAAGTAAGAGTAAAAAAGAGGAGGGACTCAAAAAGAGTACTGTACTCTTCAAAAGAGTACGTCTGGTAACACTATACTTACTCATAATTTAATTATATAAGTCCACTTAATTCTATTGATATCATACATTAAACTTACATTTATTTTTGTATTTTTTTTCTACATACCCTATTTACATAGTATAACTTGAACTTACCACTACTTATAAATTCACGATTTCTTTATATCAATTATATTTACAATTATATTTAAAACATTCATAGGTATGAATGTTTACTTGTATACTAAACATGTCCCTTATACAATTACATTATTTGTAAAATTACATTTAACAGTAAATCGAATTTGGTTTAAAAATCAAATTTAATTAATTGAAT
The DNA here is from genome assembly GCA_951394025.1 of Heteromyza rotundicornis. NCBI lineage: Eukaryota > Metazoa > Arthropoda > Insecta > Diptera > Heleomyzidae > Heteromyza > Heteromyza rotundicornis. Next base: position 38,656,368 of record OX596010.1, read on the forward strand.
AAAATTTAAAAAAACTAAAAATATATTGTCTTTTTTATTTGTATAGGTATATGTTTTTAGGGAAACCAAAACATATTTTCATGAATTCGTTCTTTGACACAATGAACTATTTACATTCACGTAATGAAAAGATTCATTGGTAAAAAGATATGGTTCATCCAAAATCAATGAATACATTCATTACCCCAATGAAACATTCTTAATAAGTATGAATTTGTTCTTACAAAAATAAGAGTTCATTCTTTGGCATTATGAACTTTTACATTGATTGAATCAATAGTTTCATTAATAGTATGTACAGTAGCATATGTTTTATGGATTCGTACCTTGATTCAGTGAAACTTTTCATTGAGAATATGAACTTGTTCTTTAAAAATCCATGAATGTATTCATTGTGTCAATGAATCTTTTCTTAAATTTCTATGAACACTTCATAGCTCATAATACTATGAACAAGATACATTGAGTCAATGAACGGAATCTTTGGATGAAATTTAATGATTTTTACATTGAGACAGTGAATTTTTTCTTTGATTCAATGAATATTTTCATAGAAAATATCCACTTATTTTTTAAAAAATTCATGAATACATTCATTGTCTCAATGAATCGTTCTTTAATTTCTATGAACAGTTCATAGCAGTATGAACAGAGATACATTGACGCAACGAACGCAATGTTTGGACGAAAATTTATGATTTTTACGTTGGGACAACGTAAACTTTTTTGTTACTTTTTTGGTTCAGTGTAGAGTGTAAAGATGCACGAACAGTTGCTTCAGCTTTAGTAGAACATTTTATTCTCAAGTATGGTTGTTTTAAAGTATTGAAATCTGACAGAGGTACAGAATTCAGAAACGAATTAATGAAAAACATATGCGAAATGTTAAAAACAAAACAAGTATTTTCTTCGCCTTACCATCATCAAACAATTGGTGTTCTTGAACGTAATCATCGTGTTTTAAATGAGTATTTGCTTTCGCTTGCCAATGATTATGAATGGGATAAATGGATTGCATACTATATGTTTGCATACAACACGACACAAATTATACGCCATACGAATTGGTATTTGGTAAATTGCCTTACTTACCAAGTGACGTAATTAAAACAAACACAAAGACTTACAATTTGGGGAATTATGCCAATGAACTTAGGATTATATTACATTCAGCTTTCAAAAAAGCAAGACAGATTGTTGAGGTAGTTAAGGAACGTAGGAAGTTAGCATACGATAAGAATTTGAATATAAGCAATTTTAATGTAGATGACTTAGTATTAGTCAATTTAGAAACTAGGAAAAAAAATCAGAGCCCATATCATGGACCTTATAAAATAATAGAAAGAAAAGATGTGAATTCAGTAATAGATATCAGAGGAAAACATAAAGAATTCCATAATAATATTTTAAAGAAATATATTCCATCAAAAGATGATATATAATTTATACTATTTAGTTTAAATTTTGTAATTCATTTTACATTGTAAAAAAAAAAAAAACGTATATAAATTTAAATTCAATATATTTTATTATAAATTTCAATACTATTAACTAGAATATAATTAATATATTTAATTTAATAAGATAATTCATTCTAATATACTATCAGTAATATATTATTTGAAAAATTTTAATAATATATATTATCTAAATTTTAGTATTGCATATCACAAATTGTATGTGAATACACTTTTTAAACCATCTTCTAATTTGCTTTGTAAATTATTTTTCAAATAATTTCCATCTGAAGGGTATGGGTGTAGTGTATCCATACTCACAAATTGCATACGAACACAAACAACAAAAAACCAGCGCTTTAATATTGAAGCTGAATATTAGCGCGCTTAGGTATACAACAATGTTATTGTATTTTTGCTTCAAAGTCTGAGCGTCAGCATATGCTACGCTTGGATCATTGAGCTCAATACAATGTTGCTGACGTTTGAGTTTCGATGCATTTGTTTATGCTTCGATTTTTTTGATATTGAATTGATATGTGGAACGAAGAGTTTTAATTTATTTTGTAGAATAAGCATATTTTGTAGAATTGTAGTTATAAGCATATTTTATAAAATCAAATGAAATTGATGGAGTCAACAGGGTATAAAAAGCCCTGGTGATTCTGAAATAAAGTACACTTGATATCCAACTTTTGAGTTATCAATAACTAGGGAGCATATTGAGGCCTTATGGCCTATGCAAATATAAGCGGTGGAACGCTAGAAATGTCCAAAACAGTTTAAACATTACAATATAAAATTGGCGGCCATTTTGTATATGAGGTAGGCGTGGCTCTTATCCGATGTTGCCCATTTTCAGTACCGTCCAATCAATCGCCAAAACAAGAGTAATCCCAAAATTTGGGGTCGATAGCTCAAAAGCTACGACAGTTATCGTGAGAAATGACAGACAGACGGACAGACGGACATGGACTAATGGACTCAGGAGGTGATGCTGATCAAGAATATATATACTTTTCCATACCGGACACACCTCCTTATGGGCGTTACAAAAGGTGTGAAAAAAACAATATACCCTTGGACACTAGTGTGCAGGTTATAAAAAAGCAGTCTTCATGACAAAAAATAACTTATATACTAAAACAACATAAAAAAACAGTCTTCATGACAAAAATAACTTATATACTAAAACAACATAAACAAAACAGTCTTCATGACAAAAATAACTTACATACTAAAACAAAAATATCATTTCATTATAAAAGATTAAAAAAAAAATTAATTTAGTTGGCGCAATTGAGCCCGCACCAACAGGATTTTTTGCTCCTTCAGCTCAAGATCCACTTCACGAATCCGTGAATTTTGCTCCTCCTCCTTCTTGAGGATTGCAGACTTCTCTGCTTTTGCAATGCCTCCATTTTGTCGTCCTTGAATTTGCTCCTTGTCGGATATAACTAATTTCCTGCAAAGAATAATCACATAATTATTGAAAAACGCGTCTTTTTATTTTGTTAAATATTTTTTTTTACTTTGTTGGAGCCATTTTCTTGTTTTCGCCGGCAACTACACAACACCAATGTAGCTAACTTCAAATTTTGACAGATCAGTCAGACAATCAGACACAGCTGTTGTAGATCATAATAGGTATACAGAATACACAACAGAGTTGCATGACAACAGTGGATTGCGTTCATATGCTTTGCAGTCTACCATAATAGCATTTCACACATGGAAGACAGAAACAACTGCTGTGTTGTGAACCATAATAGGACTAGAAATTGATTTGAAGATACTAGAGTTTATTTGAATGCAAATAATTTGTTTTGCAATTGCACTTAATTTAGCTATTCCACGATAGTTTGTAATACTTGATTTGCTGCCGGACTTATGCAGTGGTATTATGAATGATGATTTCATGGAAACTGGAAAGTTTACACATGAAAGGGAATGTTTAAAGAATAAAGTGATCGGTACAACAAGCTCTTTCAGAATGCTCGATGGTATGTTATCTCGACCACCTCTGAAAACAATCATTAGTTTTTTAAGTTACTCTAATACTATAACTTCATCAATGACAGGTTGTAAAACATCAAAAGTTGTTATATCAAAAGGATAGTTATTGTGACGGTAAGAATCCACAGAATATGCTGTTTTGAATCAATTATCAAAAAGATTACATATAGTTTCTTCATCATCCTATTCAACATCATTATATTTCATTAGAGACTATTCACTATCCAAAAAGACTTTGGGTCTTGCTTCAAAGATGTTCTCACTTTGTTTGAATAGTTGTTATAATTTAATTTGCAAGTAAAATTATATTTATAATGTGGATATGTATATTTCGATAAGTCAGTTAATCTGTAATGATTTTATACAATCTGTAATATTTAGTTTTGCATTTCGCAGTTTTCGCAGATCGTTGTTGAACCATGAGGGGTCCTTAGTTTCCTTTAGATTCGTTTTAGGAACCACATACTCAAAACAACCATGAAGGTTTTTGGTAAACGTTTCGACTAATTGTTAAAGGAGATCAGCTGTCATTAAGCAATTTGTTTTAGTTAAATAAGACCAGTTTCATCACAGTTCATCAACAAACACCAAATCGAGAATTCGTTTATTTGTATTAAGGTTTTGGTTGATTTGTGATAAATCTTGTAAGGCAAGGGAGTTAAGGAACTCAATATAATTTAATTTATTGGATGATGGAAGCAGTTTAAAGGGGTTATCAATATCACTTTCACAACAAATACTTGACAGATTGAAATCACCTGAAACAATAACATGTTCATTTGGTTTCAGTCTGGAGCAAATCTTATTAATAACTGATAGGTGTTTTAAATAAATTTCACTGGAAGAGCTCGGAGGAATGTATGAGCACGTAATGAATACAGTTAAGGACTGATACCTAACTTTGACACAGCAAAATTCAATATTTAAAGCATCATGTAAAATAACTTCTTCTGAAAAATAAGTGGAACGAATGGCTATCAACAAACCACCTCCAATTGCAGTATTATTTGGTATCGAATTACGATCTTTACGGAAATATTTTATTTATTACATAATATTTCTGTTCACGCCAACCGCGTAAATATGAACGCAACCTTATATAAATTTGTTAAATGTAGGGGGCGCTGTTGTCTGTGGCGAAATCTGCTTTCAAGTATGGCGATTTCGGTTTTGCAGACGGCTTTTTGGCTTTTTAAAAACTTAATTACTAGACTCTCGTCCGATTACCATACGAAGCAGCAGCCGCCACAGCCAAGAAAAGCCGGTAAGATTTTCTGAGGAAAATACATAAATAAATAAAGAAAAGGTAACTAATTTGAAACGAATTTTCTGTTTTTTTAAAACGATTTCGAGAGCTATCGAATAGTTCGTAGAAGAACAAGGCCTGCGCCCAATTAATTTCATAGTATTAGTGTTACGGGTTTTAACCACGTTTCAGTAAATATATCATATTCTAAATCAAAACTAGTTACAAATAGATCTTTAATTTTGGTGTTAAGACCGCGAACGTTTTGATACAAAATGGAACAAGAATTTGAAGAATTTAGTTTTTTGGAACAATTAACTCGGGTGCACGAGGTAAACGTGACGTTTTAAAATTAATTTAGTTGGCGCAATTGAGCCCGCACCAACAGGATTTTTTGCTCCTTCAGCTCAAGATCCACTTCACGAATCCGTGAATTTTGCTCCTCCTCCTTCTTGAGGATTGCAGACTTCTCTGCTTTTGCAATGCCTCCATTTTGTCGTCCTTGAATTTGCTCCTTGTCGGATATAACTAATTTCCTGCAAAGAATAATCACATAATTATTGAAAAACGCGTCTTTTTATTTTGTTAAATATTTTTTTTTACTTTGTTGGAGCCATTTTCTTGTTTTCGCCGGCAACTACACAACACCAATGTAGCTAACTTCAAATTTTGACAGATCAGTCAGACAATCAGACACAGCTGTTGTAGATCATAATAGGTATACAGAATACACAACAGAGTTGCATGACAACAGTGGATTGCGTTCATATGCTTTGCAGTCTACCATAATAGCATTTCACACATGGAAGACAGAAACAACTGCTGTGTTGTGAACCATAATAGGACTAGAAATTGATTTGAAGATACTAGAGTTTATTTGAATGCAAATAATTTGTTTTGCAATTGCACTTAATTTAGCTATTCCACGATAGTTTGTAATACTTGATTTGCTGCCGGACTTATGCAGTGGTATTATGAATGATGATTTCATGGAAACTGGAAAGTTTACACATGAAAGGGAATGTTTAAAGAATAAAGTGATCGGTACAACAAGCTCTTTCAGAATGCTCGATGGTATGTTATCTGGACCACCTCTGAAAACAATCATTAGTTTTTTAAGTTACTCTAATACTATAACTTCATCAATGACAGGTTGTAAAACATCAAAAGTTGTTATATCAAAAGGATAGTTATTGTGACGGTAAGAATCCACAGAATATGCTGTTTTGAATCAATTATCAAAAAGATTACATATAGTTTCTTCATTATCCTATTCAACATCATTATATTTCATTAGATACTATTCACTATCCAAAAAGACTTTGGGTCTTGCTTCAAAGATGTTCTCACTTTGTTTGAATAGTTGTTATAATTTAATTTGCAAGTAAAATTATATTTATAATGTGGATATGTATATTTCGATAAGTCAGTTAATCTGTAATGATTTTATACAATCTGTAATATTTAGTTTTGCATTTCGCAGTTTTCGCAGATCGTTGTTGAACCATGAGGGGTCCTTAGTTTCCTTTAGATTCGTTTTAGGAACCACATACTCAAAACAACCATGAAGGTTTTTGGTAAACGTTTCGACTAATTGTTAAAGGAGATCAGCTGTCATTAAGCAATTTGTTTTAGTTAAATAAGACCAGTTTCATCACAGTTCATCAACAAACACCAAATCGAGAATTCGTTTATTTGTATTAAGGTTTTGGTTGATTTGTGATAAATCTTGTAAGGCAAGGGAGTTAAGGAACTCAATATAATTTAATTTATTGGATGATGGAAGCAGTTTAAAGGGGTTATCAATATCACTTTCACAACAAATACTTGACAGATTGAAATCACCTGAAACAATAACATGTGCATTTGGTTTCAGTCTGGAGCAAATCTTATTAATAACTGATAGGTGTTTTAAATAAATTTCACTGGAAGAGCTCGGAGGAATGTATGAGCACGTAATGAATACAGTTAAGGACTGATACCTAACTTTGACACAGCAAAATTCAATATTTAAAGCATCATGTAAAATAACTTCTTCTGAAAAATAAGTGGAACGAATGGCTATCAACAAACCACCTCCAATTGCAGTATTATTTGGTATCGAATTACGATCTTTACGGAAATATTTTATTTATTACATAATATTTCTGTTCACGCCAACCGCGTAAATATGAACGCAACCTTATATAAATTTGTTAAATGTAGGGGGCGCTGTTGTCTGTGGCGAAATCTGCTTTCAAGTATGGCGATTTCGGTTTTGCCGACGGCTTTTTGGCTTTTTAAAAACTTAAATCCTAGACTCTCGTCCGATTACCATACGAAGCAGCAGCCGCCACAGCCAAGAAAAGCCGGTAAGATTTTCTGAGGAAAATACATAAATAAATAAAGAAAAGGTAACTAATTTGAAACGAATTTTCTGTTTTTTTATCTTTTTTGAAAACGATTTCGAGAGCTATCGAATAGTTCGTAGAACAAGGCCTGCGCCCAATTAATTTCATAGTATTAGTGTTACGGGTTTTAACCACGTTTCAGTAAATATATCATATTCTAAATCAAAACTAGTTACAAATAGATCTTTAATTTTGGTGTTAAGACCGCGAACGTTTTGATACAAAATGGAACAAGAATTTGAAGAATTTAGTTTTTTGGAACAATTAACTCGGGTGCACGAGGTAAACGTGACGTTTTAGGCGCTCGAGGATTGCATAGTTGTAATTAAATTTAAAAACTTGTATTTTGTCGGGAGAAACTTTTAGCTGTGTAAATATGTGATGCAGCGCATCTTCAGCTTTAGTGTCAGGTTAGGTTAGGTTAGACTGGCTGGCCGAAGCCACGCATAGACCTACAAGGTCCCTAGCGATACCAGAAAGGAGTCTTTATTGTTTCAGCGAAAGAAAACATCATTTAACATGCAAGCGTTGTTTGCAAATCTTATAAGAGAATTCACACTAAGTCCGGCGACTTCTTCTAGTCCTCCAAACGTCGAAGCTCCTAAGTACTTCAAACGAGTTCCCGAGAGAGCGGGACAGATGCAGAGGAGATGTTCCAGAGTCTCCCTTTCCTCTTCTAGACATTTCCTGCATTCATCACTAACAGTCAGTTTTAGCTTAAACGCGTGAACTGCCACCATACAGTGACCAGTTAGAACAACCACTAATGTTCTGCAGTTCTTTCGATCGAACGATATAACATTTTTTGTGTGTCCCAATTCTGCAGGTAGTTAAATTTGTCCACCTTGTATTCGCCCTTCTCCACATGCTTTCTTTTAGATATCTATTGATTTCCTGCAGAGGCATCAGTACTTCGCTGATTTGATCCTCTGGCAGACTAGTTCCCTTTTTTGCAATATCATCTACTGTTTCGTTTCCCTCTATGCCCTTGTGACTCGGTACCCAATAGATACATAGCTTACGCTTGGTAGCCAGTTTGTCCATCGCTACTCTACACTGAAGGACATTCTTGGATGATGACCAGTGTGATGTTAGTGCTTTTACGGCCGCTCGACTGTCTATATATATGTTTATTAGGCAGTTCTCTGTTTCGTCTACGCAAGCTAGCTCCGCTGCCTTTCGGGCAGCAAATACTTCTGCTTGGAATATGCTACAGTAATCGGGAAGTTTAAAAGGCTTGCTGATGTTGAGGTCAGCACAGTAAACACCAGCCCCAACACCAGCTGACATTTTCGAGCCATCTGTGTATATATTGAAAGTTTTGCGCATTGGTTTCATGCCCTCGCGCCAGCCTTCTTTTCTTATAATAGTTTTTATCCTTTTTCCATGGTACATTCTCGGAATCATATAGTCTGAAGCGACCGTAGCATCCCGGCCTATAGAACTGTGTCCGAAGGATCTGCAAGTAAGTTGTCCTGTTACTCGTAGTCTTAATGCGGGTTTTGCCGCCCGATTCTCTGCAATCGGAGGTAGGTTGAGGATAGCTTCAAGAGCTGCCATAGGAGTGGTTCTAATTGCCCCGTCGTACATAGCGCTGCGAGTCTCTGAACTTTCTCCATGGGCTTGACGTATGTTTTCTTTTTATTGACGGTCCACCATACGAGGATACCATACATTAGTATGGGCCTAACTATGGCTGTGTAGCACCATTGCATTAGTGAAGGCCCCATGTGCTTCCAAGCATCCTTGTACATGCATATAAAGCGTTAGTGGCCTTCTTCACCCTCTCTTCAACATTGAGCTTCCAGTGCAGCTTGTTGTCCACAACTACTCCTAGATATTTGGTATGTGATTTGAGTATTAGGTTGGTACCATTTAAGATGGGTGGTGCCCATTCCGGGACCTTATACTTTCTAGTGAATAGTATCATGTCCGTTTTCTCCGCATTTACACTCAGACCTGCTTCTGTCGCCCACTTGAGTATAGTGCCGAGAGTGTCCGTCATGAGTGCACTTAAAGTTGATGGGCATCTCCCCGTTATAATTACAGCAATGTCATCAGCATAGGCTATTAATCTCGGGGCCTTACCATCGAAGTATGTGAGAATTTTGTTGACTACCAGTATCCAAAGCAAACGTTTCCTTTGTCACTACAGCCCCGTTCCATTCTGCTTTTATCTGTCTGCAGCTCAATAGGCTTTTTATCCACAGATAGATAGCATTGTCGATTCCTATATTATATAGACCCTGCAGTATAGCTTCCGTCGATACATTGTTGAAGGCCCCTGCAACATCCAGAAAAACCTCTAGAGCGAATTCCCCATGTTCCAGTGCCTTCTCTATACCAAGTACTAACGAATGGAGCGCAGTCTCGGTGGATCTGCCTTTTGTATATGCGTGTTGTGCTTTTGACAGACATCCAGGGTCTATTGTGTCACCTATATATGCTGCCAACATTTTCTCAAAGGTTTTTAAGAGGAAAGACGTAAGACTGATCGGTCTGTAGTCTTTCGAGTAGAGGTGACTGCTTTTCCCTGCTTTCGGTATAAAGACAACCCTCTCTACTCTCCAGGCTGCAGGCACATAGTTGTACTTCAGACATCCTATAAATATAGCTCTTAGCCATGGTATTATAAGGTCTGTTGCCTTTTGTAACATGGCCGGAAATATTCCATCAATTCCCGGTGATTTGAATGATGCAAAAGAGTTTATTACCCACTCTAATGGTTTGGACAACCCCAAAATGAAAAAAAAGTTTGTTAGAAAACTCAAAACTTAAAAATTTTTAATTTATTAAAAAAATTACGAATAAAATTGTTTGTGCTTGAAATTTTTTCTTTAAGAAAAAAAAATTTATATTTTTTTCAGAAGAAAATTTTTATTTTCAGTCTTAGCGAACGCAAAATGAATTGCTTAGTAAAAATAATTAAGTAAAACTGGAAACTGATACAAAAGTAATTTTAGAAACCTTACTTAAGCATATTTTGAATTGAATTGTGTCGTTCCTAAAGAAACGGAAACTCAAATACGGAAAAAAAAAAAATTCATTAATTTGAAATAATAAATTGAAATTAATGTTTATGTTTATTTATTTAAGTTAAAACTATCAGTTGTCCAATAAAACATATAAAAAACCTTTTTTTTTTTTTTAAAATGCATTTTGCTTGTAAAAGTAACAAATCCCGAAAAATTCCGAAAAATCCCGGGATCCCGGGATTGCGATTTTCAGTCCCGAAAATCCCGGCATTTCGAAAAGCCTTCGGGATCGAAAGCCCTAGTACGCACTGAAGGACACGAAATTAGATACGACTTATTGAGAGAGTTAGTAAGTGCCTCGAGTTTTGCCTCGAGATCTACATGAGAAGTGATTACAGTTGGTTTATCTAATTCCCTCATCAGAACTTTTCTATATAGGACCCAGTTTGTATTTTCCGGATTCCTTAGAACTTTTCTTATTTGGGTTGGGTAGAAACAAACATTGAAGCTTAAATACTTGTGATCTGAGAACGACGGTGTTTCCAGCACCTTCCATTCTGCGATCGAGGTATTTTCTCCGGTGGATAGAGTGATATCAAGAACGTTTCTTGAGGTGGGTCCAATATACGTTGGTTCCTCACCTTGATTTGCGAATATAAGTTCAGTTTGCAAGATGTAGTTCAGTAAAGACTCACCTCTGTCATTGATGTCCGCGCTACCCCATACAGTGTGATGTGCGTTTGCATCAGAGCCGATGACAAGGGGCTGCTTCCTCTCGCTGGCTGTTTCCACCAGTCTATGAAGCTCTATCGGTGGAGCGTTACCGTCGTGTGGCATATAGCATGAAGGAGTAGAGGATCATCGCTGCCGCCATCCATTGCCACTACTGTCATGTCGTCTGTGGAGAAATAAGCTGAAATATAAGAGTGTATACTTTTCTTAACCAGTATAGCCGTTCTTACCTTGTTGCTTACATTCGGGATATATGTATTGAAGTTTCGTGACCTTAGCACAGATACCAAGTTACCCGAGGCTATCCAGGGTTCCTGGACTAAAGCCACATCGTAGCCGCCTTCTTCTAGGTTCAGAAGAAGCTCGACTGAGGCCATCTTACTGCGATGGAGGTTTATTTGAAGGACCTTTAGCATCTGCTACTGGCTCCTCCACTGGGATGGGTTCGCACTCCATTTCACCTTTTTCCGCTTCTACCACTCGAGGTATGAAGACCTTCGCTTTGGGCAGGGACGGAATGTTACTGCGTTCCACTACTTCGAGTGACGCTCCAACCCATAGGTCTGGAATGTCTTCACAATTCCCTTCACCCATTTCAGCGTCGGATCGTCGTGGGCCTTCCCGCTCATCTACGTTAGCCGCAGCAGCCGCTTTGGATGTTGATGGCCTCTCGCGTGTGGCAGCTCCCTCCTTTTGATTTGGCCTCTTACCAGATGGGCCCTCGCTTTCGGTGAGGGTAGACACCAAGTCCTCGTTGCAAAGTGCGCACTGCCATTCTCCACAGTGTCCTTCGCCCAAGCCAGCCTATCTTTTTCATCATTCGATAGGTCCGACTTGCCCTCCAGACGATCGCAGATTTTCACCGCCGCCTTGTACTGCGCTTTGGCTTTCATTCCCTCTTTACTGGGTTTTTTCCGAGGCCCCTTCTTGCCGTCAGAAGTGGAACCTGCGATGTTACCCGGATAGAACAGAAGCTCTTCTTCTTCAGCGGTGTTAACGCTAGCGACGCTTTCGTGGTCCGATTCTACATGGAATTCGGCACCACGTCATTGTAATTTGGCAGTATCTTTACAACTGCTGGAACCTGCCCCAGTTCCAGTAGAGGTGTAGTCGCTGGCGACACGGTTTATTAAGTTTGACTCACCGTGCCCGCCTGTGGTAGCAACTACTACTTCCACCGACGTTTGGGCTGACATCCCAGCCCCTGTTTGACCCTTAGCCGACTCCATTCGGTTTTTTTCTCGTGGGTCCACCACTATCATTTTAAGCCTACTGACAGACACCCCCTAGCCATGATTAGGGAAAGACCTGACATGTAGAAACTACATGTGAGGCCATTCCTTCATCTTAGCTAGACACCACTAAACTGCTAATCGGCTCATGCCTTCCTAAATACATGTTTTGGAAAAACCTGAACCAGCTTAACAGAGGACGTAGTGCCCATTGCCCGGTCAGCAAATTATGAACTCTTTGAAAAAGCTTTCATAATCAGCCAATTTTGTTTGGATGACCGACATTTCATTAGCGATTTCTAAAAATCCCATTCTCGTTTGACGAATCACCCTGACAATAGCCGCGTCGACTTTGCGGCAATCGCTGCAAGACCACACTTTCTGTCTGTTAAGGAAGCTCACTTGCAATGGTAAATGCTTTCGCAAAACCAACAAGAAACAAAAGGTTCCTTATCACTCTTCACGTTACACTTGCGCGCGCTCTTTGGAGAAACGTAGTCTTCGTTTAAAAACTTGAACTCTTTGAAAAAGCTTTCATAATCAGCCAATTTTGTTTGGATGACCGACATTTCATTAGCGATTTCTGAAAATCCCTTTCTCGTTTGACGAATGACCCTGACAATAGCCGCGTCGGTGCAAGACCAACTCAAATCACACTTTCTGTCTGTTAAGGAAGCACACTTGCAATGGTAAATGCTTTCGCAAAACCAACAAGAAACAAAAGGTTCCTTATCACTCTTCACGTTACACTTGCGAAGAGAGCACGACATTTTGGTTAAATTACACTAGTTTACGAATAATTCATCTTTGTTTATATCATTGTGCAAACTTTATTTTCTAAACTAATTTGGGGTCGCTGAACCCGAAAATCATAATTATTTTTTTTTTCCTTGGGGCCGTTCGCGAAATATTGCCAATTTTTGAAATTTGGGGTTATGGCTCCACTACCTTGAGAATATTTCAAGAACGATAATTTTTGATTACCTTTCACTATTGCAAAGATAATAAAAATACGCGTCCAACGAATATAAGGTGATAAAGATCGGATTAAAAATGACTGAGTTATCGGTGCCGGAAGTTGGATTTTACTGCCATTTTTGACAATTCTTTTCTTGAAAGTAGATTTAGTTTTTTACGTAGAAGAGTAGAATATCGAGAGTAGTAGAAATTGCTGTCAGGGTAGTAGGTTTGTAGAAATATCTTAAGAGAAGTAGAAAAATCTACTACCTAGTAGAGGAGTAAAAATGTGAAAATCATCGCGAGAGTAGCAGATCTACTCTGATAGAAGAAGAGTGAGATCGCTGTGAAGGGGTGAATGGATGAAGACGGTATGTAACATACAAATTCTTTCAAGAAAATAAGTTTCAAACTTTTAATTTTTCTGTTTTTAATACAAATAGGGGACTTGTCTTCTTTGTCGCTTCTGATTCTTCGAAACTATGATCAATACTTAAATTTTTGTTACATACCGCTTTTATCCATTTGGTTGTTCCTTATGTATTTTGCCATGCCAAATCCGAAAATAATAATGAAAATTGCACAAAAATTTAATTTTTGGTGCACGCTGTAAAAATTTCATTAGGGCGATTCATGTAAAGTGGGAAACAAAATATATGAAATTTGACAGTTCTTTTAAGCAACTTCGCGTTTTCGAGGGGCTTCCCACTTTAAATTAATACCCTTATTATTATTTTTGTATTCAGCGTGGCAAAATACAAGAATTTGTCTATCAAGTATTTTTATCACACAAAAAGTTCAGTTTTGTCGATCTGTATAATCTTTGCTATTTATTTGTTACATTTTTCGTATTAAACCGAAATTTTCGGCAGAAATTTCGAAATTTCGGCCGAAAACAAAATTTGGCCGAAAACGATATGTTATTTTTCGGCCGAATCCGAAACACGGCCGAAAAAGCTATTTGGGCCGAAAAACCGAAACCGAATTTCGGTCGGTCTCTAGTTCTAAATGTAAAAAAATAAAAAATAAAAGCAAAGCAGTAAAAAGTAGAAATGAAAATGTTAAAAATTTCAGATTTAAGAATGTCAATTTTAGAGAATTAACATTCTCTGGTAAAACAAAGTGCCGAAAAGTATGCACTGAAATATTATCACTATTAAAGAACCAGTGTAAACAGTTTGAAACGCGCAGCTTAAAGTTCACGGAAAAATATACTGATACAAACAACAAAGTTGTACATTTTGCTGTTGATATACTAAGCTTAGCACAGTAGCACAGGAATTAGCGAAGATAACACATTAAACTATGAGATTTTCACTATATTTTATGCACATAAGACCTTAATTTTGTTATCGATTTAAAATCACTTTGAAATTATTACCACAATATAGTTATTCAGAAAAGGTCAATTTACTCTAAGCTAAAAATTCACTTCCAAACAGGTTGATAGGGTTGCCAGGTTATCCCCTTTGGAAATGGGGGGGGGGGGGTGGTGTTGAAGGGAAGGGAAGGGAGATGCAGCCAATTAAAAGTTCTACATTTTCGTATTTTTTAAGCTACAGGCCTTTTGTACTTAGGTTCGTATTCAAGAAAAAGACTTAGAAAAGGGGAAAAAAGAGGGAGAAAAAGAGTGAACAATTTTTTTTTTAAAACCTTTAAACCTACTGAAAAGCAGAAAATAAATTTGCTTTAAATTAATTTCCGCAATTTCGATTTAAAATAAAGGGTTTTTGCCGACTTCAAAACCTGCAATAATATTAGGAAGATAGTAGACCTTTAAAACTTTGAATTTTTAAATTATACTTCTTGTCGCTTGCGCCCCATCTTCTTGGCGATTCTACCCCATGGGAGAAGTAGTTTCGCCGTTTTGAAATTGATTGAATAAGTAGTGGAACTCAATTAGATATTTGCTTTCAGGGTTTAAAAATTCTAAAGTTAATAAATGTAAGTTTCAAACTGTAAAAATATATATGAAACAAAAATTCGTTAATTTTTTAAATATCTTTGAAAAAACGTTCTGAATGCTTCCTTTCTACCCTACTTCTAAATGAGCGAAATTGTGTGGGGTATTTATCTTCGGCATATCCACTCTCTACACACAAAAAAATCTTAGTAATATTGTTAAAAACCCATGTTGATTTGATAAAAATTTTGTCAATATACGGTCAACAAAATATATTGTCAAATTGAATAAAATACAAAAACTTTTTTGTTGAAAATGTTTGTCAATTTGGTAAAGTTTTATTAATATGACAATTCATCATTTTGTTAGTATGACAACATTTTTTCAAATATAAACTTTTTTCTTTAAATTTAACAACATTTTTTTGTTATTTTGAAAAAAACACAAAAATTCTTTTGGTGAAATTGAAAGTTAATAGTTAATTAACGAAGTTAAATTTTTGGTTAACTTTTAACGTTTCAGTTAAATTCGAAAACCATTAACTTTTTCATTTAGTTAAGTTAAATTTCTTCGATAAACTAGCATTAGTTAACTTTACAACAAAATATTATTGAAGGTAAAAAAAGTAGAAACTAAGAATTTATACTATTTTCGAACTGATATTAATTTAAAAATTATTTCACAAAACAATTAAATACACAGGCCGATATATTTCGAAGTGTTCTATTTTTATGTATGAATGGACTATTCTAAACACAATGGCGTTCTCAGCCATCACGTGAGGTTTACATCGTCAGGATGATTACATCGTATTTTCCATTTCTCAAATTTCTGAAAATGGCGAAAAACTAAGAACGCCATTGTGTTTAGAATGGCCTTTGACATATGTTCTTAACCAAACTTCATTCCTTTCATTACTATTATTTAATATTCTAATAAAATTTGTATGCCTTTATACGAATATAAATAAATTGTTTCATAAACAAAATTTCACTTTTGATAAAAGGTTGTATAATTTATTTTAAAGCAAATTTGGATATAGAAGGCTGATACCGATCGGAAAAGGGGTCTGTGAGTGCAGGCATTTGAATTGAATATAGTTAAAATGTTTTTTTAAGGGGTTTTTTTTGTAAAAAAAAATGTTTCTATAGAAAATTTAACTATTTCATTTAACTAGTATAAAATTCAGATTTTTTTTTGAGCTTTTCATAATATATGTATTAATTATGGGTTTTAGCTCATTTTCCAAAAAATTAATTTTGGAAAAGGGAGTACAACAACTAAGCAAAAACTCAGTCTGGCAGAGTGTACAGCTGTTTCGGATTCAGCCTCGTCAGCACTCTTTATGCATTTTTTTTATCCAAGCGACGCTATAAGTAAGTATTGGTATGACGCACAAGAGAATTGCTTCTCCTTTGCATCACACGCCAACTCACTGAAGCAGCTTTTGCTTAGTTATTGTACTCCCTTTTCCAAAATTAATTTTTTGGAAAATGAGCTAAAACCTAGAATTAATTTTTAACGAAGTTAACTTTTTAACGAAATTAACTTTATAATTTAACGAAGTTAAATTTTTGATTACCTATTGCCGGGTTAACATAGTTAAATTTTCGATTAACTTTGCCCAGCTTTGGGTACCTATTTATACATTCAAATTGTTAAGTAACAGTATTAGCAAGGAAAATGAACTTTAATTGTGTAATTCCAATAAATTTTGGCCACCCTCTTCACACCTTCACGGATTTTGAAGTCGATACAAGAACTTCATGGAGCAAATATCAGGTTGTTGCATATTTTCCATCTGGATTCTACTACTCATAATTAAACTGAGAGGAAAATGTTTTAAAATTAAACTAAAATGTTCTAAAATTGAACGATTTCGTTTTTAAAATACAGCTTTGTACCCTTTCACTACACTGAAAGAAAAAACATGTTTTAAAATTAAACATTTTTTTTCAATTTGCGTTTTAAAACATAGTTTTTTCTGCAGTACATTTATGTTTTAATTTTTAAAAAAAATGCTTTCAATTTCAATTGTCTTTCTCTTTCGTTAGTCGTTTGTTGTTCTTTTCTATTTCAAAAAATCATAATATATTTCAAAAAATCAAAGCATAGTTTTAGGGCGTTTTTTAAAAAATTCACAGTGTGCTTTTAGTACAACATATGTATATATAATACATTTAGACTCTGTTAAATAATGTTAACAGTAGACCAATCTGTTGAGCGTGTAGCGCGCCATCCAAACTTCGTAGGCTTGGGTTCGAGTTCCGGTCTCGAATTTTAAAAAATAAAAAGGTAACTAAATATAAATAAATAAAATAATTGCAAACAAAAAAAACAACACGAAAAAATTAGTTTCTTAATCAAAATTTTATAATTTTGAAAAAAAGGTTTTAAAATTTAACATTTGCGTTTTTTAATTCGTTTTTAGCACACGTGTTTTAAAATTGAACAAAGCTCTATTTTAAAAACGAAATCGTTAGATTTTAAAACATTTTCGTTTAATTTTAAAACATTTTCCTCTCAGTGTAGTAAAATCCGAAAATACCAAAAAAAAAATGCAACAATTTTTTTGATGCAAAGTGCAATATTAAAAACATTGCATAAAATAAAAATGCATTTGAGATTTCTTAACTTTGTACTTGGGGCAAAGTAAGGTTGGAATGTGTTCGTTGCAATTTAATTACTTAGAATCAAAAAGAAGGAAACAAATTAATGTTTGGGTCATTTAATTGCCTACCAACGATTTTTGAATATTTTTATTTGGTAGGCAAATGAGTGAACTAAAAAAAGTCAAAAACCCTTAATTATAATCCGAATTTGGGGAAATAAATTTAAAGCAAATTTATTTTCTGCTTTTCATAGGTTATATTTAAAAAAATTTTTTTTTATCTTTTTTAAAGTGAGATGTTACCATATGGCAACATCTCACTTTAAGACTACGTGGACCAGCCTCGGAACAACTTACAAAAAAAATGTTAATGCCAATTTTTTCTTTGATTTATTAGAAGTATTTCTGTATAAACATTTTTTTTTCCGTTTGTAGAATAGCAACAATTTCCGTTTTTTATTGCACCATATTGACGCGAGAAATTTTTTACCGAAAACATCACTTAAGAAATTTAAATTTAATTGTTTAAAAAAAATTATTTTTAAAAAAGTGTTGATGCAATAATGTAAAGAAATAGTTATACTACATGTTTGCATTTTTAAAAATTAAAAAATTTAATTCTCGTAGCTGTGGCGATTTTTTAAAATGCACGTGTTGCCATTTGGCAACAATTCCATTTAATGGTATATTTTTTTGTACGCGTCTAAATTTGAATTTTGCGACAGTTGCTACACGTTCAATGAAAATATTCATATAATTTTGTTCTTCTAATTTTTTTTCTTTTTTTTTATATGTAAAAAAGATTTATGTTAAAAAAAAAATTTTTTTTGAACTGTCATGAATAAAATTGATGTAAATAAATGCACACTTACAATGAATTTGACTTTGATTAACTTTAATATATAAGTAAATGTAAATATATTTAATGTATTTTTTAAGAACAAATTTTTTTTTGTGAAAAAAATTTATTTTTAAATTTAATACATAAACATATATAAATTTAAGCACATATGCAATAAATTTGATATTGAAAATTTTTAGACCGTTAAGCAAATTTGTTGCCATATGGCAACATTCCAAAAAACTACTTTCAAATAACTTTTTTTTTCAAATTTTGATTTTTTATCACTATTAGCATCATTAATAGCAATAACAACAATAGATTTTTAAGGCTCGAAATGAAAAACATGTAGCGAAAGGGTTAAACAAAATTTTGTTGCGCCCCCTTTATCCGCCCATTGTTAGTCTTTTTCCGGAATACGAACCTAAGTACAAAATTTGGGCCCTGTAGCTTAAAAAATACTAAAGTTAGATCTTTAAATTGGCTCCATCCCGCTCCCCTTTGCCTCCACACCCCCCTTTCCGAAGGGTACAAAATTTCATTTTGTAAATAAGAACGCACCTACTAAATTTCATCATTGTAGCATGAAGGAATCGGAAGTTATGCCGTGTTTAAGAAAAAAGGGGATTGAGTCCCCCCACGGCCCCTACGCCTCTGATGGACCCCAAAATTCAACTCTCTTTGTCATTTCTACTGTAACCATTTTTGTATTTTTTTTTTATAAATGTGATAAAATTTTGTGAGGCTCATCAAATATCCGTGAATTTGAAGAAATATTTATCAAAATACCAAAATAAATTTATTTAATTCGACAAATATATTTTTTTCAAATTAACCATTTGGTATTTTATCAAAATGAAAAATAAATTTTCATTTAACAAAAAATGGTCCAAAATTTATTCATTTCGATAAAATTTTTTTGTTAAAACCTAACATAATTGTTTTGTCAATTTTACATTTAAAATTTTTTTGTGTGTAGTTTTTTTTTATATTGGCTCTAAAACTAGTCCCGAAAATCGCGGGATCATTCAGTGAAAATCCCATAAATCCCGAAAGTTTTGGGATTTTCACTGAATAATCCCAGGATTTTCGGGACTAAGAAAAAAGCAGGATCCCTGGATTGGCATGCCTATTATAGACACAACTAATGACGAGTTGCAACAGAGCCATCCCTTTACCACAATGCTGCCGTCTCGTTTGGTGTTGCTTATGAATGGGAATCCAAATCGTAAGTATGTCAGTATTGCAATGGTGTCGCTAACTTTTCTCTGACACGTACTTATATACGAAATTATTAAATTTTTAAGCAAACTCCAAATCCTTTCTGATTTGGCGAACACTGTCTGAACCTAACGAATATCAACGAACACTTGACGAAACCCATAAGGCCATGAGGAAGGCAAATACAACTCGTCGACGTCCTAATGACCGAATCTTTTCGTTTGCATAGAGGTTCTTGCGTGGTTAAGTGTGTGGAGCTTAGTTCGGGTGCCAAGAGACGATTGTCAAGAAACGAACAGCGAATGAACAGGGGTGCGTGTTTCGCGAAACTTAACGAAACACTAACTCTGACGATATTTCACATTGTGCTATGAACGGCAGTATAAGCGAACCACAGAGACGAACGGATTTCGGGTAACAAACAGCGCTGGTTTTATTCAATCAGTTTTTCTACTTTTCCCAATACTGTCACAGAAATATACTATAAGGATTTTTTTGTCCAATATCTTGTCCGTATGATTTTCGGCGGAATTCATTATTTTTTCGAGATCATTTCAGTGTGGAACATAAGTGCAATATCTATGAGAATATACTCTAGTTTGTGTGTAGTTAAACGTAAAGTGTTTTTTCAAAAACGTTTCCTCGAATGACACAATGAAAAAATATACTTTCGATTTTTCCTTCTTAGGTTATGTGTATCTGGCATGGGAGTGTGTTTGTGTGTGTGGCGTACGTAAGGCAGGTTACGACGCCGCATGCCACCCACCCCCAATATGCCAGCGTGTGGTTGTGTGTGTAGTATCAATTCGTCGTCGTCATGAAGTACGAAATATGTCCGCAGAGCACGAAGTACAGATAGAATCACGAATATAGGATTCACTAAATTTTATATTTTACTGGGGCCTCACTACGTCAAATTTACTTTGCGATTCCGTTTTGAAAGGAATCATATATGCATTGTCGTGATCCTCAATGTTAGTAAAGAAGAAAACAAAACCAACAAAAAAATTTTGATATAAGTGGTCGCGTTCTTCGGAACAGTGTTTGCATTAGGTTGTCGATGACGCGACCGGCCGAGTGCGGTCGAAAGGGCGTTGCGACCATAGCCAAATTGTATGAATGGTGACCAACATTCATACAATCAATCAATCAATCGATTTTTCTTCATAAAACCTAACGCTTCTGGATATCACTTCAGTGTGAATTGTTAAAAAAATTGTCTTTCAATTAATTAAAAAATTACGCAATGCCAGCAAAAAGTTTTTTTTTCTTTTTTGGAAAAATCGAATCTAATTACTGGCAAATGGCTTTAATGTTAAACTTGAGTAAAAAGGTATACATTTTGAATCGAATAAAAGCCAAGCAAAAAAAAATACTTAAATGAAAATATAATTCATTTTTTTGTTATATAAATGCGACAAGAACGACGGTGCACGTAAAACAAAAGTACATATTACAGACTTCATTTGGAGCTGAAGCACCCCACAACGCATGTTGTACACTCCAGAACTATACATATGCTCAACAAAAATCTCTCGTAGTTTGGCATTTAATTTTTCTACAAAAAGGACATTATTAAATTGATACAACAGAAAATAAAACCAGAATTATTTTCAAATGTTCTTATTATTTTTGTTAAGTTTTATATAAGCATGTAAGGGTAAGAGTTACTACCCCTTTTTGGTCAATGTTATGGTTTAATGTACATAACTAGTAACGCAGCCATTAACCTCCTATTTTGGTTTTCGAACCTGTTTCTTTTTAAGTTAAGTATTTCAATCTTCGAGTTGGAATGTTTAGGAAAGTATTGGCTTTTTACATGTACGTTTCATTTATCAAAATTTTCATAGGCGCATTCTTAATTTTTTTTAAAATTCAAATGGAAATATAAGTTCAATCTAAAAATAGCCCACGATATAAAACAACATTTTCCATCATCTAGACTACCCTAACCCTCTTGGTTTTGTTAAATGGGAAAGACGAATCCTTTTGTGTGTCATGCTTTTTATTGTATCAAAAAAGGACAACGAAATAAAATAGTTAAGAGAGTTAATTTTAAATAAAAGAAACTGCGCAAGTAGCGAAGAGCACGTGCGAGAGAAAAATAAAATGAGTGAACTTTTCGTTAATAAACAGCGGCGAATTGGTATTAAAAAGTCGTATTTGGGAACATGAATGGGAGCAATCACAACTTGTGTACTTGAATCCAACGGAATCATTTCATTGTACGCTATTACGGGCAAGGCTAATACAGAAATACTGTGTGCTGAAAGTGGAAATTTGTTGGTTAAATAACAAATTTTAATTTAATGATAGTAATAGTGAAGTGGCAAATGTAACAGTGAAGTGGCAAATATACCAATACTTCTTTCACTGATTAGAAAGAAGTATTGGTATATTTGGTAGAGTTACGAAATCTGCATACGAATACGCATACCAATATTTAATTTCTCAATTTCTACTGGTTAGGCTTGGAGCAGCAATATTAAAAACACAGTTGAGTACGTTCCAAAACGCGAATCTGGTGAAGTGTAAAGATTGAACAATACACAAAAAAAACCCGAAATATCCGCCAAAGTTTTACATAAAGAAGAAAAATTCGTAAGTGAAATAAGAATAAGTTTGATATTATATAATAAACATACCAAATAGTGAAAGTGATACATACGAAATAAATAAAAAAACTGCTTAAATCATTTTAAATAATCGAAAAAAAATTTAAATAAAGAAAAGCAGCACCGTTCAAGCATTTGAAGACGTGGTTTTTACTTATATTTTGATTTACCTGGTTTTCGCAAATTGTGGAGTCCTCAAAATCACCACAATCATAATAGTACGCGTCAAAACAAAACCACAATAATCATCAAATTTAAATTAAAATAACATACATACGTATTTAACAACTTAGTAAAAAAGATAAATTAAAAAAAAACACACTATAAATTTAAAACATACAAGATAAAGTACATATTTACGATTTTATTTAAACGCATCCATCATAGATATCCGAAAAAATCGTAGACATTAAAAAGGATCGATTAGAGCCGATTTACGGTAAGTACATCAAAAAATAAGCTATAGTCCGGAATTCAGGTTATTTCGTTAGACCATAGGAACTTAGGGTCTTCAAACTTTGTAATATTTGCACCAGAGTTAGGCAAAATGCATTACTTTCTTAATACATTTCCATTATTAATGCAAATGCAGAAAGTAATGCATTGAAAATTATGTATTCATGTAAATAGTAATTTTATTGCATTACTTTTTTGGAAGTAATGAAAATAAAAAATGACATGTATTACTCTTTTAAAATGTAATGCATAACTTTTTGAGAAGTAATGCAAAATAAAAAATTTTATGTAATTTTTAGAGACCGACCGAAATTTGGTTTCGGGTTTTCGGCCAAAAAAAGCTGTTTCGGATTTTCGGATTTAGCGTGACAAAATGCATAAGAACAAAACCGTTTTATCATTTAACAAAACTACTGTCAATCAGTATTACTTAAGTAAATAATTGCAACTCTTGTCAAGCATTTTTCGGAGTAGATCTACTACTCTCGCGATGATTTTTATATTTCTACTCCTATACTACGGTAGTAGAATTTTCTGATACACTGAAGATATTTTTTGCTACTATTGAAAGAAATCTACTCCTCAAAATATTATGTTAGTTTCATACAATGCCAAACTACTACTCTTTCTACAAATCTTGTACCCCGACATAAATTTCTACTACATGGTAGAATTTCTACTGCTCTACGCAGAAAACCATATCTACTCCCCTCTCTTGAAATCTACTCCCTGACATCAATCTCTACTACTCTCGCAAATTTCTAATCTACGCAAAAAAATTAAATCTACTCCCCTTTCTTCAAATCTAAAATCGAATATCTACTACTCTCGTCGTAGTAAAAAGTGGAAGCCCTGCCCCTTCATATTCATTGCTTATAAAGTCATCTAATTCATGATCTGAACTCAAAATTGTCTAATTATGTATGAAAAAAAATACAAAATTTCGGCCATATCGGTTTTGGCCGAAATAAAAAAAAGCGATTTCGGTCGGCCTCTAGTAATTATACCCCCACACTCACCGTGGCAGGGTATACTCACTTTAAAACTACGTTTGTAACGCCCATAAGGAGACGTGTCAGGTATGGAAAAGTATATATATTCTTGATCAGCACCACCTCTGGAGTCGATTTAGCGATGTCCATCTGTCTGTCCGTCTGTCCATCTGTCTACGCGATAGTTGTCACAGTTTTGATGCAATTTTGGGAACATGTTTTTTACTTCATGGGATGTGTAGTTTTCTGAGTGTGCATTTTGCCGATACTTTTGTAGGGTACCCAATAATGTTTTTGCATGTTTAAGCGCTGTTGTCAAATCCATGGACTTTTCTTGAAGAAAAACCGACAACGGAAGTGTAAGACTGAATAGTTTCTCACAAACAAAAAGTCTGACAAGAAAATTTGACTTTCCAACAGCACAGAGGCTGTTGAAGAAATTGACCATATCTTCTCTGTAATTTCTTCTAGTCTAATGCAAATGCATTCAAAGAGTTCAAAAAATGTTAACACACTGTTGTGCTTTTCAATAAATCTAGTATCGCAGTGACGCAGAAGTTTTTTCTTTTTTCTTTCTGGTGCATGTTTGGATATAGCATCTTGAAGAGTTTTATTTGCATTTGGATGATTTCGAAAAAAATTAGATACGTCTTTGATAGAGCAAGATTCAACCGGTGGCTGGCGCAGTAAAATAGCTTTCGTAAAATTTTCAGAGCACTGGTCATGAATAGCGACATATCCTAAAAATCTTCACGAATCACATATGTTTCTTAATCCTTAAGCTTGTCTAGATATCTAATGCAGATTGAGAGTTGTTTACTGCCTGAGACATCCATAGTTTCATCAGCAAGTAGACTAAAGCAGCTAGCGACATTTCTTTTGCTAACTATTTCTTCAGTAACAATAGACGAACATATCATACTCATATACAACACAATACATCCTGTACAGATACTTTCATGGTAAAATAGAAAACAAGGTTTGCAATATACGTAATCTTCTTTTTTCGAATACGCAAGAAACGGAAACCCATTTTCTAGGTCAATTATCCACTTTTCCTGAAAACTTCTCTTTTTAAACTTTCCGACCGTTATTGGGTACACAAATGGTTGCTTAGGCAACAAAACCGATGATAGAATATTTGTTTTTCCATTATCATCTATAATTTCGCGTTTTACAGCACCAATATCAAACTGATTCGCTTGAAATATTTCAACAGATGAAGCAGATTTATTGGTCGTATTTGAGGCGTTTGGAAGCAAAGTGGTCCAGTCCACATCAAGGTAAAACGGAGATAAATAGATTTTAAAATTTGCAATATCTTTAAAAAATGCTTAAAAATAGTTTCCTGTTTCACAATACATAACTTCTGAAATTTTTGTTATTGAAATGGAATTCTCTTTCGAATATTATGAAAAAATATAGTTAATGTTGATTATAAAGTCATCTAATTCATGATCTGAACTCAAAATTGTCTAATTATGTATGAAAAAAAATACAAAATTTCGGCCATATCGGTTTTGGCCGAAATAAAAAAAAGCGATTTCGGTCGGCCTCTAGTAATTATACCCCCACACTCACCGTGGCAGGGTATACTCACTTTAAAACTACGTTTGTAACGCCCATAAGGAGACGTGTCAGGTATGGAAAAGTATATATATTCTTGATCAGCACCACCTCTGGAGTCAATTTAGCGATGTCCATCTGTCTGTCCGTCTCCATCTGTCTACGCGATAGTTGTCACAGTTTTGATGCAATTTTGGGAACATGTTTTTTACTTCAAAAATAAAAGCAAGTTTAAAAATCAACCAAATCGGACAAAAACTAAAAAAAAAAAAAAGTTATAATTTTTCAACTTTTTTATTGATGTATTGGATTGTATTCGGGTTCTTGAAAAAAAATTTACACAAAAAAATATTTTTTTTTGGTAGTACATATATTTTTTTTCTATTTTTTAACAGAAGAAGTTTTTGAGTTTTGACCCCAGCCATCATCTTTATAACTTTTAGAGGATCAACCGTAACGTCCCAATGTATTGACATCATGGCTAATGCACTAAGCCTGTCATCCCTCATGACACTTCTTGGTAACGTTTTTACCCTTTTCAATGTTGAAAACGACCTTTCCACACTGCAAGTCGTTACTGGCATTGTCATCAAAATCGCGAAAATATTATTGTGCGAAAATATGTTCCGTCGCAATACTGCAGTACTTTTAAGACTTCAGAGGAGCCGTCAATAGGCGACACTGTTTTACGCCAAAGTTCTGCCTTCACTGTAGGCATTGATGTGTTGTCATCCAAAAATTCGTGAAGATTTTCTAATTTGTTAACGTGGTTAGGTGAAGAAAAGCCAGGAAGAAGTATCTGAAAATATTAGCAATTCGATATGCACATAATTTGGTTTGACCTCTATGCTCAAATATGAGTTTAAGAAAATCAAATGTATATAAATAATATAGTAGTAGGCGCTGGCAATGGAGTAACCTTACCTGAAGACTTGAAAGTACATCTTCATTAGAAATAAATCTATCGGAAATATTTGGAATAAGACCTACAATCGCAAGGTATGAATACAGACACCCTGAAATATTCTTCAACTGATGTTGTGTCAGGATGTGCACGTGATGACTGCTTGGAGAGTCTGTAGGTCGGATTGAAAAACATTTTCGCACAGTGTTGAAGCAGAATTAAAGATGGACTTAAAAACTTCTTCTGCACCCAGAGAAATACTTGCCTCGATTGAGGAAAAACTGGTATCAAATTGAGGAAACATGGGATTGATTTTTTTTTAGAAAATGTTCATCATTTGAGTGAAAAAATCTATGAAAGGAAGAAATTTTTCTACAATTTTAGCAAATTTTTCTATAATTTTCGGAATATTTGGAAAATGTTTGCCTTTGTTTTAAAGAAAAAATTCTCTGAAAGAAAGAAATTTTTAGGAAATTTAAATTTAGGAAATACTTCTTCAATTTGGAAATTTTTTTTTATTATTTAAACCAGGGATTTTTATACAAGAATAACTAGTACTACTACTAATTTTACTACTACTACTAATTCTACTACTATAGTAGTATACTACTAAAATGTACTAGGTCCATAATATTATATATTATATATGTCACACATTTCTATTTGTATTACATACTTTTATTTGGTAGTTTTTGTATACATCAATATGTATATCAAAGTGTAATAAACAACTTCAGAATTCGTTTCCTCACTAATTTTGAAATTTTGAAATGTTTTGCGCGTCGACTGATAAATTCAAATTTCCCAACATTGAAGAAAAAGGTATCTTCAAATTGATCACCATGGTTGCAAGTAATGAGAAAATTTTTACTCATTTCAAGGAAAATTTATTCAAATCAGAGAAATTTTTATTCAAACGAGAGAAATTTTTTTAAGGAAACTTTTTCTTTGATTTTGGGATGTGTAGTTTTCTGAGTGTGCATTTTGCCGATACTTTTGTAGGGTATCCAATAATGTTTTTGCATGTTTAAGCGCTGTTGTCAAATCCATGGACTTTTCTTGAAGAAAAACCGACAACGGAAGTGTAAGACTGAATAGTTTCTCACAAACAAAAAGGCTGACAAGAAAATTTGACTTTCCAACAGCACAGAGGCTGTTGAAGAAATTGACCATATCTTCTCTGTAATTTCTTCTAGTCTAATGCAAATGCATTCAAAGAGTTCAAAAAATGTTAACACACTGTTATGCTTTTCAATAAATCTAGTATCGCAGTGACGCAGAAGTTTTTTCTTTTTTCTTTCTGGTGCATGTTTGGATATAGCATCTTGAAGAGTTTTATTTGCATTTGGATGATTCCGAAAAATTTAGATACGTCTTTGATAGAGCAAGATTCAACCGGTGGCTGGCGCAGTGAAATAGCTTTCGTAAAATTTTCAGAGCACTGGTCATGAATAGCGACATATCCTAAAAATCTTCACGAATCACATGTGTTTCTGAATCCTTAAGCTTGTCTAGATATCTAATGCAGATTGAGAGTTGTTTACTGCCTGAGACATCCATAGTTTCATCAGCAAGTAGACTAAAGCAGCTAGCGACATTTCTTTTGCTAACTATTTCTTCAGTAACAATAGACGAACATATCATACTCATATACAACACAATACATCCTGTACAGATACTTTCATGGTAAAATAGAAAACAAGGTTTGCAATATACGTAATCTTCTTTTTTCGAATACGCAAGAAACGGAAACCCATTTTCTAGGTCAATTATCCACTTTTCCTGAAAACTTCTCTTTTTAAACTTTCCGACCGTTATTGGGTACACAAATGGTTGCTTAGGCAACAAAACCGATGATAGAATATTTGTTTTTCCATTATCATCTATAATTTCGCGTTTTACAGCACCAATATCAAACTGATTCGCTTGAAATATTTCAACAGATGAAGCAGATTTATTGGTCGTATTTGAGGCGTTTGGAAGCAAAGTGGTCCAGTCCACATCAAGGTAAAACGGAGATAAATAGATTTTAAAATTTGCAATATCTTTAAAAAATGCTTAAAAATAGTTTCCTGTTTCACAATACATAACTTCTGAAATTTTTGTTATTGAAATGGAATTCTCTTTCGAATATTATGAAAAAATATAGTTAATGTTGATTACTAAAAAAAATTTTGTGGGTTGGACCACTTTTGCACTGTGCAATTTTGTAATAGATCAAACAAACATGTGGGTTAGACCATTAAACTTTTTTTTTTGTTTTTTAAAAATAGGATAGACAAAATTCGTTTCAATGCGAAAAATAGAAGAAAACTGGAAACATATGGTGAACTGATTAATCTTAAAATTACATATTTAAAATGGATTATCATTAAAATTAAATAAAACAATAACGTCAATACCTTCATCTTCGCACTCTCCAAAGATTTCGTAGTCTACAAGAAAGGCCGAAGATTATAGTTCTAGATAAAATCCATGGCAAACAGGTGGTATACATGGCAACAAGTCATTTAAATCTTTAATTTTTAGCTCATCAATTGGCCGACCAATAGAAAGAAGCTCAAGTAATAATTCATTTAAGGGTATTGCATTCCTTGTTGATTATATTTCGAAATAAAGAAGTTTTCAGCAAGAAAATGTAGTTTAAAATTTTGTTAGCAATATTTTACTACCAGGTAAATAAGTAAGTAGCAGAGAAAAATTTTAAACAAAAATAAAAATTAGTGATTCGAAAACTTGAACTAATGAATAAAAACATATTACTATAATGAATGAAAAACCAAACAAAATATAAGAACAAAAGAAGCAATCGATCTCCGAAAATAGTGTGCTAATATTTGGCATACAAATTTTTTAATGTGGGTTGGACCACTTTTGCACTGAAAAATTTGCCTAAATTGTCAGTGCAAAAGTGAGACTTTTATTTATCATAAATTAGGGAATGCAGAAATCTGCAAGGGTGATTCAAATTTTTTAAATAATATGAACCCAGTAGAAGCATAAAATCGAGTTTGAATTTTTGTGGATTGGACCACTTTGCTTCCAAACGACCATTTGTGATTGAAATCAAGATTTCGTGACGTTTCTAATTCAACTACTTCCGCGGTGGTATTTGAAGAGTTATGCGTGAAATGTGGTTCAGCTATGGAATGTACATACATATTAATTTGATAAATATTTTTTTTATGAAATATCATTTGTAGCAATAGTTTATTATCTTACCCGCCCCTCGGTCGGTTGGGCGGCACCGTTGGGATTCGTCGTTAATAAAAAAATTCGAAACACTCTTTAAAAATAAAATTCTCTTTTAATACCCTACACCTCATGAGGTATGGGTATATTCACTTTGGTCTGATGTTTGTAACACCAAGAAGGAGAAGTGTCCGGTATGGAAAAGTATATATATTCTTGATCAGCGTCACTGAGTTGATTTAGCCCTGTCCGTCTATCCGTCTGTCCGTCCTCTTTTCTTGTAAACACGATTGCAGGAGCTAGAAGAAAGCTAGGGATCCCAAATTTTGTATTTATCCTTCTTAGGCCCTAGAAGGAGTTGGTATTGAAAATGGGCGGAATCGGTCGACTGCCACGCCTACCTCCCATATAAGTGAAAATCGTGTTTTTAAAGAAATTTTAAGATTTCATCAAAACAGTATGAAATTTTGTATAGTGGGGTTTTCGGGGTCGCTGATTTTGAATTTGATGTCGCATTTTCAAAATTCAAGATGGCGTATACAATATGGCCCAGTAAGTGTAGGGTATATATAAGTCGGCTTGCCCGACTGAAACTTACTCACTTGTTTTCTTTACATTTTGTAAAATGTAACCCTTTGCTTAAATATATAAAAAAATATGGCGGCACTCTTAAACAATCGTTAGCATAAGCCACGGTGTAGTAAACCAGGTGAGGCAAGTAGCATTTTCCACTGCCAGACTTTAGATTTCCCCCTGTCGTACGTCATTGAAAGAGGAAATGATTCAGGGCTACCGTTTTCGGCATATTTGATTGGAAATGTACTGAAAAATTTAGTAATATGCTGAAAAAGGCAACGCTGATAGCTGATTTTTGAATTGGAAAGAACGTCATTGAAAACGAAGGCAAAGAAAATCATAGAGATGATAGGAATTAAAGTGAGAGCATTATTCCTACTTGCCTCACCTGGTTTACTCCACCGTGAGCATAAACTAAGAATATGAATCGAATATTATTCGTTTTTGTAATAAGAGCGGGCGGTGGCGGAAACCCGAACAAGTGCGACCGAACGGAACGTATGGCTACGTACACTCTCATACAAAATGTTTGCAGAAAAGAATTTGTGCGACAATGCACCTTTTGATTCATACCCAGCCAAAAATTTTATCGTTAATGAGCTCGTAAACGAAAAATTTTCGATCGAAATGCGGACAAAACAATCGTGCTCGTTAACGAATTCGTTTGTTCGTTATAAGACTCATAAACGAAGTCGTTAAAGAATTCGTCAGTTAAGTGGTTAACGAGTTCCATTATGAAGACGTTAATGATATTTTATCGAGAAAATTACGACTATAGTAATATACGAGTGAATTTCGGACATTTCTCAAATATTTTTGATCGAGAAAAGTTCGTAAAATACGATCTTCGTAAAAAGTTCGTTCAATTATTGGCTGGGTATTCTTTATCAAATTGTAGGAATGGATAGTTTGTTGTTTTGGTTTTACTTTTCAGCAGGGTGTGGAGAACGATCAAAATACAATTGTTCTCACAACTAATCGCACCAATAATTCGTTGCTTTCAATAACTCATGAGTGAAAAAGTTACGCAGCGAACAAAAGCATTTACAATCGCTCGCAACCGAAAGAAAGCTCGTATATATCACGAACGAAAAATCTTCACTGCAAAAGTCGGCGATTGATTCACTCGTTGATTCGTTCATTTGTATGGTAATGACCCAGTCGCGCATGGAATCAATGATAAATCGATGCTGCATCAATTACCAAGTAATAACCACCGCTTCCCTCTGGATTACCGTAACACGCCAAACATTGATTACATTTAACATATGTCATAGGCGGGAGGCGATTACCTCTCAGCATTACCTGGAAGCTGTTCAGTAATGCATTACAATATTGCGAACAGCATTGCATTGCGTAATCCATTACTAGTATTGTATTACTCAACAGCTTCCAGGTAATGCTGAGAGGTAATCGCCTCCCGCCTATGACATATGTTAAATGTAATCAATGTTTTCCATGTACCGGTAATCCAGAGGCAAGTACCTAAAAAGACATCGAAATTTTTGAATTTGAAAGAGAAGATTTAATTTTTAATATTTTTTATAAATACTTTTTTTTTATTAATTATTATTTAATAATTTTGCATTTAATGTTTTTAAATTAATATCTTAAATATATCCATTTTTGTATTCTTTAAATGCCTCTCTGATATACTTCACGTATTCTGCTTCACCGACGCCGTCTCTCTGAAGTGATTCTAAATTTGGAAGAAGGAATAATTATTGATTTTAGAAGAATATAATTAATATAATAATATGTTCTACTTACTTGACTTTCACGTGCAAAAGATGCGTCCGCTTTCATCAACTTTCACAAAATTACTAAAATAAATACAAAAATAGCAAAACACGCATTTCTTTTTGTCGCTTTTGACTAACTGTAATCACAAAACGGGTTTTTAACAGTTATTTGAAGTTGTTTTTGTAAAAATTTAATCAACGCAGCAGCTACGCATTACCTGTCTGCATTACTTTAAAAAAAATATAATGCATTGCCCGCAACTTAAACAATAGATAAAGTTGTATTTCCTTATTCCTCCTCCACTTCCATGCTTATTACTTATTTGAAAATGTAATGCACAAGGAATCACATTACTTTTTTTTATTTTCTTCAAAAAGGTAATGATGGCTTACTTGGTAATGCAAGTGACATAGATTACAAAAGAATCAATACCCAAATGCGCGACTGGGGATTGATTCGCGAATTAATCGCGAGCGTATTTTTGCAGTAAACATTTTGTATCCTCAACGACTTGTTTTCAAAGCAAGCAAGTTATAAAGACACTTGGCGGTTTTTATAATATTATTTTTATTAATAAAATAAAATGTTTATTGTTAAACAATAAAAAAATTCAATATTAAAAAAAAATTACTTAAAATTAAGGATAAAAGTTTAAACAATAACAAGAAAAGGGTTTTCAATAAAAAAATTTACTTTTTCGATTAAATTGTTGTTTACTTTTTACACCAGCGGTTAACCGACGAACTTTAAAAAATAAGCTCACGATCGATTCAAAATTCAATCTTCTCGCGATCAATTCATTTTGCAATGATAAATTGACGTGATAAATTCATTAGAAAACGAGCGTTCACAAAAAAATTGCACTCGTTGCATGTATACACATTTTTAACGAGCGAGCGTACAAATGTGTTCGTTCGCGGATAGACGCTAGTGAATTTATCACGTCAATTTATCATCGCAAAATGAATTGATCGCGAGAAGATTGAATTTTGAATCGATCGTTGGCGAGTTTTTCCGCATCCTGCTTTTCAGTTAAAGAAAAAATTTCATTCTTGCAATTTTTCAGCACATTAAATGGTTTTCATTAAGTTGTAGTTTCGAATTGCAAAATGTACTAAAAATCCATGAAATCGTCGAAAATATTACAGTACGATCTGTAATATTTTCACTTCTTCTGGTTTCTTAACCCATTTCCACCCACAGTTGCGTTTGCCCAACATTACGGCGAAAAAAGATTAAAAATAGATAAAACTATTTTTTTAAAAAAACAAAGATACCATTTCGTTAGTTAAGGTTCAATCTTTCTAAAAATATAGGATACAGAGACTTTTAACCACTCCCCCGGCCCCACCGAGACCATAAAAATGACCTAAAAAATTGTGGGTTTTCAACGATTTTTAAA
The DNA here is from genome assembly GCA_951394025.1 of Heteromyza rotundicornis. NCBI lineage: Eukaryota > Metazoa > Arthropoda > Insecta > Diptera > Heleomyzidae > Heteromyza > Heteromyza rotundicornis. Next base: position 38,689,395 of record OX596010.1, read on the forward strand.
AAAATATAACAACAAACTTTTTTAATGAACAACAAACTTTATTTAGTTTAAAGCTTTATCTAATGAAGAAAAGAAAAAAGCAGTCGCTGAAAACAAAATAAATACTTGCATTTCAATTTTCAGTGTTTCAAAAACTGTGTTGCGCAAACGCATCACTGGGCGGAAACGGTGCAAAAATATGACTTTTCTTATTGGTAGGCTTGACAATTGCGCAATTGATTCTATGCTCTGTCGCTAGAATCGCAAGCAAAAAAGTAAAATTTTGACCCACTTGTCCCCTAACCCACCGGTCACCTGATATAATTTAAAGTCCAAGGACGCACTAGGTAGTCCCACCCGTCGTACTTGGTGGCAGCTGTAATCCCGCATGATTCACCCAAAAAATTCCACGGACGCACTTGGTGGATTCTGTAATTCCACCTGACATGATTCACCCATAACACTGTCCGACACTAAAAAACGCACATGATCGGGATTAACAGATTCTGTTAGAGGGGGTTAAAAAAGAGTACCCGTGTCTCCCAGTTTTTCTGGATCAGTTCTTAAAACCGTTTAAATCGCATTTTGCATTTTGCGTTTTTCTCATTCACATAATAATTCGTCAAAAATACATTTTTCATTATATCTTAAATGTGGATTTGATAGAAGAAAAACATATCTTTAAAAAACATGTAAACTTTTTACAATCGGATGTAAACTCATCACGCTAGACTAGAAACCATCCTGAAATTTTCAATTTTTTTTACAAAGAAACGTATGTTAAAGTAGAAAAAAAAGAGTGAAAAACCAGTATTTTTAAATATAACCCTTAAACCGACTAAAAAGCAGAAAATAAATTTCCTTTAAGTTCATTTCCGCAATTTGGATTAAAAATTAAGGGTTTTTGGCGACTTTAAAATCTGCAATGATATTAGGAACAAAGTAGCCAAAAACCCTAAATTTTAAATCGAAATTTTTTTCTCCCCCATTTTTTCCCCCTTGTTTACTCTTTTACCCGAATGCGAACCTAAGTAAAAAATTTCAGCCTTGTACCTTACAAAATAGGAAAGTTATAACTTTAAATTGGCTCCATCCAGCTCTCCTTTGCCCCCACACCCCCCTTTCCAAAGGGTACAAAATTTGTTTGTCAATAAGAACTCACCTACCAAATTTCATCATTATAGCTTGAAGGAATTGGAAGTTATGGCATGTTTAAAAAAAGGGGTTTGAGTCCCCCCACGCCTCTGATGGACCCCATCATAGAATGCATTGTCACCGGAGTTCTATCAGTGTTCCAAATTTCAGCTCTCTAGCTCATGTGGAAGTGTATGAAAAAGCTCGCCGCAGATTTGAGGATATATATATATATATAGCCAAAGCAAGTTAATATAAGGGTTATAATAAAAAATGTAACAAAAAAATAAAAATTTCGGAATTTTGTCTAGTCTAGCGTGATGAGTTTACATCCGATTGTGCGTTACCATAATTTTCAACCCCTCAAGCTCTCTGGCTACGTGCCTGTGTTCGAGGCACTTCTAAATTCTTATTGTGTGGGGGTATTTCAGCATCTGCATAGCCGAAGATAGGTTACCCTCTAGTTATACCCTACACCTCATGAGGTATGGGTGTATTCACTTTGGTCTGTTGTTTGTAACACCAAGAAGGAGACGTGTCCGGTATGGAAAAGAAAACTATATATATTCTTGATCCGCGGCACTTCCTGAGGTGATTTAGCCCTATCCGTCTGTCCGTCCGTCTGTCAAAACTCTTTTCTTTGGATTTATCCATTTTAGGCCCTATAAGGAGTTGGTATTGAAAATGGGCGGAATCTGTCGACTTCCTCCCATATAAGTGAAAATCGTTTTTTCACAGAAATTTTAAAATTTCATCAAAAAGTATGAAATTTTGTAAAGGATGGTTTTTGGGGTCGCTGATTTCGAATTAGATGTAAGAAATTAAAAATTCAAGATGGCGGAACCAATATGGCGGCCGAAATTTTGAGATTTCAACAAACCAGTATGAAATTTTGTATAGGGGGGTTTTTGGGGTCGCTGATTTCGAATTTAATGTCGCATTTTAAAAATTCAAGATGTCGGATCCAATATGGCCCAGTAGGTGTAGGGTATATATAAGTCGGCTTGCCCGACTGAAACTTACTCACTTATTTTTACTCACTTATTCCCAAAAAATACTTCCATTAAATCATAATTTGAATTAGTTCTCCAGAACGCATTTATATTAGCACATAAATGCGTTAATTATTACATAAAAAAATCCATGCATTTTGCACTCATAACGGTTGATTCTGGTTTTTTTTTTATAAATTTATTATTGTCATATTTAAAATTGTCAGGTTTTTCATACTGATCATAAGACCTACATATGCAGACTTCATAGCTCATGATGAAACTGTGAATTATAAAAACATTGTGTTATCGATTTCATACTACAAAATTTCATCGCTCAATTTTGGTTTTAACATATGAATATGGTTTACTATTCAAGATATTGAAAAAAATAAGTCACTTGAAATTGACATACAACTTTATAACATTCATTTCTAAGAAAGTTAAGTTTAACATTCTGCAGAGAATGTCCGTAACATTCCAGGAGTTTTTTTTTGGGGAACTGTTCAGAGAAAAGAGAGCGATACATTTTAGGGAGAAATCATAATATAGCAATAAAGCAGGCTGAGGCAACTCAGCTCTCTTTCGTAACTTTCCACTTCGACATTTGCGTGATTTTTATTTGTAAGTATATTCGTTTTTTTGTATACCTTTTGACAATCTCAAAGTAAAAAATATTCTCTCCATTAGCGCACTTCATTGTTAGCAAGAATACACCTTCGTTAAGTTTCGAATTCGAAATAAAAAATATGTTAAGATTTGTTCAATTTTAGTAGCTACTAAATTTGACTATGAATATGCCCCAAAGTTTCCTGCACCAAGAAGCATTTTTTACTGCGAAAGAGTTTTATAATGCGTTCACATTGAGTCGAAACGCGAGTGTTTCAGCTTAGCGTGGTCCAAAATAGTATGGAGAAAATGTTTGTTGATTTTTAATATAAACCCAAAATAACAAATGATACTAAGAGATGGCACTGTTATCATTTTGTAGTTTTTTCAACGAACACAACCGTGAAAAATAAAATCGAACAGACTATCTGAGCAAATCGTTGAATGGCAAGCTTATGAACATTTTTTATTGAATTTTCTGAAAAATATAAATGTTCAAGTATTTCAAGAATAATGTTGGGTAGGTACTAGGGAATTTAATCCTGAAAGGTTTTTGGCAATCCCGGGATTCCGGGATTTATTTTTTGGAATCCCGGGATCCTGGGACGGGATAGTTTTCATCAAAAATATCCGTTTAAAAGAAAAAAAGGTTTGTCATGCATCTGAGACAAAAACTATCAACAACTTGTAATGTAAATTGGTACATTTTTATACCCTGCACACCAGTGTCCCAGGCAGTGATGCCAGGTAGACGTCTTTAACGTCATTTTGACGTTTTTCATGTTTGAAGATTGAAAAATATAATAAACTAGCTGGGCCCGACACGCTTTGCTGGGCCTAAAAAACTTTTATAGTGGCATTGTTAAACTTATCCTATAAACTAATTTTTTCGCTGAAACCAGCAGATATGGTAACACTGTTGGGGTAGGGAGATTAAGTCCTAGGTGGCAACCAAGTTAATTATTGATCATATATTATTTGCTACAAAAAAAAAGTTTCTGCAAAAATGTGAGAGAAATACGTATTTTCTAACTTGTGGATAAAAATGGGAGTGCCAAAACCTATTGCATGTTACGACTCACGACCCTTAGAACACATATATAAATTTTGCTGAGAATCGGTGCTGTAGTTTTCCCGCCTACTCGTGACAAACATACACGTCTCTTTTATACACCCAGAGAAATCTTCACGTATTTTAATTAACACGATTCATGCTATATTTACATGAAAAACATTTGTACGCAAAACAAAAACAATTCCAAAAAACTACAAATACATTGACAAAAATCGAAGCAAAACGCACACATTTACACAAATGAGAAATTTTTTTTTTAAAATAAAAATAGGTTCTACCATTCTGTCAAATGTAAAATTTGAAAATAAACAGAAGAAATTTTTGAATTTCAAAACAAATTTGTTTTTGTCGACCTGGGGTGGAATCGTGTAACACGACCACGATTCACGTTTTTACTGATAGTTGAAAACGTGATCAGCGGCGCGATTCTCAAAGTTTGCTTCACGTAACTTTACTATCGATTCTCGTTTTACTTTTATCCAAAAACACTTTCCGAACCATTCCGCTTTTATCCGCTGCAAAATAGCACTTTCCAAACACTTCGAGATTGTGAAAAATAAAAATTTTAAAATTTGTTTTGTGTTTAACAAGCTGAAAGTTGTAATAAAATTCAATGATTTCAAGATATTTCCTTCTTGACGAAAGCGAGGAGGAAGATAACATTGCCAGGCAGAGAAGAATACTAAGGGATGCTTCAAATCCATTGGAATTGCGTGAAAGGAGGTGCTGCATGTTGCACATAAACATATACAAGAAATGTTTAATTTTTTTAAATGTAGTTTTTTGCAGAGGTACAGGCTTTCCAAACAAGCATTCGAGATGGTGTTGGAAACTTTGAAGTTTCCCAGTGGTATCAGAAGTACATACATATTGAGGCTTGCAGTTACGTTAGAGATGCTTGCCGGAGGAGGATATCAATGGCAAACCGGCAATGAGTTTATGTCGCCAATAGCTCAAAGCACCATGTCCGTAATATTTCGTCAAACCGTGTCTGCTTTGGAGTTGCAGTTATGCCACAAATGGGTAATTTGGGAAAGTGATCGCCAACAAACAAAGGAATGGTTTCATGACTCTATCTTCGAAATTGCTCAATTCCACGACGTCGTACGGTCCGCCACCGGTTTTGGACATACTCTGCCTATCTTTGGATAATTTTCTTTTGGCATTGTATTTGTGGTCTGTCCAAACCTAAGCATTGAATTTTTAGAATTAAGCAAACATTAAATTAACAATTCTAGTAAATAAAATCACCTTTTGCCAGCGCTTCGTCGATTTGCTAGGCGGGCCAATACTGTTTAGCATAGCAGATAACTTCTTCCATAATTTTTGTTTTTTGCTTCTACATGAACTCGATCATCACTTTAATTTGCGTTTGATTGCTAAGTTGAACCCTAAAAAATAATTTCATTGAATCAAAGTTCAACAATAAATATAATTTACAACTTACATCTTTCATTTTTTGGAGAGATCACTTTTTTTGCTGGAAAATTTCTTGAAACAAGCGAAAACGACATGAAAAGTGATGTCGTGCGCTGCAATCGAGAATCGATACGTTCTCGAACGAAAATTTATTTACGTGAAGCAAAAACGATGTGCAGAACCTCGTTTTCGTTGAATGTCGTGGTACACGATTGCACCCCTGAACGAAAGAAGCTCAGTGGCACAGCGTGTAGATGCGGAACTTATAAACTTTAGGTCCCGTGTTCGAATCTCGTCTGAGTTGAAAAAAGTTTTTTTAAATAGAAATTTTTAGATTTCAAATTCAACTTGGTCTTTGGACGATATGAGTCTATGAAGCGCAGTAGCAGAGGGTAAAGTGATGAACTCAAGATCCGAAGGTCCGGCGTTCAAATCCAGTTCAGTATGAAAAGGTATCTATTTGAAATGGTAATGTTAATTTGAAAATAAGTTAAAGAATGGTAAATAAGAAGGAACTGTGGTTTACAATTTTATAAAAAAAAATTTAATTTAAAAAACTTTTTCCGGAACGGGGACTCGATCCCCGTATTTCCGTTTATGAGGCCGACAGCCTAACCCCTGAGCTACCGGCAATGATTTGAATGAACGCATATTTACCAGTTTTCTCAGCTTAATCACAAACCTCTTCACACGTACACGTACACATATAGGAGAGTGTCATTTTTTACAATAGCATCTTGTTAAAACAACCTGAAAGATCGGTTTGAAAAATATTAACCACAAAATTGGTTAAAAATTGGTTAATTTAACACGATTTTTTCTCTGGGTGTATATATAGATTAGAATTACTTTCAAGTTAAAAATACTTTGTATATGCAAAATGAGTTTATTGAATTAATATACATTTTTTTTTATCTGGATACATATCATGAGTTTATATAAAGTATATTTAACTTGAAAGTATGTATTTATGGTTTCAACATTTTCCACGTTTTTATGTTTGAGGGAAGAAGAAAATGTGCAGGAATGAGAAATCTATTATTTTTAGGCAACATTTTTGTACACATCTAGTAGCGTAGTTGTAGGGGTTGGTCCGAAGCCACTACATTGAGCCATTGCCCAAAATAATTGTCAGTCTAGTGATGACCATGGTCAAGGATAGATTACACAACCCAACAAGATTTTGCTCTTTGGTTTAAGTAAGGTATTCTTATAGATTTTTGTACGCTGAAAAAAATGGCGTTTTAATTGACGACTCTCAATTTTTCCATTACGTTTTGAGGTTTTTGAGGAATTCAGGATGAAAGAGTAAATAAAAAGAGTAAAAAACAAGTTTTTTAAAATATAACCCTTCAACCGCAATTTCGATTTAAAATTAAGCGTTTTTGGCTGGATTTTGAAGTTGCCAAAAACCTTTACATCTTCTTCATTCTGAGATTCGTCACTGGTCTTCAATATTTTTTTGACCATCTTAAGTTTAGTTTCAGAAGATATGTTTGAATCAAAAAATGCAAACGCTGCTGATTCAGGGCTAAAATACCACAAGTGATTCACAAATTTGTGTATCGCTATACAAGCCGTTTTCTCATTCACATTCCGAAAAAAGCTGATTAATCAAATAATAAAAATTATGAAATAAAGAACAAAAAAATAGCTCGAAGTACATAGTTTCCAAGGATATCGTTTGAAGAGGAATGTTTAGGACAAAACTGGAAACGCCATTGTGTTTGGGAGGCAATAATACATAAGAATTAAGATACTGTTCAAAGTGTACACACGCGACCATAAATCGTAAAAACAGTAAAAATCTTAACTTTAGGTGTGTTGCAGCATCAATATTTGTTCTGAAATTTTTATAGCTTAGGAACAAAACTAGGGGGCGTAATCAATGATCCGAGAAAAACTTTTTTCTCCATACAAAAAAATAACCACCCTAATATATACACTGAGAGTAACATGTTATAAAATTAATCGAAAATGTTTTAAAATTTACCGATTTTGTTTTTAAAATTGAGATTTGTACAGATTTGTTCAATTTTAAAACTCGTGTGCTAAAAGCAAATTTTAAAACGCAAATGTTAAATTTTAATGCAATTATTTTGTTTATTTATATTTAGTTAACTTTTTGTATACGCGAATTTTAGCTATTTTTTTTGCGGCTTTTGACCGATACGCCATAAGATCAGAGGGTATCGCAGTACGAACTAGTAAGAGAATTATCTTCGGTCAGACCGAAGCTAAAATACCCTGCACATGTGGGTACGATACATTCTGCGACCATGTGTTAGTAATTTTATCGAAAATCGGTAAGCGATATTTTATAGATATTTTATTCATAATTTTTCGATATGTTATCGAAATTTATCGATTGTTTGTCGATAATTTCCATTTCTTATTCCCGATACATTTCACAATTTTGTTTCAATTACATTTTGTTCCAATTTTTTTCTCATTTCGTTCCCGACATAATTTCCAATCAAATACAAGAAAGTATTAAGTATTTCTCAAGATAGAAAATAGTACAAATTTGGCGCCCATTTTGTATGGGAAGTATGAGGATTTGTCGATATTTTATCGAAAAGTTTTCGATATTCAATGGATAATTTTTCAAAATTTTATCAATTTTTTGTCGCTAATATAACATTTTAAAAATTCATGTAGAAAACATTTTGACCACTTAGAAATGAAAAAACATAAGGCTATTTTAATTTTTTTCGTGCATATTTGAGGGAATATTTTGTAATTTTTCGTGCATATTTGCATAGATATTTTCGATTTTTCTCGTGTATACTTCTGTCATTTCTGTTTATCATATTGCTTTTCTTCCAGAGAATGATATACGTACGTGCTGGAAAATTGCGTGGAAGTCGCTAACTGTTTCGGACTTTGCAACCCATCTGGTTAAATTTAGTCTCTTCGAGCATTTTACTCTTTCGCAAGAATCGGTTTCAATTACTCTTTTCAAAACCGTGCTTCGTTTTGGCGTATTTACAAGTAAAAATATTTGGTCAGTTGGATGAGTTTTGGTACAATTTGCTACCGCGGTAAAAAATGTATCTTATGCAGAAAGTTATACACAAAAAAGTACACTGAGCGAACAAACGCAAGTAGAATTAAATATTTTTTATTTAAATGTGATTTGAATATTTTAATATTTGGAAATCAGTATCACATATAGAAATTCAATACGCGCGTATTTAAATGTTTTCTATAAATAAAAAACTTCATTGCCGCCAGACAGTCTTGAACCTACGACCTCTGCACCCAGAGAAAAAATCGTGTTAAATTAACAAATTTTTAACCAATTTTGTGGTTAATATTTTTCAAACCGATTTTTCAGGTTGTTTTAACAAGATGCTATTGTTAAAAATGACACTCTCCTATATGTGTACGTGTACGTGTGAAGAGGTTTGTGATTAAACTGGGAAAACTGGTAAATATGCGTTCATTCAAATCATTGCCGGTAGCTCAGGGGTTAGGCAGTCGGCCTCATAAACAGAAGTACGGGGATCGAATCCCCGTTCCGGAAAAAGTTTTTTTAATTTAATTTTTTTTATAAAATTGTAAACACAGTTCCTCCAAGTAACTTTTTTTACCATTCTTTACCTTATTTTCAAATGAACATTACCATTTCAAATAGATACCTTTTCACACTGAACTGGATTTGAACGCCGGACCTTCGCATCTTGAGTTCATCACTTTACCCTCTGTGCTACTGCGCTTCATAAATTCATGTCGTCCAAAGACCAATCTGAATTTGAAATCTAAAAATTTCTATTTAAAAAAACTTTTTTCAACTCAGACGAGATTTGAACACGGGACCTAATGTTTATAAGTTCCGCATCTACACGCTGTGCCACTGAGCTTCTTTCGTTCAGGTCGACAAAAACAAATTTGTTTTGAAATTCAAAAATTTCTTCTGTTTATTTTCAAATTTTCCATTTGACAGAATGGTCGAATATATTTTGATTTCCGAAAAAAAAAATTTCTCATTTGTGTGAATGTGTGCGTTTTGCTTCGATTTTTGTCAATGTAGTTGTAGTTTTTTGGAATTGTTTTTGTTTTGCGTACAAATGTTTTTCATGTTAATATAACATGAATAGTGTTAATTAAAATACATGAAGATTTCTCTGGGTGTGCAAATTGGAAATAATAAATTCACACACTCAGGGAAAAAAAACATAGTAAAATCAAGTACGATCGTATTTACTCCTTCATTTTTTCAACTTAATGTAAACAACTTTGAAATAAAGAGAAAAATACTTAAAATAACTATTGTCAACGTTGAAACAAAGTTGCAAATTTAAAATGAAGTGAAAAATACTTAAAATAACTGTTGTCAACGTTGAAACAAAGTTGAACGATTTTAAATCAAGGTCTGGCAAACTTAATATAAATTGGAAATAAACGGAAAACAACTTTGAAATAAGTTTGTTTATTTTTGAATTTAAGTTTTAAATTGAAAACAAGTTTGTTCGTAGTTGTTTCTAAAATTTCCAACTTTACCAGACTTTCATTAACGTTTCTACTTGTTTTAAGGTGGTTATTTTTGATATTAGGTTGTTTTATCTCTGGGTGCACTGATCTACAGGCACAAGTTTTCTGTGTCTAAACTGAAATATATATGAAGCAGAATATAAACATTTTTTTTTGTGAGTTTCTATTTTTAGATTCCAAATCTTCCGTTAAATTTTTAGAAGAAAAAAAATCGAGGCTTGCTGAGCAATATATAATTGAAATTTCTATTTTTAGATTTGAAAACTTAAATTTAAAAGACTTGCTGAGCAATATACAAACATTTAGACGCTTGTGAAAAATGCCGGAAATAGACGAGTCGGTTGGAGCGCACTCCAAACTCCAGAAGTTCCCGGTTCGAATTCCGGCAAAACTGAATTTCTGGAAAAGTTGTTACAAATGATTCTAAGGAAATTGGCAAAAAAAAAATTAAATAAAGCCAAAAATAAATAACTTAAAAAAGTGCAAAAAAAATAAAAAAGGAAAAATAAATAAAAAAATCATATATTTCCATATTTAATACAATTTTAAATACGCGCATATTTGATTTAAATAAAAACAGCTTAGGAGCACTATCAATTGCACGTATTGTATTGATAAAAGTTCTTTAAGAAAGACATTAGGGCAATTCACGAGTTGTGGTAATGGTCTTGCAGAAGTGCAAATACAAATAGTTATTGCATATTTTTGCGCCACAACAATAAAATATACAGATTTGCTTTTCCTACGCTTCCTTCCAATAAATATTCCAAAAAATTTTTTCATTTGCACTTCTACACTTCTGCAAGACCAACTGGAGAATGGCTTTTGGTCTCTAAAATATTTATGTGGGTACGAATCAAAAAAAATAGATAGTGAACTATCTTCGGCTATGCTGAAGCTAAAATACGGTTCTAAAAATTTCCAAACCAAACAATGATGGACTTGGAAACTCGGACCATGCTAAAAATCCATTTCTAAACATTTAAAATCTGTTTGGGAATGAGTCGACTTCGCCTACAAAAATCTGTTGCAATTGAAAAAAAAAACAATTTTCCGAAACGTTATAATAAATGTTTATTAAAGATCAAAATGAAAATCGATTGGTGAACTACTGATACGCATAGTTCGATCTATTGAAGACGACTAAAAATTTAACATCAAAAATTATGAAGGTTTAGCTTTCAAGATAAGTACATAATAGGATCAAAGTAAAGAGAGTAATAAATCGAGTTGGAAATTTAGAGTGAGAATTAAAATAAGAATACTTAAGAATAAGAAAGAAAAAGTGTGCAAGAAGTGCAGTGAAAATTAGTTGGGGAAGATAACGAAATTTACTTATTGACAGTTGCTAATACAAATACAAAAATACAGAAATATGAAACCAAATGTAGGTTGCCAAGCGTTCGCAAACTCTCCGGCACCCCTGAACACCCGTTCAGAAATTGGGAAGTAGTGCGATTTTTGTGAAGGGCGTTTGTACTCTCCGCGGTCTTTACAGTAACCACACGGACGAGGTTGTCGGCGCCGCAAGTAACATCTTCAATGCGACCCAGCAATGTTGGTTTGTGGCTGATGCCACTTCGAACGTTGTTGTAATGACGTGACATACTCAATATGCCACCGCTTCCAAAAGTTCAAGACCATTGCTTGTATATGTCGCCAGTGTTGCAGTTTGTTGGCATTGGTGTTCAAAATTGATGGCTCTGGTAGGCAGGTGTAGGGTTCGCCGATGAGGAAGTGGGCGGGGGTGAGCGGATCAAGATCATTGTCAGAAATAGCTATCAGCGGTCGAGAATTCAAGATCGATTCAATTTGCGTCAGCACTGGACAGTATTCTTAAAATGTCAGAATACTACTGCCCACAACTCGCTTCAAATGCATCTTGATTGACCTTACGCCCGCCTCCCACAATCCACCAAAATGTGGTGCGGCTGGAGGTATGAAATGCCATTTCACTCCTTGGTTTGATAACCAAAGGTTGCTTTTGTTGAAGTTGCTGAATTTCACGAAGAAACGTCAGCTGTTGTACGTGTCGGATCAGGACGAGTTTCGCGTGCTGCAGCTCAGCTGCGCTCAAGCAAGCTGAGGTGGAGTCAATTGTGAGAACTGGGGTGCTAGGTTGGCAATGACGACCAAATCGAACACAGAATCGAAACAATGCGTATCATACGAGACCAAGACGAAATTTTGTTGATGAGTTGGTCAAGGATATTGTCACTTGGTGCAGAGCACAGCACAATTTTCGCGTTCGTTTTCTCTTCATCGAGCACACTTAGGGCAGTTGCTTGTACATTGAAATGTTTTGATTTTGGCCATGCACTGTCCGGCAATGACAGCCAGTCAGGCCCTGACGACCACAATTAGTGTTTTACTAAATTTGAGGGTAACACTCCGCGAGACGCGCAGTCAGCGGCGTTGTCTTCTGAGCACACGTCTTGCCAATGTTGTCGGGGGCAAGTGTCTAGAATTTCTGCGGTACGATTACAAACGAACGTGTTCCACCTGCGCGGGGGCGAAGAGAGCCAATGAAGCACAATTTCAGAGTCAGTCCAACAAAATGTATTAGTGATTTGCACAGTTAGCGAACTTTTTACAAGAGTTATTATTTTGTTAATAAGAGCGCGGCGTTTAGCTCAAGGCGCGGTATCGAAACTGGTTTTAGGGACGCGACACGAGTTTTTGAGGCAATTAGGTTTGTCACATAAACATTTTGAAGTTTTACGCGGCTATAAACTACCGCGTCTTCTAAAATCGAATCTAAAAATAGAAACTAACAAAAAAACGTTGTTTACTTTCTGCTTCATGCATATTTAAGTTTAGACACAGAAAAATTATTCCTGTGATGTTTGTGGTTAATCAAATCGACAAAAAAATTTTAAATGATTTTTAACTACCAGTGTTGCTAGATCTTTGGCAAGAGCTTCCCTTTTTTTTCACCATTTTGCACTAATTTTCCCCGTTTTTTTTTTCTAATTTCCCCGTTATAATATATAATATACATTAGAGCCCGACCGATAAGCATTTTCAAGCCGAAGCCGAAGCCGATGCCGAAGGTCAATTGGCAGCCTATTACTTCGGCCGACGCCGAAGGCCTATACCGAAGCCGAAGCCGATACTTAAATAAAAACCCTTTAAAAACTTGTTTTTTCGTGTATTTTCATTCGAATTCGAGTATATAAATACACAGTTAGTTTTTTAAGGAACTAAAAATGTATTTAAACAAATAATAAAAGTAACCAAAAGAATTCACAAACACATCCTAGGTCAAAACTAACAATAGCCTCAAATTATCCCATATATCCCGTGTAAGAACAATTGGATTTTTTTAAAATCACTTTAAAAATTTGGAGTAAAGCTTAAAATAATGGGAATTTAGAAGAAATGGTAGAGAATTCTTCACAGAATAAATCCATCTAAGTAGCTGTTTTTTCAGGACTCCCCAAATTCGTCAGGTGATGGGCAAAGGATGTTCTAGTTGATGGTAAAAACCACCTGTTAAGCTTTGAACTTTAAATGTAAAATTTTACCAAAAACGGTCCCGGATTTCAGCACCTTTTCATATATGTTGGCGCAGCAATTTGGGCTACATTTCTAAAAGCTAGAATCCTTCCGTGAGCCTCCTACCCCTATATTTGAAATTTCATACAGTTTACCAGGACTCCTTTTAACATAGACATCAGGGCAAGTAGTAGCTTCTAAATCTATATTTAAAATTCAGTAATCCACCCAGAAAATGTTCAAGGATGTACATTGTGGCAGTTTTAACCTCGTGCCACGCAATTTGAGGCGAGATTCACTCAATATTCGATGATTACTAATTTAAATTTTAATCATATTTTTTGTTTTGTGGGCCTCTTATGTCCCATTGGAAATTCCATCAATTACACAATTTTACATTCAAGTCTCAAGAAAATCAGTAAGACCGTTTAGATGTGATGTGGGCTAGAAAATCGTATCGTAAAAAATTAGTTTTGGTTTTCGGTGTCGCAATAATAAGGAAAAAAATTGAAAAGCTTCGGCCAAAACTTCGGCCATTTTTCGGAAAAACCGAAGCCGAATGTGAATTTTTGTCCGATAACGGCCGAAGCCGATGCCGAAGCCGATTAATCGGTCGGGCTCTAATATACATATAAGGTAAATAAATTATATATATGTTGTAACGAACCTTTTTCGAAGCCGAGGTGAAGCCGTCGGTGTCCAGGGTTCGTTGCAACAATTTTTTTATTGAAACCAGGTGCAGACATATTCCTAAGTGTATAAATGTTTTCAAACGGGTTTTGGGTTATTCTTTAAATTTGTATGTTTTTATTATTCACTATTTTATCATATTTCTGTACAAGATTTGTTTGCGTATTGTCTATCGTTAATTATCGGGACACTAGCGTGGTGTCTTCACTCAGAGCGTCCGTCTGAGGCGTGGTCTCATTGCGCGAGTAGGAAACTGTTCTGGCAATGGGTTTTCATAGGTCGGTACTATGAGCTGAACTAAACTATCAAAACCTAGCTTTTACAAGGGAGTGGGAACGTACGAGCCACGCGGGAGCTGGCGATAACCTACAGTTCGGGTGAGGGGACTACAGGTGAATCATACTACGAAGTTGCTGGCAGAGAGTCTACAAAATTAAGGGAAAGAGTGAAGAATCACGCCACACGATTGCTGGCGAAGATTCTGCTGGATTCGGGAGAAGATCAAGAAGTCCTGCCACGCGATTGCTGGCGAGGATTCTGTAAGGAGGGACAGATAGGGGAATCACGCCACACGGTTGCTGGCAGAGATTCTATAATATTAAGGGGAAAGAGCGAAGAATCACGCCACACGATTGCTGGCGAAGATTCTTCGGGATTCGGGAGAAGAGTGATAATTCACGCCACACGGTTGCTGGCGAAGAATTCTATAGGATTAGGGAAAAGGGCAGGAAATCACTCCACACGATTGCTGGCGATTATTTTGCGACATTTGGGGGCAGAGTGAGAAATCACACCACGCGGTTGCTGGCGATTATTCTACGGGATTTGGGAAGAGGGTGAGAAATCACGCCACACGATTGCTGGCGAAGAGTTCTATAGGATTAAGGGGGAAGGAGCAAGAAGTCACGCCACACGATTGCTGGCGATGATCTTGCGACATTAGGAGAAGAGTGAGAAATCACACCACGCGGTTGCTGGCGATTATTCTACGGGATTTGGGAAGAGAGTGAGAAATCACGCCACACGATTGCTGGCGAAGAGTTCTATAGGATTAAGGGGGAAGGAGCAAGAAGTCACGCCACACGATTGCTGGCGATTATTCTACGGGATTCGGGAAAAGGGGTGAAAAATCACTACAAGGGACAGGGGTTCTAAGCTAAATCGGCCTATGCCTATTTACGGTCACTACCTACTACCGACACTATTTCCTACTATATTCTCTTACCCGGTTGTTGCTGTTTACCGAACGATTATGCGCGTACTCAGCTTCTGGTGTGGTCGTCTCAACAGCCAGAAGATTACTAAACTTTGGTGTGACGCTCTCGACAGCCAAAGATGAAGACCGAACTATTTTGGTGTGATGCGCTCGACAGCCAAAACTAGACTGAATAATTATTTTCTGCTGACCGATCTGCAGACCATTTCGCAGACTCCTGCGCCGATCAAATTTGTGCTAGTGTCCCCGCGTCGTATGCCAATTCATAACTTTTGTCGCCATGAAATGTTCGGCGAAACTCAAAAGGTGTTTAGATGCTAGATGGCTTAATGGCTAAAATTCAATTAAAGATTATCTTATAAAAGGCTTAATGCTAGCTATGGGTATTCATGATAAAAATTAGAGTGCTATTTACATTATTATGTTAATTCAGTTAGTTTTTTAATTCATGTGAACAAATTGAAATTATTGTAAGTGTGAACACTTGGTGTTGGGGAAAACGCGTCGTCACAACTTTCCCCTTTACAATGTATATAATACGAGAAAAACACACAGTCCTGCATCTTGCTTGGAACTGGACAACAAATCCAGTCTACAAGAAGTGCGCAGGTCAAAGTTTTAATGAAAGTGTTTTTCACAGAGTTTAACATACATATGTTCAAGAGGATAACAGATAAAACTTTCAATCAATTGGTCACCCTCTATGTACTTGCGCGCCACCTATCGAGGAAAAGATCTATGAAGAGCTTTCTGAGGTTAGTGTTACTGTCACTTTCAGAACCAAAAAAGTTCGAAAAGTGACAGTTTTTACACAAAAACAACTTCAGTATAGCCACTTCAAGCAGTTCTTAAGTTCGGTGAAAGGCAGTATATGTAGGACGATAAGTTAGTTGTTAGTAGTCAGCAGAATTGTCTCTGATGAGGGAGTGGCAGTCCCGAAATGGCCATAAGACAAACGCCTTGCTGGTTTGTTGTTTTTTTCACATTGTTGTTTCTCCATTGAATCAGCCTTTCATTACAAAAACAAACATTGCTGCTCAGAAAGCTAACACAAAAATAATCTAAAACATTTTAATTCTTATTTTGTCATGATTTTTTAACACATTAATCAATAAATATAAAATAATTAAAAATAAAATTAAAATTAAAAATTTGTCATTTTATTTTGAATAAATTGTTAGTTTTTTTTCGGAACCACAAATTAACAAAAAATAATTTTTTTATTAGCCAACAAAAAAAATTTTAATTACCCTATTCCGGTTTGCAACTCAACTAAATTTCGTTGCTTTCTTGGATATTGGCAGCATGGTCGTATTTCGGCCACCAATGATGTGATTCGCAATGTCATCACTCGATGCCGAAATGCAACTATGCTGCCAATATTTAATAATTCTGAAACAACATGACATTTAATACAAGAGAGACAAATTTTTTTCGTTTTCGCTCTCAAAGCAACAAGTGCTGCATAATATATGAATAATTTATATTCGATACTTGACTTGTAAACGATAGTTTTAGGCAAAACTGCATGGTTATGATTTGAAAAGGGTATCGCTTTGAAAAAATCAACACTCCTCAGTTCTAAAATAGAACGTGAAAGAATGTCAATATTTGAATGTTGATTTTTTATGTACGATTGTATTTTTCTTCTTTACGTATAATCCCTATTCCACAGAATGAATTGTATGAAATTGTGTATGAAAAATCAAAGACAAGTTCAAAAATCAGATTTGTATTTTTCGATAGAATTTTTCGAAAATATGGATGAAAATTAAAAAAAATGCAAAAACATAGATGAAAAATAAAAAAAAAATTTCGATGAAAAATTAAAATGTGGAAAATATGGATTTATACCTAAAAATGTTAAAAATATGGATCTAAATATTTTATATTTAATTAAATATAAAAACTAGCCCTGGTAGTAAATATTACATTTAAGAGCTTATCGTCGCATATTTTTAATTAAAGATTTGACGTCAAATTTGACACAACAAAAAAATTTTACGCGTAAAACTTACATGTTGGCGTCAAAAAATTGTACACGTTAATGAATATAATATATATTTGCAGTAGAAATTATGTTGAACGACCAATTTGTGCACAAAAATGCATATTATCTCATTTTTGAAGTCTTGGGCTTACATTAAATCAATTTAAGTTTCATAAACATTTCAATACAACACATCTACAAAAATACCAAACACATCTGATATCTTTTTCTTGTATTCTCTTTCTAATATGTACTTATCTACATAGTTTTTTTGCTCCATTGGATAATTGCTTTCTCTGTCTTCCGAACAACTTTCAGTTGGTTCCATTTACCACGTTTTTGGGTTACTGCATTTTGAATCGACTTTTTTGGTTAGATTTATATTTTACAGTTTTTCTTGGGACTGAGATTGTGTTGTACGGTGTCATAAAATACACCATGGTTAGTTTTTTAGAGGGAACACCAACCATTTTTTATTGCACTTAAACCGCCCCAATGTATAAAGAAATGCTAAAAACAAAGTTTTGAAAAAATTTTAATTTGTGTAAAACTTCTCCCAAAAGAAATTGCTGCGCACGGGCCTGATCAAAACAGTAATTTTTATACCCTGCACACTAGTGTCCGAGGGTACTCAGAAAAAAAAATGGTCGGTAAAATTAACCGAAAAAAGTGGTTAACGTACAGAATTTCAAAATGTATGAAAATTTTAAATTTTTTAACCGACTTGGTGGGTAGAATAAACTGACAAAAAATGGTTAAAAAAAAATAGTTGAAATAATCGAAAATAAATGTTTTTGGAAATTGTATGTTTTTTACCGCAGTTGTTGGTTCAATTTGAATGTTCCCAAACTTGTGCAATTTACCATTCGTACATCTTCAGTTGAATCGCTGGGATTCAAAGAAAGAAGAATTCCCAATCGTGCTATGAATGTTTTGCCCTTTAGCTTGAGCAGAGCCAAACAGAGTTTTTTGCTTGTAATACTGCATTTGTAATACTAATTTTGGAAAAAAAGAGCTTGTGTCAGTTATGCGCTCAAGCTAATATTTTTTTTCAAACCAATCTGGCATTTTTTATATTTATTTTTGTGTTTGATATGTTTTTTTGTTTTCAAATGGAAAAAAAAACCAATTTAACGAAAAAAGTTTTATGGTTCTCTTACTAAAAAATATGTACAAATTTTTGCGGTAAGTTTACAATTAAAATAGTAAACCAACAACTTTTTAAGGTAAACTTACCTCCATCATCGGTTAAATTACGAAACCTTTTTGTAGTTCTACCTACAATGAAGTACACCAACCACTTATCATCGGTTAGATAAACCGACGAAGAAGGGTTGGAGCGTTTTGAACCGTCTTTTTCGGTTAAATCTACCGACTTTTTTTTTGTGTGTATATTTTTTTTTCACACTGTTTGTGATGCAAACTCCTCCTGAGTCGATTAGGCAATATCTATCTGTCATTTCGCACGATAACTGTCGTAGCTTTTAAGATAAGATATCGATAAATTATCGAAAAATATCAAAAAAATTATCGACAAAAAATCGATAAAATTTTGAAAAATTGTGCATTGAATATCGAAAAATTTTCTACAAAATATCGACAAATCCTCATACCTCCCATACAAAATGGCCGCCAAATTTGTATTATTTTCGTTTATCTTGATAAATACTGAACCGAAATGAGGTCGGGAACGAAATTGGAATGAAACTGGAACGAAATAGAATTAGACCGGAACAAAAAGGAATTGGAACATCATTCTTAAATGGATAGGGAATTGAAATTATCGATAAATATTGAAAATTATCGAGAAATTATCGAAAAATAATCGACAAAAAATCGATAAAATTTTTTATTTAATATAAAAAAAATGTTGATAAAATATCGACAAATCCTCATCCTTATTATTGATTGGAAATGATGTCGGAAACGAAATGGGAATAAGACTGGAACAAAATGGAATTAGAACAAAATTGTGAAATGCATCGGGAATGAAGTGGAAATTATCAACAAATAATCGAAAAATTTCGATAAAATATCCATAAAATATCGAAAATTCGATAAAATTACTAACACATGGTCTCAGAATATATCGTACTCGCATGTTCAGGGTATTTTAGCTTCGGTCAGAACAAAGATAATTCTTTTACTATTTTAAGATATAATTGAAATTTCTGAGTGAATAAAACAAATTTGGTTTGTAAAATGAAAGAATACCAGAATTATATTTAACTCTCGAGTTAAAAGAGTTAATAAAACGACCCTTAGTAAATTTTTGAAATTTCGACTTATTTTTTTTTGCTTTCCTGAAATAAAATCGCAAAACAGACTTAAGATGTTACCGCTGGCGGGTTAATCGTAACAAATAAATAAAATAAGAAATTTACAATCTTTTTTTCAGAATCGTGACAGCGCAGGGCTTCTCAAAGATGGCGCCTCGGATATAGTTATAGCTTAAATGTAGCAGGCGACATCCATGTGCCTCATGTAAGTTTGTCATTATTGGAGCATAGACGCTGCCAAAAATAATAGAGCATGATATATTTCTTTTTCTATATATACAAGGCATCCCGTCCTTCAATCTCAATAGAAAATTTGTCGATCTGTGTAGGGTGGCCAGACGTACTGGTTTTTCTTTTTAATGATTTTATTTTACTGACTCGGGCCGCTTTGCTGGCATTCAATAAGTTTTTTGTGTTGGTATTAAGGCATTCAATCCCGAAGTGTTTTTTAAAATCTCGGGATTTAGGGATTTGAAATTTCAATCCCGGGATCCCGGGATTTTTCGGGTTTTTCAATTAAATACAATAATTAATATAAAATTAAAGAAAAAACCGTTGCAACAATATTTAAAGTTTAAGTTATTTTTTATTCAATAAAAGAAATAATATTTTTCAAATATTACATCAAACGAAACAAATAATATTTAAAATAAATAAAGTCTCAAAAAATAATTTATGCTTTTTGAATTACATTGATCGAACAAATTTTTCTGTTAAATTGAGTGGTTTTCTTACTTATTTTGCCACTCTGAATCCGAATATAATCATAAAATTCTGCCAGGTCCATTGCATGGTAAACGCGAAAAACTCACTTTCAGTCATTTTAGTATTATAGAGGGAACGGATACACCAATGTTAAAATTTATTCAAAACTTTTGAAATTGGTGTCCTTTCATAAGTAAAACACACACAAAACCATTTATCCAATTGATACAATTTTTGTCAATATATGGTCAACAAAATAATTTTATCGATTAAATCTATCTATTTGTCTAGAAAATAAATAGAAAAAAATGTTGTTCAAATTGAAAACATTTTTTTCAAATCGATACAAATTTTTTGTTGACCGTTATTGACAAAAATTTTGTTAATTTTTGTGTATCACTATGTCTACAAAAAGTGTTTTTTTGTGTTTACCAAAGTACAGTGTGACCCAGAATAACTGTCACTAAAATTAAATGCAATAAAAACCAAAGTAGTCTATGAAATTAAATTTTGTATTTTTTATTTGGTTTTATATATTCCAAAATTTTAAAAATTTATTGGCTAATTCAAATCTTTCGCCTTTATCTTTGATTGTTTGTCGCAAGCGTTTAAAAATGATTTACAAGCGGCACGGACCATATCCTTATCTATTTCGTCCCAAATCTGTACGAGCCGACCTTTGAATTGACCAATGTTAAGGCCTTTCGTGTTGCCAATTTTGCTAAGCATATAGCCCCATATACAATAGTCGAGAGGATTAAGGTCCGGCGATGCAGCTGGCCTTTGCTTGATATGAAATCAGACAAATTTTGCTGACACCAGTCTTGAGCTCGTTTTGCCTTGTGCGATGGAGCAGAATCTTGCTGAAAGCAACAATATTCATCGCCATATAACTCCTGAGCATGAGGTAACATATGGGCTTCCAAAGCGTGTTCAATATAGTATTTCGTATCAATTTTGACCCCTTGATCGATGAAAAGCAGCGGTAACTTCCCTTTTCCTTATATTGCTCCCCAGACCATCACTTTTGCTACATTCTGGTACCGCTCCACAGCCAATTTATCCCGATTGTTTTGCTGGTTGTGGCTATCTTGTAGGAGACATATTTTTTCATCCGAAAATAAAATTTCATCTCCATCGTGCCAACTGAGTAACTCTCTACTTTTTTTAATTCTACATTTTTTTTTTGAGCGTCCGTAAGTCCGTGCACACGTGCTTCTTATAGGCTGTGACTTTTGGAATAAAATTTAAAAAAGAATCTCAAACTCAAAAAATTTTTTTTATTATTTCCTAAGGTTAGGAGCAAATTAAAAAAGAGGGACAGTTATTCCGGGTCACACTGTAAATATGACGTTTTTCATGTTTGAAGATCGAAAAATATAATAAATTAGAATTACTTTCAGGTTAAAAATTTTTTGTATATGCAAATTGAGTTTATTGAATTAATATTAATTTCATGAGTTTCTATAAAGTATTTTTCAACTTGGAAGTTTGGTTTCAACATTTTTATGTCTGAGGGAAGAAGAAAATGTGCAGGAATGAGAAATCTATTTTTTTGGCAACATTTTTGTACACATCAAGTAGCGTAGCTCTAGGGGTTGGTCCGAAGCCACTAAATTGAGCCATTGCCCAAAAAAATTGTCAGTCTAGTGATGAGCATTAGAGCTGCCCAAAAAAAAAAAAAAATTTGCCCGATCTTTCTCGAAAGATAGGGCAAATACACCAAAAACTCTTAAGTTTGAAATTTCAAGCCGATCCGATAACGGCAACCCGGCCCGCAAAGGCCCTGAAGTTGGCCAAAACGGGCTAACACTTGTATGGGGGAAAAAAATAAAACACAAATTTTAAGTTCGTTTTAGATCAAGAAAAATACGAGAAAAAAACCATAATTAAGCATTTTTGACGGAAACCACCCTAGAATTAATTAAAAAACATTTTCGTAAAAATTAAAAAAAAAAAAATTAAATTTTTTTTTGGACAGCTCTAATGAGCATGGATAAGGATAGATTACACTACCCAATAAGATTTACTCCATAAACCAAAGTAAGGTATTCTTATAGACTTTTGGACGCTGAACAACGCTGCAAAGTGAACCTATCTGTTAGTGTGTAATTTTACACACAACACACATTTATTTTGATAAATAAAAAAAACACACGTTCTAGATTTTGGTATGCTATATTAACACGCACTCGTGTTTTTTTAATGCACTTTAAGTGTATATAATATTTATGCGGCATAAGCGTGTAGCAAAAATGATACTGGGAATTAATACGCGCTTTTAGTGTATCGTAGGTATACACAAAAGTAAGGTTTACACGCATGAGGCATACAACACACTAAGGCAAATACGCACGTGTAAAACTTATGCACTTATAAAATTACACGGGTGTCAAAAAGTATACACAAAAGTGTATTCTACACACAAATTGCAAACACACTAATGAAAGTACACACGTAATGGAATTATACACTTAGGAAATTACACGGGTGTCAAAAATAAAAAACTTTGGAAATTACTATAATTTTTTTTATTTTCAAAAACAATTTAATTACAAAATTTTTAAGTTTTAGAAAAATATCTTAACATATAAGTTTTTTTTATCCATAAAACTCATTTCTTTCATGGTTGAGTAATCCTACAAAATTTGAACCCATTACTTTCACATGCAACAAATGATGAGGAAAAATACGCCTTATACGTATAAAATTAACACATTTTCTACTGGTGAACTGCGCTATAATTACACACATTATATGTTTAAAATTACTCATGTTCCGCTCTTTAACTGCCCTATAATTACACACATTATACATTTAAAATTATACATGTTCCGCTCTTTAACTGCGCTATAATTACACGCGATGGTGCGTTAAAAATAAACGTATTACATGTTTGAATTTATGCACCAAAACGTGTGTAAAATGTGTCTACAAGGTTTTACACGCTTTAGGTGTGTAAAAAATACGCATTTCACTTTGAAGTGAATATGGCGTTCAAATTAGCGTTTCTCAATTTTTCCATCACGTCAGGTTTTTAAGGAATTCAGGATCAAAGAATAAAAAAAATGACAAGTTTCGAAATATTAATTAAGCTGTTACGAGATTTTTATTTTCGTTTATGTAGTCGTTTATTGTTATGCTTTTTCTTTAAACTATGTTGGAAATTTGCGATGTCAATTTCTAATGATATGAACATTTGAAAAAAATACTACACACAAAAAAAAAGTAGGTAAATCTAACCAAAAAAGACGGTTAAAAATGCAGCAACCAAAAAACGTGGTAAATGGAACCAACTCAAAGTTGTTCGCGTACAATGAAAAATTGTTAGCGTACAATGAAAAAATGTTCGCGTACAATGAAAAATTGTTTGCATATGAGCAATGAATGCATTCATTAGTAGTGTTTTGGTTGCAATCTTGTCGAATCATGACGCTTTTTTATTTATTTGTTTGCAACCAAAACACTACTATTGATGTCGCATGTAATGTCTGAAAATATAAAATTTAAAAAATAAAAATCTGTAAAAAAGAAAAATAGAAAAATAGAAAGAAAATTTAATATTACAAAATTGAAATCTAAAATGCTAAAAATGAAAAAAGAGATAAACGAAAATCTGTAAAAACAAAAGAATAAATAAATGTAAAAATATATAATAAAAACCATTCTCAATATAATATTACATTTACTTACCCTTTT
Organism: Heteromyza rotundicornis; assembly: GCA_951394025.1. Taxonomy (NCBI): domain Eukaryota; kingdom Metazoa; phylum Arthropoda; class Insecta; order Diptera; family Heleomyzidae; genus Heteromyza; species Heteromyza rotundicornis. The sequence goes on from OX596010.1 coordinate 38,713,177, forward strand.
ATGCACTTCACCCTTTGACCGTACTGAACGTTGAATCGTTGCTGTTGTAGTATGACAGACACGAAAGCACGCCGCTGAGCATGTATGAGCATGTGCTCATACATCGCAAGCAACCAAACTCAGCTGAGTTGCGAACCGCAATTGGGTCTTTACAATTTTTTTGGTTGGCGAACAAACAAAAATTTTTAAGGAACAACTTGATTTGTTTGCTTTACAAATTTTTTGGTTAAAATTTGAGTTTTACAATTTTTTTCGATTAGCTAACCTGTTTTTGTAGTTAAAAATCATTTAACAATTTTTCGACGATTGTAGTTGTTGTTTGTGTTTTCCATATAAAATAAAAAATTTTTTTTTTACAAGGTTTTTCGGTTAGATTAACCCATCTTTTTTTTTTCTGTGTACAATTTTTGATTATATATTTTTTTTCTTTGGATTTAAATATAAAAAACTATACGAGATAGAGCTATTCTGTGGACACTACTTTGTTAATCATCCAAAATCCTTTAAGAAGGAGTATGTAAAATTAAAAGGACTTTGGGAAATCCTTTTAATTTTACAACCCATATGCAAAGTGCTCTGTGAACAACATCGTGTTCAGCATAAAAAAAATCTTAAAGGACCAATAGGTTGCTTTTTGGAGTACCACGTTCTATTTCACTGTAACTTAGAGTTATAATATACTCTAAAAAATGAATGCTCCTGAACTAAAGCATTCATATATTCAAAACAAAAATTGTAAAAATATGAGTAATAGCTTGTTTTGAAGATAAACGTTAGTACTAAACGATGACTATAAAAAAAATTAGTTTACTCTTGAGAAACTAGTAAGAGAATTATCTTCGGTCTGACCGAAGCTTAAATATCCTGCACATGCGACTACGATATATTCTGCTACCATGTGTTAGTAATTTTATCGAAAATAGATATTCGGTATTTTATCGATAGTTTTTCGATATTTTATGGATATTTTATTCATCATTTTTGGATTGTTTGTCTATAATTTCCATTTCCATTTCATTCCCGATTCATATCACAATTTAGTTTCAGTTCCATTTTGTTCCAGTTTTATTCCCATTTCGTTCCCGACATCATTTCCCATCAAATACAAGAAACGGCGTCCAAATCGGTTAAGTATTTCTCAAGATAAAGGAAAATAGTAGGATAGAAGGGGTGTAATATCAACGCTTTTTCAAAGATTTTTAAAAAAAATACCAATTATCGCTTCTTACAAATTTTTTTACAGTTCGAAACTTAAATTTATTAACTTTAATGTTTTTGCGTCTGAAAGTATATATCTAAAAAGCTTTCCACTACACTGCAAAGTGAACCTATCTTTTGGTGTGTAATTTTACACACAACACACATTTTTAAGTGTATATTTATTTAGATAAATAAAAAAAACACACATTCAAGATTTTGGCATGTTCTATTAACACGCATGCGTGTTTTTTAAAAGCACTTACAGTGTTTATACACGCAAAGTTGTGTGTAAAATGTGTCTACAAGTTTTACACACTTTAGGTGTGTATGAATAACACATTTCACTTTGCAGTGTACTTTTATCAACGAATTTCAAAAAAAGCCAAACTGTACTCTTTTTTACTCAAGATAATCTGGTAACCCTAATCAAGTGCATTCGTACTGAAGAGGTTGTCCATATGCCTGAGTCGTGACAGGATCCAGGAAACTTTGCGTTTACACCTGTAAACAGCAAGCGATGTCGGAATAAAAACAAAACTTGTGCATTCTTATATGTAATCCAAAAGCCACACATACACTGCAAAGTGAACCTATCTTTTGGTGTGTAATTTTACACACAACACACATTTTTAAGTGTATATTTATTTAGATAAATAAAAAAACACACATTCAAGATTTTGGCATGTTCTATTAACACGCATGCGTGTTTTTTAAAGCACTTACAGTGTTTATACACGCATGCGTGTTAATAAAACATGCCAAAATCTTGAATGTGTGTTTTTGTTATTTATCTTAATAAATATAGACTTAAAAATGTGTGTTGTGTGTAAAATTACACACCAAAAGATAGGTTCACTTTGCAGTGTACTGCTTCAACATTAATGCTATAGAATCCTTTCCTATTCATGTACAAAGGGGGTTTACGGCATCACTTTCAGGGGGCGAAACGATTCTAACATAAAATCTGTAAGCAACAGTAATAAGATATGCATATATACAGTTGCATTTCTTCTTACCCTTTCTTGGTGTTCGCGATTTCTTCCGGAGTTTCTGGAAATTTTATTTCGCTTCTTTTAACACTCACAATTAGTTTTGAGATTTGGTGCAACGCACGTGAAACTGATGCCTGGCTCATTGCTGTGGAGTAGTTTGTTCCTACACACTTTTGGTAAGATCCTCGTGCATAAAAGTTGTGAAACACAGAATTCTTATAATTTTTCACATTTTCAATGAAATGTTTCAAAAATCGCCAAAATTCTAAAAATCAAAACAAAACAAATCATTTAATGGAAAATTTTCTAGGAAGTAGGGAGAAAACATCATAAAAAATCAAACTGGATACTAAAATGTTGTTCGTGTTGTTTAGATTAAATTTTTATTAGTCATTTTAAAAAAAGTACCCCCCGAGTACCCCCACGATTTTTTGTGTAAAATAAAGCGAAAGGTAAAAAAAGTTTCCTGCGCCAATTTTTTTCTATTTTTACATGATTTTCCCAAAAAATAAAAAATTTTCAAAATTCACAAAAAAAATAATTTAATGAAAAATTTTGTAGAAAGTAAGGAGGAAAAATAATAAAATTTCAAAATACACAAAAAAAATAATTTAATGAAAAATTTTGTAGAAAGTAAGGAGGAAAAAACTTAAAAAAACAATTAAGAGTTTAATTTCCTTAAATAACTTTTTACTAATTACGGATTTGGAATAACCACAACTTTCTTGTGTGGTGTATATGCATATACATACTACAGTATAGCGCACCAGCCCAAAAGAGTATACAAACGACCAAGTACCACAAGCAGCGAACACTTGAAACTGCATTACTAGCATACGCTGCTTACCTAAATAGGAGCGCAGCGTACTAGAACGTGAACCAACGTTTGTTTACTTTTGTTATTTTTCCCTTCGTTTGCATTTCTGTCGGCTCGAGGCAGAATGAAATTTGAATCCTGGCTTTGCCAATAAATGCGATCGACCAATGCCCTTCTGGCAGCGGTAATAAATATTGATCAGAATGTAGAAATGATTTTGTAGTATATAGAACTGTACACAAGATATTAGTACATGCACTCTTAGAAATATTTGTGTAATTTTGCACTCATTAAACTAGGCAACTAATAACCTAGTTTGATGAGTGTAATTTTACACACATGGTAATTGTACACATCATATGTATATTCGTGTAAACTTCCACACCAAATGCTTAAATAGTCGAAACGTTATGTGTGTAAAGCTAAGAACTAAATGTTTAAATTTACCTTGAGAAGTACTCTTTGGATGTGTAATTTTAAATCCAACCCTAGTTAAATTAATTCAAAGTCGTTTACTTTTAAGTACTTGGACTTTGTCTTTATTTGTTTTTCAAAATTAATACATTTTGTAACTTACATAATCTTATATATAGATACGTGAACATTTAAAAATATATAATGAAGAAAAAAACCAAACAACCAATTTTTGGTACATTTCCCGATTGGAAAATGCATGCCGAGCACTCGTACTTTTTATTATATATTATTTGTTTCTTATTAATTTTGTTGTGATGCCGGTACACATGCACATTGTATATAATGTATTTCGAGAAGATTTTCGTGCAACCTGGCAACAAACACTTAAAATCTACATTTTTTTGTTTTTATGCATGTTGTATAAATGCTTCTAATACAATTTGAATTCTTTTAATTTTATTCCACATATTTCGCATTTATACATTGCGCTTAAACGCTATTAATTATAATAACTTATTACTTAAACTAGAATAATTAACTGCTGACGAGGATCCTCCGGATTATATGAAATGTATTAAATTGTTTAATTAATGCCGAATGAAGAATTTATGCGACTGCTGCAATTTTTCACGATTTCACGGGTGGCGTCTTTTCAAGTTTTTACATGTTGTTGTTTGCGAAGCTACATACTCTGATAGTAAATTTCAAAGAAACTTACGCGATGTATGTTTAATTTTACACGTTCTTACACCGAACCAAAAAAAATGAAAAAAATACCATCAAATCTTCAATTTTCGTTGACAAAATATGGCCGATATGAATGATATCAAATTTGATGCTGTTGCTTTATAATTTTGATATTAGTAAATATTTGGATATGAATAATGAAGAATTGATATAAAAAGTGGTGAAATAATGGGATACCAACTAGAATTTGATAAGAAAAAAAAATGGAATTGATGGGATCCCAAATAAATTTTGATGTGAAAAATAAAGGAATTGATGGGATCCCAACTGACTTTTGATATGAAAAAAAAGGAATTGATGGGATACCAACTTAATATTGATGTGAACCCGTTTTGAAATGATATGAACCAATTTTGTTATGAAAAAATTGTAATTGATAGGATACCAACGTAATTTTACATGAATCATACCATAAATTCAATTTATCACGAATAAAACGCGAATGCTGATAAATATTTACATATTTATTGTAATTTTAAATTAACAGTGAAGTATAAATACATGGTATATGACAATATAATCAGGATTGTTGAGGAGATTAATTGCTGCAGGAATTGCAATTGAAGAATTCGTTTAACAAGCAGTATCCAGTGACGTCACGACACAACGTCGATTACAACAGTTGTTGGTAAGGCGATATGTTTGTGTTGCACCACCGAAGATTTTTGTTAATAATTCTCTGAAAGCTAAAATTTCTTTCAGAACTATGCAAATTGCCAAATAAAGCCCGAAATACAATATTTTTTACTTTTTCACTTTATTTTCACTTTTTTTGTAAGACTTTTTACGAGTTGCGCTTTTTAAGTTGCACTTTCACGAGAACGCGGAAAAATGAGGATTACTTTTTTTTTCTCAGATTTAACTTTTGAATCAGAGCTCACTTGATCGATTAAAAATTTTTTTTAACACGAGATTTTAAAATTCTTATTGAAACTTAATTGTTATATGTATTTTTACGTGAGTTTCTTAATATTGATGGTATATTAATTGATAAGTGGTGTTGCAAGTTTCATGTTGTGAATTGATAATGGAGTGTAAAACGTGATAATATCAATTTATTGTTTTTCACGAATGGAATGATGCAATTCTCATCAAATTAACAAATTTTGTCATGGAATTAAAATTGAAAGGTAGGCAATTTCAATTTTACATGATTTTTTTATTTCAGTGTACGTAAATGAAATATTGTTAAGCTTTTTTGGTTTAAATTTACACTAAATGTATTTAAAAACGACCAAAGTTTTTAATTTTATCAAAAAATTCTGTAATGTTAAACACCTAATGTTCAAAGTCCAATTTCAAACATTTTTTGCACATATTTACACACTTTTCTGTTGAAAAATAAACACTGTAGTATAGCTGTTGAAAGTTTAATTGTTTAGTATATGTCCAACGCGAATACTTCGTATGTATGTAGAGTTATTCTCTCCAATTGATTTGTTCATTTTCCATTTCTTCACATTTTCTTATTCTGTAATAAACGATTGAAAGCTACACATCGTCCTCGTCTTGTTCTTTAAACAAGGAATAAATAACTGGTTATGGGCCCAGATCCCAAAAGCAGAATATTAAATAATCTGGGTTTTTAATAAAATTAAAATGAGTTCGTCACTGTACCAGATAGAAAAGTTGGACGATCGCAACTACGATTCCTGGTGTGTTCAGATGCGAAGTGTTCTAATACACTCAGAGTTATGGCGGATTGTCAGCGGAAAGTTGGAGAAGACGGAGGGCACTTCGGATGCTGCAAAATGGGACGCAATGGATGAAAAGGCGTCAGCAACGATTATGCTAAGTGTGAAGCCATCGCAAATTAACCACATCAAGAATTGGAAGACATATTCCGCAGCATGGACAAAGTGTCGCTTTTCAAAAAGCTGATGAATCTCAGTATGTCTGAGGGTGATAGTATGGTACATCACTTAAATTCATTTTATGATATTGTCGAAAAACTAGCGGAGATAGGCATAATCATGAACGAGGAGTTATTGGTCATTATCTTACTTTCAAGTATGCCAAAGACGTATGACAACTTCGTAATTGCCATGGAAACACGCGATTCATTGCCTGCAATCAGTGTACCCAACGTGTACAGAACGAGCGCTACAACAAATTTAACGGTAAGACGAATGGAAAGTGCTACAACTGCGGGAAGAGGGGGCATTTTGCCGCGAAATGCAGAGCACCGAAACGGAGGCAACCGGAACAACAATATTCATATTCGATTTTCGCAACAACAGACTTTGGAGTTTTCAACCTGTTTTCCTGGTGTATCGATAGCGGTGCCACGTCACACATGTGCAGCAATGAGAGCAATGATTTTATGGCTATTAATACTACCGTTCCAAGTACAAATAGTAGATATGACAACGACCACGAAGTTACAAGAAAGGATGAAAGTAACGCTGTTACCAACACCGAAGCTGTCACCAACGCTGAAAATACAAACAATGATGATGCCACTACCGCGACTACCGCCGCTACTGCCACGACCACCAATTTGCTCAATGATAAACGCAATGCCATATACGAAGAGAGTAGTATTGGAGCCATTGTCGGTCCGGGAAGACCGAGAATAATTCGAACTGGTAAGCCTGGTCGCCCTAAGAAGCAATTCAATATTTTGAACTTGCTACACGGCGAAGCCGATATTGCAATTCCACAAACCGTGCAAGCAGCGCTTGCGTGCGCCGAATCAAACGAATGGAAGACAGCAATGCAGAAGGAGTACACATCTCTCATCGACAGCAATACGTGGTCATTAGTTGACTTGCCACCTTCACAAAAACCTATTGGAAGTAAATGGGTGTTCAATCTGAAGAGAAACAAGGATGGCAGTATCGAACGATTTAAATCGAGGCTTGTTGCTAAAGGTTGTAGTCAACATTTTGGCATCAATTACGATGAAACAGTAGCAGAACACCGGATTCATCAAATGGATGTATCGACTACATATTTAAACAGCGAATTGAAAGACGAAGTATACATGAAACAGCCGGAGCAATTTGTGGATGAACAGTTTCCGGATCGAGTTTTGAAACTCAACAAAGCGATATACGGTCTAAAACAGTCTGGCCGTGAATGGAACTCAAAGCTGGATGCAGTGCTGAGAGATATTGGCTTTACTCCGTGCGCCAGCGAACCTTGTTTGTACAAGATGTCTAGTAAAGGTGATATGAATTTGATTACTATTTATGTAGACGATATCATTCTAGCCAGCACGAGCAAAGAGGTCTTGAATAATGTCAAAAGTCAGATTGCTAATAAATTTGAATTGATAGACAAAGGAGCGCTGCAACATTTTTTGGGAATGGAGGTCGAGCGAGATGGAGAAACAGGTTCGATTTCTGTAAGTCAAAAACAATACATCAACAGACTCTTGAAACTGTGTGGCATGGAGAAATGTCGACCAGTTGCAACTCCACTCGATGCCGGTTTTCAGGCAGGATGTGACAGCACTGAATGTAAAACAAAAAAAAAATTTTTATTATTGAATGTAAAAAAGTAAAATTTCACAAAACAATTAAATACACTTGCCGATATATTTCAAAGTATTTTATATTACATTTTTATGTATGAATAGGCCATTCTAAACACAATGGCGTCCTCAGTTTTTCGCCATTTTGAGAAATCTGAGAAATGGAAAATACGATGTATGTAAACATCCTGACTATGACTGAGAACGCCATTGTCTTTAGAATGGCCTATTCATACATAAAAATGTAATATAAAATACTTTGAAATATATCGGCAAGTGTATTTAATTGTTTTGTGAAATTTTACTTTTTTACATTCAATAATAAAAATTTTTTTTTTGTTTTTAAGTTAACTAATGCTAGTTAATTGAAGAAATTTAACTTAACTAAATGAAAAAGTTAATGGTTTTCGAAATTAACTGAAACGTAAAAATATCAAAGCCCATTCTAAACACAATGGCGTTCTCAGTTTTTCGCCATTTTGAGAAATCTGAGAAATGGAAAATACGATGTATGTAAACATCCTGACGATGACTGAGAACGCCATTGTGTTTAGAATGGTCTATTCATACAAAAAAATGTAATATAAAATACTTTGAAATATATCGGCAAGTGTATTTAATTGTTTTGTGAAATTTTACTTTTTTACATTCAATAATAAAATTTTTTTTTGTTTTTAAGGTAACTAATGCTAGTTAATTGAAGAAATATAACTTAACTAAATGAAAAAGTTAATGGTTTTCGAAATTAACTGAAACGTAAAAATATCAAAGCCATTTCTAAACACAATGGCGTTCTCAGTTTTTCGCCATTTTGAGAAATCTGAGAAATGGAAAATACGATGTATGTAAACATCCTGACGATGACTGAGAACGCCATTGTGTTTAGAATGGTCTATTCATACATAAAAATGTAATATAAAATACTTCGAAATATATCGGCAAGCGTATTTAATTGTTTTATGAAATTTTTAATTGTTTTGTGAAATTTTACTTTTTTACATTCAATAATAAAAATTTTTTTTTGTTTTTAAGTTAACTAATGCTAGTTAATTGAAGAAATTTAACTTAACTAAATGAAAAAGTTAATGGTTTTCGAAATTAACTGAAACGTTAAAAGTTAACCAAAAATTTAACTTCGTTAATTAACTATTAACTAATTAACTAGTTAATGCCCAGCTTTGATATCGACATTAAATTCCGCCATGTACGAGAAGTTGTGAAAAACAAAGATATCGATTTGAAGTATGTTTCCACAAACGATATGGTTGCAGATATATTTACTAAAAATTTGCATAAAGTAAAACATTTCAAATTCACAAGTTTAATGGGCTTAAAATAAGCTTAATATTGTAAATGGAGTATTCATGTTGAGAAGGAGTGTTGAAAGTTTAATTGTTTAGTATATGTTCAACACGAATACTTCGTATGTATGTAGAGTTATTCTCTCCAATTGATTTGTTCATTTTCCATTTCTTCACATTTTCTTATTCTGTAATAATCGATTGAAAGCTACACATCGTCCTCGTCTTGTTCTTTAAACAAGAAAAAAATAACAATTGCCACCGCAAATTTCCAACCTATTTTAAAGAAAAATCATAACAACAAACTACTACACTGAGAGGAAAATGTTTTAAAATTAAACGAAAAGAGAGCTTTGTACAGATTGGTTCAATTTTAAAACACGTGTGATAAAAACCAATTTTAAAATGCAAATGTTCAATTTCAAAACATTCTTTTCAAAATACAAACATTTTTTTTAAGAATACAAATTTTTTTTAAAGAAAAAACATTTTTTTTTGTTTGCATTTATTTTATTTATTTATATTAATTAACTTTTTTTTTCTCAAATTCGAGACCGGGATTCGAACCCACGCCTACGGAGTTTGGATGGCGCGCTAAACGCTCAACAGGTTGGTCTACTGTTAACACTATTTAACAGAGACTAAATGTTATATATATACATATTTTGCACTAAAACCATACTTTGAATTTAAAAAAAAACCGCTGTAAAACTATGCTTTGATTTTTTGATATATACTATGATTTTAAACGACTGACGAAAGAGCAAGACGATTGAAATTGAAAGCATTTGTTTTAAAAATGAAAACATAAATGTACTGCAGAAAAAACTATGTTTTAAAATACAAATTGAAAAAAAAATGTTTAATTTTAAAACGTTTTTTTTCTTTCAGTGTACTTAAATATAAACTTTGAGCGAAAATAAAAATCTAGTAAAAGCTTAATTAATATTTCGAAAAATCGACATGATGGAAAAAAGGAGCGGCGCCAATTAGAACGCCATTTTTTTAAGCGTCCAAAAATCTATAATAATACCTTACTTTGGTTTATGGAGCAAAATCTTGTTGTGTTTTACATGGTCACTAGACTGACAATTATTTAGGGCAATGGCTCAATTTAGTGGCTTCGGACCAACCCCTAGAGCTACGCTACTGGATGTGTACAATAATGTTGCCTGCTGTGGACATTAGACCGTCTCGAAAAAATGAAGTTATCCGCATACCATCTAATTTGAAGCATATTTGGATGGAGATTCCGGAAAAAATTTTCTTTTTTTTTTTGGCCGATCGTAGAGGTAGCGCATCGACATATTTCTTCATATTGTCTCTATTTATGATCCGATTTTAATGTATAATATATCAATTGGAATGGTACATTATGGTTGTACTAACTGAGATCTGGTAGGTAAGTACTAGAAGGGTGTACTTAAGAGCAAGGACCTCTGAGGCATTATTGTAGGTCTCCTCGAGACAAAAATTATATATTATACATTAAAATCGGATCATAAATAGAGACAATATGAAGAAATATGTCGATGCGTTACCTCTACGATCGGCCAAAAAAAAAAAGGAAATTTTTTCCGGAATCTCCTTCCAAATATGCTTCGAATTAGATGGTGTGGGGTTAACTTTTTTTTTTCCCCTATAAGGTGATACGGTCTAGTGGACATAGAACTTTCTTATTTCCTTGTTTCTTAACCATTTCCGGTCAGATTTTCACAAACCACAATAGCCTATTCGATGCAGGAATCCAAAAATGCCAAAAACTCGATTTTCATGAAAACGGACATAGGGTGGTTGTGCTTTAAGGTATCGATATACACAGTATTTTTTAACTTGAAAGTAATTCTAATTTATTATATTTTCAATCTTCAAACATGAAAAAACGTAATTTTTAAACCAAAAAACGTCAAAAAGTCTGGAAAAACGTAATTTTTAGGCAAAAAAAACTTCAAAACGTCATTTGGGTCGAAAAACACCAAAATGACGTCCAAATGGTGTCAAAGCCTCATTTGTCAAAATCAGCCGATGTTCAAATTAGACCTATGAAAAATTTGAATTTTTGTGGTCGATTTTTTTCGCCGTTGAGCGGTAAACGAAAATTTCAAAATGGGTCGCGTAAAATGTGCTTTATACAAGTGCTACTGCAGCTAGGGGCTTGTTCTATTTTATTTTCTCGAGTACCAAAGCAAAAGAACCGGTTATGTAGGTACATTGTACCTTCACACTATGGATTTGTTTTTCTTCTTCCTATCAGCTGTTTCTCGCTTTTGACAAGTCTGTACCCGAGGCATGCGGATGCATGTACTGCTATACTGTGCGCTCGCACAAAAGCTGTGAACTGTCACATTAATTCGAACTTGCGAACTGTGAATTTGTGAAATTCTAATTGGACAACTAAAAGTAAACAAAAATCAACGTCAGGTGCACAATTTCTTTTCTTCGCGTCATCCTAATTCGAAACGCCGAATTGATTTTTATTGCTATTGGAATTTCGTAAAATTCGGGTTTAGAAAGTAAAACATAAACAAAAAGCGAAACGATAAAATTGTAAAATGACACTCGTTGCATTGCGCAAAGAGTGCAAAGAAATTAGTGTAAAATCTTCGGGAAAAAAGGTTAAAAAAAATTCCATGGTTGCTTAATACTGTAGTAGATTTTTCTTCGCAATTCTTATGGGCATTCATTGATTTAAAAAAAATTGTTTATCTTTCATATATTTTTAACATTCGGCCGTACATTCGGCTTCGGCAGTAAATATTGTCCGAAGCATTTATGGGTCGAATGTCGAATTTTAGGCTGAATGTGGCCCAAGCCGAATAATCGGTCAGACACTAGTGGTGAGTGGCGATGGCCAACAATCGATCGATTAATCAATAACCGATTTTATTTTCCGATTGTCGATTATTTTTTAACCGATTATTGCATGTCGATTTAATCGAACAATCGATTATCAAGTTATAAAGCCCATTTGATTTTTGTAATTTTTTATTTTTGTATTGCGTATTTTGACGTCCTAGAATCTGAAAACATTTTTTGCAAAAATCTGCTTTCCGAGATATACAATTTTTAAAGTTAAGATTTTCCCTTATATAATTTCTTCTTCTTTCTTGAGTGACTTTTAAAAAAGTGTCTTCATTAACTTTTAAAAAATTGCAATTTATTCCAAAAATATAGAATTATTTTAGAACCAATTTAAAAAAAACTAGTAAGAGAATTATCTTCGGTCTGACCGAAGCTATAATACCCTGCACATGCGACAACGATACATTCTGAGACCATATGTTAGTAATTTTATCGAAAATCGGTATTTTATTGATAGTTTTTCGATATTTTATCGATAATTTTTCGAAAATTTATCGATAATTTTTCGATAATTTTTCGATAATTTATAGATTTATTTTCGATAATTTATCGAGAATTTTTCGATAATTTTTCGGTTTTTTATCGATAATGTTTCGATATTTTATCGATAATTTTCCAATATTTATCGATAATTTTCAAATATTTATCGATCATTTTAGTTTCCTGATCCATCTAAAAATTTTGTTCCAATTCCATTTTGTTCCTGTCCAATTCCATTTCGTTCCGGTTTTATTCCCATTTCGTTCCCGACCTCATTTCCAACCCAATGCAGAAAACCGCATCCAAATCGGTTAAGTATTTCTCAAGATAAACGAAAATAATATAAAATTGGTGGCCATTTTGTATGGGAGGTAGGCGTGGCTCTTATCCGATGTTGCCCATTTTCAATACCGTCCAATCATTCGCCAAAACAAGAGGAATCCCTAAATTTGGGGTCGATAGCTCAAAAGCTACGACAGTTACCGTGCGAAATGACGGACAGACGGACATGGACTAATGGACTCAGGAGGTGATGCTGATTAAGAATATATATACTTTTCCATAAAGGACACACCTCCTTATGGAGGTGTGTCCTTTATTACAAAAGGTGTGACAAAAACAATATACCCTTGGACACTAGTGTGCAGGGTATAAAGATGAATATTTTTACCATTTTTATTTTTTTTCTGCAAAATCGATTGTGCAACAATCGTATGCACTACGAAATTGAACGCAATCATAGAAATTGATAGTAGTGGATGCACCGTTGACGTTCTCCTGGTCGAGGAAATGCACTTCTTGTAAGATATGTCGCGCTGGGGAACGTCTTGTCATTGCCAACGATCGTTGCCGAACCGAAAATATATAAGCGTCCTCCGAGTTACCTGCAGTATAACGTGATGAACTAAATTCCATATTGACAACACATTGCGACGTGTTTGCTGACAACATTTCTGAGTTGGGCAAGTGCACGCTGATACGCCAATATGAACGAAACCTTACCGAATACCTTTTGCGAAACGCACAGTCGTAAACGAAATTGTCTCCGACTTCCTCGAAAATGGTATTATTCGACCGTCTGAATCACCGTGCTCCTCGCCAGTTGTTCTCGTCCAGAAGAGAAATATCGATTATCGCTGTCTTACTACATCACTGTGAAAAAACCGTACACAATTCCCATCAAGAAGGAACAATTCGCACAGCTGTCAGGAAATAAATATTTCACTGCGCTGGATCTCGGCATGGATTACAACTAAGGCATTCAATCCCGAAGTGTTTTTGAAAATCCCGGGATTTCGGGATTTGAAATCACAATCCCGGGATCCCGGGATTTGTTCGGGATTTTCGGGATTTTCCAATTAAATACAATAGTTAATATAAAATTAAAGAAAAAATTGTTGCAACAATATTTTAAGTTTAATTCGACAAAGAAAACATATTTGATAAATATTACACTAAACAAAACCAATAATATTTAAATAAATATAGTCAAACAAAAAGTAATTCTTTTTAAATTAGATTGATCGAACAAATTATTTTTTTGCCACGCTGAATCCGAATATAATCATAAAATTCTGCCAGTTATTTCATGCTAAACACGAAAAACTTACTTTCAGTAGTTTTAGTATTATAGCGGGAACGGATACACCAATAGTTGTTTAAAACTATTAAAATTGGTGTCCATTCAAAAGTAAAACACACACAAAACCATTTATCCAATTCGTAAAGTTTTCAATATACGGTCAACAAAATAATTTTAACATACATCTTTTTTAAAAAAAAAAATTATTTAAATTGAAAAAATTTTATTCAGATCGATAAAAATTGTTTGTTATTGACAAAAATCTTGTAAATTTTTGTGTGTTTGTAGCACTAAATCTACAAAAGTGGGTTTTTTAAATTTACCAATTAGATTGAAAGTAAATGCACGAAAGTATTTTTGTGGAAAAACGTCAAAAATATCTTAAACAATGCATAAAAAATGCATTTTTGAATCCCGGGATTCCGGACTCAAAATCCCGGGTTTCCGGGATTGAGAAAACTTCCGGGATCCCGGGATTTCGGGATTCGGGATCCCGGGATTGAATGCCTTAATTACAACCAAACAGAAATCGAAGAATCATTAAAGAAATTCACCGCTTTTGTGACAACTGACGCTCACTGGTGTGGCGTATATGCATATACATTAGGGCTTTCATTCCCGAAGGCTTTTCGCAATCCCGGGATTTTCGGGACTGAAAATTGCAATCCCGGGATCCCGGGATTTTTCGGGATTTGTTACTTTACTAAGCAAAATTCATTTTAAAAAAATAAATGTTTTTTATATGTTTTATTGGAAAACTGATAGTTTTAGCTTAAATAAATAAACATAAACATTAATTTCAATTTATTAAAGGTACAAATTAATGAATTTTTTTATTTTCAGTATCTAAGTTTCCGTTTCTTTAGGTACGACACAATTCAATTTGAAATATGCTTAAGTAAGGTTTCTGAAATTACTTTTGTTTCAGTTTTCAGTTTTACTTAATTTTTTTTACTAAGCAATTCATTTTTGTGCGAAATATACCAATTTTCTTTTGAAATAAATATAAATTAATTTTTTCTTAAAGAAAAAATTTCAAGCACAAATTATTTTTGCTCGTATATTTTTTAATAAATTAAAAATTTTTAAATTTCGAGTTTTCTAACCAACTTTTTTTCATTTTGGGGTTGTCAAAATGTTGTCAAAAACTATTTTTCTGCTAACACGATTTTTTTTATATTTATGAGCGATGAAAAGCTGTATTTTTCTTCTATTAAACTTTTTTTATGGACTAATTTATTTAAAATGTAGTCCCGAAAATCCCGGGATTTAGAAAAAAATATCCCGGGATTTTCGGGACTAAAAATGGACCGGGATCCCGGGATCGAAAGCCCTGATATACATACTACAGTATAGCGCACCAGCTCACAAGAGTACACAAACGAAAAAGTACCGCTAGCAGCGAACACTTGAAACTGCATTAATAGCATACGCTGCTGGCCTGAATAGTACGTAAACCAACGTTTGTTTGCTTTTGTTACTTTTCCCTTCGTTTGCGTTTCTGTCGGCGCGAGGCAGAATGAAATTTGAATCCTGGCTTTGGCAATAAATGCGATCGGCCAATGCCCTTCTGGCAGCGCTAATAAAATATTGATCAGAATGTAGAAATGATTTTTGTATTATAGAATTGTAGATGTAAGCATATTTTTTAGAAATTGAATGTTATTGAAAGAAAATTGAAAAGAATTTGAAAGGGTCGCCAGGGTATAAAAGCCATGGCTATTCAGAAATAAAGCAGAGATTATTTTTGACTTTCAAACTGAAAACACTCTTTCACTAATTGCGGCGACTTCTCCAAATATAAACTACAGCGGAGGACCGCTTTAAACATCCAAATATTAGAGTAGGGCCAACGAGACTAAAAAATATATACCTGAAAAATATTATACTGGTCTGAGAGACGATTCTAGATGGACAAAGTTCAAAAATTAGATTAAATCTATTTTATAAGTGTTCTTAAATATCCAATGAACAAATCTGCATACTTAGTTTTTGCAAACAAATATGAGGGTGCTATACCCTCAAAGTAAAAAATGCACTTAGAAAAAAATTGTTTGTAACAAACTTTTAAAAATTGCGTAGCGATGGAAGTAGGTTATGGATTTTGGAAACTTTAAGCAAAAAATGTAATTGGCACTTCGCTGCAAGAAAATTTTTTTTTAAATTTCTTTTCTGAGAAAAAAATGTGAGTTTTCTGGTAAGCATTTGTTTAAATTATTAACTCTCTTATACTGAGAGTAAATAACAATATGCGACAAAAAAATGTTTGAGTCGTATTTTTTGCATATTCGGATTCTTCTAGTCTTAATTAGTGATACACTAAAAGGGTTTGTCAAAAATTGTGGCCTAAAAAAATTCCATTTTTGTCAACTTTGCAGTGTTTTAAATCTTGCTTTTTGTATGAACCACTCTACTTTTTTTATAGAGAGGCATTCCTTACACATATTTTAACGAATCCACAAAGGAGCTACGAAAATCGGTTGTTAACCGCGTCGCTATCTCAATTTTCGTAACTGTGTAATTTTTTGTGTTTGGAAAATTTGGTAACTTTTACAAAACCTTTTAGTGTAACACTAATTATGACTAGTAGAATCCGAAAATAAAAAAAAAACTCTTTATCATTTTTTTGTTGCAAAGTGCAATATTAAAAACATTGCATAAAATAAAAATGCATTTGAGTCGGCTTAACTTGGTATTTCGGGCAAAAAAAGGTTGGAATATGTTCGTTGGAATGTGATTTCATAGAATCAAGAAGAAAAGACATTCAAACAAACTTTTTCCAGTATTTATCGAAGATAACAGTGGAAAACGGAAAAAATCAGGAAACAAATTCATGTTTGGGTCATTTAATTGCCTACCAATGAAAACTATTTTTGAGTATTTTTATTTTGTTGGCAATTACATGAACTAAAAAAAGCTTTTCCCCATATTGAAAAAAAATTAATTTAATGGTTTAACTTACGGTTTTTGAGAAAGTTTTGATACCATTGTGTTAGTTTTAATACGTTCTATTAGAATCAGTCGAAAAAACCAGCCATACAAACATATTTCCAAATTTTGTCGCATAGTGTAATTTAATAAACAGTGATTCCCTAACATGTGTACATTGAGAGGAAAATGTTTTAAAATTGAACGATTTTGTTTTTAAAATAGAGCTTTCTATAGATTTGCTCAATTTTAAAACACGTGTGCTAAAAACAAATTTTAAAACGCAAAGGTTCAATTTTAAAACATTTTTTTCAAAATTAATCAATTTGTTTCCAGTTATTTTATTTATTTATATTTAGTTAACTTTTTATTTTCTCAAATTCAAGACCGGGATTCGAACCCACGCCTACGGAGTTTGGACGCTCAACAGGTTGGTCTACTGTTAACATTATTTAACAGAGTAAAAAAATATATACATTTTTTGTAGTAAAAGCATACTTCGAATTTTTTTAAAAAACACCCCAAAACTATGCTTTGATTTGTTGAAATAGAAAAAAACAAAAGTATTATCAATTTAAAACGACTAACAAAAGAGCAAGACGATTGAAATTGAAAGCATTTGTTTTAAAAATGAAAACATAAATGTACTGCAGAAAAAACTATGTTTTAAAATGCAAATTGAAAAAAAAATGTTTAATTTTAAAACATGTTTTTTCTTTCAGTGTACTAAAATTTCCCCAAATATACTACTAACCAATATTTGCCAAGTTGTAAGATACAGAAAAAAGAAGGTACACACTATTACATTTTTTTTACTAGAAGCTACGCCCACTGTTCTAATATTTCCCATTTTTTTGGAAAAACTATTTTCGAAAATGGATAGAGGTGTACCTTGATGACGTAATTATACCTAGTAAAACAGTGAAAGAAGGTCTAATGCGTCTATAGAAGTTTGCTGTTAAAAAAGTCGGACTTACGCTGCAATTGGACAAATGCAAATTTATTACCACCGAAATTTTACATTTGGGCCATATAGTCAATGTACATGGAATTATGCCCGGAGAGCAAAAGTGAAGCGCCGTCAAATATTTTAAGCAACCTACAAAACGCTCATTCCTTGCAATAAATACGCAACTCAAAAAATCAAATTGTTGGGAAATCACGATTTAAAATTTTAACTTTGAGTATTTTATATGAATTTCAGCAGACGGAAAGTTTTTAAAAATGTTTAAAAACATTAAAAACTAAAGATATGAATTCTGTCTTTTGGCAGCATTTAGATTAATATCTGAGGATCCTAGTGACATTCATAACTCGAAACACCCGAATTTTGAGATGTGTCTCTATTGCAGGGAATGAGCGAAATGTCACCGAGGTACGTCTCTTCCTTGGCCTTACTAGTTTCCTTAACAAATTTGTCCCCGATTATTCGTTAATTTGCAAGCCCACAATTGCTATGCAAAGTTCTACAAAGCAATTTCGTCCAAAAAAAGCTGATCGAATTACTGACCATGTATGGGTCATTTCGCCTTAGAGAAAACCATAGTCAAATCATATATTGCTGTCTGTGTACAGTGCTGCTACTTCTATTCTCGAGGAGGAAAATCTGAAGGACGTCTGCATCCCGACCAATCGGACCCGATACCGTTTCGTTTAATTCATATCGATCATCTCGGACGTTTCGTGCTAGGGCTGGTGATTTCAACATTTCGAAGCCTTCGAAGCTTCGAAGCTATAACGTGCTTTGAACATATCGAAGCTTCGAAGTCTTCGATTTTTTTCTTTGGAATAATATAAATGTAAGACTAGTATTTTTTGGGCGAATCAGGCCAAGTAGAATCATGTCAGGTATGATTACAGCAGCCACCAGGTGTGTCTTTGGAACTTTTATGGGTGAATCATGTCAGGTGGGATTGCAGCTGCCACCAGGTGCGTCATTGGACATTTTTACCACCCTTTATTAATTAACACTTAATGCTCTGCACTGACCAAAAAAATGCTAGCAAAAAAACATGCATTATCAAACTACCTGCGTATAAAAGTGGTATTTAGATGCAAAAGTTCCGGAGCAAATCTTTTGCTCGGAACAATATTTTTTTACATTGGTTGATTCGGATAAAAGTGAAAAACTAACTTTAAATTTAGCGAAAACCCAACTTTTAAAAAAATTCTAAAACGTCAGGAGAATTTTTCAAAACAAAACTTTATTTTCCAAAGTCAAGTAACTTTAAAAATTTTTTAACGGTATATAGCAAAAGCCATTTACCTCTTTTTAAAAAAATGTAGACGTGATGCGGTCAAATCCTGTTACACGGGCATTTTTATATCCTACACCTTATGAGGTATGGGTACATTCACTTTGGTCTGATGTTTGTAACACCGAGAAGGAGGCGTGTCCGGTATAGAAATCTATATATATTCTTGATCAGTGTCACTTCCTGAGTTGATTTAGCCATATCTGTCTGCCCGTCTGTCTGTCCGTTCTGTTTTCTTGCAAACACTATTTACCCTTTTTAGGCTCTAGAAGGAGTTGGTATCAAAAATGAACGGAATCGTTCGACTACCACGCCTACACGCCTACCTCCCATATTAGAGAAAATCGAGTTCACTTATATTCCGCTTAAATAGTTCCAAACATGGTAGCTATAGATTTTGAAATTGATGTCAGAATATTGTGTAGGGGGGATTTTTGAGGTCGCTAATTTGATCCAGTTCGCGTAGGGTATATATAAGTCGGCTTTGGCAGATATAACCTTATTCACTTGTTTCTCTATTAATCTATCGCATCCAATTGTCAAAACCCCATAATTTTGTAAAAATACGATTGGGCGCAAATCTTAAGAAAATACAGACATGATGTGGCAAAACTCTGTAACACTTGTATTTTTCGTCCCTCTATAGCATCTAATTATCAAAACCCCATATTGATACAGGGCATATTTGTTGCCAAATATTTAGTTGTACTTGAAACCTTTATATAATATAAAAAAAATGGTTGAGATTTGAGGTAAAAGGGAAAAGGTTTTTTTTCGAAAACTTTCGATTAATCTGAATCTGGCAACCGTGTCCATACCTAATAAGAAGAAGCAACTCTATGTAGTAAAAAAAATATCCCAATGACTTAGAGGATTCTCTACAGGAGGAGTGCATCCGTTTTAATGCATATTTGTTCTCAATAAAAACTACAGAGGATGAATTTTGTACGCCAAAAAAAGTGTACAAATTAAAAGATGTATATCCTCATTTGGATATTGCTTTACGAATTTTTTTATGCATTTCACCGAATTTTGGAGTGCCTACAGCGTTAAAGAATGGGAGATAATTTGACAATGTAAAATGCCTTAAAAGTGCCATTACTGCTGAATGGAACATAATTGTCTTTAATTAACTCAATGCCACGGCGTCATAAACATGCTATAATTAAAAAGGGTTCGTATACTAACAATTAAACAAAAATAATATTCATAATATTTCAGAAATTTTTATAGTTTGGTCTTATCATTTGTTCGTATGAAATAATTTTTATTTATTTATCAAAAATATTTAAGTGCATGAATTTAGTTTTCTTTAAGTTAATTTAATTAATTGTTAGTACAACTAAATAATTCGCAACAAATATGCCCTGCATCAGTAATACAAAAAACATTTAACATTTTGATGTTGGTCTTATCATTATTTCGTGCAGTGTATTCTTTCGTTCAATAACACTCCGAGGTGTATTTAAAGGAAAGAGAAATTCAACTGTAAATAAAGCGAAAGAAGTTATAAAAATACATCGAACTTCGTGGTAATTATCCACAACATCCCGCCCCCCGTGAACCAAAGGAGCGTCAACGATTTGCGGTTCACCACAAACGTCAAGCATGGCCAATTTTGAGGTAGGTCTGCGTAGATTTCCGGTACTTGTTTTGACAAGAGCTGCTCTGACTTGACCATCAGGAGCGGGGAATATTTCCATCACAATGCTGCGTCTCCCCTGGCTCGACTTTCATTGTCATCGCATATGATGGCTACATCACCAATTTGGATCGGCTTCAATCTCTGATGCCACTCAGAACGTCGAGTTAGAGTAGGCAAATACTCCAATATCCACCTACGCCAGAATGTCTGCTTTAGTTGCTGCGAAATAAACCACTGTTTTCTCAAACAAACATTATCAGAAAAATGATTCGGACAGCCAAGAATGAAGTGGTTTGGTGTCAACGGGTCGTCGTCGATGCTTTCAGTAGGCAAATGCGTAAGCGGGCGAGAATTTATTAAGCTCTCAGCTACAATAAGCAGACTTTGTAGTGTCTCGATTTGCGGTGCCGTTTCTTTTAATATAAATGATAATACTATTTTAACGCTGCAAACCATCCGCTTCCAAATGCCGCCAGCTGAAGGATTTGCAGGTGTATTGAACACCCATTCAATGCCACGCCGAGTACATTCCGTTCCTATGCCCTCTTCAATGTGCAGCCACTCCTCTTTGCCTGCGCCCACAAAATTCGTACCTCTGTCACTTCGTCGAAGTGTGCCTGTACGTATTAGGCACACCTCGACGATTTATAAATTTCCGCAAACTAAGAATCACTGCATCAGTAGACAAATCTCGTGCCAACTCCAGGTGTATGGCTCGAAAAGTCAGACAGGTAAACAAAGCCACCATCTCTTTTCTCGACGACGTCCAATGGAGACCATAATTGGCCCGAAGTAATCAACGCCAGTGTAAAAAATGGTCTAATGTACGGTGGAAGACGGCCAGCTGGTATCTGTCCCATCAGTGGCGCTCTTGGAGCAGCTGATACATTTTTGCAAACCTGGCATTCTCTCTTTACAGACTGCAGAAGGCGACGGATACTCGGTATCCAGCTTTTCCCACGGATCGCGCAGATAACAGCCTCTTGATGTTGATGATGAAACGCATCATGGTAATGCCTAGCTATCAAGCGGCCTTCTGGTACTCATCGACAGACATTCGGCATTATCGATACGCCCTGCGAGTTGCATTACGCCTTAAACCACAGGAGTCAAACTACAAAGTGGACTGCCTTTGGAAAGCTGCATTCCATTTCGCAGCATCGTTATGTCTTCTCTAAATGCACTTCTTGTTTCAGTTTAGTAAGAATGATGTCAGTTATCTTCATTTCCGGTGCAGTTATAGTGCATGGCTCTTTCGATACTTGCGTGTTTTGCTTGAGCATAAGCTCGAAATTTCGAAATCGCATATCTGACCCATGTCATTACTTTGAGAAACTTGTAATAGTTGGAAAATTTCGTAAAGAGTATTACGTCGTTATGATCTTGAAGCATACAATTGTTTTGTTCGCTGTTCTTTATCATTTTCGTTCTCAGAAATGTCCATTGACAGCAATGGCCAGCTTTCCTCACCGTCCATCAAATATTCGGGTCCACGAATCCACTTACAATTCGACGAAAACACGGTGAGCTTCAGACCGAATCCATTGAATTACTGTTTTAGAATCGGACCAAAAAACAATTCTGTGTGGCTTTTGCTCGTGACTGTTCAAAATTGCGTTTTTAAAACGTATTCACAGGACAGCTGATTGCAGCTCTAGTCTCGGAATTGACAATGGCTTCAAGGGACTGCAGCGCGACTTACCAGCAATAAAAGCGCCGCTGACTTCATTTTCGTGACTTATGCGCCAATATGCGAAGGCAGCAAATGCGAGCTCGCTCTCATCCACGAATACGTGGAATTGAATATCAGAAGACGATTCTGCAAATTTTAAGTGGTAACATCTCGGTACACTGAATTCTTTTAATTCTTCAAGCGACCTGTACCAATTGTTGTAAATCTCAGCCGATATTCGACTGCCAAAATCTTTGCAGCAGAATTTTTGGCACCAACGTTACGTCAGACAGGAATCGAAACGGATCAAAAATCGACAGTGTTAGCCCTAAAAGCTCTGCTTTTGTTGGGCGGCGATGACCTTGTGAAACTTGTATTGGTACCCTTGCAAATGTCAGGTGAAAATAAAATGCATCCCTTTTTGAGTCCCAGTGCATACCGAGTACTTTTTCGTATTCTGACTCACTACTGCTTGCAGCAACTCAAATCCTTCCAAATTGTGTGCTCTCCTCAACAGTGGAGAAACTGTCTACGTAGTCATCAGAGTTCGGACTGAGCAACTTCAATTCCGGAGTAAATGAAACAAAAAAGCGCAGTATAATCTTTTTTTGCGGAGTAGATTTAAAAATTTGGACTTTTGACATGTCAAATAATTCTGCTCTAATACAATTTTACAGCATAATAAGCTTCGCCAAATTTTTCTTGGGTATGCAGATTCTGTTTGCTCCGTTTTGGAGAAATACCATATTTGAAGTTTAGTGTATAGCGAAATATTTGATGACAATTTAGTTTTTGAATTTTGTAAATAAAATTAAATGACAATGTAAAAAAAATCTTGTGAGTGATTGTGCGGCTGATAGAAATGGTTTTCAAAGCAACATAAAGGTCATTCTAACATAGAAACAACTTTTTCGCTTGCTCATTTTCGCACTTAAAATGCGTTTTTGCATAAATATTCCTCGGCAAAAAGATTGGCAAAAAAGTGACACTTTCATGCAATGAATCAGTGTCGCCGCGGTCTTTTGGTCTGAAAAAATCGTAGTAGATCTTAGCACAAGCGGAATGACGGAGTAGATTTGAAAATTTTTTCAAAATCGTAGTAGATCTACTACGTTTGTAGTAAAGTTCGAACCCTGGTAGTCATCCACATAATGGCGATTAACTATTGCCCCGGCTGCTCTCGGATTCGGAAAATTTGACGCATTCAAATTCTTTACGAATTGCGCCGAACACACTGTGCCAAAAATCATTGCATTCATAACGTAAACATCAGGTGACCTGGATTGATTCCCTTCTCGCCATACACCCAGAAAACGAAAACTGTTGGCCAACCAAATGCTAGCGGCTGTCACAACATCTACTTTCAGATGTTGCAGCATCTAGTAGATGTTGTTACAACATCTACTGTCTGATGCAGCAACATCTCTCTGATACTGCAAAAAGAATGTCAAAAATAATGCCAACGGTAAGTGCGAGATAAAAATTTATTTAAATGGTGTAAATGAAAAACAAGTGAGTAAGTTTCAGTCGGGCAAGCCGACTTATATATACCCTACACTTACTAGGGCATATTGGATCCGCCATCTTGAATTTTGAAATTCCGACATCAAATTCGAAATCAGTGACCCAAAAAACCCCCCTATACAAAATTGCATACTGTTTTGATGAAATCTTAAAATTACGGTAAAAACACGATTTTCACTTAGCTTTCTTCTAGCTCCTGTAATCGAGTTTACAAGAAAAGAGGTTGCACAGACGGATAGGGCTAAATCCACTCAGGAAGTGACGCCGATCAAGAATATATATAGTTTTCCATACCGGACATGTCTCCTTCTTGGTGTTACAAACATCAGACCAAAGAGAATAAACCCATACCTCATGAGGTGTAGGGTATAAATATATATAAAATAAAGTATTACGAAAAAGAATGTAAAGCCTGGTTTTCATTATGTCAAAATAATGGCAATTGTTGTCATTTGTTGTGAGAACAGGTTGACATTTCGTTGTCAATTTAACGAACTGTTGTAAAATATCGAAAAATGAATATGAGGTGACGTCACCGGTTGTCATATACGTCGATAAAAGTCAACATGCTGTCAAATTTATTTGCTTATGGCTTCAGCACTTTGCTGAATCGTTGTCAGTTTGTGATGCTTTTGCAATTCATTATAACTAGATTAGTCATAATTAGGTTTTAAAAATATTTTCTAAATGCATACAAGATTAACAAGACGGATGCATAATAGTGATGGACAAAACTTCATGCATAATAGTGATGGGTGATATACTAAAAGTGATGCCACATAGGCGTCAATTAACCCCCGGTGCTGACAAATTTTTGTTGTTTGCCAAATTAAAATTTTTGTGGTTTGGCAAAATTTTGCAAAATTTTGAGAGAGCGAGTGATTATTTTTTTAGAGATTTTTTTGACGCCAGCTTCATGGTTGGATTATCAGTCAAAAGAGTGTGGTAGCAGATTAACCCGGCGTCAAATATTTTTGCATGTGGCACGCATCAAAAAAGTAATAGAGCGTAAAAAAAGAGTAAAAATACAAATAAATAGGGGTCAAATGACGCTATGTGGCATGGGCTTAAGCCTTCAAC
This sequence comes from Heteromyza rotundicornis, assembly GCA_951394025.1. Taxonomy (NCBI): domain Eukaryota; kingdom Metazoa; phylum Arthropoda; class Insecta; order Diptera; family Heleomyzidae; genus Heteromyza; species Heteromyza rotundicornis. The sequence continues at coordinate 38,738,157 of OX596010.1, forward strand.
AAATTTTTCGAATTAGTTTGCTGCCTTTGTACTGGCTGGTCAAATGTATATTTTTGTGAAGTTTGATTAAAGAAACTTTGATTAAAAAGAAGAAATGAATAAATTAAAACACAAAAGCTAAAATAAAAATTAATTTGCAACACTGTGGTCTTTTGCTTCTTACATAGCATCACTGTTAGTGGTGGTAGATCAAGAGTAATTAAGAGATTCCGCTTTTAGTGCAACAGAAAGAGAAAATATAGATGTAAGAAATTACATATACATCCGTCTCATTTGTTTGTTCAATTGCTAGTTGTCACGGTTCACAAGCGAATTCAATTGCTAAGGAGTGCGTCGTTAGAATCTTGTGGAAGCTTTTTCTACTGTATCTTTATTTATAGTAATAAATAAATTTGATGTGAAGTTTTATTTTTGTTTGCTGTGGGAAGAGGTAGGAGGTACCACAAGTTGTATGTGCTTGGGACATCAGTGCGTGCTCCGGCCCTCGTGCCAAGTCACGGGTAATTTACAAGTATATTATATTTCAATAGGGTAAAATTATTCTGACTGCCTTAACATCACTTATGCTGTACTAAGACTGGGCGAACAAAAGAAATCGAACGGCCCCGATCAGATTAAAGATTTGTTCGGCCAGTCTAAACGCGTCGTTAATTTGACATTCAAACATTGCTCCTGATATTTTCAGGTCCACTTTTACGCTAGTGAATTTTCGGAGTTCGTTTTTGCTCTGAGCGCGTCATATACAAATGTTGTGGTATACTAGTTGCTGAATTACAAGCCTTGGAAATCTGAGGCTCTCATCGCTGGCCGCATAGACAATGACAGAAGATTTCGACTCGATATCTGAGGAAGAACGCAGTTTGTTCCGTCCCTTCACCCGCGAATCATTGGTGGTAGTAGAAAACCGTATTTTCGAAGAACATGAAAAACAAAAGGAGTTGGAAAGAAAGAGAGCCGAGGGAGAGGTGGTAAATATTTCCATTATAATGTACAATAAAAAATGCAATGTATTAATTTTTACCAACAGATACAAATATGTAAACTTCTATTTTAACTTATTGAAAGCCTTTGTTATTATCAAGGCACCGATTTCAGTAAAGGGACATTTAAAATTACAATTGTATATTACATCAAATCCCTTATTTTTTTTAAATGAAATCTCCCAAACAATAGATCAAATGATTGCACAGTCACTTTCTGATAATCCATGATTAAATTTAACCTATTTTTAAGTTAGTTTATGTTAGTTTCGTAAGACTTTTTCAATTTTATTTCTATGCTCCTAATGCCCAATTGGTTTGTTTAACTAACTATATACTAAGGCATATTTTGATTTTAGACTAAAAGATTTTTATACCCCCACACTCACTGTGGCACGGTATACTAAATTTGACACAGCGTTTGTAACGCCCATAAGGAGGCGTGTCCGGTATGGAAAATATATATATTCTTGATCAGCATCGATCAAGTCCGTCCGTCCGGCCATCTGTCTACACGATAGCGGTCGCAGTTTCGAAGATATCGACTTGAAAAGTAAGAGCAAGTTCTAGATCCAGACAAATCGGACTAAAACTAGGGAGGGCTCCCATATAAAACAAAAAAAGTAATCATTTTAAAAGTTTTTTTTTATTGTTGTATTCGATTGGAAATGTTTAGAAACGTATTTTTGACATGGTCCGAGGTTCCGAAACCACATATATAAGGATCAAAATGGGGTCTTGAAACATTTTTTTATGTTCGAGGTACTTCTAAAATTCTACTGTGTGGGGGTATTTCAGCTTCGGCATAACCGATTCGGCATAGCCGAAGATAGTACACTCCCTAGTTTTTACATTAATTTGAATCTTTAATGAACCAATTTAGCACTAATATCAATTTGTATTCACGATTTATTAAATTACTTTTATTAGTTTTTTTGTATTTATTCATTAGTATGGACAAAGAAAAGTTAATATTGAATGAATAGAGTGGTATATGGATATATTTTTTTTATCTCTTCAAGCTTGCCTTTGTTCCTTTAACCATAAGATCAGTGTTTTGACTGATTTGAATCATATTAAACATTCGTGACATTTATATGTCGTCCTTCACATGCGACATACGATTCCTACATAGTAACTATTACAAGTAAAAAATACCAAACAAATTTTAATTATTACGTATAAAATATGCCAATTTGTCAATTTCCTACTTTGAGTGTAATATCGACTAATCCTGTAAGGGCAGCCTTGTGGAGCACAAAAATTCATATATAATTTTAAATAAATTGAATAATCTTTCATTTGATGTATTTTGTAAACTTTCAATTGCAAAAATATGCAGCTTTTGAATGAAATGTTTTTTAATATTTTCACTTCCAACTTGACACAAAAAACCTCCCATTGACTAGCATTCACCCGTCCTTACTCCTCATAGCTCGAAATTCCCCGCAAAATGGGTAAATCCATACAATCATACCCTGAGAGAGAGAACACTAAAACTCCATTTAAAAAGAAAGAAGAAAGTGAAAGAAAGTGCAAAAAAAGGGGTTGTTTTTGTTTGCAAGCACATCAACGCATTATGCAAACGATTGAAAATATGCAAGCACATCACAAAATTTTGAAAAAAACCTCGTACCGAAAATTAGGATATTTACTATTCGCTTCTTTGACACAAATATGATGTTTGAATATGATTATGAAAATCGGTTGGCTAGTTTTTTCTCCTACACCCAGAGAAAACCCATCTTTAAATCAAAAATAACCACATTAAAACAAGTAGAAAGTTAATGAAAGTCTGGTACAGTTGGAAATTTTAGAAACAACTACCAACAAACTTATTTTTAATTTGAAACTAAAACTCAAAAATAACCAAACTTATTTTAAAGTTGTTTTCCGGGTATTTAAAAAATTGTCCAATTTATATTAAGTTTGCCAGACTTTGATTTAAAATCGTACAAATTTTGGTTCAACGTTGACAGTAGTTTGACAATAGTTATTTTAAGTTTTTTTCATTTTTTTTTCAAAGTTATTTTTATTAAGTTGAAAAAATTAAGGAGTGAATTCGAGTGTACTTGATTTTACTATGTGTTTTTTTCTGAGTGTACCCGTTTTTTTTTATTTTCTGCGTTTTATTTTATGTGATAGAAATTTTCACTAAATTAGATTTTTGATAAGTTTGTATGAAAATAATTAAATTTCTTCTAATATCGTTAATTTTTGCCCAAATTTCCAGCTTTCAAGAAATTCTCAAAATTCAGGGAGAATTTTTATCACTAAACTTTGTTTTTAAAAATGTATTTATTTTAATCAACATAACGTTTTGCATACAAACAAAAATATTTTACACCTCAGGAAAAAATTTTAAATTGTATTAAATATGGAAATATTAGAATTAAATATGGAAATATTAGATTTTTTTTTTATTTAAATAGGAAAAAATTATTTTTTTTTTTATTTATTTGCACTTTTTTTAAGTTATTTATTTTGTACTTTATTTAATTTTTTTTTTGCCAATTTCCTTAGAATCATTTGTAACAACTTTTCCACAAATTCAGTATTGCCGGAATTCAAACCGGCAACCTCTGGAGTTTGGAGTGCGCTCTAACCGACTCGTCTATTTCCGGCCTTATTCACAAGCGTCTAAATGTTTGTATATTTTTGAATCTAACAATAGAAACTCACAAAAAAACGTTGTTTATTTTCTGCTTTCTTAAGTTTTTTCATAAAAAATGAAAGTATGGAAGTAATGGAAAAATATTTTATTTTCGTTACAAAGTTGTTTGTTTGTAATTTTCATGAAGGATGCAAGTAAGAAAGTAGGTTGTTTACTGATAATTAATCATTGCCGATGACTTTTTCCAATCTATTAGTATATTTTTCTAAACTAATTTGGGTTGCTAAACACAAAAATCGCAATTATTTTTTTTCCTTCGTGTCGTTTGCGAAATATTTGAAATTTTCGAATTTTGGGGTAGGAGTTTTCCTTACTTGAAAATATTGAAAGAACGGTAATTTTGATAGAACATAAATTTATACATCCGACGAATATAAAATCATAATCATCGGATTAAAATTGCAGAAAGTTCGATTTTATTGACAAAATTTAAAGCCCAATATAAGTGGAATCTGTTGAAACGTAGAGATTGGGCAGGCTTTTTTGGTGAAAAACAAATTTTCTCATGTTCGCGGTGGTTTTTTATTTTGATTTCAAGCAACAGAGCACAGCTTGCAAAGTTAGTGGACTTGATGAAAAGAAGTCCGGAATTCGCACCAAAACTCAATAGAGGTCATTTTTTTATATTTGGAATGGTTTAATGAAAGAAAATTATGGTTTTTACTCAAAAATAAACAAAAAGTGGAGAAAATGTAAATTTAATAAGATGTTCCAAATAAGATACAAATTAGATACCGCATTGTTCTGTTTGTTTTTAATTTGTTGCGGACGTCACATTTGCTTGCATTTTTTCTTTTTAACATTTTCATTGCTTGACAATTAGTTTTTTTACTTCATTTTGCTTAACCCATTCACGACGAGTGTTACCATATGGTAACGCTGATAGCGTTCTACGGTATGTGCAATTACAAAAATATTTGAACGAATATCACGAATCCGTTTTTTTATGTTAATAAAGCATACTTTGATCTTTCTTTTGATATATAACTCTAAGCAATCGCCCGTCAGTAGCGGTGGTGGCGGATAATTGAAAAGTAGTGTTTTTGAAAAGTGGGCAAAAACAGCGAAAAGTCACGACCTTTCCAGTAAGAATATTTTTCATTGCCATAAAAAGTTTTATATTTTGAATATTTTTTTTTTGGCATTTGGGTAGAATATCAAAATATTAGAAAACGTATAAAATAAAATTATTTATAACTTCTGTGTTACCTTTTTATCATTTTGAATTTTGCTGTTACCATATGGGCACGCTCGTCACAACCCTAGCAAATTTAAATTTTCTTACTGAAAATGTTTGTATGAGCTTTTTTTATCTAAAATTAAATATATTTTATTTGTATATTGATTTGGATGTGTGTTTGTGTACTTAATATAATTACAAACAATTTTTTTTTTAATATTCAGATTTAAAATAATTTTTTGTACGTGTTTATATACATATTTGCGTACATATTCGAGTATTTTTTGTAAAATGAAGTAAATTTTTTCTATATATTGGTTTGAAATATATTTTTTTTTAGCTTTTTTCATATAAAGTTAAAAATATTTTATCTATAAATTCTACTTGGTGTACTTATGAAAAATTAGCAGCACCTCTTAAGTTGATTTAGCCATATCCGTATGTCTGTACGTTATTTTGATTGGTATGGGCTATTGAAGGAGCTAAATGAAAGCTAGGCGGTCCAAACATTGAATTTATCCTTTGGAAATCCTAGAAGGAGTTGGTAATGCAAATGGGCGAAATCGATCAGCTGCCACGACTACCTTCCATACAAGTGAGAGTCGAGTTTTGTAACAAATGTTACCCAATTTCACGGGAATTGTGGTAGGAAAATTCTCCGTAAGATATATTGTCCGCTTTGCGTCGATGGTTAGTGCCGCAAAAGCTATATGAGCAATACCCCGATCATGACATGGCATCGTGACGCATACAAAATCCACGTCTAAGATGGCTAGGTCATGCCGAGCTGATGAATGTAAAAAAGTACTACTAAATGGAGCACATGTGAGTACCGTCGGTGGAATGAGCGGAATATGGCCACCAGGTCTCAGATGGAAGGGTGTATGGTATATATATGCTTACTTCGACCGGCTAAAACTTACTCAATTGTTTTTTAACAAATTTACATTACGATGAAGACATTTAGGCGAGCATAATTTTATCCGGCTGGACAAGATTATTAGGAGGAAGATGAAGGAGGTACTTCCTATGGTCTTCATCCTACACCTCTTTTACAGCCATGTAAATTTTGTATGTCAAATGATGACGAGGACCTTTCCAATTTCAGTTCATATGGAGATATTTCTTATGTTATTGAAAACCTAAGCAGTATTTTGGTGTAGGTGGAGATACATATTATATACAGTGGCGGACAGATAATTAGGCCAGCCTTTTGTAGTAATTTTTGAACGACTACCAAAATTTTAAGAATATCAACTCGAATACTATTGAAAAGGTCTATTGGACCCCATTCTATGATGACTATCAGGACACTTATCAAGAAAATCCTAGTTGAAAACTGACCTACTTTTCTAACTTTTTTCCTGGGGGCTATTCAATTTTTTTTTGATGCAAAAATGTGCGTTTTTTAAAAACAAACTACTTTGCTGAAGAAACTTTTGTGATCAAAAATGCTCCTGAATTTATAGAATTCTTTTTAACAAAATATTTTTTTTTAAAAACTTTTAGATTTAAAAAAATTGATCGATAAAAATTTTTTTTACAAAATAAATCTTAAAACATTGCTAAACTTTCAAGAATTTAAAATTAAAGTAGTTATAAACAATAATATCTTAAATTAGGTAATTTTGCTAGGGTTGTGACGAGCGTTACCATATGGTAACGGCCAGGGCTGGGCAAACGGTAAGCGGTCCAAAAAAAAAAAAAGTTAGAAATTCGTTTCTTAGGCCATTTCTAGATGATCCTGAAAAAATCTTGAAAAAATTCCGAAAATTTCGCTCTCGTCATTAATGGGTTAATAAAAAACCAGAAAACTACCAAACAATCAATATGAACATAGCAAAATAGTAATTTACGACATAAATACTTCGCAGGTCCCACAAACATATGCGATATCTGTTGTCTATCACACCCAAATAACCAGAATTCACAATAATGCATCTTATGAATTATTCAGAATAATGGCATACCATCGTACATACTAGGGCTTTCGATCTAGGGAATTCGGGATTCCGGGATCCCGGACCTTTTTTGGTCCCGAAAGTTCCCGGGATTCTCTCTACAAAATTCCGGGATTTTAAACCCTCTTAAATGTGAAAAAAGTTCAAAATTCTCAAATATATATTTAGAATTTTTTTATTTGACATTCTTTAAATTTCGGAAGTCACTCAAAATGGCTAGAATAGGCTGTCCCTATTTATCTGACCGCCACTGTATTTATTTAAACATGATTTTTTCTATAACGGATCTAGCATCCCATATGTGATCCTGTTGAATTTCGACGACAGATATTAATGAAAATCACCATAAGTACTTATTTTTTGTTTTGTTTTGTTAATTTTCTAATCCAATAAATATATTTTATTGAATTTATGTTTGTTAAGTCGTTAATGAATAAAGACTGATAGAAACCATATTCAATTGCGTTTTAACTGCTCATCTTTATCAAATTACATTGAATACATTATGACGTGAAGCTTAAAATAACGTTGTATTTTTTTTGTTTGGTAAATTCAATGAAAATGTTTCATAATACAAGTTGTAGGTTCATTTTGCTTGTAGTTGCATGACAAAGCCTTTTTAATTAAAACGTTTTTTTTATCAAAATAAAATTTTTTAAAAATCCCGATCCCGTCTTGGGATTTTTTTTTGAAAATCCCGGGATTGCCAAAACCGTCCGGGATCGAATTCCCTATCCCGGGCTCATGAGATTTTTCGGGATTTGTTACTTTTACAAGCAAAATGCATTTTAAAAAATAAAAAAATGTGCAAACCTTGAACCTAATATAAAAATACTTATTTGTTTACAGTACTTACAGAATATCATTTTGACCCATATATAGGTAGTTTTGGAGCATTAGACCATGTCCACAATCCGTTTCTAAAATTGCCAATCGAATCCACAAAAAAAATTCTCCTCAATGCTTTTTCTAAACAATTCCAATCGAATCCAAGAATACAAAATGTTTTCCTTTTTTGTCGTATATGGGAGACCCGCCTAGTTTTTGCTCAATCGGACTGATTCTCGAACTTGATCTCAGTTTAGAAAAAAGTTTCAAGTCGATATCTGCAAAACTGCGACTGCTATCGTGCGGACCGAAGCACAGACAGACGGACATAGCTAAATCGGTTCAGTTTCTATGCTGATCAAAAATATATATACTTTTCCATAGCGGACACGCCTCCTTATGTTTGTTACAAACGTTGTGTCAAAGTTAGTATACCCTCCCACAGTGAGTGTGGGGGTATAAAAACCTTTTTCGGAACACGGAGGGAAATGCTTGCTGAAATCATGCCTTATAGGAATCAATTAAGTAAAAATTAGTCACGATATTGATCCATTAATTAGAAGTCAATAATCAAGAATTCTTAATCATAAGAACTGTTAAAAGTGAAAATCATAGTTTGTGATTTGTGTTTGCTTGATTTGTTCCACTTAAACATGAATTATTATTTTCCCTTTTGACATAATCAATGACCAGATGGAATAAATTGTGCAAATAAAAATCATAAATTATGATTAAAAATTCATAATTCTAGGCTTAAGTGAGAATAAATAAATCATTCGTTATAATAATTTGAGCACATATTTACAATTAAATAAATTAAAATTTTTTTTTATTTGCTAATTTTTTACTTAATTATTTATTTAATTTTACTTTTTTATTTGCCAACTTGCTTAGAATAATTTATAATAACTTTTTCACAAATTCAGTTTTCCCGGGATTCGAACCGACATCATCCTCTCCAGTCCGGACGCCTAACCGATTCGGCTACCCTGGCATTATTGTAAAAGCGTCTAAATGTATTGTATATTGCTCAGCAATTCATGACAATCAACCCAGTTACTCATAATTCATGATAACACGTGCGGTTTCATGACCTAGTTAATCATCAATTATTCTTCAAGAATAATAAAATAAATCACGAAATTCATAAACCCTTATCATAATGTATTCACAATCCATATGCATAGTTTATGTACGAATTCGCATAATTTGTGACTAATATTCACAATTAATGATTATAGTTAGTAATTAAGTAACAATAATTTTATGGACTCCATAATCGTAAATCATGAGCCAACATTTCTCTCCGTGAACGGGGATTTGATCCCCGAGCTACCGGCAATGACAGTTTTCCCAGTTTAATGACAATCCTCTTCACATGTACACGTACACATATAGTAGATGGCATGTTAATAAAAACCTGAAATATCATGTTCAAAATATTAACCACTAAATTGGTTAAAAATTGGTTAATTTAACACCACCGTAGGAAAAACAAATAGTGTGTATTTTGCTGTATTTTTGTGGTTTTGAAACAAATTTTCAATAATTTACGTTTTTACGGTTTTGGTCAAGTTTATACCGTGCACGCAACTATAAAACATTATGCGATCACCAGCAAAGATTTTGTGGGAAGGTTTTAGACCAACAGAAAACGTATTACGCGCTGGAGTTAAAAGTAAAAAAATAAAAAAATAAAAAAATAAAAAAATAAAAATGTTATTAGCTTTTTCAGAATTTTTACTGGAACCAGTTTTAAAATACTTAATCATTTCGAAAATTATACTTTTATCTTGTTTTTACTGCATAATCCAAAATATTGCATAACTAAAGCTCATATTTTGAATTTCTTCAATAGTCATGCTCCTCTATCGACCCCTCAAATTTGAAGGAAATCGGAGAAGTCACGGCCGTTTTGGCTTGGAATTGCCATATATACTTTTCCAAACCGGACACGCCTCCTTGTACCTGCCACAGCAGTGTGTAGGGGTATAAAAATTAAGAATGTCTCTTTAAGCAGTCTTCATATATTGTTGACGGCAGCCATATTTTCACTTTTCTCAAAGTACTAAATTAACGTTCTATTGTGCATGTGGTGCATGGAGGTAGCAAGGTTTATAAGATGATTTTGTAGCTGGAAAGAAAGTTTCACATTTATTATTTCTGAAGCTTCTAACAACTTCAAGTCTTCCTTCGACTTATTTTAATTCTTCCAAACAGAGTACCAAATTACAGTTTCCTCCTCCATCGCATCGATTTCATAAAACATAGAACTTCCGACATTTTACATTTAAAATCTCGCATTGACAGAGATAGCTTGTTAAAAGGATGAAAATATGTAACGTAAAAAGCTGGCGGAATGTTTAAGGAGGAAGCTTTTAAATGAATCCAAATATAGAATTATGAATCCATTTTTCAAGAGCAGAAGTTGCAGAGAGATTTGATGGACTGCAAAGCATCGCAGAATATTTGACAATCAAAAACACGATAAACGTAGGGTTAAAGCAGCCGAGAAATGTTGGAACGCGTTGTTGGTTGAGCGTATTTCAAAACTATATTCGTTGACTTAAGCGCTTTTTAAAAGGATAAATACACACAGAAAAAAAATGTCGTAGTGCCAACAATTTTATACTTAATCTCAACAACTTCTGTTGGTCATTCATTTTGGACTCAAAATCCCGGGTTTCCGGGATTTAGAAAACGTCCGGGATCCCGGGATTTCGGGATTCGGGATCCCGGGATTAAATGCCTTAAAAACGGCTTATTGAAATGAATTGGTTTTAAAAGCAAAAACGTCGTACGGTCTGCCGCCGGTTTTGAAGAGACTTTTCCTTTTTTGTGTCAGTTTTTTCTTGGCTGCGTATTTGTGGTCGGTCCAAACCAAAAATTTCAATTGGACGCATTAAAAATGTGGTTAAATATTACTAGATAAATTAAATGCCTTTTTGCCAGCATTTTTTAATTTTTTTTGCGAGCGCAACATTTTTTTTTTGTTAATTGTTTGAAAAATTAGTGAAATCGACACATCAAAAGGTGTCGGTTTCAACTATCGGTAATTTTCATACTTTTTTGTCGAGTATCGGTTTACGCGAACCAAAACCGATACTATCACTGTCGGTTTCGTTGACTATCGGCTTACACGAACCGGCCCCAGTTTGAGCTATCGCTAACATTATTGAACGGGCGTCTAAATGTTGTATACTCTGTACAGTCTGTTAAATCTGAGTTCTGTTAAATCTAAAAATAGAACACATCATAGAAGAGACGTGACCCTGTTTCTGTGACGCAATACATGTATTGGTGCATGATCGAGCGTCGCATGTCGAACGAATAATGTTCAGTCTCGAATGTGAAGTCAAAGAAGCAGGGTCACGTCTCTTCGACTCATGATATGAATGAATAATCAACAACGAAAACAGTTTTGATGACAGTTTTCGCACTTGACGTAACGATAAGTTCTCGAATTCTCTCAATTCAGATTTTCAAGAATAATATTCTTACGGCAACAATTTTAACTTTGAGTTAAAAATTATATTCTAGTTTTCAGTTTAAAAGTTTCTCAACTTTTGTGTGAAGAGCGCAGTATTTTGAAAAAGTATTTGCATTAAAGTAATTAATCTTAATACAAAGATATCATTGTTGGGGGAAATGCTTTTTCACTACAATTTTTCAAGAGATTGAAGTATTTGTTTTGACCGCGGTTTTTTCTCTGTGTGTATAAATCTGAAAAACAGAACATTAGTTTTCATGTTTGTTACTATGAAAATACAACTTAAAATCTTGTGAAAATTTTTCACATTGGAAATTGACGCGTCTGTCTGTCTGTCATTTCGCACGTCTGTTATATTCGTTTGTATTGAGAAATACTGAACCGATTTGGAAGTGTTTTTTTTTATTTAGTTGGAAACGATGTCAGGAACGAAATGATATTAAACTGGAACGAAAAGGAATTGGACGGCAAAAAAATGTAATTGGAACAAAATTTTAAAAGGATTCGGGAAATGGAAATTATGGATAAATATTGAAAAATCCCTATATATACACCGAGAGAAAAAACTGTTAGGAAAACTGTTAAAAACCATCCGACAGTCGAAAAACTGTTAAATTGACAGCGGAAAATGTTACAATGATCAGTTTTCGCTTTTATTTGAACAGTTTTCGCTGTCAATTTAACAGTTTTTCGACTGTCGGATGGTTTTTAACGGCAAAACTGTTATTTTTCATCTTGGTGTATTTTAAAATATTTTGTGTGTCTGTTTGTCTGTACGTCTGTTTGTCTGTACGTCTGTTTGTCTGTTTGTAAAACAATCACGGCCAAGCTGTTGGACCAATTCTCTTGTAATTTTAAGGATAAATTCTATAGGTATCGACATGTGCTATAGGGGTTGAGATTGGACAAAGGGGCGTGGCACCGCACATACAATTTTCTACCCCATATCGCGTTTAAACGGATTCAGTGGATTTATTTAAATTTGTAGATAGAATTGTGTAATAGGACAAAATAAGTTGGATTTGAACACGGGGCGTGGCATACAACAACAAATATAATTAAAATGTAACTTTGTAACCATCGAATATTGAGTTGTTCCCAAGTCCATCCGTGGATCATATTTGGGTGAATCATGCCTGGTGGGATTGCAGCTTCCACCAAAAGCGTCCTTGGACAATGTTAGGGTGAATCATGCTGGGTGGGATTACAGCTGCCACCAGGTGCGTCCCTGGAATTTTTTGGGTGAATCATGCCGGGTGGGATTACAGCTGACACCAGGTGCGTCCTTGGAAATTTTTTGGGTGAATCATGCTGGGTGGAATTACAGCTGCCACCAAAATTAGGGTAAAAGCTTATCGGGGGGAGTTATTCATCCACTACAGCTTCCGGAGTTGTATCAAATTACTGTATGGGTAAAAATAAGTACACCGAGAGAAAAAACTGTTAGGAAAACTGTTAAAAACCATCCGACAGTCGAAAAACTGTTAAATTGACAGCGGAAAATGTTACAATGATCAGTTTTCGCTTTTATTTGAACAGTTTTCGCTGTCAATTTAACAGTTTTTCGACTGTCGGATGGTTTTTAACGGCAAAACTGTTATTTTTCATCTTGGTGTATTTTAAAATATTTTGTGTGTCTGTTTGTCTGTACGTCTGTTTGTCTGTACGTCTGTTTGTCTGTTTGTAAAACAATCACGGCCAAGCTGTTGGACCAATTCTCTTGTAATTTTAAGGATAAATTCTATAGGTATCGACATGTGCTGAGATTGGACAAAGGGGCGTGGCACCGCACATACAATTTTCTACCCCATATCGCGTTTAAACGGATTCAGTGGATTTATTTAAATTTGTAGATAGAATTGTGTAATAGGACAAAATAAGTTGGATTTGAACACGGGGCGTGGCATACAACAACAAATATAATTAAAATGTAACTTTGTAACCATCGAATATTGAGTTGTTCCCAAGTCCATCCGTGGATCATATTTGGGTGAATCATGCCTGGTGGGATTGCAGCTTCCACCAAAAGCGTCCTTGGACAATGTTAGGGTGAATCATGCTGGGTGGGATTACAGCTGCCACCAGGTGCGTCCCTGGAATTTTTTGGGTGAATCATGCCGGGTGGGATTACAGCTGACACCAGGTGCGTCCTTGGAAATTTTTTGGGTGAATCATGCTGGGTGGATTTACAGCTGCCACCAAAATTAGGGTAAAAGCTTATCGGGGGGAGTTATTCATCCACTACAGCTTCCGGAGTTGTATCAAATTACTGTATGGGTAAAAATAAGTGAAACGGAAAATTTTTAAATTTTTCGTCTCGGATTTTTGAGTAAACAATGTTTTACGATAGAGGTTGCTTCCCAAAATATTTTTGAAAAATTCCGCCTATTTCGCGAATAATAGCGGTTTGAATATTTACATATTGACTTTTTAATTAATTCATATTAATTTATATATGTAAGGAGAATAGAACGCAGAGTAGAGCTTCTGAAAAAGCAGATACTTACATGCACTATACTCTCCCACAAGTTGAGTTACCCACATTTGAGGGAGACTACTCAAAGTGGGAAACATTCAAAGAATTGTTTGTTCAAATGGTAGTATCAAGGGGTAATTCTAATACACAGAAAATGTGTATTTTAAAAACTGTGCTGAAGGCTTCTGTAGCTAAAGTGACTCACAAAAGTATTCGTACACCCTTTTCTTTATGTGTAGTGGCTCACTGACACACTTTTTATTATCAAGGTTTTCAGAAATATTTTATGGAAATGATAAAATTTTGTCATTTTTAGCACAAAATTCAACTTTTCCAAAAAATTCTCAAAATTCAGGGGAATTTTTTTATCACAAAACTTTCTTTTGCAAAGTTACTTGTTTTGGAATAGCGCAACTTTTTGCATCCCAAAAAAATATGTATAGCCCCCAGGAAAAAAGTTCGAAAAGTAGGTCCTTTTTCTAACAAGATTTTCTCTAAGTGTACTTAACGGATTAAGGTGTCAAAGGTACTCATTCGAAAGGTATTGAATAGACCTTTCCATTGATACTAAATTGTGATAAAATATAAAATGATATAAAATTGTGTCAGTGAGCCACTACACATAAAGAAAAGGGTGTACGAATACTTTTGTGAGTCACTGTAGATAATTTGAGATTTTTTTTTTGAAATGACAGTAAAAGATTAGGTTTGTTGGGTAAATTGGTTTGGCTGTTTAAAAATGTTGTGTGGTCAAGTTTAAAGCCATTTTTTAAAACAATGACTCGTTTGAAAATACAACTACACCTTTTTATGTTAATTAATTGGTTTTAGAGAAAGGGCAATTTTCGGTGTTTTCCCATGTTTCCAGGGTTGCCAAATTACTAAATAATCTACCGCTTCATTCTAATTGGAGAATTTTTGAAGTATTGGACCCAAACCTTTCTGCTATTCCCAGTTTTAATTTTGTTTAGTTAGATCATTCAAAACACGTGTAACGGGCGCAGTTTTGGAGATAGTGACTTGGAAATTAATTAGATTAGAAAAAAAATCCAAAAAAGACGTGGTCGGTCAATTTTTCGTACCCAATTTAATATTCTTTAAATTTGGGAAGTTATTCAAAATGACGAGATGAATGTTTTAAGATAATAGCAACCATTTTATTTTATTTTTTAAACATAAATTAATTAAAACATTTCAGTATCTCATTATTTTATATGATGTATACTTTTTGGCAGCAAAAACTTTGAGTTAAGCCGAAACTTTTTATATTAAAATGTTTTCTATGTCTCAAAAGCACAGACATCATAAAAGTATGCACAATATGTTTTTGGAAATAATAGCCAATTTAAAAATTTTTTACGAAGAAAATTATTAATTAAAAATCGTAGGACACCTGTAGCAACCTAGATTTGGAAGAAATTAAAAGTGCATATGTTAACCTTTGATTTTAAAACGCAAATGTTCAATTTTGAAACATTTTTTTTGTTTTGTTTGCAATTATTTTATTTATTTTTATTTAGTTAACTTTTTATTTTCTCAAATTCGAGACCGGGATTCGATCCCACGCCTACAGAGTTTGGATGGCGCGCTAAACACTCAACAGTTTGGTCTACTGTTAATATTATTTAACAGAGTCTAAATGTATTATATATACATATGTTGTACTACAAGCACACTTTGAATTTTTTTAAAAAACGCCCTAAAATTATGCTTTTATTTTTTAAAATATACTATGGTTTTTTGAAATAGAAAAGAACAACAGTATTATCAATTTCAAACGATTAACGGAAGAGCAAAACGATTGAAATTAAAAACATTTGTTTTCAAAATGAAAACATAAATGTACTGCAGAAAAAAGTATGTTTTAAAATGCCAATTTGAATTTACAACTAATTTTTTTTGAATAAAATATGCCCTGGTTTGAGGTACTATCAAATAACATATTGTGTGGGGGTATTTCAGCTTCGGCATCAAAATCTGCATTGATATTAGGAGGAAAGTAGCCAAAAATCGAAACTGCTGAAATTAATTTAAAGGAAATTTATTTTCTGCTTTTTAGTCGGTTAAAGGGTTATATTCTAAAAAACTTGTTTTTTACTCTCTTTTTTAATTAACTATTTTCAGATTAATGAAGTAAAATTCTCAATTAACTGTGCCTAGATTTGCCAAAGTTCCCTCTAAATTTTTTTCAACGTAAATTTTACGCATTTCTATTTATAGGTGGTTTTGCAACTTACAACCTTGTACAAAACATTTCTAAATATTTGCAATCAAATCCACCAAAAAAACTAGGGAGTGAACTTTATTCAGCACTGCCGATGCTAAAATACCCCACACAATATAACTTGTTTTATAGTACCTCAAAATAAACCGAATTTAATTTCCGGACACAATTTTGACCCATTTATATGTGTTTTTACAACCTTGAACCATGACCAACATTCGGGTATAGAAATTTCCAGTCGAAACCACCAAACAATTGTGATCTAAAGACCACATTTCAAATCACGGACCATGTCCAAAACCATTTTCTAAATATTTCCAATTGAATGCAGCAATTGAAGCCCCCCCTTGATTTGGCTAATACTCGAACTTAATCTCAGTTTGAAGGAAAACTCAAAGTTTCAAGTCGATATCTAAAAAACTACGACCGCTATCGTGTGGACAGGCAGACGAACATGGTTCCGTTTTCGATGCTGATCAAGAATATATATGGACGTTTCAAATGTTGTGTCAAAGTTATTATAGCCTGCCACAGTGTCTGAGGTTATAAAAACTAACTATCCCACAGTAGTGTGTGGTATATAAATATGATTTATGACGAAATATTTAAAAAAAAATCAAAACTTTTGATCTAACGTTTGCCCCCTCCCAAAAGATAAACAGCGTTTTTAAAATGAAATCAGGGACGTACCGAAATATATAAATACAATACGTCGATGTTAGAATGAACCCATTTTTCATACACTCCTCTTCTTTTGCAACATTTTTAATATACTTTTGTTTTCAGTACTAATAAAAAAATTTTTTTTTGGTTACTGCAATGATTTTTTTAAATTTTTATAAAAATTTGTCAGAAATATGAATGAAAAATGAAAAAAAAGGAGAGTGGATCTTTGCCTATGCCGAAGCTAAAATACCCCCACACAGTAGAAGTTTAAAAGTACTCAAATTTTTAACCATTTATATTTGGTTTTGGAACTTCGGACACGTCCAAAATCCGTTTCTAAAAATTTCCAATTGAATCCATAAAAAAAAAACCATTGGCCTCAAGACCCCATTTTATATATACTTTTCCATACCGGAAATGCCTACTTTTGGGTGTTACAAACGTTGTTTCAAAGTTAGTATACCCTGCCACAGTGAGTCTTCTGCGGGTATAAAAATAAAAATTTGGAAAATATGGATTTATGCCTGAAAGTATAGAATTTAAATCCATATTTTATATTTAAATAAATATAAAAAAATAGTAAAAAACAAGTTTTTTAAAATATAACCCTTTAACCGACTAAAAAGCAGAAAATAAATTTCCTTTAAATTAATTTCAGCAATTTTGTTTTTATTAACTTTGTTTTTTTAAACAGCATTTTTGTTGAGGTTAGGCCAAGAGTATTTATTTTAATCAACGCAACTTTTTGCATCCAATCAAAAATTGTTAAACCCCCAGGAAAAAGTTTGAAAAGTAGGTAAATTTTTAAACAGGATCTTCTCGATTAAGTTGTTTTTGTACTCATTCGTTATTGGTTGGGCCCTTCTGATGATATCAATATCTATATAATAAAATTTTATATATATAACAATTAATGGTGTACGATTTGTTCAGAGTTTCAGCAACAAAAATTTACCGTAAACGGTATTTTATTTTTCGGCAGAATCCGAATAACGAAAAAACTAAATCTCGATCGGTCTCAAGTTAAAAAATTTAAATTGATCTTTTTTAAAGTGAATACCCGCCACTTCATTGCAAATATGTTTCAATGTTAATATTAAATGTACAATCTTAAATTTAATTGCACTTTTTTGAAACAAATATGCACCACATTAAAACAAAAAATTTTAAATATTGATATAAAGATGTACAACCTCAAATTTAAAAAGGAATCGTTTAAGTAAACCAAAAAAAAACTTCAAGATAAGTTGGCTCAATTTTAAAATTTAGTTTTAAGTTGAAAGTTAGGATGTTCGTACTTGTTTCCAACTTTACCAGGCTTTCATGAACGTTTCTGCTTGTTTTGAAGTTGCTTTATGAATTTTTGCTGTATAACAGAGCTTTCCGTTTATAATAAAAATAAAAAAACTAGCAATGACACAAAATGTCAACCTGCACAATTTTACAAGACATTCCTGTTTGTGGTCATGAGCAGGGTTTAAATTGCTGCAGTATTTTCAAATACTGTTGCTGACTTTGACGCAGTGAGCAAAAAATTTATTATACCCCCAGGGTATACTAACTTTGTCACAACGTTTGTAACGCCCATAAGGAGGCGTGTCCGGTATGGAAAGTATATATATTCTTGATCGGCATCAGCGCCGGAGTCAATTTAGCGATGTCCGTCTGTCCGTCTGTCCGTCCGCACGATAGCGGTCGCAGTTTTGGAGATATCGACTTGAAACTTTGGGTACATGTTTTTCTCGTGAATACTGAGATCAAGTTCGAGATAAAAACTGGGCGTGGCTCCCATACACCGAAAAAAAAGGTAAACATTTTTCAAGTCTTTTTTATGGTTGTATTCGATTGGAAATGTTTAGAAACGTATTTTTGACATTGTCCGAGGTTCCGGAGCCACATATATAAGGGTCTAAATGGGGTCTTGAGACCAATTTTTATTTTTTTGATGGATTTGATTGGAAATTTTTAGAAATGGATTTTGGACATGGTCCGGGCTCCAAAACCACCTATAATTGGCTCAAAATAGGGTCTTGAGACCACATTTTATGTTCGAGGTACTTCTTCCTACTGTGTGGGGGTATTTCAGCTTCGGTATAGCCGAAGATAGTCCACTCTCTAGTTTTTGAAATACTTTGCTTACTGTAAAGCATTTTAGAAAATACCTTGAGCACAGTTTACCGCGTTAAAGTATTCGTGTCACAATACCGTCAAATTGCTCCCTTTTCAATGCTTTGAATACTTCCTTTGCTTTAAGTTACTTTGTGCGTATACAATTTGGTCCAAGTCAGCGATTGACAGAAATACTGACTTTTGCAACCTTTGTACCAATATTTTTCGTAAATCGCATATGCATTTATGCATGCAGAATATCACAAGCTAACTTTTACCACTTGTAGAATTGGTTTTCTTTTAATTGAACAGCCGGCTGATAAAATGTGACAAATCACTTTTACAAGATTACGCATTCAAGTTTAAGTCTAAATTTTATAAATTAAAGAGAAACGTACAAAAATTGGGAAAGAGGAAGATGTGGAAAGAGCTAAGAAGAGCTAAGAACACAATTTCGTTTTTTTTTTTGTAAAGGTTAAGATTATTGCAGCAAAAGTTATTTATATATCAGACCCATAAAGGCTGATTTACATTATATGAATTGGTTGATACAGCGTATGAATTGTGACACATGAAAACGAGATGGGAATATTTTGCATTGAAAAATATATTAGTATGACTGAAACAGAGTTGTCAAATTTTTATAGGACGATTGATACCAAATTCTGTTAACCTCCTCTGTTAAGTGTATGAAATTATAGGAGGAGATATGTTAAATACAACATGCTTGATCTTTCTGTATGAACCGTATCGTCTCCTATAAAAATACCATAACAAATTTCTGAAGTGTCAATAGAAATGTCAACGTTTTTATTTTCAAATTGGGAAATTGTTTTAAAAATTAAAATTCTCGATAGCGAAATAGTTCTTCACGGCCCTTCCTCCGGTCTAAGCACTTCCAACAAAAGTTCTACAGCCATTGGCACAAGCGTCGCTCCGCCGCCAAATCCAAATTTTACCGAAGACAACCAAGTGTAACTGGATTTTTTGGATATTTTATCCGAAAATTCATTTTTAAAATTGGCTATTTCGTTTCCATTTTCAGTTACCTGGACTCGCGTCTAATCAAGAGTAACAAGCCCCTCATCTAGCCCTTCGAGGTGAAATTATTTAACTCGTAATTACGATCACAAGGTTATTGAAGAGCCACCAGCAAATGTGAATTTAAAAAAATGCATTCGATCATCCATCGTCCACAAAGGCAATTAGCAAACGGCCACGGGTAAAAATGTACGTCCTCCCATTCGATTTGTGAAACGTTTTCCAAAGTTGAAAATAAAATTTATTTATTTTTATCAACCTGTTTTCGTTTTTAAAATTTCCTATAAAAGTCTGGGAACGGCCGCGGTGGCCACGAATACGATTTACATGTTTGACTTTGCTTGGGACTCAGGGAATCAATGAAAATGTTTCCAAACAACCCAAACAATATATTCCTATCGGTGGAAGTCTTAAAACTGTTCCCGAGCTAGAAAATAACGCAATAATCATGAAAGATGTAAATATTTCCAAAAAATATTTATTTTTCAATTTGTTTACAAAAAAAGTAAACAAACTTTGACTATCTGCACTCTTCTTTGGGCATAGAGCGGATCTTCTCTTTTATGGGAAGATTCATACACTGTATCAACCAATTCATACAATGTAAATCAGCCTTAAACCTCGCACAACAAATTCTCTGAAGGCGCAATCTAGTATACTGATTTGTGTTTTCCTTAAGTGTCAAATGGCAAATGTCAACAGGCTTTGTTAGTGATGTGATGAGTCAATACTTTTTGTCCAAATACAAATTATTTTAAATATATCTAAATGTATTTCGGCAAATATTTGCCTAACCTTACTACCATTTAATTATTGTCTAAGTGTGACATTTCCTTCGGAATTTTGTTAATTTGGGCTCAAAATTAAGTACCTAATACTTAGTATTGGGTACCGACAATTTGGTACATCACTAATGATATTATTTTGATACATCCAAATGTTTATTTTGTTTATGAAGAATTCTTTTCGAGTAAGTAAATTTAACATTGCAGTTATGGTTTCAGTTCATATCTTGATTTGTTTACGTTTCCAGTATGCGTGTGAAAAAGGCTGCCGTTTTAGAATATTTCCAAGTGAACGACGACAATGCTAAATGCAGTATGTGCGGCATTATTAGAATATTGAACTCCTCAAATTTACGATCAATTGTTGACCCAATATGCGATAGCCTAAGTGTCCTTTTTTCCATACAAAGCAATTTAAAGCAAGCGAAGCATTCAAAGCAATGATAAGGGAGCAATTAGACGGTATTGTGACACGAATTTTTTGATGCGGTAAACTGTGCTCAAGGTATTTTCTAAAATGCTTTACAGTAAGCAAAGTATTTCAAAAATAAATTTTTTGCTCCCTGTCAAAGTAAAGTATTCAAAACCGGATTTTTTGCTTTTGCTCCCTTTGCTTTTAAACCCTGGTCCTGAGTCATGACACAAAAGGATATAGTGAAATACACAGAATGATAGTTTAAAAGATTGCGCCTAATTGTTATACATTACAGAATTTTTAGACTTCGTTTATTGCATGTGGCCAGATTCCAGTCACCATTTGTAGCTCACATATTTTAGCATCCTCACAATTTTTAAAGTTTTCGAAGACGCAAATTCCACACCATGGTCGACTTGGCGTGGAATGGCTCATAATTGAAATTAATAGACTGTAAACTGGAATTGACAAATTGTTATACAAGACTATATATCATGTAAATATAAGTTCAGACTTAGTTACAAACTTAGTGCGAATCATACTTATAGTGAAATGATAACATAACATAAGAATATCTAACTTTATAAGGTATCTTCCCTATTTGCTTTCACAATTTTAGATAATTGAGTAGTTTCGAAGTTTAATTTATCACCGAATGTGAAAACATAAAATTTTTACATCTCTAAATATATAAATTATATTTTGCAATATACTTCGACAAATATAGTTGGTGAACTATTACATACATTTCCGTTTTTCTTTTGTTTCTCTCTTTTTCTCTCTTTCTCCTTAAATTGAATAAATTTTTATTATTTTGGGTTTTTTGTAATTAACCTATTTAACGTAATTTCTCTATTGCTCCGTCATGGCTTGGCGCCAATTCGTCGATCGTCGAATCGTTTTCAACAATAATTTAAAAATATACGCGAATTTAAATTTGAATTCGTAAAAATCTTCTTTCAGCCGCAATATGGTCGCAAGAAAAAGCAAAAAGAAGTAAGATTTTCCAGAAATAGCGTTACATATTTATTTTTACTTAGTTATTATACTACTATTAGTCAAGTTCAAAACTCTAAACCCTAAAAAATGCAATAGATTTATTTTCTCCCAGCTTTATACTTTATTTCTAACACGATTTAAACGAAAGATTATCTTTTAAACAATTTTTGGCTAACTTAATATTTATTTGCGCTTTTGAGGATTACCAAACATGTTTGAAGTCGTATGCTTCTGAATTTTATATAAGGGCGTTGTGTTAACAGTCATGATATATCTATTATTATAAATAACAGAACAATTCAATGTATGAACAATCTTATATGTAGTAGCACCAATTGCAACGCCCTTAAATTCCAACTAAAATGCTCATTTTATTGGACATTCTCATGATCATAATGATTTTCAAATAAATAAATGTATTTAGGAAAGCTTTTTTTGAAATTGTCTACAAATTACGGCCATCTTCTCAAATTTACAGGACGTTTTCGTTTTAGTTAACACTAAATTGCAGTAAGAGACTTTGTTTATGTCGTACTCAGTGTTACCAGATACGGGGAATTTCCCCGTTTTCCGGGGAATATCAACCTCAAAGGATAAAGGAGAAAAACGTCTTAAAAATGGGGACATTTTTAAATTTGTGATAAACATTCTATTTCAGTTTATTTTCTATTCAATGAATGTAAAAAAAATGTCTTTTTTTAGGAACACCAAAAATGTTCTACCTTTTTGCAAGTCATACATTACAACTTTGTTACATAGACGATAACCTTAAAGCTTCTGAAATTAAAGAAGACGAAGTAGTTACTTTCCTTCAAAAGAAACCGTTGACATTTCTTCATTTCAGCTTGCAACGAAATTCCACAAAGATTATACTTTTCCGGTGATGTCGAAGCATTTAACATTTAAGCTATTAAGGCCTGTTAGCCCCATCACTT
Source organism: Heteromyza rotundicornis (assembly GCA_951394025.1). NCBI lineage: Eukaryota > Metazoa > Arthropoda > Insecta > Diptera > Heleomyzidae > Heteromyza > Heteromyza rotundicornis. The sequence goes on from OX596010.1 coordinate 38,760,920, forward strand.
TAAAAAATAAAACCATTTCTTCATTAGCGCCTTTGTGTTCATATTTTCATAATATATTACCAAAATCTGAATTAAATGATTTCGACCTAGAAGAAAGTTCACTGAGAAATATGGATTTATCAAAAATATCTACAAATAAGGAGTATGAATTTTGGAACTTTATTTCAACCATATGAAGATATTATTGAAATATTTCATACGCAGAAAGTGCCTTTTCTGCCATAAATTTGAATAAAACAGAAATATAAAATCGCTTGGAAACCGCACCCTGAGCGGAATTTTGCATACGAAAATAAGAAGAATTACTTGGGAAATTGATAATGATTTGATAGAAATTTATACAAATCAGATGTATAAAATAAGTAATTCACCCCAATCACGGCAGCAGTTAGTCATTTTTTCGACTGTCGTTTGGTTTTATTATCGGAATTTAATTTGGATTACTGCATTTTTACCGTCTCTTCTGCTTCGGACATATTTTTTTCTGTGCGAATTATACTTTTAATCCAAATGAAATTTCGAGCAAATAAACAAACTACTCCGCAATTATGGTTAATGTGTCACTCAAATCAATTTCTAAGATTGTTTTTCATAAATTAATGCAAAATTCCCAAATCTACCTCTCCGATTTTGATGAAATTTGCAAGGTAAAATGATAACAGTAAAAACCATATAAGTTAGTTTTTTTTCCAAATTCGAATTTTTTTTAAATTTATTGAAAAAAAATCTTTTAGGTCTTTAACTCCGAATGGCTATATTTCATGGCTGAAGCAAGGTGGAGCTAGGATTGCAAGAATCTTTTTTGTTTAGAATTAAACAGACTTTGCAATTATTAAATGCATTTTTATGTATCTTTTTCAAAAATAAAATTTTTGAACTCGAAAATTTCAATGAGTATACCAAACGATCTAGGTTTTTTTTTCCAAAAGTACATTGACCTATTAGTTGATGATAATGTTTTTAAAAATCGAATTACAGGATTTTTTGCTGTGCTTATTATATACAAAAAACATATAAAAAAGATGGAAATTCACAAAAAAAAAGCAATGAAAATTGGTTCAAAAAGGGAAAAAACGGGGAATCTCTTGAAAATAACCTAGCAAAACTGGTCGTACCTTTTAGTAGATTTGTATGTCAATAAAGCTTAATTTTTGGCGAACCTCTTCTACTGACCTGTAAAGCTCTCGTAAACGATGTAAACCTTTTAAATCTACATGCCAGTAAACTTTCTGTTAGAATTTGTATGGGAAAAAGTTTATATCCATTCCGAGCCTATTTTGAAGCGTAACAACAACGCGTTGAATTAGGGTTGCCTTTGGCGCAAACCATTACATACAAGAAGTAGCTAATTAAAATAAAATTTTATTTTTTATCGATGTAAGTTAAGATTTTTAAAGAAAAGAAAATTAAACAAAGGTGATAGTAAGATTAAAAAAAGTACTTACCAATTACAATTTCAATTTTAGAATTATCAATGGGAAATGCAATCATGTTATACAAAAGGAGCACAACTCAAGTTGTGAAAAATTAAAAGAAAAATGTCCCAATGTTCATGCTTAAAATATACCCTTTGTACGTTGAAAGTGAAATTGGATGGAAAAAGGTACAAATGTATCTAATTTAACATCCATTATGTGAACCCTGTCTGCAGAATATTGAAATACAATACCATTTTGTCGATATTAACGCTATTTACACTTCATCGTTTATCTAAAGTTTACATGGTTTACATTTTTTTTTTCGTCCCAACCTAATCCAAATCCATATTTTTATTTGCATAAATTTGCAAATAAGTCGTTGCTTGTCAAAAAAGGAAAATTTTCTATGTTTGTTGCATAGTCGTGATGTAATCGATATTTAAATTGTGAGCAACATAATATAAAAACATGAAATCAAATTTTTTTGGGTCCCCGTTTCCTGAATACGGCTTTGATGAGTGGTAGTTTTCTTTTGACCATACTATGCAGATGTCTGAGGATTTATTAACGTATACATCCTGCTGATGCAGTTCTCGCTGCAAATGCATAATGCTTTGACAGGAAGGAACTCCTCGGCAGAATTGCAGGCTGATGTTGCGTTACTACACTATAATTAATTAGTAGTATATTTGACAATTGTATATTTAAAATAGGACAACGAGTATGTGAGTAATAAAACACAAAAAGGTCATTTGGTTTTCATTTGTAGTGATTTATTATATTTTATTTAGACAGTATGTACATTGTACAAGAACAAAATACTACAACTAAATTAGTGAATTAGTTTGAATATGTACACATTCAGTGAAAGAAGTACGTCAAATAAGAGCCCGAATTCTGGCAGAGTCTAACAGTAATCATTTCCTAACAAAAATGGGTTGATTGACTGTTGTCAGATTTTCAAATTCCAACTGAAATTGGCATAGCCAGTTTAAAACCATTGTTAGAAAAATTTCAACTGCTCCGGCTGCAGCTCCTATTCCCCTCCGGACTAATGTAAAACTACACAGGCCGACATGATTTTACTTCTATATTCTCGTATAGTTTTTACACCGAGAAAAAAGATAGCAGTAGAAATGACAGTCGTTCACTGTTATTATGTTTTCAACAGAATAACTGTTGTTTTAAAGTAATTTTGTTTGATTTAACAGTTTTTGCTGTAGAATTAAACTTTTTTCCAACTTCTCGAACTGTTAAAAAAAACTGTCAATTCAGAACACTATTGAAAAAATAAAAAAATTACCAGTCAGCGAGATTTGATTAGTTACTACCCAGGCATCCCGGGTAGTAACATGGCCTTTCAACCAACTAGTCCAAATGTCAACAGATTTAAAAACCATCAAAATGATGTTATGAACCGCAGAGTGTGTAACAGACAGTTTAACAGATAGGAGATAGGTTTTCTGTTCTTCTGATACAAACAGTGTTGCCAGGTTTTCCGGTAAATTCGTCTCCATTTTGTTAAACTGAAACTAAACCATTTTCCCGGTTTTACTTATGTATGTATTTATTAAAGTTTTCCCACATTTTCATGAATTCCTTGCCCATTTCTCATTTTGATGGGATATTTCCCGGGAAACCAAGGAAAGTTCCTTCAGCTGGCAACTCTGGTTACTCTGATAGTAGAGAACAGAACCTGTTCAACAGATTTAAGTTATTAATTTATTGCCATGCCCGCATGAATGGCATCATTGGCGCGATGGATAAGATGTCGGACTATCAACCAGAAACACGCAGGTTCAAGCCTTGACCAGGGCGATTTTGGAGTTGAGAAGAAACGTTCATAAAAGTGAAACTTATGGAACTGAAAGAAAAATTTAAAGAAAAAAAATAAAAATTACAGTGAAAATTCTTCTTTTTTTTTAAATTAAAAAAAAAAGCGATGGCCGTACCGGGATTTGAACCCGGAGTTCCCGGGTGGCAGTCGGACATCTTCCCACTAGGCTACGGTTATCAACAGCGGATCAACTGTCAATTTAACAGGTTTGACTATCGGATGGTTTTTAACCGCGAAAACTGTTAAATTTACCTACTTTTTCGTTGATTATACAGTTTTTTTTCTCTCGGTGTATATATAAATGGACCATTCTAAGCAAAATGGCGTTTTTCGCCATCACGTCAGGTTTTTTGAGAAATTGTTAAAATTCCAAATCCGATCTTTACGTCGTTTTTATACTATAACTCTTGAAATAATGCAATAACGAAGTTCATCTATATCATTTTAGATAAACAATAGAATACCCACTAACTTATACTATACAACTTTTTTTAATTTAAGCTACAATAAAAAAATTTAATTACCTCAAAGTCAAAAAATCTTTTTTTGGAAAAAAAAGTTATAGCTGGTCAATTAAAAAAATATATAATTTTAACTTTAAAAATTTGTATATTGGGTTGTTTTTTTGGAAAAAATATATATTTTTGGTTTCCAGAACAAAATGAAAATTATAGTGTTAAATTCAAGTAATCAATCTTTATAGGGCACCATTACTTTTTAGAATCGGTCCACAAGTTTGAAAGTAATGAGACTTTCCAAAAAAGGGGTCACAGCTACCCCAGCTTACTCTACTACATGTAGACCGTTATGTAGACATCGGACAAAAAATTTGTGTACGGCAATCTTGTAGAGAATCTTTTACAGAACAACACAATATAACACTTTTTAAAGATACAACTCGAGTTTTTTTTAATTAACCTGAAAGATTTTTTGCCTCTAAGGTAATGTATACACAAAAAAAAAGTCAGTAGATTTAACCGAAAAAGAAACTTGATTTGCTACATTTTTTTTTTGTCATTTGAAAACAAAAAAAAAACAAATAAAACACAAAAAAAATTTTAAAAATGCAATATTGCATGTTTAAAAAAAATTAATATTAGCTTGAGCCCATAACTGACACAAGCTCTTATTTTCCAAAATTAGTATTACACCCAAAAAAAAAGTCGGTAGATCTAACCGAAAAAGAGGTTTAAAAACAATCCAATGTCGGTACGTTTAACCGATTAGAGATGGTAAATTTATTGCCACGTTTTTTTCTCGGTTAAGTTGCAAATTTTTCAGTAAATTTGTGAAAAATTCACATTTTACCAACAATTGAGGTAAAAGAACTTACAACACAACCACTTTTTCGATTATTAGAACTATTTTGTGTCGAATTTTGAAAATTTATTTTAATAACAGCTCGGTGAAAAAATTTACAATTTTCATACAAAGTAGTACAATTTTTTTCGGTTAATTTTACCGACGTTTTTTTTTCTGTGTACAAATGCAAAAAAACTAAGACAATTGAGAATTCTTCTTTCTTTGAATCCCAACTATTCAGCTGAAGATGCGCTAATGGTAATTTGCACAAGTTGGTGAAAATTCAAATTTAACCAATAGTTGCGGTAAAAGAACATACAATTTCTGTAAAACAACAATTATTTTCGGTTATTTCAACTATTTTTTTTACGAGTAGTTTGTGTTTTACTAAATTTAATTTTTATGAATTTTTAGTGTCAGGCTGTTTTTAGTATATAATTTTGTTTGTATGCAATGAAAAGATCACTTTTTACCATTTTTGTCGGTTAAATCTACCTACCAGCTCGGTTAAAAAATGTTCATACATTTTGAAATTCTGTACGTTAACCACCTTTTTCGGTTAATTTAACCGACCATTTTTTTTTTTTGTGTATCTTTGTTTGGTTAGTATAAATTTAAAAAAGTTGTCCATGTAAGTGTTGGGTATTCAATTGTCTTACAAAAATGCTATAGAAGTACTTCGTTGCTGCATTATTTAAAGTGTTATAGTATAAAATCGATGTAAAGATGGGATTTTGCATTTTTGCAATTTCTCAAAAAACTTGACGTGATGGCAATGGTCCATAACTATACGAGAATATAGAAGAAGTCAACACTTCGAAATATGTCGGACTATGTTTTCAGACAACCATTTTTCTAATCAAAAAAAAAAAAAGGAGCAGAGTAGGGAATAGTGCATTAGACCTAAAATTTTTAGTGGTAATGGACTTTTTTTCCACTACCACTGAACTGTAGAGACTTAGTGGTAGTGGAACAAAATCTCCTATAGTAAATACAACCGAAACACATAGTTCCCCTGTCGGATTTCAATCAACTGGTTTACAAAAATATCTAATTTATTTCTAACTATATTAAATAGTGACTTTATAGTCAGTACTGACTATTTAAAACCTGGTTTATAGTTAGAAATAAATAGGTTCAATTTCCGACAGGGCCCGTGTCCAAACTTGACATATCTATAGAATTTGATGCAGACTTAATTTTCAAAAATCGTTGTCATATAATTTGAAATAAAAAATTTTTAAATTAAATACAAATTTATTTTAAAAAATAATAAATCAGAGCCGATTGATTTTCATGGTATCGAGATCCGCATCCGGGCAAAATCTCCTGCTGCAGCTCCGCTTCAACCCTGATTTTATGTTTTTACTTTTAAAAAAATTTAATATAAATACGATTATTATAAAACTTTATATAACTGGTTTCGGACAAACTATTTATATATAATATGTTACAGTGTCCGTTAATTTAGCTAATTCAAAAATTTCTTATGGTAAGTGTAAGGGTTAACGCATCGTGTTTGAATTTTTTATCTCAAAATGTTTGATATATATATATATATTCTTTTGGAGAAAACAAATTTTTTTTGTTTGTATATTTTATTTATTTTCAACAAAATAACATAAGAATTCTATTAAAATTTAAACAAATACCTAAAAAAAATTACCAAAACAAAGTTGAATATGGGCACAATATTCGATGCGACTTTTTAACACAATTTTTATTAATTTTGTAATTAGGGGTGTCAGGAGTACTATTTAAAACAGTACATGTTCTGTTTTTTTGTTTTATTACAAACACGTAAAACAGTACGCTAAAGTACTGTTTTTAAAAAAAAGTAAGGAAGTGTCGGGTATTTTGGCACCAGTTTCGCATTTTGTCTGTTAAAATCGGACAGGGGGGAATATCGAGAAACCATGCCATTATTTGGCTATCTTTCCACCATAGATGGTTTTCAAGATCATCTTCAGGTCGAAACAAGTCATTTTGTAAAATGTCCAACAATTGACAGATTACCCGACTATGCGGTAATGTGGCACTAATAAAAAATACACTAAAAAGACATTTTAAGTATAAAAAACTAAATAAAAACTAATTATATTTATGATTTGTTTAATACTAGTTGATAATATTGCACAAAAAACCAAATCTGTATCAAAGAAAAAAAATAAAAAGAAAAAAACCTTTTCACTAACTTCAACATCATTGATTGGTTTTAGCAATTTGATCACATTCATATCGCAAATTTCTTCAAAATTAACGCCATAGATAGGGGAGGGTGAACACCTACTGGCACCCTAAGATTTTGAGGCCATAACTTTCGTTTGAAACGTAATTTTGCGGAGATCTCGGGTTGGTTTGAAAGCTGAGTTCAATAGATAACAAGAATTTTCAACGGAAAACTACGGTTTTGGCAGTCGATCTAGCAAAATCGACCCTCCAAAAAAGGTGCAACCTTTTACAATTCGCTGTTAAAAATCAAAAATTAAGCTAAACACCAGTTTATTAATTTGTATGTATTGTTTATTCTTTCCGTGGTTCACTCTGACCATTTGAACTAAAAAAAAATCGTTCGGGAGATTTTATTACCATAATAAATGGAAATAAGTGAAAAAATGGGTTAAAATTATGTTTCGCTGTCTTCAGCTTCCTCCTCATATTCAGAACCGCAGTGTTTGCAAGTGAAATAGCTTCTTTGTATATTGCCACATTTGAAGTGAACATCACGATGTTGTATCAAGGGTGCCAGTATGTGGCCATTTTTGCTTTTCTGACAGAATTCCAGATTCCTCATCCCCATTTCACAATAATTCCATTGTTTGCAGAAAATGTGAAAAATACAAACAAACTATGAATCCCACTCATATTTACCGAAAACACTTGAAAATGCACTTAACAAAGATGAACGATTTATATCAGCCTAGACTTCGTATTTTATACTTTTCGACAACAGCGCGACTACAGCAACACGTGCATACAGCTCAACGATATACGAAAAGTTAAGGGTTAATGAGATGACACTTTAACACTAAGCTCATTGCTACTGTCACCGCAACGAACGTCAGAACTGATGGGTGCCAGTAGCTGGGCAGTGCCAGTAAGTGGGCAGTGCCAGTAGGTGTTGACTACTTCTGTATTCTCGAATAGTTATATATAACCATTCTAAGCACAATGGCTTTCTCAGTTTTTCGCCATCACGTCAGGATTTTTGAGAAATTGCAAGAATGCTAAATCCGATCTTTATATCGTTTTTATACTATAAAATCTCAAAAAACCCGAAGTGATGGCAAACGCCATTGTGCTTAGAATGGTACATTTATATATAAAAGTAAAGCCATGTTGGCCTGTGTATGCCAACATACTTTAAAATAGCAATAAACAATGAAATCCAACCACAAAAACTGTAATAAAAAATAGTGCCAATTTAACCGACAAAAAAGTTCCAAATTACCCAAATTATTTTGTTGTTGTTTTCGTTGGAGTAATTGATATCACTGCAATCAAAATCGAAACCTACCTAATGCTATCAAAAATATTCCCTATATCTTAAAAAATACCACTTTTATTGAAATAAACACAAAAGTTGAATTTAAACTTTTTAAACATTTTTTTCACACAATTGTGTCACACCGGTACAAACACGTGCGATCGAGTCGATGTTTACAGAAAGTAAAGCTTGGGTAAAACAACAACTTTCACCATTTCAACAACAACATGGAGAAAAGCTCTACTACCACATTACCCGACGTGCCAAATTACCCGACACTCCTGTACTTTTTTTTTTTTAAAAAAACATTTTTTTTTGCTAGAGTCACTTTGACAACAATTAGACTATTATTCAAAATATTGATATGAATTTACTTTTAGATGAGTTTGTTTCGGTGAAAGCTTTTTTTGAAATCGTAAAAAACAAAAACCAGCTGAGTTAGGGTTACCAAACGTACTTCGTTAAGGTGTACAGTACTGGTTTTTGGCCTTCCTCATTTTTACTTTCACTTTTTTCCCGAAAGTTCTCTTTTTCCAAATTTTTTTTTTTGACTTAACCTATAACATGCGCTATGTATCGCAACAAGTTCAGAGACTTTTTTCGGAATGTTCTTGCAATTGTTGCAAAATGCACAGCTCTAATAAAACAAAAATATAATAGAGACACATTACACATATTTATCTTTTATTTTGTACAAACTTTAGAAATGTATTTCTACCCTCTTCAGTTTTTAAAAAATTATAAAATTCAATATAGTTATATCCGTAATCATTTTTTATAATCAGTTCAATTTTAAAATTTGTATAAGAGTCTGTTTCATTCTTTTTTCCAAATTTATTAAAATATTCTTTCAGAGGCGGCATTTGAATGGGGTATGGAAAAAATTAAGTTGCATACTTCTTCAAAGTTCGGAAATAAACCACTTTTTAGAAACTTTTCTTTTAGATTTCAGATAAAGCTTTCAGCGAAACAAAGTAAATCCATATAATAATTTTGCTCAATATTTAAAAAAAAATATTTTTTAATAAAAATCGCCGGACTGAGTTTTTTCTAGACAAAAAACAACAAAATATTTGAAGAAAATAAAAGTACAAAAAACAGTACATTTAAAAACAACAGTGATTTTGCGTACTGTTTTTAATAAAATAGTACTTTCTATAAAACAAAACAGTACATAGTTACTGTTTAAAATAATACGTCTGGCATCCCTAGTGCTTCCCATTTCCCTGTTGATAAACAAACAAAACAAACATGAACAGCACAAATAGTTGACTTCTGCGATACGCAAGGTTTTGCAGACAGTCGAGTAATCGCTGAAAATTTATGTCTAAGCTGTGTTTACGAAAATACGTTTACTTATGGACTAACTGAGCCTTTAGAAATTAGAAACATTTTTTTTAAAAACATAACTAAGTGCATTTTTTGCACCCTAAATTAAAAAAAAAACATTTTGTAAAATGTGGGCATGTAAATCTGTGATGTGACCTCAAGTCACCGCCTGGCTCGACAGATAATTTTTGCTGACGGGTAATGTATAGAATAAAAAAATAAATAAAAATAAATATAAAAAAATAAAAGAAATAAGTTATGTGTGTTCGGGAAGATAATTGCAGCGCTCACAATATGAACGATGTCACAGAATGTGTACATTATTGAACTTATTACAATGTCAGTATATTTCAAAATACATAAAAAATCCATTGGTTAATAAAATTGCTTTTTTCGTCACAATAATCACAATTACGCGATTAAATTGCTTACAAATTTTTACAATAATAACTATTACATATTGTCTATAATCTGTAGCATACATATTAACATATATGTAATACTGTTAAATAAATGTGTACATTATACAGTCAGCGTAAAAAAAAATTTGCACTTTTCCGGTTCAAAAACTTAGGGCAAGTTTGATTGCTTTTTATATAAAAAGGTGGAATTTCAACTGGCCATTTCGCGGTTGGTACTTAACGGATCAAGGTATTCCCATTCTCATTCGGACGGGCTCCAGGAGACCTTTTTATACGCAAATGAACCAAACTTGCCCAATTGGATAGTTCCTCAATTTTTGAACCGGAATAGTGTACATTTTTTTTGACGCTGACTGTATATATACATATATATTTATATAATATTATACGTGTATATTAGCGTGGTCCAAAACAGTATGGAGAATATTTTTTGTTCACTGGAAATTCACAATCCCCCTCAAATAGTTTAATTTTGTGAGAAAAAATACACAAACAATTTGGGCATCCTAGGTCAACATTCACACGTGCCCCTCGATACTCGGATTTGCCCATATATGGGAAAAATTTTATTTTTTGAAAATCGTTTTTATAAATTTGGGTTAAAGCTTTAAAAATTGGGAAGTCAGTGGAAATAGTAGAGAACTCTTCAACGAACAAGTCCGTAAAAAAACGTTTTTATACCTTACACCTCATTTTTGTATGGATTTGTTCGTTGTAGAGTTCTCTACCATGTCCACTAAATTCCCAATTTTACAAGCTCTCCTCTAAATTTTTAAAAATTATTTTCAATAAATATTGTAGCAGCGTAAAAAAAATATTTTCAAATCATAATAGTTATGCCATAACTTTAAAAAAAATATTTGCGAAAAATAAAAGTCACGAGCAATGGAAAAAATATTTTCAAGCGATAATAGTTATGCCGTAACTTTTAAAAATAATTTCAAATTATTTATTATTTTCAAAAAATAAAAGTTACGAGCAATGGAAAAAATATTTCTCGCTCATAATAGTTATGCGGCAACTTAAAAAAATATTTTCAAACCATAACAGTTATCGGCAATGGGAAAAATATAAATTGCGATGTAATAGTTGTGCGGCAGCTTTTAAAAATATTCCTTAAATCAGGGCAACTTTTTCGTTTCAAAAAATTAGAATAATAGTTATTTTGGGTCCTTGGGGGAAATGCGAGTCTCTGGGGCACGTGTTAATGTTGACCTAGGATGCCCAAATTTTTTTGTGAATTTTTTCTTACAAAATGAAACTGTTTGTGGGGGATCGTAGATCTACAGCGAAAAAATTCATTTTGGACCACGCTAATGTATATGCATATTTAATTTATTAAGAATTCGTTACTTTTTTTTCATTTCAGTAGACAATTTTTTATATTTTGAAATAAAATTTTTACAAATACAACAAATTTATGTAATTGGACGCAATATAAACGATTTACAGAAAATTATAATTAGGCCTAAAATTACCTTTTTGGAAAAAAAAATTATTTTCTAGAATTATTATTAAGTTTAATGCTTTGTAAAGAAAATGTACTACTATTTTATTGACTTGTGTTTTTCAATATCTTTTTTGTACTTTGCGCTGGAAATTCCACGTCCTGTCTGCATTTCAACAACTCATCGACATTACAAAAATGCTCACAGATCCGATATGATGACGATGACGAGGATGATGGTCCACAACCGGATCCTACACTTGAACAGGGCGTGCCCATACCTGTTCGATTGCAGGGCAGCTTCCCGCCGGAGCTGGCCTCCACTCCTCTCGAGGATATTGATCCATTCTATAGTAATATTCTGGTAAGTTTATTTATTTAAAAATCGTGTAAATTTGCAACCAGAAGCATATCAGATGCCTCTTATAATGCTCCTAATTTTACACACGAAAGAATATTAAAACCAGCATTTGTAAATTTAATCAAACATTTAAATATTAATTTTTCAATTTACAATCAAATGTACATTAGACCGGTTCAAAAACTTAGGAACAGTCCGATTGGGCCAATTTGGTTCCTTTGCATATAAAAATGATGTATGTGAAGTTTGGAGCCAATCGGATAAAGAAAAGTCGGCGCGGAATGCACTTCTTTTTCCCCATACAAAAATGAAAGACATTGGAAATAGTGCTCGGATTTTGATGACACTTTATATATTAGGTAATTTGGGGTCGCTGATCTCAAATATGAAGTCAGTTTGTCAGTTTGGTTTTGCCAATAATTGCAATTCAAATAGAAATTTTCTTATTTTTTTAAAATTGCCTGGTAGCTTTTGATTTTAACATTTACTTTAATAGATCTGACTTATCTTATTCCATATGTTTTAAGCGATTCCAAAAAAGTAGTATAGTTTTCACATAAAGGTTCTTTTAGTTATTGTACCTTTGAATTTTTTAAATTTTTTCTGTCTAAACAAAAAATTTGTATTTGTATACTTGTTGGTATGCTTGACAATTGCGCAATCGATGCTATGGTGTGTCGCTAGAATCGCAAGCAAAAAAGTTAAATTTTGACCCATCGGTCCCCTAACTTACCGGTCACCTGATATAATTTAAAGCCCAAGGACGCACTAGGTAATCCCACCCGGCATGATTCACCCAAAATATTTCTAAAGTCGTACTTGGTGGCAGCTGTAATCCCGCCTGACATGATTCACCTAAAAAAGTCAATGGACGCACTAGGTGGCTTCTGTAGTCCCACCTTGCATGATTCACCCACAAAATGTTATGGACGCACTCGGTGGCTGCTGAAAGTCCACCTAACATGATTCACCAAAAAAAAAATTTCAAATTTTTCTTTCGACTAAGTTACCGCTTTTGAATTTTGAATTTTCTTTGCCAATGCCGTGTCGCAATCGATTCTTTGTTTATTCCAACGCAAGCAAATGATATTTGAATTTTCTTATTCAAATTTCGTTGCACAGCTATAGTGACCAGAAATGATTTTTTTGGTACAATTTCAAAGACAAAAGTACATTGGTACTACATTGAAATTTTTTGTACAATACATACAAAGGGTATCAAATTAATGATCAACTGATTTTCCAATTTTTTTTCTGAAATATTTGCGTTGTTTAAGGTTTGTTTCCAGCTCTAAAGTACTTGTCAAACTTCATTTCAAAAAAAAGCTAAGAATTTGATAAGTAAATTTCCTTTCGTAAATTTTTTTTAACTCGTATCCACTTTGACACAATTTTTTTTACCTTTGGTTAACGAAATGCGACACGTCCACTCTGTGCCCTCTTCAGAAATTTTGAATTGTTTCCAATTTCTTTAGAAAAGTTGACTATACCACCTGTCAAATTTAGATCACAAACCAAACTAGAAAGCAAAAGTAAATGAGGAATAGTGAAAATGATCCAAAAGGCAAAAACGCATTGCAAATTTTTGCTTTGTCATTTGTCAAAAAATTCTGATCTAATACAATTTTACAGCATAAGGAACTTGACAACATTGTTCTCGAGTCGTTTCTTTAGAGCTGGAAACAAAGCGTTTCATTTATGTAATTTCGTGTAATTTTTGTTTTTATTATTACAACTTCTTTGTTAAAAACTTTATTAATTAAAGTATGCTTATAAATATATGTAACTTGTTTACGTTTTTGAATATAAATAAGTTTCATACTACAAACTATTTTCATTAATATATTTTTACTTTGTTGGTATTTTTTCAACAGATTTGGTACCATTTTTTTCTAATTTTTGTACAAATCGGAACAACCCAAATATCATCCCTGATAGTGACCGCTGCCTTTTTCAAATTAATTTTTTGGTTTTTCGCTTATGAGTGATTTATGAAAAGTGTTTGATAACAACCAAGCCGTGGATAGTGAGGAAAGTAATACATCACCAGCGCCACAGAAAAAAAGTCGCAAATATACTCAACACGTCAACAATAATGTGAAAAGCGAAAAATTCGGTCAGATCATTGAAAAAGATTCTGGTGGGAATCGACTTCGATGCCGTGTGTGCAGAAGTCAAACTATATAAAGATGCAAAAAATGTAAAGTTGCATTACATATTGAATGTTTTTCAAAATATCATAACTACATAATACGAATAAATTCAATTTTTCAATAAAAAGTCCTACATACATTCAATGTACCTTTTTTTATATTCTACACCTTATGGGGTACGGGTATACATACGTGTTCACTTTGGTCGAAAGTTTGTAACCTCATATATTCTTCCACATACCCCAAATGCCCCCCTATGTCCACCCTATAGCCACATATTTCACCCTTAGGACCCCCTTATGTCCACTATATGTATTCCTCATGTCCACTTATGTCCACATAGTTCTCCCTATACGCACCTATAACGCCCCTTTGTCCCGTCCATGACCATCATATCTTCGCTCTACGGTCTCTCTATGTTGCCCCTATATCATCCCATGCCCCTCCATGAGCCCCTTATGTCCCCCGTCAATATCATACCCAATAAAAAAAATAATGAAATTTTTCAATATAATCGTCATGCAAAGTACCTTTTTACATATGAAAATTTAGACCCCATATCTGACCAGTAATGCGTTTGCGCAAACAGGCTGGTACTCCGGAACCGGAAGTCAAACAAATTTGTAATTTTACGTGGAGTGTTTTTTGACCAAAATAAGCAATCTCACAAAAAATCTCGAAAAAATTCGAACTTTTTTGCTCTGGACAGAAATGGGTTAACGATCGCGCCAAAAAGCGATGATTTGAAAAAGCCCAAATAATGTTATTATGATCTTTTAAGATTTTTAATTTTTTCCCTAATAACTATTTGTACATTGTTTACTCTTTTGAGAAGCTTACAATGTCAGAAATCAAATATTGCTAAAACAATAACAAATATTTCAAAAATTTAACAAAAAATGCTTTTATTAAAAAGTATTATTTAAAAACACAAAAAAATTTCTTTTACTTCGTACGATAAACAAAAATTAGATTAATATTGTATATATAGACTTGCGGTTTTTTTCTTAGCTAAGGACGCCAATATCGAGTTTTGCCACGTTTCTCATTTGTCGTTTCATTATTGACCACAGAGATTTTTGGATTGAGGTCAGAGCTGTTGAAGGCTAGCCTAGAACATGTATACCTTGATTAAAAACAAAATTGTTGGTACGCTTTAGAAAGGAAATTAATATTGGGACTGATGGACCCAAAAACTGACCTATAGCTTAAACTTTTTACCTGGGGGTATACAATTTTTTTGGATGTAAAAAGTTGTTCCGTTTTGCAAAAATAAGTTAAATGATAATTGAATTTTTCCTAAATTTTGAATTAATTCAGTTTTAAAATTAATTCAGTACGATATTTGCTTTGTAATTTTTATTTTGTCAAGGGAATTTTTTTAATTTTTTGCGGTAAAATAGCTAAAAAGTATCACGCATGCGGCTTTTATGTAGCAAACAGGGAGGAAAGTAAAGCATAAACAAGCAATTGCCTTTTTTGTGGGATCAAGCGAAGGAATGTGTGACATGAACACTTGTGCGTTTCAGACTTGTAAAGTAATGAAATTTTCATAACGCATTACCATTACCGTTACAGGTAATGAAATTTTATTTCATAGGTAATGAAGTAATGAAGTAATGGAAATTTCATTACTTCATTATCATTACTATCGCAACGAAGTAATGGTAATTTCATTACCATTGCAATGAAATTTTCATTACTGGTAATGGTAATGAAATGAAATTTCATTACCTGTAATGGTAATGGTAATGAAATGAAATTTCATTACCTGTAATGGTAATGGTAATGGTAATGGTAATGGTAATGGTAATGGTAATGGTAATGGTAATGGTAATGGTAATGGTAATGGTAATGGTAATGGTAATGGTAATGGTAATGGTAATGGTAATGGTAATGGTAATGGTAATGGTAATGGTAATGGTAATGGTAATGGTAATGGTAATGGTAATGGTAATGGTAATGGTAATGGTAATGGTAATGGTAATGGTAATGGTAATGGTAATGGTAATGGTAATGGTAATGGTAATGGTAATGGTAATGGTAATGGTAATGGTAATGGTAATGGTAATGGTAATGGTAATGGTAATGGTAATGGTAATGGTAATGGTAATGGTAATGGTAATGGTAATGGTAATGGTAATGGTAATGGTAATGGTAATGGTAATGGTAATGGTAATGGTAATGGTAATGGTAATGGTAATGGTAATGGTAATGGTAATGGTAATGGTAATGGTAATGGTAATGGTAATGGTAATGGTAATGGTAATGGTAATGGTAATGGTAATGGTAATGGTAATGGTAATGGTAATGGTAATGGTAATGGTAATGGTAATGGTAATGGTAATGGTAATGGTAATGGTAATGGTAATGGTAATGGTAATGGTAATGGTAATGGTAATGGTAATGGTAATGGTAATGGTAATGGTAATGGTAATGGTAATGGTAATGGTAATGGTAATGGTAATGGTAATGGTAATGGTAATGGTAATGGTAATGGTAATGGTAATGGTAATGGTAATGGTAATGGTAATGGTAATGGTAATGGTAATGGTAATGGTAATGGTAATGGTAATGGTAATGGTAATGGTAATGGTAATGGTAATGGTAATGGTAATGGTAATGGTAATGGTAATGGTAATGGTAATGGTAATGGTAATGGTAATGGTAATGGTAATGGTAATGGTAATGGTAATGGTAATGGTAATGGTAATGGTAATGGTAATGGTAATGGTAATGGTAATGGTAATGGTAATGGTAATGGTAATGGTAATGGTAATGGTAATGGTAATGGTAATGGTAATGGTAATGGTAATGGTAATGGTAATGGTAATGGTAATGGTAATGGTCGCTCAAGTCTGGTGCGTTTGTTGTTGTTGTTTTCTTTCAGCCACTCGTATTTGGTTTTTTAATTTTGTTTTGATACGCACAACTGTAAGGGTTTCTATGGGCGCAGTAAAACCAAAGAAGAAAATCTTTTGGATGCATGTATGTACACAGAAAAAAAAAAGTTGGTAAATCTAACTGAAAAGTTTGGTTTAAAACGATCCAACCAGCAAAGGAAGTAAATATAAACGATACAAAATTGTTAGATTACAAAAAAAAAATAGTTTAGCAACCCGCAAAAATTGTTATTTTTTGCTGTTATTATTTAAATGTTATTATGTTTTATTTTCAAGGACTCAAAATAACTATTATTCAAATTTTTTTAAACGAAAAAGTTGCCCTGATTTAAGGAATATTTTTAAAAGTCACTGCATAACTATTACATCGCAATTTATATTTTTCCCATTGCCGATAACTGTTATGGTCTGAAAATTTTGTTTACGTTGCCGCATAACGAACTAGAAAAATATGAAAATATTTTTAAAAGTTACGGTTACATACTACAGACATATTGCTTTTTAACGGATTTTGGATGCTGATGGTGTCCAAAGAAAGTAGATTTTAAACTATAACGCAAAATTTGAAAAAATTGTGTATAGTTTTGAAAAAATTGCATGGTTGCTAAATTCTGTAGTAGATTTTTCTTAGCAATTCTTGTGTGAAATGACAGATTTAAAGAAAATAGAAATTGTTAACCTTTTACTAGGGCTTTCAATCCCGGTCCATTTTTAGTCCCGAAAATCCCGAGATAATTTTTCCTAAATCCCCGGATTTTCGGGACTACATTTTAAATAAATTAGTCCATAAAAAAAGTTTAATAGAAGAAAAATACAACTTTTCATCGCTCATAAAAAAAAAAATCGTGTAAGCAGAAAAATAGTTTTTGACAACATTTGAACAACCCCAAAATGAAAAAAAAGTTGGTTAGAAAACTCGAAACTTAAAAATTTTTAATTTATTAAAAAAATTACGAATAAAATTGGTTGTGCTTGAAATATTTTCTTAAAGAAAAAATTTTTTTTTTTATAATGCATTTTGCTTAGTAAAGTAACAAATCCCGAAAAATCCCGGGATCCCGGGATTGCAATTTTCAGTCCCGAAAATCCCGGGATTGCGAAAAGCCTTCGGGATCGAAAGCCTTAACTTTTACATATTTTTGACATTCGGCCGTACATTCGGCTTCGTCCTTAATATTGGCCAAAGCCAATTATGAGCCAAATGTGAAAGTTTATGCCTAATGTGGCCGAATCCGAATAATCGGTCGGATACTAATTGTATGCCAACAGGTAAAAGGTAAGTTATATGCATTTCACTGCCCACTACGGCTGATCATCAGTAACCGTTTCTCACTGGTACAATATTCTATGTTTAAACTACTGTACAGGGTGTCCCACGCTTCAGTACAACAATGAAGGAGGTGATTCCTGGGGTCGAAACAAGGAAAAAATTGTTTGGGGGGGGGGGGGGCTCAATCTGTCCCCAGTTAGGATCTACAGATGAAAGTATGTCGAAAAATGGCACTCGGAGGTGTCATTATGTTTTAAGTACTGAGCTAGTGCAGCTAGAAAGCTGACCTTGACCGTTTTGCAATTGAATAGCAAAAACAACTTACTACATAAATAGTATAAAGTTATCATCAAATACAAAAAATTGTGTTATTTTTCACAATTTTTTTATTAAAAAAAAAATGTTACTATTTTTTTTATGAATGATGCAGTTTTAATCCTTGGAAAATTCTCTCCCAGGATCAATAAATAAATGAATTGTTTGTTTGGACCTACCGGAAAAATATATTTACATCAAAAAAAATACATTTTAAAATGAAAAAAATACAAGAAAAAAACCGAAATTATTGGTTTCCCTGATAACCTCAACATTAGGCAATATGACTCATTATACCCCCACACTCACTGTATACTCACTTTGACACATCGTTTGTAACGCCCATAAGGGGGCGTGTCCGGTATGGAAAAGTATAGAATTTTTCTGATTATAAAACACATTTTTATTTAATTTTTATTTTTTTTTAATATATGGAAATGTTGCACAATTTTCCCAACTTTAACTGCGTTATGACTAAGGCATTCAATCTCGGGATCCCGAAGCCCGTGCCATGCACGGGAAAAAAACACACTAATTTGAAAAAATTAAATGTTTACTAAATATTTTTTAAATGCAAAAATATTTTCTATGTTTTTAAAATTTAAATGTAATTTTTTTTTATAGAAATTTGTGAAATATGTAATTTTTTATTAAATTTTGTAAAGAATAGATAGAAATTTTGTTTGATGATGTAATTGTGTAAAGTTGAACTGTTACATTAAAAAAGAATTAAAAAAGAAAGATTAAAAAAAGAAAAAAGAATATCAAGCAATGGATTAAAAAAAAAAATACGACGGGTGGCGGGCTTGAACCCAAGACAGTTGCAGACAAAGCGGAAGCTCTACCCAACTGACCACAGCCAACTATAAAATAATTTCAGCTAATGGCGGTTAGGTAAACCAAGCCGTATGGTGAACTCCATAATTTATATATACATATGAAAATCATTTATGAAATATGTGAACTTTTATTAAATTTTGTAAGGAATAGAAAAAAAATTAGTTTGATGATGTAATTGTGTAAAGTTGAACTGTTACATTAAAAAAGAAAGATTAAAAAAAGAATATCAAGCAATGGATTCAAAGTAAAAAAAAACGACCGGTGGCGGGCTTGAACCTAGAGGCCGAAGCTCTAACCAGCAGACCATAGCCAGCTAGAAAATAAATTGAGCTAATGAAATTTGACAGTTCTTTTAGACAACCCCCGTCTTCGAGTGGTTTCCCACTATAAATGAATACCCTTATTATTTCAGATTGTCTATTATTTTTATTGCAAAGCGTTTTATTCATTGGATTTTTTCAATTTTTATTTTCGTATTATGTATTTTGGCGTACTAAAACCGAATCTGAATCTTTTATTGTAGCAAGAATCTGCTTTCCGAGAAATAAATTTTTTTAAGTTTTGATTTCCCCTTTTACAATTTCTTGAGTGATTTCTAAGAAAGGTGTTCATTTTGTAGTATTTTTTTCGGGAATTTAAATTTATAAATGATTCACATATTTTTTTGTTTTTATGAAATTTCTCACCTTAAACAAATATATTTTCGCATTTGCAAGAAACATTTTTGAGTAAGTTTCGCTGCGGCTGCGGTACTTCGCGTTGATGTGTGCGGACCTTAATGTTGTACTGGGAATATATGCAGTGTATAGGAAAGTGTAATATGAAAATCTAATACACCACCGTAATAGGTGAAAATAGTGTTAGGTGGCAACGGTAGTCTTGTGGCAGTGTTATTTTCTTAAAGGTGGCAGCTTTAGGTCGAAGCTATTTTTGCTTATATATGTGAAACATGATTTTTTGTGTGTGTATATACATGAAAGCGTTTTGCATACAGCTTGCCGAAGTTAATCGATATTAGGTAAAGGTATTGTATGAGCATTAGTGGCTCTGGTGAGAAGGCGCTTAGTTCGCTACTTCATCTTACTTACAATCGCAGCGTTGTGGGTTCGATACCTCACCAGGGCGGCTAACATTTATAAGAAAAAATATATGTGTGAATATATTTGTAAGTGGCTCTGGTTCCTTCTCACGACCGCAGCGTCGTGTGGACTAACCAGCAGAAGAAGGGCTAACATTTAAAAAAAAAAGAAGATTAACAACTTAAAAAAATTTTTTAAGTGAAGTTGTAAATTTTGAATCGGTTAGCGTTAGGGACAGACAGACAGACAGACCTGGACAAATATATATATTAATGTGAAGTGATTTATAAACTAAAGCTTCAAATAATTTGTACACAATTATTCTCTTTTTTAATTCTGCCAACACTTTACAAAGCAGCGTACATTGGCGCCAATTTGGATTTCGAGAACCTTTCTAATAAAAGTGCAAATAATTTCCGAAAAAGTATATTTTTGAGTGAAGAATAAAAAGAGAATGACAATAATACCAACCAAATGCTCCATACTTAAATTGAGAAAATAAAAAGTAATAATCGAAAAATATTTGACATATTGTACTGTGCAGAAATAACAAAAAGCACACAAACACATACTCCCACCCGCTCTCACAAGAAAAAGTCTCCACTGCAGGTTGTTGCTGCATTATTTTCTTTGTTTGCTTTAGTTAATTTTTCGGTTGTTAAAAGCGGACAGACAAACGAATGTGCATTTAATTTTAATAAAGTTAATAAAATAAAGTAAAGTAAAAGAATTTAAATTAAAATCAGTGGAGTTAACTAAAGTAAAATTATGAAAAAAACTAACTAGAGTGCAACAACAAACAAATACCGCGGTGAGAGAAATTCTTTATTCTAACGAATTTTGTGTGTGCCATACCGTCAGTCAATAAATATTTCGAAATATTTCTTTGACTC
Source organism: Heteromyza rotundicornis (assembly GCA_951394025.1). NCBI lineage: Eukaryota > Metazoa > Arthropoda > Insecta > Diptera > Heleomyzidae > Heteromyza > Heteromyza rotundicornis. The sequence continues at coordinate 38,781,976 of OX596010.1, forward strand.
GATCTGATTAAAAGGGAAAATATTTAAATAAAATCAATTAATATTTCCATATTGTTTTTTAAATATTTTCGTGAAATATTTAACATAAGCGATTTGGAATATATAAATTATTTTTGGCTCTTGGCATTTGGTGCATTTTGTGTTGTTTTTCCATTTGCCTATTCTCTCATTGTAGTGTATTTGAAGTGCGCCCTACGTCAGTATTTCCGACACTGACAAAGGGTTAAAATATATAAAACAAGAAGTTTGAATTTTTGTATCGCCTTTTAAATATTTTTGAGAAATATTTAAATAAAATAAGCGATTCCAAACATTTTATTATTGGGAAGTTTTTAAATTTTTTTTGTTGTTGGAAATTTAAGTGTAGTTTTTAGATATTTGAAATTTTTTGTGCAAAATGGCAGCTTAAAAGGAATTTTTACGTCTGGCTTGAATTCGAAGCGGAATTCAATACCACTGGTCAGAATGACCATTCGACCGTTTCATTAGAAATACAACACGAAGAATTTAAAGATTTATGGGTGAAAGTAAAGACAGCGTATGAGGTCTGTTCACTGTCACCCTCAACCGACAATAAGGAGCCTAGTGGAGATTTAGGAATCCTAAAAGATAGATATAGAAATTGCTACCAGGCATATGTAGCCTGCGCTGCCATGATGGGTGAATTTGCTCACAATCTGACAGCTCATCATTTAACACCCCCTCCCAGTTCTACTATGATTGTGAATTCGAATGAACATCGTCCGTCTTCTAGCAACATGAGGTTGCCTCCGTGTGACACTGAGATTTTTTATGGAGATTATATCTCATGGCCCACTTTTCGTGACATGTTCACGGCAAACTATGTCACCTTAATCAAAAAACTAGAGGTGAGGCTAAAGATATAGTCAAGAAGTCCCCTCTCACAAATGATGGATTTGTGCATGCGTGGGATAACCTATCAGATAGGTATGAAAATAAGCGTATTTTAGTGAATAGTCAACTGAGAATTTTGTTCGGCCTTCAGCCAGTGACTTCGGAGTCGGGGTCCGATAAGTCGGGGATATAAATAACTGTATATCCGCTCTCGAACTATATAAAATTTATATTGAAAATTGGGATGCAATTTTCGTATATTTATGTTCTACTGGCTTACCAGAAGCAACGCTCTCCTTATGGGAGCAAGGAATTAAAAATAAGACAGCAATCCCCAAATGGGTTGATTTAGATAGTTTTCTGACTGAAACATTTTAAACTCTAGAAACAGTTTCAGATATTCGAGGTACGCTTAACCAAAGGACTCCCAAAATCAGAATAGAAAAGTGAATTCCCATAATGCAAACGTTTACCAGGCGAATTGTAAACTTTGTGATACGCAACAACACCCACTGTGGAATTGTCCTCAATTTTTAGATATGAACGTTAGCGACAGGTTGTCAACAGTAAGAAGGTTGCATCTGTGTTTAAACTGTTTGGCCAGTTGTCATGAGGTGAAAGATTGTACGAGCAATTACAAGTGCCTTAGTTGCAAGAGGCGTCGTAACTCGCTACTTCATCGTGAAGGACTTGGGTCACCGCCTAATTCTCCTGCGCCATCAGATGGTGCAAATCAAAACAATATTCCGGTTTCAAGTGATTTATCCACTGAACCTTCCACATCGCAAGGTCATGTCGATAGGGTTCAGACGCATTTCACAACGAGTACAAAAGGGGTGCTGTTAGGGACAGCTTTAGTGACCATATGTCATTCAGGCTCCGTTTATACGGCCAGAGCGCTAATCGACTCTGGGTCAGAGGGCACATTTATATCAGCGCGTTTGCAGAAACGGCTGAATATACCCACTCAAAGCGTGAACGCCCAAGTAGCAGGGCTAAATAATGTAGTTTCGGCACAAATTCAAAAAATGTGCAATTTTGTAATAGGATCACCAATTGATCCCAGGGTAAGAATAGAGATGAAGGGGCTCATTCTTCCTCAATTAAGCGGCAACATTCCCACAGTTTCTATCGATAGGACCTTGGTGCAGAATTTACCGGATTTTCAAATGGCAGATCCTAATTTTTATAAAAGCGAACAAGTGGATGTCCTCATTGGAGGTGACATATGACACCCCCAGATTGAAAAAACCCTGAACAAAATGTGTTTGCGAAAAAGCCGTGGAAAATTGAATAATATATCACAATTTAAAATTTCACCGCATTCTTTAAGTCGCACTTAGCATCGAATGTATATCCCAATGAAATGTTGATCTTCGTTTTCATTCCTTTCACTCCATATGCGTCACTAACCCAAAACAACTTAAAAAATCATCGTAAAGAAAGAATTTCTTAGACAACCAAACACACACGCAAATTCCCAAGCAGCATGAAAATTGGAGCCCACTTGTCTGTTCTACATGTAAACATTTCGTCTACGCACCCACGCGACATGATCGCCGAGATCAAGTCACGCCGCAGCAAGATAGTACCTCCAATTGCGCACAAAAATAAGGGTGGTTTTCAGACTCCACACATTTTTAGTTCGCGCATTGTTTTCCTTCTGAAATTCGCTGCGCCAGCATTGACCATCGACTGGAGGAATGTAAATCATAAACAAGCAATTTCTTGTTTTGTGTGATCAAGCGAAGGAATGTGTGACATGAACACTTGTGCGTTTTTTGTTGTTGTTTTCCTTCAGCCACGCGTATTTGGTTTTTTCCTTTTGTTTTAATACGCACAACTGAAAGGGTTTCTATGCGCGTAGTAAAACCAGAGAAGAAAGTTTTTTGGATGCATTTATGTATACACAAAACTTCAATAATTCACAATTTATTGTTAAATGGTTGTGATCACATGAAATGCTATTTGCAGGAAGTTTAAAAATTGTATAAATACATCGATACACCTTAAAACACACATGCTATGTTCCCAAAAATGTAGAAAATAAAAAACCAATTAGCTTCTGTATTTTACGTAAAAAACCCCAACAAAATTTTCACGAAAATTCTTTGACAAATTTTATTGAAGAACACAAATTTGTTTAAATTAAAATTTTATTGAAAGAATTTTTGTTTTTAAATTTTGTCACCTAGTGTACATAAATAACGAACATTGCACAAATTACAAACTCCTACAAACTAAAAAAATCCAAAAACCGAAATTAAAAAATTTGTACCCAAATTCACAGCGAACAATACAAAACAACTTGCAGCTAACAAACTTGCGTTTCGACTTTTCACAAAAGCGATAATATTAATATATCTAAATTTTAAATATGCTTCGAAATAAAATGAAGCCGTAAAATTATTAACAAATATTTAGCTCAAAATTTCTTCAAAATAATGTTTTGTACAAAATTCTTATGAAAAGTGCTTTTTGGAAAAAAATCTGCATAACAAAATTTTTCACCGAAAATTAATAAAAAGCTTTTTAGCGTAAAAGTCTGATGGCCGCTCCATCAGTTTTTCAAACTAAGTTTTCTTGCACCAAAATTCGTTCTCGTTCACTTTGCACGGCTTCTTCATGCACAATTTTCCACGGTTTTTTCGCAAACACATTTTGTTCAGGGTTTTTTCAATCTTAGGGTGTCATATATCCACGAATTATTTTAGATGGAATACGAAGTGGTATTCTAGGGTCACTCATTGCTCAGAAAACAGTTTTTGGGTGGATCTTAACTGGGCCTTTGCTCCCTAATGGGGTTTCAATTAAACCGACATATTCGGTATACTTTAATCAAATTTCACTGCAGGATCAGTCGTCAAATTTGCCAGAACTTGAGGAAGTCTCAAAGAAAAGTTCTTGGAATTTAAATAAAAATAAGAGTAAGAAAAATTATGTCAAAACCACTCGTAAAAATGAGGATGGGCGTAAATATTTAAAATGGAAAACTACACAGAAAAATTTTGAGAAGTTAGAGATAATGAGTGAAGAAAGGCTATCTCCAAATGAGTGGCGGCTAGGCAGAGATATGAAAAAATATTCCGGCCGAGACGATAGAGTTCGGGTTTTAGATATCCGAAAAGAATACGGATTGCGTTGTTTTACGAACAAAATTCTGCGAAAGTGGCGGAAGGGTCGATACTGCGGATGGTGGACTTGGACCTCGTTCGTCTGAGCCATCATGTGAACCGCATAGTAAAAAGAGGGATGGACTTAAGCCTAGTTCGCCATCATCTGAAGCACAAGGCTGAGGCACGGATGGACTTGGGCCTCGTACGCTTGAGCCATCCATGGGAGCGCACGACGATGATATGGATGGACTTGGGCCTCGTACGCTTGAGCCATCCATAGAAGCGCACGACGGTGATCTGACTGGACTTGGGCCTCGTACGCTTGAGCTGGTCAGCTATCAATCGGTTGGACTTGGGCCTCGTACGCTTGAGCCAACACAATCCCAGCGCGCCTTTGAGCAGCAACGCCACTTTCGTCCAACCCCAAATTTGTGAAGGAATTTTTAGAGGAAATTACCAAATGTAATTTGTATGTATTTTTATTAAATTGAATTTATATTGCGCTGATCACCATTTTTATAAATGTACGCCCTCCATTTTTTATAAATATGAAATTTTGTAATTTACTAGTAGATTTAGTTGCAGTGATGCTGCAAGGCGGGCGGCAATGTTCACGCCAACCGCGTAAATATGAACGCTACCTTATATAAATTTGTTAAATGTAGGGGGCGCTGTTGTGTGTGGCGAAATCTGCTTTCAAGTATGGCGATTTCGGTTTTGCCAATGGCTTTTTGGCTTTTTAAATATAAATTATCACTCTCGTCCGAATACCATGCGAAGCAGCATACCTTGTGTACATAAATAACGAATTGCTTTTAATCTTGGCAACATAGCACAAATTACAAACTCCTATAAACTAAAAAAACCCAAAAACCAAAATTAAAAAAGTTCACCCAAATTCACTGCGAACAATACAAAACAACTTGCAGCTAACAAACTTGCCTTTCCATTTTTCATAAAAGCGAAAATGTATATCAAAATTTTAAATATGTTTCGAAATAAAATTAAGCCCTAAAATTAAAAACAAATATTTGGCTTAAAAATTCTTCAAAATAATGTTTGGCACAAAATTCTCATAGAAAGTGCTTTTTGAAAAAAAAATCTGTGAAATAAAATTTGTTCCATGACGTTTTTACAAACATATTGTGTTCAACCTAAATGGGCCGAATCTAAATTTTGTCACATAACTCCATATCGTGTGGGCAGACAGACGGACATGGCTAAATCGATACAGTTTTCGATGCGGATAACACACAAAAAAAAGGTCGGTAGATTTAACCGAAAAAGACGGTAAACATACAACAAACATTTTTTTCGATACATAAGAAAACTTTTTTCGTTGAATTGGTTTTTTTTTCTTTTGAAAACAAAAAAAACATAGTAAACACAAAAAAAATTTCGAAAATGCAAGATTGCATGTTTGAAAAATAAATATTAGCTTGAGCGCATAACTGACACAAGCTCTTACTTTCCAAAATTAGTATTACAAATTCAGTATTACAAGCAAAAAAAACTCTGTTTGGCTCTGCTCAAGCTGCCTCTATAAGGCACAACATTCATAACACGATTGGGAATTCTTCTTTCTCTGAATCCCAACGATTGAACTGAAGATGCACGAATGGTAAATGGCACAAGTTGGTGAAAATTTAAATTTAACCACCAATTGCGGTAAAAGAACATACAATCAATTATTTTTGGTTATTTCAACTATTTTTTTTTACAATTTTTTGTGGGTTAAATCTATCTACCAGCTCGGTTAAAAAATTTACAATTTTCATACATTTTCAAATTCTGCACGTCAATATTAACATCGATTCATTCTGATCTCTATCAATGCTTTATAGAATTTTCATGAAAATAAATTTAAAGGTTTAATAGGGTTAAAAAAATCTTCTGGGATATTAAATTTTTATCCGCAAAAGTTCAAGTTTACAATTTGCTCAACATTTTCAGTTGACCAATATTTTATGGAATTGCATGCAGACATATTAGCCGCGTTTTTTTCATACTTGATCCGATCAGATCAAATCAATTCTGAAAAAAACGCCCTGGATCAATTGAACCTAAATCTACTTAACAATAGATGGCGCTATACAAAATGTCAAAATTTATTGACGGATTTCATTCTTTTATTCATTTTTCTGTTGAAATAACTACATTTAAAATTATGAACGAGGAAATATTTAATACAATTGAATTTATATTAAATTCATCTACGGAAACATCCGAGTCTAGTTCCTCTTTGTTTAGTGAGAGCGATATTGAAGAACAAATGGAGAAACATGTAAAAATAAACACATTTATGGAAACTGTTGCAGTCGTTATCGCTGTAACTGATAACGACTTCAAAGAAAATTTCAGAGTCAACCGGTCTACGGCCTATGTCTTAATATGTAATAATTAATAGCTTTATCTGGTTTATTGGATTTGAAATGTTTCAAATTCTTAATAGATGCATATGTCCAATCTGACCAATACAAAAAGAAGTTTTTAAATAATGGAGGATGTCCAAGAATTGCTGCAGAAAAGGAGGTGTGCCTTTTCCTATGGTATATTTCGAATACGGAGCCTTTTCGCACAATTGCGAATCTGTTTGGTGTTTCAAAATTTTCAGCTTGGACAATTGTTTCACGGGTAACTGATTGGATGATTGTTTCAATTTGTCACAACCATATAAAGTGGCCATCAAATTTGGAAAATTTGGCCCATGCATTCGAGAGTCGAGCCGGTATCCCTAGAGTAATTGGTGCTATCGACTGTTCCGACCTTCACATACAAGCTCCTGTCTCTAATAAAGCAGACTATTTCACCCGAAAGCGTAACTATAGCTTAAAGTTGCAAGCTATTGTGGGAGCTGACAAGAAGTTTTTAGATGTTTATTGTGGTGAACCAGGATCTCTACATGATAGTAGAGCTTTACGTCGATCACCGATATATCAAAAAATGTTCACCAACAACAACAGTTTTGGCAATGGATACTTCATCGTCGGTGATTCGGCATATCCGTGTTACAATTGGCTGGTTAGTCCATTTAAAGACAATGGGAATCTAACACAAATTGAAAAGAAATTCAACTATTTACATTCTGTCACACGAATTCCAGTTGAGCATGCATTTTGATTATTAAAAGTCAGGTTCCGAAGGCTTAAATTTTTCGTGGAGCAGCAAAATTTAAATAGGATTGTAAATCTTGTTATGGAAGGGTGCATTTTACACAACATTTGCATTGATAACAACGACGAATCCGTTACAAACGAACCTGACTATGAAAGTACACCAGACTTACAAACCAACAGACGAGACCAATTGCTACAAGAACTAATTGCTAAAAATGTACTTTAAATTTCTCTACTCTACTTTGTATGTGGAAACCTCCTATGTATCAAAATAAATATTTAAACATGAATAATTTTTATCTTTTATTGCATTGACAATTTTGTTTAACATTTCCATTTTTATACGATTGCGTTCTTTTTTTTCTTCATATGCGTTTTCTTTTAATTCTATTTTTTCTTCGTGTATTCTTTTAACAAAATCAATTTTTCCTTCAAATAACTTTCTTTTGTCATTCTGGCCTTCTTTTTTGGTGTAACCTCTCCGTCGTCTTCACTTCCACGCACCTCTTGTTCTCGTGCCTCTTCATCTAGCTCCGATGACACCTGGTGAGTTGGCAAGGTTTGGACTGGCTCGCCTGACAATCCCAATCAATGAGTATTTGCTATCATAGGTCTATCACCAAACAATTCCTACAGCTCAGCCTCAAAAGGAATTGTAGTCCGAGCTGCACCTGTTTGCCCTTCGTTGTCTTTTGCTTGCTTATAAGAACGAATCAAATTCTTTAATTTGATGTTTAGTGCCTCCACAGATGTCGGTTGGGTCTTGGAAAGAAAATGGTTTTTATTAGAAACGGGTGAACAAATATGTATTTGGAAATAAAATCCTTACCAGGGCGCCACGACTTATTAAATCCTCCAAAACATTTCCCATCGCATGCATCCAAAAATGCCAAAGTCTCGTCTCGAGACCATTTCCTGCGCCTATTAATAAAATATTAGATAAAATGTAGTACAAATAGCTTTCAAATTTTCTGTTCCATTTCGAAATTTGTTGACTTTCCTTTTATTTATATTAGTGATGTTCTTTATGTACTAAAAAGTACTCGTCGAATACTTTTCTAATACAATCTTCTTCTTCTTCAAATTGCCATTCGTAGTAGAATGGTAACACCACAGTGCTATTGGAAAGAAGTGCCGCCATCTATTGTAAAGTAGTAAACAATAGCAAACGGCTGAAATTAAATCCAATTTTTTGATCCAGCTCTCTATCTGGATCAATCGTTGTTTATGTTTTGTGTATAAAATTTGATCCAGATCTAGATCTCGGGGTGAAAAAACGCAGCTATTGTTTATGAAGGGCCGAAAAATTATAGTGCCTAATGCTATAGTCTTTTCTGCCTAAGGGTTAGTCATGGTCCTCTATCGAACCACAAAATTTGAAGCGAATTGGAGAAATCACCCTTGAGTTTTGGCTTGGAATTGCCCGTATATTGAAACAATATTTATTTATTCTCTTTTGTATTATTTACATAACAATACAGTGAAAACCTTAAATAAGTAGTTTAGACAAACCCAAAAATAATAGGAATTCAGTGGCTTATTATTTACCTTAGATCTTACAATATTTTCTGAAAGCCTTATGTTTCCGGCTCTAAGGCTTAACTCATTGCACCCCTGCGCGCATACTTTTTGATGCAACCTTTCCTTACATTGACATTCAATTTTTTGACATTTTCTTTTTCTCATTACGGACATTTTTTCTCACGACATTCATTCATTGTAAAACAGTCCACTGCAAACCACGTTTTCTTATGTAACACGATTTTTCTTTGAACTTCAATAAACCAATTTATTACCTTAAACATCATAAAATTACGCGTCTTTATTTCACAAACACCTTACATATGCTGATTATTGTGAAAACAAAGATGTTTTTGATATAAATGATTGCTGCCAAATTTTTTTCACATAATTCACACTTTTACACATTTTAGATAGGGTACGCTATCACAAAAAGGACATTGGTGTTGGGAATCACCCGTGAGTAGATGTTGATGAGAAAGTTTGGTGTGTCCAATTCTAAGTCGGGCGTACAGGCTAGTTTGGTGTAGGATTAAGAGTAGCATAACGGTGGTTAAAGCTTTGCCATTCCGCTTTTATGACATCATTCAAATGTACCTTTATAATTTTTTTTAAATCTACATAAGCATGGAACATTGGGCCTGTTGCCATCCGCTTTGCAGCAGCGTCGGCACATTCGTTACCAGGAATGCCCTTATGGCCGGGTACCCACAAGAAATTTATTTTGTTAGGGTTTTTAATACACAGATCTCTTGTTTTTGATACCAGATGGTTATTGTTGTAAATACATTGCAGAGCTATGATTGTTGACATGCTGTCGGTGCAAATCAGGAATTTATCTTTATTATGTTGCGCATAATCAGCTGCTTTGTATATTGCCAGTCCCTCTGCAGTGAATACCGAGCAGTGTTTGGGTAGCTGACCCCCGGTAACCAGTGCACCTTGATGATTAACAATGGCAAACGAAGTGGTGACCTCGAATTTAGATCCATCCGTGTATAATATTTTCCAACTGTTGCCAAGGTACTTTACCTGCTGTTCAAGAAATAGCTGTTGATATGCAGTGTTGCTTGTTGTAGACATGTGATATGCGTGTAGACTTGTATTAAAGCATGATTGATTAAGTAACCAGGATGGTTGGCAGTTTATTTTGGCACACTTTGATGGTGGCGTGATGTCTATTTGTTGACAGAAAGCAGCGCATCGGCGAATAGAAGACTTTAGTCTGTACCTGCGTTTGTGGCGGGAAGCAGTTATAAAGTCCTTGTGTAGTAATTGGTTGGTTGTATTGATAAGTTTGGGAATCAGCATCCATGTCGCTTCGGTTACCCGATCTTTAATGGTTGGAAAACCAGCTTCTGCTAAGGTACATTTTATGGGAGAGGTTGGAAAGGCGTTTATACTACGACGAACAGCAGTGTGGTATGGTGCGTTTAGTAGTTTGATGGTGGTGTTTGCAGTCCAGCCATATATCGGGAGTCCGTAATCTATTTTAGATAATATTAAGGCTCTAGTTAGGTTAATTAATGTGTTAACATGGATTAAAGAATGCCTAGATGACAAGTATTTTACTATGTTATGCCTGGTAGCTAAGTTTTTTCTTAAATATAAACAATGTTCCTTAAATGTAAATTTTTTGTCAAAAATAATACCTAGAATTTTTAAACAGTTTACACTCTCTATTCTTAAGTTATCAACGCAAAAGTCGGGAAAGATACAATTTCGTTTTTTGCATATATGTAAAATTTTACATTTACCAATAGATAGGGTTGCACCTGAGTGCAGACCCCACTCTTTTAGATCCAAAATAATTTTTTTAAAAGTATTTTTTACAATTGTTATATCTTTTTCTTTTGTAAATATTATAGCATCATCTGCATATATAGATAAATCAATGTTTTTGTACTTAAGAATGATTCTGTTTAAATGCTCAAAAGCAATGATGAATAATACTACCGACAATACTACCCCTGGGGGATGCCATTGTTGAGTGGGTGGCATTTTGACAATTTCCCATTCACCCTAACCTGAAGCTTTCGCCCAGTCATAAAGTTTTTAACTAAGTTAAAAACCCCAGGACCGACACCCCAAACCTCAAGCTGACCCAACACCACATGGATCCCCACACGGTCAAACGCCCTTTAAAATCTGTCATGACATGATTTCTGGTTGAAAGAGCGTTAGATACGTGATGCTGGAGGTGCAGCGGTGCGTCTGTCGTACTGTGCTTATTTTTGAAAGCTACCTGATTATGACTAATCAACTTATTTTTAGTTATGTACCACATAAGCCTTTTTGCCAACATTTTGTCTAGTACTTTGCTGATGCAAGAGATTAGGGAAATCGGACGATAACTATTAATATCCTGCGGAGTCTTGTTTTGCTTTGGTATAGGTAGAATTATGGCTGACTGCCAGACATGGGGATAAGCCCCCCTTTCAAAAATATTGTTGTATAGACCCAACAAAATTTTCACGAAAATTCTTTGACAAATTTTATTGAAGAACACAAATTTGTTTAAATTAAAATTTTATTGAAAGAATTTTTGTTTTTAAATTTTGTCACCTAGTGTACATAAATAACGAACATTGCACAAATTACAAACTCCTACAAACTAAAAAAATCCAAAAACCGAAATTAAAAAATTTGTACCCAAATTCACAGCGAACAATACAAAACAACTTGCAGCTAACAAACTTGCGTTTCGACTTTTCACAAAAGCGATAATATTAATATATCTAAATTTTAAATATGCTTCGAAATAAAATGAAGCCGTAAAATTATTAACAAATATTTAGCTCAAAATTTCTTCAAAATAATGTTTTGTACAAAATTCTTATGAAAAGTGCTTTTTGGAAAAAAATCTGCATAACAAAATTTTTCACCGAAAATTAATAAAAAGCTTTTTAGCGTAAAAGTCTGATGGCCGCTCCATCAGTTTTTCAAACTAAGTTTTCTTGCACCAAAATTCGTTCTCGTTCACTTTGCACGGCTTCTTCATGCACAATTTTCCACGGTTTTTTCGCAAACACATTTTGTTCAGGGTTTTTTCAATCTTAGGGTGTCATATATCCACGAATTATTTTAGATGGAATACGAAGTGGTATTCTAGGGTCACTCATTGCTCAGAAAACAGTTTTTGGGTGGATCTTAACTGGGCCTTTGCTCCCTAATGGGGTTTCAATTAAACCGACATATTCGGTATACTTTAATCAAATTTCACTGCAGGATCAGTCGTCAAATTTGCCAGAACTTGAGGAAGTCTCAAAGAAAAGTTCTTGGAATTTAAATAAAAATAAGAGTAAGAAAAATTATGTCAAAACCACTCGTAAAAATGAGGATGGGCGTAAATATTTAAAATGGAAAACTACACAGAAAAATTTTGAGAAGTTAGAGATAATGAGTGAAGAAAGGCTATCTCCAAATGAGTGGCGGCTAGGCAGAGATATGAAAAAATATTCCGGCCGAGACGATAGAGTTCGGGTTTTAGATATCCGAAAAGAATACGGATTGCGTTGTTTTACGAACAAAATTCTGCGAAAGTGGCGGAAGGGTCGATACTGCGGATGGTGGACTTGGACCTCGTTCGTCTGAGCCATCATGTGAACCGCATAGTAAAAAGAGGGATGGACTTAAGCCTAGTTCGCCATCATCTGAAGCACAAGGCTGAGGCACGGATGGACTTGGGCCTCGTACGCTTGAGCCATCCATGGGAGCGCACGACGATGATATGGATGGACTTGGGCCTCGTACGCTTGAGCCATCCATAGAAGCGCACGACGGTGATCTGACTGGACTTGGGCCTCGTACGCTTGAGCTGGTCAGCTATCAATCGGTTGGACTTGGGCCTCGTACGCTTGAGCCAACACAATCCCAGCGCGCCTTTGAGCAGCAACGCCACTTTCGTCCAACCCCAAATTTGTGAAGGAATTTTTAGAGGAAATTACCAAATGTAATTTGTATGTATTTTTATTAAATTGAATTTATATTGCGCTGATCACCATTTTTATAAATGTACGCCCTCCATTTTTTATAAATATGAAATTTTGTAATTTACTAGTAGATTTAGTTGCAGTGATGCTGCAAGGCGGGCGGCAATGTTCACGCCAACCGCGTAAATATGAACGCTACGTTATATAAATTTGTTAAATGTAGGGGGCGCTGTTGTGTGTGGCGAAATCTGCTTTCAAGTATGGCGATTTCGGTTTTGCCAATGGCTTTTTGGCTTTTTAAATATAAATTATCACTCTCGTCCGAATACCATGCGAAGCAGCATACCTTGTGTACATAAATAACGAATTGCTTTTAATCTTGGCAACATAGCACAAATTACAAACTCCTATAAACTAAAAAAACCCAAAAACCAAAATTAAAAAAGTTCACCCAAATTCACTGCGAACAATACAAAACAACCTGCAGCTAACAAACTTGCCTTTCCATTTTTCATAAAAGCGAAAATGTATATAAAAATTTTAAATATGTTTCGAAATAAAATTAAGCCCTAAAATTAAAAACAAATATTTGGCTTAAAAATTCTTCAAAATAATGTTTGGCACAAAATTCTCATAGAAAGTGCTTTTTGAAAAAAAAATCTGTGAAATAAAATTTGTTCCATGACGTTTTTACAAACATATTGTGTTCAACCTAAATGGGCCGAATCTAAATTTTGTCACATAACTCCATATCGTGTGGGCAGACAGACGGACATGGCTAAATCGATACAGTTTTCGATGCGGATAACACACAAAAAAAAGGTCGGTAGATTTAACCGAAAAAGACGGTAAACATACAACAAACATTTTTTTCGATACATAAGAAAACTTTTTTCGTTGAATTGGTTTTTTTTTCTTTTGAAAACAAAAAAAACATAGTAAACACAAAAAAAATTTCGAAAATGCAAGATTGCATGTTTGAAAAATAAATATTAGCTTGAGCGCATAACTGACACAAGCTCTTACTTTCCAAAATTAGTATTACAAATTCAGTATTACAAGCAAAAAAAACTCTGTTTGGCTCTGCTCAAGCTGCCTCTATAAGGCACAACATTCATAACACGATTGGGAATTCTTCTTTCTCTGAATCCCAACGATTGAACTGAAGATGCACGAATGGTAAATGGCACAAGTTGGTGAAAATTTAAATTTAACCACCAATTGCGGTAAAAGAACATACAATCAATTATTTTTGGTTATTTCAACTATTTTTTTTTACAATTTTTTGTGGGTTAAATCTATCTACCAGCTCGGTTAAAAAATTTACAATTTTCATACATTTTCAAATTCTGCACGTCAATATTAACATCGATTCATTCTGATCTCTATCAATGCTTTATAGAATTTTCATGAAAATAAATTTAAAGGTTTAATAGGGTTAAAAAAATCTTCTGGGATATTAAATTTTTATCCGCAAAAGTTCAAGTTTACAATTTGCTCAACATTTTCAGTTGACCAATATTTTATGGAATTGCATGCAGACATATTAGCCGCGTTTTTTTCATACTTGATCCGATCAGATCAAATCAATTCTGAAAAAAACGCCCTGGATCAATTGAACCTAAATCTACTTAACAATAGATGGCGCTATACAAAATGTCAAAATTTATTGACGGATTTCATTCTTTTATTCATTTTTCTGTTGAAATAACTACATTTAAAATTATGAACGAGGAAATATTTAATACAATTGAATTTATATTAAATTCATCTACGGAAACATCCGAGTCTAGTTCCTCTTTGTTTAGTGAGAGCGATATTGAAGAACAAATGGAGAAACATGTAAAAATAAACACATTTATGGAAACTGTTGCAGTCGTTATCGCTGTAACTGATAACGACTTCAAAGAAAATTTCAGAGTCAACCGGTCTACGGCCTATGTCTTAATATGTAATAATTAATAGCTTTATCTGGTTTATTGGATTTGAAATGTTTCAAATTCTTAATAGATGCATATGTCCAATCTGACCAATACACAAAGAAGTTTTTAAATAATGGAGGATGTCCAAGAATTGCTGCAGAAAAGGAGGTGTGCCTTTTCCTATGGTATATTTCGAATACGGAGCCTTTTCGCACAATTGCGAATCTGTTTGGTGTTTCAAAATTTTCAGCTTGGACAATTGTTTCACGGGTAACTGATTGGATGATTGTTTCAATTTGTCACAACCATATAAAGTGGCCATCAAATTTGGAAAATTTGGCCCATGCATTCGAGAGTCGAGCCGGTATCCCTAGAGTAATTGGTGCTATCGACTGTTCCGACCTTCACATACAAGCTCCTGTCTCTAATAAAGCAGACTATTTCACCCGAAAGCGTAACTATAGCTTAAAGTTGCAAGCTATTGTGGGAGCTGACAAGAAGTTTTTAGATGTTTATTGTGGTGAACCAGGATCTCTACATGATAGTAGAGCTTTACGTCGATCACCGATATATCAAAAAATGTTCACCAACAACAACAGTTTTGGCAATGGATACTTCATCGTCGGTGATTCGGCATATCCGTGTTACAATTGGCTGGTTAGTCCATTTAAAGACAATGGGAATCTAACACAAATTGAAAAGAAATTCAACTATTTACATTCTGTCACACGAATTCCAGTTGAGCATGCATTTTGATTATTAAAAGTCAGGTTCCGAAGGCTTAAATTTTTCGTGGAGCAGCAAAATTTAAATAGGATTGTAAATCTTGTTATGGAAGGGTGCATTTTACACAACATTTGCATTGATAACAACGACGAATCCGTTACAAACGAACCTGACTATGAAAGTACACCAGACTTACAAACCAACAGACGAGACCAATTGCTACAAGAACTAATTGCTAAAAATGTACTTTAAATTTCTCTACTCTACTTTGTATGTGGAAACCTCCTATGTATCAAAATAAATATTTAAACATGAATAATTTTTATCTTTTATTGCATTGACAATTTTGTTTAACATTTCCATTTTTATACGATTGCGTTCTTTTTTTTCTTCATATGCGTTTTCTTTTAATTCTATTTTTTCTTCGTGTATTCTTTTAACAAAATCAATTTTTCCTTCAAATAACTTTCTTTTGTCATTCTGGCCTTCTTTTTTGGTGTAACCTCTCCGTCGTCTTCACTTCCACGCACCTCTTGTTCTCGTGCCTCTTCATCTAGCTCCGATGACACCTGGTGAGTTGGCAAGGTTTGGACTGGCTCGCCTGACAATCCCAATCAATGAGTATTTGCTATCATAGGTCTATCACCAAACAATTCCTACAGCTCAGCCTCAAAAGGAATTGTAGTCCGAGCTGCACCTGTTTGCCCTTCGTTGTCTTTTGCTTGCTTATAAGAACGAATCAAATTCTTTAATTTGATGTTTAGTGCCTCCACAGATGTCGGTTGGGTCTTGGAAAGAAAATGGTTTTTATTAGAAACGGGTGAACAAATATGTATTTGGAAATAAAATCCTTACCAGGGCGCCACGACTTATTAAATCCTCCAAAACATTTCCCATCGCATGCATCCAAAAATGCCAAAGTCTCGTCTCGAGACCATTTCCTGCGCCTATTAATAAAATATTAGATAAAATGTAGTACAAATAGCTTTCAAATTTTCTGTTCCATTTCGAAATTTGTTGACTTTCCTTTTATTTATATTAGTGATGTTCTTTATGTACTAAAAAGTACTCGTCGAATACTTTTCTAATACAATCTTCTTCTTCTTCAAATTGCCATTCGTAGTAGAATGGTAACACCACAGTGCTATTGGAAAGAAGTGCCGCCATCTATTGTAAAGTAGTAAACAATAGCAAACGGCTAAAATTAAATCCAATTTTTTTATCCAGCTCTCTATCTGGATCAATCGTTGTTTATGTTTTGTGTATAAAATTTGATCCAGATCTAGATCTCGGGGTGAAAAAACGCAGCTATTGTTTATGAAGGGCCGAAAAATTATAGTGCCTAATGCTATAGTCTTTTCTGCCTAAGGGTTAGTCATGGTCCTCTATCGAACCACAAAATTTGAAGCGAATTGGAGAAATCACCCTTGA
Organism: Heteromyza rotundicornis; assembly: GCA_951394025.1. Classification (NCBI taxonomy): domain Eukaryota; kingdom Metazoa; phylum Arthropoda; class Insecta; order Diptera; family Heleomyzidae; genus Heteromyza; species Heteromyza rotundicornis. The sequence continues at coordinate 38,798,595 of OX596010.1, forward strand.
GTTTTGGCTTGGAATTGCCCGTATATTGAAACAATATTTATTTATTCTCTTTTGTATTATTTACATAACAATACAGTGAAAACCTTAAATAAGTAGTTTAGACAAACCCAAAAATAATAGGAATTCAGTGGCTTATTATTTACCTTAGATCTTACAATATTTTCTGAAAGCCTTATGTTTCCGGCTCTAAGGCTTAACTCATTGCACCCCTGCGCGCATACTTTTTGATGCAACCTTTCCTTACATTGACATTCAATTTTTTGACATTTTCTTTTTCTCATTACGGACATTTTTTCTCACGACATTCATTCATTGTAAAACAGTCCACTGCAAACCACGTTTTCTTATGTAACACGATTTTTCTTTGAACTTCAATAAACCAATTTATTACCTTAAACATCATAAAATTACGCGTCTTTATTTCACAAACACCTTACATATGCTGATTATTGTGAAAACAAAGATGTTTTTGATATAAATGATTGCTGCCAAATTTTTTTCACATAATTCACACTTTTACACATTTTAGATAGGGTACGCTATCACAAAAAGGACATTGGTGTTGGGAATCACCCGTGAGTAGATGTTGATGAGAAAGTTTGGTGTGTCCAATTCTAAGTCGGGCGTACAGGCTAGTTTGGTGTAGGATTAAGAGTAGCATAACGGTGGTTAAAGCTTTGCCATTCCGCTTTTATGACATCATTCAAATGTACCTTTATAATTTTTTTTAAATCTACATAAGCATGGAACATTGGGCCTGTTGCCATCCGCTTTGCAGCAGCGTCGGCACATTCGTTACCAGGAATGCCCTTATGGCCGGGTACCCACAAGAAATTTATTTTGTTAGGGTTTTTAATACACAGATCTCTTGTTTTTGATACCAGATGGTTATTGTTGTAAATACATTGCAGAGCTATGATTGTTGACATGCTGTCGGTGCAAATCAGGAATTTATCTTTATTATGTTGCGCATAATTAGCTGCTTTGTATATTGCCAGTCCCTCTGCAGTGAATACCGAGCAGTGTTTGGGTAGCTGACCCCCGGTAACCAGTGCACCTTGATGATTAACAATGGCAAACGAAGTGGTGACCTCGAATTTAGATCCATCCGTGTATAATATTTTCCAACTGTTGCCAAGGTACTTTACCTGCTGTTCAAGAAATAGCTGTTGATATGCAGTGTTGCTTGTTGTAGACATGTGATATGCGTGTAGACTTGTATTAAAGCATGATTGATTAAGTAACCAGGATGGTTGGCAGTTTATTTTGGCACACTTTGATGGAGGCGTGATGTCTATTTGTTGACAGAAAGCAGCGCATCGGCGAATAGAAGACTTTAGTCTGTACCTGCGTTTGTGGCGGGAAGCAGTTATAAAGTCCTTGTGTAGTAATTGGTTGGTTGTATTGATAAGTTTGGGAATCAGCATCCATGTCGCTTCGGTTACCCGATCTTTAATGGTTGGAAAACCAGCTTCTGCTAAGGTACATTTTATGGGAGAGGTTGGAAAGGCGTTTATACTACGACGAACAGCAGTGTGGTATGGTGCGTTTAGTAGTTTGATGGTGGTGTTTGCAGTCCAGCCATATATCGGGAGTCCGTAATCTATTTTAGATAATATTAAGGCTCTAGTTAGGTTAATTAATGTGTTAACATGGATTAAAGAATGCCTAGATGACAAGTATTTTACTATGTTATGCCTGGTAGCTAAGTTTTTTCTTAAATATAAACAATGTTCCTTAAATGTAAATTTTTTGTCAAAAATAATACCTAGAATTTTTAAACAGTTTACACTCTCTATTCTTAAGTTATCAACGCAAAAGTCGGGAAAGATACAATTTCGTTTTTTGCATATATGTAAAATTTTACATTTACCAATAGATAGGGTTGCACCTGAGTGCAGACCCCACTCTTTTAGATCCAAAATAATTTTTTTAAAAGTATTTTTTACAATTGTTATATCTTTTTCTTTTGTAAATATTATAGCATCATCTGCATATATAGATAAATCAATGTTTTTGTACTTAAGAATGATTCTGTTTAAATGCTCAAAAGCAATGATGAATAATACTACCGACAATACTACCCCTGGGGGATGCCATTGTTGAGTGGGTGGCATTTTGACAATTTCCCATTCACCCTAACCTGAAGCTTTCGCCCAGTCATAAAGTTTTTAACTAAGTTAAAAACCCCAGGACCGACACCCCAAACCTCAAGCTGACCCAACACCACATGGATCCCCACACGGTCAAACGCCCTTTAAAATCTGTCATGACATGATTTCTGGTTGAAAGAGCGTTAGATACGTGATGCTGGAGGTGCAGCGGTGCGTCTGTCGTACTGTGCTTATTTTTGAAAGCTACCTGATTATGACTAATCAACTTATTTTTAGTTATGTACCACATAAGCCTTTTTGCCAACATTTTGTCTAGTACTTTGCTGATGCAAGAGATTAGGGAAATCGGACGATAACTATTAATATCCTGCGGAGTCTTGTTTTGCTTTGGTATGGGTAGAATTATGGCTGACTGGCAGACATGGGGATAAACCCCCCTTTCAAAAATATTGTTGTATAGACATAACAACCTATCTTTAGCAAATTTAGGTAGATATTTCAACATCGGATACGATATACGATCTGAGCCTGGTGTTTTACCTTTCGCGTGTGTTAAAGCAAATTCTAATTCTATTGTTGTATAATTGGTTTTCAGCTTTTTAGCTGACAGTGATAGCTGTGTATGTCTATATGGTCTTGAAATCGTAACGTTCTTTTGTGTACAATACTGTGGAGTAAAATTGTTGTCTAATGAATATGCTGACCAATTAGCTGCGAAAGCTTCAGCTATTTCTTGAGGGGATGTTAATAACGATTGGTTGTAATTTAAAGATTTAATAGGGGTTTGCGGAACACTGGTTAGTGATTTGATATCAGTCCATATTTTTTTCGGTGTTGAGAGCGGAGTGATTTTTGAGGTAAATTCTTCTAAACTTTTACGTTTGGCTTCTTTAATTGACTTTAATCGCATTCGATTTTTTGTATTTTAATTAAGTATCCGTAGTCATGCAGCGTTTGTATTGGTGCCAATACATTTGTTTGTCTTGCCTAAGTGTATTTAATTCACTGTTCCACCAATGTGTATGTCTCCTATTGGATCTGGGTCTACTTTGTGGTATTGCTGTGTTAGCTGCTGATCTAATAGCTTTGGTGATTTTCGCAACCTCCTGATTGATATTAGTACACGTCCAGTGTTGAAAGAAATTATTGCATTCTTTTTGGTACAAAAGCCAGTTGGCAAGATCAGTCATAAATTTAGGTACAGGCCTTTCAATTGCAAAATTACATTGAATTGCTAGTTCAGTCAAAATAGGGTAATGATCGCTCCCATAGAGACAATCACAAACATTTCAACTGCATCTAGGACTTAACTGGGAAGAAACGAGCGTAAGATCTACATGTGTAAATGTGCTGTGCGTCGAAAAATGTGTAGGTGAACCATCATTGAGAACCACTAGATTCTCAGAGAGAATCAGATTTCCAATTTTGGTGCGCCTTGAGTTTGCTTTACTGGAACCCCAGCTGAAATGATAACAAATTTTGGATTTTGTTGGTTGATAATTGGTAGTTCTGGGAAATCACTTTGCAATTTTTGATATTGTCTTTTCTTTTTTGCTTTAGGACTATCGGTCAATAGGGAAAACCGATTGTCCCCTAAGTTTGGGGGCCCGGGAGGGGACATCGTTGAAACCCTTACGCAATTCACTAAGATTTAAGAAAGACTAATGCAAACACGTGTATAAAGTAAGAAAATGCGGAAAAAAAGTTTGGAAATAATCCACGTGAAACTGTTTGTGTACTAACTAACGCACTCTTGAGAGAGATCGAAATATAACAGACGTCCGCTCGCAAGGAGTGATAGCCGGAGACTGTAGAAATTCGTATTTTCTAACTTGTGTGCGGTAAAAATGGGGGTGTCAAAACCTATCCCATGTTATGACTCACGACCCTTAGAACATATATATAAATTTTGGTGAGAATCGGTGCTGTAGTTTTCGCGTCTACTCGTGACAAACATACACGTCTCTTTTATATATATATACACTGAGATAAAAAAATCATGTAAAATTGAAATTGCCTGCCTTTCAATATTAATTTCATCACGGTGTAGTAAACCAGGTGAGGCAAGTAGCATTTCCACTGCTAGACGTCAGATTTTTCCCCCTGCCGTACGTCATTGAAAGAGGAATTGAAATGATTCAGGGCTACCGTTTTTGGCATATTTGATTGGAAATGTACTGAAATAATATGATGAAAAAGGAAACGCTGATAACTGATTTTTGAATTTGAATGAACGTCATTGAAAACGAAAGTAAAGAAAATCATAGAGATGACAGGAGTTGAAGTGAGAGCATTATTCCTACTTGCCTCACCTGGTTTACTCCACCGTGTAATTTCATGTCAAAATTTGTTAATTTGATGAGAATTGTATCATTTCATTCGTTTTTCATATCATATTGATAGTATTTTTTTTTAAATTGGTATAAAAAACACTAAACAGATAGTATCACGCTTTACACTGCATTATCAATTCACAACATCAAACTTGCAGCACTACTTATCAATTAATATCCTATCAATACTACTTAACTCCCGTAATTTTATAGAAAATAAAGATCAGAATTCACATACTTCCACATGCGACCGCAGCCGGCTCAGCCGTGCCACCATAACAAACGGGCGTTGAATAATTTTAAACGGCTTAAAACTCTGCCAATTTTTAATGCGTTTATGGATGGAAATATATGATCACTAAGATAAATTATGCATGTTAAAGTGATTATTTAGTTTTTCGATGCTCAATTTCATCAAATTCTAGTGTAGTGACGTAATTGCAGTGAATTAAAGTTCAATAAATTTTATTAAATATCCAAAATTATTGAAGGGAGTAAATTTTACGATTGGTAGATTGAAATATTAGCCGGTGAAATGCAATTCGCATCTATTTTTTGCGACATTTTCCGGCATCATAATAAGCATCACATATTATATCAATTTTGACATCATACATAAATTGAAACATCTTTAATTTTTATGTGTTCGTTTTTAGTCGTTTCTAAAACGAATACGTTTCTCATTTCCTTTTTCAACAGTTTCGTAATTATTTTTATACCCTGCACACTAGTGTCCAAGGGTATACGGTGTGACAAACCGTTTGTAACGCCCATAAGGAGGTGTGTCCGGTTTGGAAAAGTATATATATTCTTGATCAGCATCACCTCCTGAGTCCATTAGTCCATGTCCGTCTGTCTGTCATTTCGCACGATAACTGTCGTAACTTTTGAGCTATCGACCCCAGATTTGTTTTGGCGAATGATTGGACGGTATTGAAAATGGGCAACATCGGATAAGAGCCACGCCTACCTCCCATACAAAATGGCCGCCAATTTTCTGCATTGGGTTGGAAATGAGGTCGGGAACGAAATGGGAATGAAACCGGAACAAAATGGAATTGGACCGGAACAAAATGGAATTGGAACAAAATTTTTAAATGGATCAGGAAACTAAAATTATCGACAAATATTGGAAAATTATCGATAAATGCTGGAAAATTATCGATAAAATATCGAAAAATTATCGATAAATTATCGAAAAATTATCGATAAATTATCGAAAAAGAGTCGATAAAAAATCGAAAAATTATCGATGAAAAATCGAAAAATTGTCGATAAATTATCGAAAAATTATCGATAAAAAATCGAAAAATTATCATTAAGAAATCAAAAAATTATCGATAAAAAATCGAAAAACTATCGATACAAAATAGAAAAATTATCGATAAAAAATCGATAAAAATCGATAAATTATCGATAGTAAATCGATAAATTATCGAAAAATTATCGATAAAAAATCGAAAAATTATGAATAAAATATCGAAAAACTATCAATAAAATACCGGTTTTCGATAAAATTACTAACATATGGTAATATAGAAGTATTACATATATGATTATGTATTTTTTACTATGGATACAGTAAAATAGTTTATTTTCAAACTGATTCGAAATTGTTCTGAAACTGGCTTTTTGTGTTTGTTATTTATTGTGTTGCTATGGAAACAGGCTAGCGAAATGGCCGAAATTTTATATATTTTTTTCGGCCGAAACCGAAATGACCGATTATTTATAGGGTATAAATATGCAGGGTGCACACTAGTGTCCAAGGGTATATTGTTTTTGTCACACCGTTTGTAACGCCCATAAGGAGGTGTGTCCGGTATGGAAAAGTATATATATTCTTGATCAGCATCACCTCCTGAGTCCATTAGTCCATGTCCGTCTGTCCGTCATTTCGCACGATAACTGTCGTAGCTTTTGAGCTATCGACCCCAAATTCCTCTTGTTTTGGCGATTGATTGGACGGTATTGAAAATGGGCAACATCGGATTAGAGCCACGCCTACCTCCCATACAAAATGGCCGCCAATTTTACATTATTTTCGTTTATCTTGAGAAATACTTAACCGATCGCCTCCAAATTTTGGTATTCCTCTTATTTTGGCAAATGATTGGACGGTATTGAAAATGGGCTTTTGAGCTATCGACCCCAAATTCCTCTTGTTTTGGCGAATGATTGGACGGTATTGAAAATGGGCAACATCGGATAAGAGCCACTCCTACCTCCCATACACAATGGACGCCAATTTTATATTATTTTCGTTTATCTTAAGAAATACTTAACCGATCGCCTTCAAATTTTGGGATTCGTTTTATTTTGTCGAATGATTGGACGGTATTGAAAATAGGCAACATCGGATAAGATGTTGCCTACCTCCCATACAAAATGGCCGCCAATTTTATATTATTTTCGTTTATCTTGAGAAATACTTAACCGATTTGGATGCGGTTTTCTACATTGGGTTGGAAATGAGGTCAAGAACGAAATGGGAATGAAATCGGAACGAAATGGAATTGGACCGGAACAAAATGGAATTGGAACAAAATTTTTAAATGGATCAGGAAACTAAAATTATCGATAAATATTGGAAAATTATTGATAAATTATCGAAAAATTATCGATAAATTATCGAAAAATTATCGATAAATTATCGAAAAATTATCGATAAAAAATCGAAAAATTATCTACAAAAAATTGAAAAATTATCGATAAAAAATTGAAAAATTATCGATAAAAAATCGAAAAATTATCAATTAAAAATCGAAAAATTACGATAAAAAATCGAAAAATTATCGATAAAAAATCGAAAAGTTATCGAAAAATTATCGATAAAAAATCGAAAAATTATCGATAAAAAATCGAAAAATTATCGATAATAAATCGATAAATTATAGAAAAAATATCGATAAATTATCGAAAAACTATCGATAAAATATCGAAAAATCATCTAAGGCCTCAGTCAGTGTGAGACTTTAACTCACTAAAATTCTCTTCAAGGTCGTACGGGTGGATCCTCCCGGAACCACCGTCAGGATATTTCGTCAGTGTTTGGTCAGTCAACCGTCCTCATGCTGTCCGCATGCCTCACGCGCTCAATGCATCTAAGAGCGATCATCATCTTCGCCGCTACTGCCTCAATCACTTCACACGTTTTTAGTGTGTCGCACATATGTGACACCGTATTGGCCATTGTTGGTGCCTCTCCAAAGGCTTCGGTCAACTCTGCTCGCTCGTTGTTAAAACGTGGGCAGTACCACAAGATGTGTTTGGCGTCTTCCAACTCGTTGGGGGCAATTGGGATAGTATGGATCTTCCTCATGCTTGAAACGATGCAGGTTTGGCTAAAAGCAGCCATGTCCGCTAAGCAGCTGCGTCACATAGAAGGTCACCTCTCCGTGTTTGCGGTTTATCCAGCTACTGACGTCTGGAATCAGGGAAAATGCCCATCTTCCTTTGTCAGACCTTTCCCACCTTCGTTACCATTCCTGGATGCTACATAGCCTCTCGTTCGCCTTCGATTTGTTTGCTCCTGCTGCGTAGATACGCTGAAGTTCGCAAGCCAATATATCTACTGGCGGCATTGCCGCAATCACCCCGATAGCTTCGTCAGACACTGTGCGGAAGGCACTGGTGACTCTCAACGCGCTATGTCTGTAGGTTGCTCGGATGCCTGCTACATACGATGCCTTATGCGTTGCATCTGCCCATACCGGCGCAGCATACAGCATTACGGAACTCGTAACTCTTGCTAAGAGCTTTCGCCTGCTGGAACGTGGTCCTCCGATGTTTGCCATGATGCGCGAAAGTGCACCGTTCACTCTTGACGCCTTTTCACTAACAGCCAGCAAATGTTCCTTGAATGACATCCGGGTGTCAATTAGCACCCCAAGATATCGCAAGTACGGCTGTGAGATAATCTCGTGGTCTCCTGCCATAAAGGTGAAGATCTCTCGGACTTTTCGGGAGCTCAAGAGAACCGCCTAGGATTTCTGAGCTGCCAGCACCAGGTCTGCTTCGCAACTACCACCAGTGCGATGTCATCCGCATAGCCGATCAGAGTGGTATCCGTGGGAAGATCGACAGTCAGAACGCCGCTGTACATCACATTCCACAATGTTGACCCAAGCACCGAACCTTGAGGGACGCCTCTAGTGACCTCGTACGTTTTTACGCCGTCGTCGGTATCATACAGCAACACTCTGCCCTCGAAGTAGTTGGCGATGATTCGCTGCAAGTACCCGGTACTCCGAAATTGCCTAGCGCTTGCATTATTCGCGTCCAGCACGCTGAGTTGAAGGCGTTTTTGATGTCCAGCGTTACTACTGCGCAGTACTTCTTGTCGCCCCCTTTCCACCTATCTCCGCTTGTCGCCTCACGAGCAATCCTCATCACCGCCTGGATGGCGTCGACCGTGGATTTTCCTCGGCGGAATCCAAATTGCTGCGTGGATAAGCCAGCACGCTTTTATAGCGAATCGTGAAGTCGGTTCACGATTATGCTCTCCAGTACCTTTCCTAGCGAGTCGAGCATGCAGAGTGGTCGATACGCAGAAGGCTGGTCGGGTTGTTTTCCGGGTTTCAATAGTAGCACCAATCTTTGGCACTTCCAGAAAGTAGGGAACGTTCCTTCGTTGAGGCATGCGGTATACATTTTTGCAAATGTCTCCGGGCTCGCCCTGATTGCCGTTTTCATCGCCACGTTGGGGATGCCGTCCAAACCAGGTGTCTTTTCATCGGACATTTTCCGAAGCGTGAGGAGTACTTCGTACAACGTCACCGCCGGGATGCGTCCCACACCCACAGGCAGGTGATAGTGGTGCACCCGTCCCCCCTGTGGGGGAAAGAGCGCAGCTACCACGTTGTCCATGAGTGTAGGATCCGAAGGTTGTAGAGCCCTAGGCCCTCGAACGCTGCTCATCACCACTTTATAGTCTTTGCCCCAGGGATCGATGTCAGCGCCTTCACGCAGTTCCTTGAAGCAGGAGTCTTTACTGGCACGGATAGCCTTCTTGAACCGTTGGCGGCATTCTTTATAGTCCGCGTGCAGTAATTGCCACAGCGGCAGAATGCGGTTTCGAGCGCTTTCCTGCGAGCCCGATTACAGCATCTTCTACATTCAGCGATGTCTTCATTCCACCAGTAGACAGGTTTTCTGGTTAGCACGTGTGTCCTCCTCGGCATTGCTGCGTCGCATGCTACGCTTAATCGTTTCGTGATGCCTATCGCCATTTTGGTGGCTTCGTCGTCAGCCGTCTCCATTTCGCTCCACACCATCTGAAATACTTCAGCATCAAAGGCATGTTGCTTCCAACCCTTAGTCTGCGCTATTGGTATTTGCCGCGGCAGGACGATGCTTTGTACATCTATGACAATGGCTCGATGGTCGCTGTGCGTATAAAAATCGCCTATTCTCCATGTACTGTGATGTGCTATCGAGTTGTGCGCGAAGGTAAGGTCCACTGCAGACCGCTCAGTCCCCGGCTCGAACGTGTGCTGACCGTTGTTTAGGAGCTCGACATCCAATGACGCAAAACACTCCATCAGAATCGTACCCCTGCGGTTTGTGCTTCTACTGCCCCATGTTGTAGACCACGCATTGAAGTCACCAGCAATAATTACCGGGGACTTTGTTTGTGCTTCCATTACCAACTCCGTTAGCATCCGTTCATATTGCCATATGTCCATACTAGGTGGAGCATAGCACGAGAAGACGTAAACTCCATTGAATTTTACCCAGGTGAAGCCATTGTTCGCTACTGGTGCTCTGTTCTGACACACTTTGCCACCAAGTGTCCATATCGCCGCTTTACTATGTGCGTCCGAAGTCCATTCGCATCCTTTCACATTGTGATGTTGCTCGCACAGAATGGCCAGGTCGAATTGTTGCTCGAAGATGTTCTGCTGCAACATGTCCTGGGCCGCAATACAATGGTTGAGGTTTAATTGGATGATTTTCATCGTCCACCTTTCTGCACCGCCTTCTGACGTGCCGGACAGCGAGAGCTTCCAGCCGCGTGGCTTCCGTCGCACAGAGCGCATTTTGCTTTGCTTGTGCATGCCGCTGCGAAGTGACCCTTTTCGCCACACTTCCTACAAAGATTGCTGCGGTCTACCCGTTCTTTGCAATTTTGTGCGATGTGGTTGAACCCCCAACATTTGAAACATCTCTTCGGCGAAACGCTCTCACGAACTCGGCAGGACACCCATCCAATGCGAAACCGCTGCATCTTTATCACCTTCGATGCATCATCAAATGGCAGGAAGACGTATGCCGTTTGTGTGCCTTGATGACTTTGACGCATGCGTATCGATGCCTCGTCCGGTCGACTTATGTCACCCTGCGTGTGTAGAGCATCGCAAATTTCGGTTGCTGTTGTCACCTCGTCAATACCCATAAGCTGGATCGTTGTGGACTGTGTTCTTGCCACCACACTTGCCGTCTCGCCTAGTACTCCCTTTATTGCCGATTGGTACGTAGCGGCATTGCTCTCCGGTGACCGCTTCAGTTCAAGCAACAACTCATTTTTAGCTGTACGACGCACTGCCTTAACATTTTCCCCAAGTGATTTGAGGGCCTCGTTGCCCTTTATGTCCCTTAGGATGTCTGCGTACGAACGATCAGCTGTAGCCGCGATGATCAGAGCGTCCGTTCTAGGACGAGTCCTTTGCTTCCTATGCTGCACTTTCGACCACTCTTGCCTCTGCTTTGGCTGTGATTGGAAGTCGGCTCCTTGTACGAGTGTTGCAGTGTTGCTTGCACTCGTTTTCTTCTTTGGCTCTGCATGCGTTATCACGGTGGCGTTTTCTTTCCTCTGCCTACCGAGTTTCGGTGCTGCACTCGTGCGCTTCGTTGGTGGCGTTTAAAGATTAGGCTCCTGCATTCTCTTGTTTTCAGCGCCAAGTTTGAACCATGGCGACGTCTGTGACGCCGTATGGCTCCTTATCCCCTCTTTGGCTGCGTCATCGTGCGTCTCGATTGCAGCGAGCTCGTAGAACGCCTTAATGCTCTCAATGGCGTCTCTCATTGGTTGATGGATTGAGCGCCTTTTTCCATCCCCGAGCATGTCTACCAGATTCCTGATCTGCTCGCCGAGCTTCCAAAACGATGTTTGGCCTATTGACACATTTGCCAAATTCGTAGATTGTCCGCAACCGTTTGCACCATTTTTGTGCCACCATCCTGGCTGGCTTTGTGCGGGGTCATTGGGAGACCTGGGCATAGCCGCGCTTTTCTTAAAGGGGTATATAGGTTCCCTGATGTTGTTGAGAACCTCGTTCCCTGCCGGAGTTGTAAGAGTACCGGTCTCTTGTGTTTCTTTTTGGTTTAAAAGATATGGAGAAGACATATTAGATCCCACGAGTGGCGGAGAAAGGGTGGTCCATCTGCACAGAGATCCGCAATACACAGACTAGGTTTATCCGGAGGACGCCAGGTATCCGAATACTCCGTTTGAGACTGAGCTAGTTTTTTGACTGGGCCCTCAGCCAGGTTGATTTTCGGCACGGGTCGTATAACACCTTAATCCAGCCCAGTACAATTTATACTCATTGTAAGGTTTAGTAACTGCCGCCCCTCTGGGATCAGACGCAGACCAGGGAGCCGCCCACTGTGCGACAGACGCTTCTGGGTTTATTTGTACCTACCCGTCCAATGTGCGGATAGGGAGGGACACTTATTGAAGGGCGGCGTCATTTCGCCCGGTCACACGAACATCATAGAGCTTATGCTGACATTTATGTCGCATCCTCAGATCGTGTCGGCAATGGTCGGGGACTGCTTATTTGTTAAAGAACTTTTCTTAAGGGGTGTTGATTAAGGCAATCAATCCCGAAGTGTTTTTCAAAATCCTGGGATTTCGGGATTTCAAATTACAATCCCGGGATTTGTTCGGGATTTTCGGGATTAAAGAAAAAACTGTAGCAACAATATTTTAAGCTTAATTTTATTTTAATTCAACGTAGAAATAATATTTAATGAATATTGCATTAACCAAAACAAAATTTAAAATAAATAAAGTCAAACAAAAAGTTATTAATTTTAAATTACTATGATCGAAAAGTTTGATAATTTATGTGTTAAATTGAGTGGCTCAAACACTCAAACGGTCAACAAAATAATTTTATTAATTATATCTACCTTTTTGTCGAATAAAAAAAATTGTTTCAATTTGAAAAAAATTTATTCAGATCGATAAAAATGTTTTGTTCACTGTTATTGACAAAAATTGTCTAGTTTTTTGTTTTTTGTGTGTGTAGCACTAAGTCTACGAAAGTGAGCTTTTTGTGTTTACCAATTGGATTGAAAGTCAACGCACTGCAGTATTTTTGTGGAAAAGCGTCGAAAATATCTTAAACAATGCATAAAAATTCTATTTTTTGAATCCCGGGATTCCGGACTCAGAATCCGGGGTTTCCGGGATTTAGAAAACGTTCGGGATCCCGGGATTTCGGTATTCGGGATCCCGGGATTGAATGCCTTAGTGTTGATACATGCTCAGCACGCCGCTTTCGTTTCTGTCATACGCACGAAAGCCACGATTTCTATTTGTCATTCGAGTATTGATACTCAGTGCTCGCAGAATGGTCTAAGTCACTTCACTGAATAAAAGGGTAAATAAATGTATGTTTTATATTTACTTTTACAATTTTATATTTTTCCATTTTTAATTTTTACAGATTTTTGTTTTTCTTTTTTTTAATTTTTTATAATTTTTTCCTTTTTTTTTGTGTATTAACAGATTTTAAATCTTCTATTTTGTGATTTTTTTAAAATATTTTTAATCTTTTTCTTTCTATTTTTCTTTTTTATAGTTTTTTTTTCCATTTTTTTAAAAAATATTTTTAGATAATACATTTGAAATCAATAGTCGTGGGTTGGTAGCAAACAAATACAAAAAATAAGCTACAAGTTTCGACAAGATTTCATTTGAAACCGCAACACGATCACGGGCAATAATTACCCGTTACACCTGCACAGCTCGTATGAATTGTTCATAGGCCTTATGAATTTATTTCTAAAAAATTTCTTTGAGCGTCCATGAATGTATTCATTGTCCTAATGAACAGAGTATCATTCAACCAATAAACGCAAGCTTTGGATGAAAATTAATGATTTATTCATTGGGACAATGAATTTTTTCTTTGATTCAATAAGTATTTTAATGGAAAATATCACCTTTTTTTTAAATCCATGAATACATTCATTGTCTCAATGAATCGTTCTTTAATTTCTATGAACAGTTCATAGTATAATGAACTTGTTCATAAAGGTATGAACAGAGATACGTTGACCCAACCAATGCAATGTTTCGACGAAAATTTATGATTTCTACGATGGGACAATGAATTTTTTCATTGATTTTTTACTTTTTTGGTTCAGTGTACTCTGATAAGAGTAGAGTGAGAACGCCTTAGTGGATGAAGGCGGTATGTAACATACAAATTCTTTCAAGAAAAAAAGTTTCAAAGTTTTTAATTTTTCTTTTTTCAGTTCAATTTGGGGACATGTCTTCTCGAAACTATGCTTAAATTTGTGTTAGATACCGAAAAAAATAATGCAATTTTTCCAGCACTCATCATTTTTTCGCAAACGTCACAAACTGTGCATTATTGGTGCGTGCTGGAAAAATTTCATTATTACTTTCGTATTTTGCGTTTTGTCGATCCGTGTAATCTTTGTTATTTATTTTTTACATTTTTCGTATCAAACCGAAATTTTCGGCGGAAATATCTAAATTTCGGCCGAAAACGAGATTTTATTTTTCGGCCGAATCCGAAACACGGCCGGAACAGCATTTTTTTGGCCGAAAAACCGAACCCGAAACTGAATTTCGGTGGGTCTCTACTAATTAATACAGACGACTAATTATTTTCAATTATATACGATTTGATCTAGAAAAACTGTCAACGAGCGAATTTAAATTTCTGTAAACACCCCCCCCCCCACATTTAAGTTGAATTTAAGTTTATTGCATTCACAAAATACATAAAATTCATAAAGCTTTTAACAAAGAAGTTTTATTAATAAAACCAAAAAATGCACAAAATAAAGTTACTTTTAACGTTACATAAATGAAACGCTTTGTTTCCAGGTCTAAAGAAACGACTCAAGAAAAATGTTGTCAAGTTCCTTATGCTGTAAAATTTTATTAGATCAGAATTTTTTGACAAATGCCAAAGCAAAAATTTGAATTGCGCTTTTGCCATTTGGATCATTTTCACTATTCTTCATTTACTTTTGCTTTCTATTTTGGTTTGTGATCTTAATTTGACAGCTGATAATGTCAGAGTGGCCGTGTCGCATTTCGTTACCAAAAGGTAAAAAATTGTAGCGAAGTGGATACGAATTAAAGAAAATTTACGAAAATCATCCCTGGTCCAGATGCTTTGAAATAAATTAAATAGATATTTTCAATTATACCAATAAACATTTTCGAAAATTATTTAATTTACAAAATTTAAGATGAATTTAAACTTTACTTATAAATACATAACCTTTTTTTTATTTTTTGCAGACATTCGTAGTTGTAAGTAGAGGAAAAGATATTTTTCGCTTTTCTGCATCAAAAGCAATGTGGTTGCTCGACCCCTTCAACCCGATTCGTCGTGTAGCCATTTACATTTTAGTGCATCCGTTATTTTCGTTATTCATAATTACAACTATTCTCACAAACTGTATTTTGATGATAATGCCGACAACGCCTACTGTTGAGTCCACTGAGTAAGTAAACTAAAGCTAATAAGGTTTTTAGAATTTTCAACATTTCTTAATTATTTAGCACATACTTGTACTTTTGGTATGTAATAAAATACACATGTACCCAGTAGTCAATGAAATGCCTAAAAGAGCGATGTCAGTGACTCTTCTCTGCATAAAACTGTTTGTCAAATCTTTAATTTATTTCTTAAATTACACAAAATAAAATTATGGAATTAGTCAAAATACCGGTTTTGCTCAAAAGAAATAAATTATTATTTATTTATTTATAAAATTTAACTAATTTTTTCCCAAACATTTTGGAAAAAGGGAGCGGAACAACTTTTAGTTGTAAAAACATTGACTACGAATTCTGTGAATACAATTTTTTAATTTTTGTAAAAAATGTGTCAATTTTTGCTACATTAAGTGACTGCTACTCCTATTTCTACCCTCTGGTGTTGTGACCAAAAATTGTTTTTTTTTGAAATTTAAACAAAAATTTATTTTATGTTTTTTAAACACAATTGAAATTTTTTCATGTTTTGAAAATTGTTTGCCCCCCCCTCCTAATATGTTGGTTATTTAAGAATAGCTTCCTTAGTTCCCCCCAGATCCTGGCCAATATATTTAAGGATGGTTTGAGGAAGGCTGTCATAATGACCTAACGGAACAGGAAATTTATGCAGTGTTTGTTTGAAATCAAAGTGAACAGATTCATTAGCTTGTTCTGAATATATACCTAAACCAGTTCCTTTGGACTGACAAAGCTCTGGAACATGGCAAAAGACAGAACTTTTGGATTGACGGGGATATCAATATATACAAATGCCTTTTAAAAAGATTTGAAGAAGAAACTGATCATTCCTTTCGGAACTTCCTTACATTGATTTCCCATCATAGATTCGCTACGATATCCAACACGACTTATGTTTGCTCATTTGAATGCCTCATCCCCCAAATATTTTGTTTGTTACTGCCAGCCAGTGTTACCATATTGTCAGTAATTTCCAAGAAAAAAATCTGTTGTATCAAATTGTTCTTAAATTCAGACCAATTAGTAAATAATATTTACATACACGGCCAGTTAATTAGGTATAGACTTTTTTTTTATAAATTTTATTGGCTTCCGAAATTTTAAGAATTTCTACTTGGGTACCACTGAAAAAGTCTGTTGGACACAATTCAAATGAGTATCAGGACCTTTAGCGAGAGAATCATATTTAACTACTTTTGGTCCTTTTTTCCTACATGCAAAATTTTTCGCTATTTAAAAACAAACTACATTGCAAAAGTAATTTTTGTTATAAAAATGGTCCTAAATTTATAGATTAAAAAACGCACTTGCGAGCAATTGAGATGCATCAATAAGATTAAACCGAATTTTTTTAGTTTTCAAGCTGCTTTGTACATTTCCTTTTCTGTTTCAGAAGAAAATGGCGCTAGCCATTTCACAATGACAGAAGAAAATGTACATGTCAAGTGCAAAAATTTAGCTTCTCTTGCAGTTATGTCTTACAAGATCTTCAGTTACTCCAAAATACTTTTTTTTTATCGCGATAAGAATACATTTGAAGAAAAATCAGAGTATATTGAATTTATTTTGTAACAATCTGTAAAATCTGTTAATTTTATAAAAAATCTGTAGTTTATGGGAGAAAATCTTAAAATCTGGCAGAGCTCAAGAATCTGTAAAATTAAAGATATATGTATCTGTAAATATGGTAACACTGTTACCTTTCCTAGCTCCTGCAATCGTGTTTACAAGAAAAAAGGACGGACAGACGTATATCAATCAACTCAGGAGGTGACGTTGATCAAGAATATATATAGTTTTCAATACCGACACGTCTCCTTCTTGGTGTTACAAACATCAGTGCAAAGTGAGTATAAAAATCGGATGTTGCTTTACTATTTTGGCCAGACTTTTTGTGTTTAATTATTAGGTCCTCGATAGATTTCTTAAATTGTAATTAGAACATTGCTTGAATCATTGCTGCATTCAAAAAATTATTATTAAATATGTTCATACTAAAAAATCATTCTATGCAACCGTACAAATTTTAAAATTAAAATATTTTTTTAGGACCTTGATCTTTAGGTTTTTTTTTGGGGTCTATTATAATGCTAGGGCTATATTAAAAGACTGCATTCACAGGATTCGTGGTACATTTTTTTTACACCTTAAAGTTGTTCCCGGGAACCGTGGGGGTGCAACAAAAAGCAAAAAGCTCAATCTGGCAGCAATTTGTTAATCAAAGATAAAAACAATCGTGACGCAAATAATAATTCTATTTTTTTTCATCAAAACGGTTTAACTGAAGAACCATAAATGGAAATTGCAATAAACAAGATTTTAGCTTGTTGTCATATTAAAACATTTCTCCTTAAACTGATTAAAAAGTTTACTCAAAGGCCAGTGAATCTTAATGTCAAGAATGGAAACATTCACTCTCAGAAAAATAACGAAAACATAATTGTGTGCCGCATTTGCAAACATTATTTAAAATAAAGAGTTTGATCTTAAGACAAAGATATCATTGTTGGGGAAAATACTTTTTCGCTACACTGTTTCCAGAGGTAGAAGTATTCGTTTAAAGTGCGTTTACTTTATTCTGTGTAGTATAATCTTTATACAATAAAGAGATCGATACAAATATTTACTAAAATATAATACAATAAAATATAACTTACATGTCTATACATATCTACTTGCTATGTTATTTTAAAATTATATAGAGATAAGGTTATGCTCTATCTAACTTGAATCTAAGAACGGACTAAAATTTAAAAACGTATTTTAACGAATGATCAGCTAGCTCAACTACATTGACCCAGCATATTTCATATGTTCTCAATGTGTCAATTAGGGATTAGCATGCCTAGTGTCAATAGGTTATATGCTACTTTGTAGCGTTAGCTAAATTGTCACTTAATGCATGTCATTTCATTTGTTAGTTTTGGTTGAGGGGTCAGCAGTTTGCATTTATGTAGTTGTGTTTGCTGCTTTGACATTTTAACTTTAAATTTTATGTTTGGAAGTTTAATGTTCTTATCTACATCAAATTTTATTTGCTTGACAGTTCATTAATCTTCCAAGCTTACAAATACTAAGTCATGAGTTAAATACGATTTTTTGGCTAAAGCTTCTTAAGGCAAGCACTTGATTTTTGACTTCATATGACAAGCATTTCATATTAGACTACTGGGTACGGAGGTATATAAATTAGTAGGTATATAAATTTGTCTGAATATGTACACACAAAGAAAAGTTTAAGTAATTTTTATTAATACATATTACGCCATGGTATTTCCGATACTTTTTTATGTATAACTAACAGTTTTTATAATGTGTATACAACAAACCAAAGTATTTTTGAATATTTATATATCACGCATTTGAATTTACTAATTTCTGAAATAAGGTCTACTATAAAGGTAAAAATCTTTTATTTAAATTTTAAAATTTTTGTTTATATGGCAGTAGTTTGTCAAAAAGCCACTTCAAACACAGTAATAGTAATATGTGTGAGACGCTTTGGGAAACCATACCATATGTAGGAACATTTTTTTTGTTTTTAGTGTGTTGTATAGAACAAAGAATTAGCTTTCGTAATGATCAGAGTACATAGATGATTATTTGCTCTTTGCACATCCACATTTAAAATTAATTTTAAAACGTAGGTAATACAAAATTCCAGACAATAGATTTGTGTCTATTTTTGGATTATTTTATTCAGCTGGTAGCATAGAGGAAGAGGTTAGTATCCAGAGCTTGAAAAAGTCATAAATGATATGTGAAGGAATGCTCTATTAAAATAAAAAAACTAACTTTCCTCTGAATATTTTAAGTTCTTTGAGCTCTCCTATAAAATTCACTTTGGCGACATAAGGTATGGTTACCCAGAACGCTAAACACTATATGAATAACACAACTCAACCAATTAGGCAGCTGATTCTACAGGTCTTTTATGCGCTGATTTTAAATAATAAGCAAATAATAATACAGTGGCACCAATTATGGAAAATTTTGGGGAGGAGTTGGTTTTCAAGAAACAAATTGTAAAACAAAACTTTAAGTATGTATTACTAGAGTAGCGCAGATTTCGCATTGAGGCGTATTCCTAAAATGTTGCATTGGGTTTCAAAATGACCGCCCAATATGGATAATTATGTTTTTTTTCACATATTTTTCTAATTCTAAAACGAATTTTTAATTAATTAATAATTTTTTTTAATGGGCTTTTTAAATGATATTTACAAGTCGTCATATTTATGACTCTAAAACTTAACTTGGAGCCATAAGTTTCAAAATGGATTATTTTTGACATCTCTAAAATCGATTCCGAAATAATCGATTCTGCAAGCCTAAAATCGACTTTCGATTAGAGTTGAAGTCGATTTACCAAACACTAATATCCACCTACTGGGCAATTTTGGATCCTCCATCTTAAATTTTGAAATTCCGACAGCAAATTCGAAATCAGCGACCCCAAAAACCCCGCCTATACAAAATTTCATACTTTGATGAAATCTTAAAATTTCGGCCGCCATGTTGGATTTGCCATCTTGAGTTTTGAAATTTTGACATCAAATTCGAAATCAGCGGTGTAACATACCTCATGAGGTGCAGGGTATACAAATGGGGCGGTCTAGAGTTATCATTTTTAGACCCAACATTTTAGGGGGGCGCCTCAACAGGAAAAACCTATTTGAGATTTCCCCATACAAATCTTGGGCTACCTTCATATATTATAGTGTTGGCATTTTCGATACAATTGTACTGTTTTCAGTACACTTTCATTTTTAAAAGTACGTCAGTACACTGGCTACGTTTTCAGTACACTTTTGTACAAATACATCACATCGGAATATGTGATTATTTAATTTATCTTTCGATTTTGCAATTGGCAAATCTTTAGATTTTACTAAATTCAATAATTCAGACCATGTCGCCCTTGTCATGAAACGACGTAAATGATTGCCACCCATTGTGGTTCTCAAATAATTTCTTATCCTCTGTAATACGGTTGTAATTAACAAAGTTAAAACCAAGGTACGAATTTTTGCTGTAAATAAAAAAAACGACTCAAATGTTAAAGTTTAGAGATCCTTATTATGTATGAAGCGGAGTGTTTTGTGTGTTTCTAAGTGAATTATAATTATGTACATCACTGCCAAATGTCAAACCAAAAGGTGCATTATTTCTTACAAAAAAAAATTTTTGAATATATATACTAGGAGTATATTTCATATGCTTTTTCAACATCTCTACTAAAACCACGAAGGCTCTAGGTCTCTGCGAACTTTCCACAAATAAAACAGAAGTGGTCAAGATGTTTTAAGAAATCACTCATTTTATCATTTAATTTAAAAAAATATCTTATTTCATTTAAGAAAAAAACGTTTTTTTCATTTACGCGATTCTATTTTCCATAAAAAGATATATTTTCTGGCATTAAAACTCATGAAGATTCGGTTTAAATAAACTGAATTTAATAGGTCTGATATATATTCATTAATGACATTATATTAATTTGAAAAAAAGCAGAGTATTGGTGTGAAGTTTTGCAGTGAGGTATACTTCACTTCGAAACACACAGAACACTAAAACTCTCTCCTCCGCTTAAAGTTTTTTTTCTATTGCATATACGGAGAGAACTGTTTGTGTATTAATATTCATAATAGTCATAATATTGATCCATGAATAAAAACTAGAGAGTGAACTATCTTCGGCTATGCCGAAGTTGAAGTACCCTTCACACAGTATGATCCAATTAAAAGTACCTACCTACCTCGTACATAAAAAATGTTCTCTCAAGACCCTATTTGAGCCATTTATAGGTGGTTTTGAAGACTCGGACCACGTTCAAAATCCGCTTCTACAAATTTTTAATCTACCAAAAATTTTTATCTCAAGACCCCATTTTGACCTATTTATATGTATGCTTGGAAGCTCGGACCATGCTAAAAATCCATTTCCAAACATTTCCAATCGATTGTCCGATTTCTCTAATTCTCGAACTTGATCTCAGTATTCACGAGAAAAACATGTACCCAAAGTTTCAAGTCGATATCTCCAAACTATCGTGCGGACGGACAGACAGACAGACAGACAGACGGACGGACAGACAGACGGGCGGACGGACGAACAGACGGACAAACAGACGGACAGACGGACGGGCGGACGGACGGACGGACGGACGGACGGACAGACAGACGAACTTTTCCATATCGGACACGCCTCCTTATGGGCGTTACAAACCCCACAGTGAAAGTGGGGGTATAAAAACAGAATTTAACATTTTTAGCCATGAATTTGATTTTATATTCCGCCTTTGTAGCTATGACTTATATCAATTCAATTATCATTTTTTATTAATGGATCAACATTATGAATATAATACACAATTCCTGCAAACAGTTCTCTCCGTATACGAAAATTCTGAAATTTAGTTTAAATATATTCGTACATACTACTGTTAATTTCCTTTCCAACAAGCCCAGCGAAACCCCGAATTTATATAGTTACTACCATTTACTTGCGGCGTTGCTCACGTAAAAAAATAAAGACATTGACAACAGAGAAGCGAAATGGAAAAATTCTCCTCCTGCACACATGGCTCGAAATTCCCCGCAACATGGGTATTCCCCACAATCATTCCCTGATCATTGTGAATAAACAGAGAGAGTACAAAAATTCCATATAAAAACTTCAAACTCTTCCCTCTCTACGATCTATACGCAGAAGAGAGTGGAAAGCATCATACAATAATGCAAGCAAGCATATGATTCAATTTTGAAATGAACTTAATACCGAAAATTAAGATATTTACCTTTCAAAAAAAAAAAAAGTATCCTAATCGCTTCTTTGGTACAAATAGAATATTTAAAAAAAAATTATGAAAATCTGTTGGCTATTTTTTGTTCCTACCCGTTACAACCGATTTAGCGTTTTAGTTTTGTAAATAGTAAGGATAGGGATTTAGTACACTCAGAAAAAAGGGTGTTTTTTTAAAGGTATAGAACTTGGAAATGGAATAAAACAAGGATGCATTTTTAAAATTGACATGAAATTGATTTTATTCAAAATATAATGATCTTGGAGGAAAATTCACGGGTCCGGAACATGAAATTATGCGGTTACCAAACGTAGGTAAATTTAACAGTTTTCGCGGTTAAAAACCATCCTATAGTCAAAACTGTTAAATTGAGAGTTGATACGCTGTTGATAACCGTAGCCTAGTGGGAAGATGTCCGACTGCCACCCGGGAACCCCGGGTTCAAATCCCGGTACGACTGTCGCTTTTTTTTAATTTAAAAAAAAAAAGAAGAAGAATTTTCACTGTATTTTTTATTTTTTTCCTTAAATTTTTGTATACAGTTCCATAAGTTTCACTTTTATGAACGATTCTTCTCAACTCCAAAATCGCCCTGGTCAAGGCTTGAACCTGCTTGGTTCTGGTTGATATTCCGACATCGCATTCATGCGGGCATGGCAATAAATGAATAACTTAAATCTGTTGAACAGGTTCTGTTCTCTACTATCAGAGTAACCAGAGTTGCCAGCTGAAGGAACTTTCGTTGGTTTCCCGGGGAATATCCCATCAAAATGAGAAATGGGCAAGGAATCCATGAAAATGTGCAAAAACTTTAATTAATACGTACGTAAGTAAAAACTGGGAAAGTGGTTTAGTTGCCGTTGAACAAAATGGAGACGAATTTAACACTCTGCGGTTCATAACATAATTTTGATGGTTTTTAAATCTGTTGACATTTGGACTAGTTGGTTGAAAGGTCATGTTACTACCCGGGATGCCTGGGTTCAAATCTCTCTGACTGCTAAGTTTTTTATTTTTTCAATAGTGTTCTGAATTGACAGCTTTTTTTAACAGTTCGAGAAGTTGAAAAAAGTTTAATTCTACAGCAAAAACTATTAAATCAAACAAAATTACTTTAAAACAACAGTTATTCTGTTAAAAACAGAACAACAGTGAACGACTGTCATTTCTACTGCTATCTTTTTTCTCGGTGTAAAGTGGATGGTCACATATCCAATTCCTGTGCACGATGGCGGATAGACTGATTCGGGTTTTCCTCAACGCCACGCTCTACAGCAGCAATGGCTTCTTCTGTACACAATATACGACGTCTCTGTGGATCTGTGGACGCGTATTATCATTTAGAGTAAACGTGGTGCGAAAACGGTCTAAAGTTAGTCGAATTAATTGCTCTGATGGACGATTATGTTGACCGTAAAATGGACGTAGTCCGCGTTACGTATTTCGAACAGAACCATAACTTTCGAAATAAATTTGCACAATTTGGAAGCGTTGTTTAGGCGTCAGTCTATTCATGTTGAAATGCCAAACCAAACTAACCACAAATCACTGGACAGCTGACAAAATGGCCGCCAGTTAAAACAAAGTTGCCAACTTAAAGTTCTATACCTCTAAAAAAACACCCTAGAAACTAATTTAATTAATAGGAAAAACTAGTTATTATTTTTATTTAATCAGTTTTCCTTTTAATTTAACTATTTACTGCTATCATTTCAATACTAAGAGTATCCTACTGTTAAGAAAACTGTTAAAAACTATCCGACAGTCGAAAAAATGTTACAATTATCAGTTTTCACTCTTATTTTAACAGTTTTTGCTGTAAATTTAACAGTTTGCCAACTGTCGGATGGTTCTTAACGGTGAAACTGTTATTTTTTTTACGGTGTAGTACTTTTCAAAGGACGACATGGTTTTACTTATATATTCCCGTTTTAATATATAAATGGAATATTCTAAGCAGAACGGCTCAGTTTTCCGCTATCACGCACACAGAAAAACATCCTATAAAAATGAGCCAATAGGACGCAATGCTATTGAAATAATAGTACACCGAGAAAAAAGATGGCAGTAGAAATGACAGTCGTTGACTGTTATTATGTTTTTAACAGACTAACTGTTGTTTTAAAGTAATTTTGTTTGATTTAACAGTTTTTGCTGTAGAATTAAACTTTTTTCCAACTTCTCGAACTGTTAAAAAAGCTGTCAATTCAGAATCCTATTGAATAAATAAAAAATTTAGCAGTCAGCTTGATTTGAACCCAGGCGTCACGGGTAGTAACATGGCCTTTCAACCAACTGGTCCGAATCTCAACAAATTTTAATATCATCAAAATGATGTTATGAACACCAGATAGATTTAACAGGAGATAGGATTTCTGTTCTTCCAATACAAACAGTGTTGCCAGGTTTTTGGTAAATTCGTCTACGTTTTGTTCAACTACAACTAAACCACTTTCCACGTTTTTTACTTATGTACGTATTTATTCAAGTTTTCCCACATTTTCATGAATTCCTTGCCCATTTCTCATTTTGATGGGATATTCCCCGGAAGGAAAGTTCCTTCAGCTGGCAACTCTGGTTACTCTGATAGTAGAGAACAGAACCTGTTCAACAGATTTTAATTACTCATTTGTTGCCATGCCCGCATGAATGGCATCATTGGCGCGATGGATATGTCGGACTATCAACCAGAAGCACGCAGGTTCAAGCCTTGTCCAGGGCGATTACAATAGGATAATTGTTACTTAGTTAAAAACTTGTATAGATGAAGTTTGGAGTTGAGAAGAATTGTTCATAAAAGTGAAAAGGTAACTTATGGAACATAATACAAAAATTTTAAGAAAAAAAATAAAAATTACAGTGAAAATTCTTCTTTTTTTTAAATTAAATAAAAATAGCGACGGTTGTAAGGAACTATTTGGAATAAAAAAACTGTTTTCGGAAAAAGTACCACTTACAACAATTTCGGTCTTAGAGGGCGATATGAATAAAAACTATACGAGAAGGTAGAAGTAGTCAACACTTCGAAATATGTCGGCCTGTGTTATTTATTTACTGGGGATAAGCACGGACCTTCCACCCCCAGCCTCCCAATTGGAGCCACTGTCATAAGCACGGTTTATATTTGAAAATCTATCGAAAACTTGAGATATGAGATTTTTCACAAAATGCTCAAATGTGTTTTTTAGGTACAATTTTGTGTTTCAAAAATCTTCAATATTATTCAAGATACAGACTAAAGTTAAAACAAAATTCTACAATCTAAAAAATATTAGCATATTTGAGGCGTTCAGAAGTAAAGGGCTCCAACCCCATCGTTGTTACTATCTCGAAATGACTTAACTCCAATTCATTACAATACAAGTTACGATGTTCGTAATACTCACATCGATGTGGTTTGCTCCATTTTGCTTATCAATGCCTCAATTGAGATCAGTACATCTAAGATAAGATTATATGTATGTCGAATCTTAGACACTAACAATTGTGTTGATTGATGTGTTATTTTTTCATTTATGTAAATTGCTATACAGAATTCACAATCTTTTCCAAATGCATCACAATATTTGTAAACAAATGTCAGAACTGTAAATTAGTTATTACCAATTTAAATAAATCGTAAATAAGTAAATACATTAAAACTACAGTGGTTTGTTTTATTTTAAGCTTAAATAGATTAACTGTATGTTTGACTTGTGAATAGCATTAGAAATATTTGAAGTTTATAATAAAAAAATTATAAGTAATAAAAGTTAATTAATTGACATTAAGTATTAGTTCTTAAATAATATTTTGTAAATTTATGACTTAGTAAAAATTACAGATTAAAATCCCATTGCTAAGTAATAACATATTTCATAAACTAGAATCGTATCCACATTCATTAGAGCACTCCTAATGTTTTTTTTGTCCCTGCGCATTTTCGGATAAGGTAAAGTAAAACATAAGGTGCGTTTTATATTTATAAGGTAACCTCAAATTTTGCAATACTAGGAGAGGGTGCCCACCTACTGACACCCTTAGGTTTTGAGGCCATAACTTTCGTTTGAAACATAGAGATCTATGGTTCGTTTGAATGCTGAGTTCACTAGATAACAAGAATTTTCAAAATTCCGAAAACTACGATTCTTGCAATCGATTTAATCTCCAAAAATCGACCCTCCAAAAAAGGTGCCCAGCTACTGACGCCCATTTACTGTATAAAATCGAAAATGAAGAATAAACACTAGCTTATTAATTTATGTGTTGTTTATTCTTTCAGTAGTTCACTCTGACCATTTGAACTGAAAACAAGTGAGTAAGTTTCAGTCGGGCAATGCCGACTTATATATACCCTACAACCGGCTTTTTGCATTTTGAAATTCCTACTTCAAATTCAAAACCAGCGACCCCAAAAATCCCCTTATACAAAATTTTACACTAATTTGATGAAATCTTAAAATTTTGGATCCGCCATCTTGAAATTCCGACATCAAATTCGAAAAGAGCGACCAAAAATACCCCTCGTATACCAAGTTTAGAACTATTTCAACTGAATTGGGTTACATATTTTACAAAGCACGATTTTCACTTATACGGCAGATAGGCGTGGCAGTCGACCGTGTGATCAAGTGAAATACCTCCTTTGCATGTTAGCACATTTGAAGTGAACAGCACAATGTTTGCACGATGTTGAGTCAAGGGTGCCAGTAGGTGGGCACTTTTGCTATTCTGATAGAATCCCAGATTCCTCATCCCCATTTCACAATAATATTGCACTTAACAAAGATGAACAATTTTAAATCAGCCTCGACTTTTTCGTATTTTTTCCATTTCGCAACACGTGCATATAACTCTATGATTTAGGAAAAGTTGACGGTTAATGAGATGACTCTTTGACACTAAGCACATTACAGCTGTCATCGCCACAAACGTCAGAACAGATGGGTGTCATTAGCTGGGCAGTGCCAGTAGCTGGGCAGTGCCGGTAGCTGGGCAGTGCCAGTAGGTGCACCCTGTATTCGTAGTATTACAAAATTTGAGGTGACCTTATAAATATGAAACGCACCTTAGATTCAGTAATTAATTAATCATAATTTAATAGATTCTAGTCGAGACTACAAAAAAAATCAAAATACATTTTGTATTTATTATTTTTTTTTAATTCATGGTATTGTGACAACTTATAATAGTGCACAATTCCTGCAATAAGTTCACTCTGTGTAGTAGATAAAGCAGTTGAACAAACCTGTAACCAACATTTTGATTTTAGACGCTTAAAGCTTTTTTCGTGACCCGACTTTTTGAATTTTAGAGTGGCTCCTAATTTTGTTTGCAATGAGTAACAACCTTTTCTACTTTTTAAGCTAATTCTGGATCTTGGTGTCACCTTTTGTGTTAAAGTTTAGTAAGAACACTGTAAAAATAATCATAAAGGCCAACTTTCAAAGACATCGTAAAAATCGCTAAAAGTACAACCATTTTCGATCATATAGTGTATTATTTTCACCAGAATTTAAAAAAGCCAGACGAGATGAACTCTGTGGACTCCATCTTGTTCATCATAAAAAATCATTATTTTGCTAAAATTATAATAAACTCCAAAAAAATTAATGGAACTAAACGAAAGCGTTCATATGTATCAAAAAATGATTTGGAAAAAAATTTAATTTTGCTGTTTTAAAACACTCTAAGATCAACTTTTTTTAATATTATTTAATATTATATTATTTTTAATCTTCATGGATTTTTGCTACTTTTAAAAAGAGACTAGAAAACGGAACGAGAAATTTCGATAAAATTTTGGATTTGGTGCTGGGTAAATGGTGAATGGGCAGGATTTTCTGAAAATGCTAAATATTTAGTTAATACATTTCTGAAGTGGTTTTGCGTTATTATAAACTGCCACGGTCTTTCAAAATTAAAAACCCTGATCCGGAATCTCTAGCTATTCTTCCACAATTGCCGCTTTCTCGGTTCGCTGGTGGCTTCAGGAGAGCTTACACTGAAAAAAAATCCAAAACAGGTATCGCTTTGAAAAAATCAACACTGCTCAGTTCTAACACAGAAAAAAAAAAGATTGGTTAATCTAACCAAAAAACGTTGTAAAAAAACAATTTTTTATTTTATATGGAAAACACAAACAACAACTACAATTGTTGTGGTTAATCTAATCGTCAAAAAATTGTTAAATAATTTGCCAGCATGGTCGTATTTCGGCATATGATTCGCAATGTCATCGCTCGATGCAGAAATGCAACCATGCCGCAAATATTTCATAATTCTGAAACAGCATGACATTTAATACAAGAGAGAAAAATTATTATATATGGCTGTCTCGTTTACGCTCTCAAAGCTACAAGTGCTGCACAATATATGAATAATTTATATTCGACACTTGACTCATGAAGTACTTGGTTCCATTAGTATGCGATACTATTATGGGTATTTTAGGGAAGTTTTTATGAAAATTGTTGGGTCGTAATAATAAAAACGTCTTAGAGCAATTGCTACGTGCATTTAATTTACTCAGAGATTTTACTTCAAATCAAAATTTAATGAAAATTATCGTAAAAAGTATTAAGTATTCACAAGAAAGTATCCGGTTGTATCGAATACAAAAAAAATTGAATTTTCGCAGCACTAGAAGATGGCGTCGAATTTGTTTACATTTTACATTTTTGATATTTCGAAAACAATTTTTAAAATCAAATTTTGACTATGTTATAACTAATTATTAACAAATATTGTGATTTTACGATTTTAAAAATTGTGCAGAATGTATTTAAACTCGTTTTATCCCGGGAAAACATTAATTTCAATATTAAAATATTATTGTAAACTTAATGAAATATTAAAATATGGCGTTTTGTGGAAGCGCGTTAGTTCTAAGTAATGAATACTATATATATTCGCAGTAGAAATGATGTTGCCCGACAAATTTGTGTACGAAATGTAAATTATCTCGTTTTTAAACTCTTGGGCTTACATTAAATTAATTTAAGCTTCATAAATATATTTCAATACAACACATCTACAGAAATACCAAACACATCAGCTATCTTTTTCTTGCATTCTTTTTCTAATATGTATCTATTTTTTTTTCGCTCAATTGGATAATTACCTTCTCTGTCTTCCATAAAGTAATATACGAACAATTTTTAACTGTACGCCAACAACTTTGAGTCGGTTCCATTTACAACGTTTCTTGGTTGCTGCATTTTTAATCGTCTTTTTTGGTTAGATTTACCTACTTTTTTTTTTGTGTGAAAATATAACATAAAACAGTGTAAAAATTTGAATGTGGATTTTTTATGTACGAATGTATCTTTTTAGGTATAATCCCAATTTTACAGAATGAATTGTATGAAATTGTATGAGAAAAAACAAAAACAAGTTCAAAAACCTTTTTTTTTTAAAGCTATTGATCGAATGAGCAAAATTATTTAAGAATTTTTTGTAGAAAATTTTTCATGGACCCAAACTGAATCCCTATATATCCCTTTGTATTAGGGTGACACTTATTGTGCTTTTTTTGTATTATTGATATGTGCGCACTGAGGCTGCCTAAAAAAAAGATATATATCATTCCCGCACTTTTTCTGCACTTAAAAATTATAAAAAAAATACTTTTTGTATGAAAACTCGAAAGGAATATTGTTTCACTTTAGATTGTGAGTCTGCAGAACGAACTTTCGCTGTAATACGTGGTGCGTTCGAACATCGTCGCAATAAAAATCTGGTGAGCCTCTCTGGATAAATCAGTAACTCTTGCGAATACTCCGACTGATGGAATTAGTCTTTTTATCTCAGAGGAACATTTACCATTGAAATAACGATAGAATAGCGTCACAGATTCAACGATACGACGATACTCCAAGGAGTCAATAGTGCTGAATACACAACTGCCACCAATACGTACTATGTCTACGCACCCAGTATTACCATATTTTTCACCAAAATCTGTAATCACCAAGGAAAAATCATTTTAAAAAAAAAAAATCTGTTTTATGAAATAGTAATTCAAACCAATTAGATATTATATGCATACAGTAACGTCCAGTTTATCAGGTGCAGCCTACTTTAATAATCTTTATTGACATCCGAAATTTTAAGAATTTTAACTTGGGTATCACTGAAAATGTCTATTGGACACCGTTCGAATGAGTACCAAGACACCTTAAGCGAGAAAATCATATTAAAAAATTTAAATACACTGAGCGAACAAACGCATAGTAGAATTAAATATTTTTTATTTAAATGTGATTTGAATGTTTTAATATTTGGAAATCAGTATCTCATATAGAAATTCAATACGCGCGTATTTAAATGTTTTCTACAAATTAAAAACTACATTGCCGCCAGTCAGTCTTGAACCCACGACCTCTGCCAATAGGAAATAAGAAATTCACACTGATCTACCACAGGCACAATTTTTCTGTGTCTGAACTGAAATATATATGAACGTTTTTTTGTGAGTTTCTAATTTTAGATTCGAAAACTTCAGTTTACATTTTTAGAAGAAAAAAATCAACGCTTGCTGAGCAATATATAATTGAAATTTCTATTTTTAGATTTGAAAACTTAAATTTATAAGACTTGCTGAGCAATATGCAAACATTTAGACGCTTGTGAAAAATGCCGGAAATAGACAAGTCGGTTAGAGCGCACTCCAAACTACAGAGGTTGTCGGTGCGAATTCCGGCAAAACTGAATTTGTGGAAAAGTTGTTACAAATGATTCTAAGGAAATTGGCAAATAAAAAATTAAATAAAGCAAAAAATAAATAACTTAAAAAAAGGGCAAATAAAAAAAAAAAGAAAAATTTTAGAAATTGCAATTTAAGTAAAAAAAATCTAGTATTTCCATATTTAATTCTAATATTTCCACATTTAATACAATTTTAATACGCGCATATTTGATTTAAATAAAAACGACTTAGGAGCACTATCAAATACGTTTATATTTGATTTAAATACGTTTTCATTTGATTTCAATATTTTTTTCCATCAGTATACTTTTCGACCTTTCTTCCTGGAGGATAACGATTCAAAAACAAACCACTTTGCAAAAGTAATTTTTATACCCTGCACACTAGTGTCCAAGGGTATATTGTTTTAGTCACAACGTTTGTAACGCCCATAAGAAGGTGTGTCCGGTATGGAAAAGTATACATATTCTTGATCAGTATCACCTCCTGAGTCCATTAGTCCATGTCCGTCTGTCCGTCTGTCTGTCATTTCGCACGATAACTGTCGTAGCTTTTGAGCTATCGACAAATTTTGGGATTCCTCTTATTTGGGCGAATGATTGGACGGTATTGAAAAGTGGGCAACATCGGATAAGGGCCACGCCTACCTCCCATACAAAATGGCCGCCAAATTTGTATTATTTTCGTTTATCTTGAGAAATACTGAACCGATTTGGATGCGGTTTTTTGCAATTGGTTGGAAATGAGGTCGGGAACGAAATGGGAATGAAACTGGAACGAAATGGAATTGGACCGGAACAAAATGGAATTGGAACAAAATTTTTAAATGGATCAGGAAACTAAAATTATCGATAAATATTGGAAAATTATCGATAAATATTGAAAAATTATCGATAAAAAATCGATAAATTAACGAAAAATTATAGACAAATTAATGAAAAATTATCGATAAATTAACGAAAAATTATCGCCAAATTATCCAAAAAAATTTAGATAAATTATCGAAAAATTATAGATAAATTATCGAAAAAATTATCGAAAAAAAATCGAAAAATTATCGAAAAAAAAATCGAAAAATATTCGAAAAATATTCGAAAAATTATCAATAAAATACCGATTGTCTATAAAATTACTAACATATGGTCTCAGAATGTATCGTACTCGCATGTGCAGGGTATTATAGCTTCGGTCAGACCGAAGATAATTCTCTTACTAGTTTTTTTTTAAAATGATTTAAAATTTATAGAATCAAAAATAGCAAACGCACAATAAGATTAAACCGAATTTTGGTTATTTTTCAAACTGCAAAATACATTTTTTACCGAGATAAGAATACATTTAAGAAGAATCCGAGACATTTGAATTTATTTTGTAAAAATCTATAAAATCTGTTAAATTTATAAAAAGTCGGTAGTTTCTGGGAGGTTATCTTAAAAAAGCTTAATAAATCTGTAAATATGGTAACACTGATTTCCATTCAAAGCTGAATGTTCTCATTTTGACAACAAAACGTTTAAATTTTTTGAAACTGGTTATTGATGAATTGAAAGGCACATAGTTGAATTGAGACTGAAATGTTGTTGTTTAACAACTGAAATTGTAATGTAATGTAATTGTAAAAGACGGCTAAGTTGACGCTTTGTGACTGCTCCGTTATAAATTTTTTATTAATTATTCAGTTTGGTTCTCTACAAAAAAATTCTTAGTAATTTTGCCATTCACTTTTCCTCAATTCCTATTTTTTTAACTCTTCTTTTTCTTATAAAATTTCATACAATTACTTCGGTAGAATTGGGATTATACCAAAAAAAGTAAAATCGTACATAAAAAACCAACACTGCGCACAATCTTTCGTCTGGGGCAATATTGTTGTTCAAATAACTGCTTAAGCTTAGAACGAACAAAAAAGAAAAGAGGTAGCAATATTTTAGGATTTCTCGACTGATTTTCAAGTATTGACACTGTTTCACGATCTATTTAAGAACTCAGGAGTGTTGATTTTTTCAAAGCGATACCCGTTTTTAATCATAACCTTGTAGTTCTGGATTTTTTTTCACCAGGGTATTTACTTCAAAACCAGTATCAAAACACAACACACAAAAAATAACTTTAAATATAAATTTTTTTATTCAATTCGATAAAAATTTTTTTTTAACCATACTATGATTATTTTTGACAAAAATGTTGTTAATTTGTTTATGTTCAGAATTATTCCCAAAGTATGTTGAACCGAAAAAAATGTTGTAATCGATTACAATCTGGCACACATTTTTCCGGCCTGGTATCTAACCCTCAAGATAGGTCCAAAGCAATTATATAGAATACCAAAACCCTCGGTGGGTTTTTCAAATTAACATTTTTGGTTACCTTCAGCAGAATTGTTGGTAACGCTCAGATAAACTAAATATGCACCAAACTATATAAAAAAGTATAACGTTGGGTTGTAAGACCAGCATCCCGTACTTTTTCCAGTCCCGACAGTCCCGGGATTGTAAAATCTAAGATCCCGGGATACCTTAAAATTCTTGAATTTGGTAAAATTACATGTGAACATGTAAACCAACCAACTTTATATATAACGGTCAGGGTTCCCATCATGGATGTAAGAGTAGGTAAAATTGTAACTTTTTACATCAATTTCACTCTGAAGGTAGAAATGGTATATTTAAATTATGAACATATTTTCATTTTCCACAACTTGAGTAGTGCTCCTTTTGTTCCATTGTTAACCCATTAATGACGAGAGCGAAATTTTCGGATTTTTTTCAAGATTTTTTCAGGAATACCTAGAAATGGCCTAAGAAACGAATTTCTAACTTTTTTTTTTTTGGACCGCTTACCGTTTGCCCAGCCCTGGCCGTTACCATATGGTAACGCTCGTCACAACCCTAGCAAAATTACCTAATTTAAGATATTATTGTTTATAACTACTTTAATTTTAAATTCTTGAAAGTTTAGCAATGTTTTAAGATTTATTTTGTAAAAAAAATTTTTATCGATCAATTTTTTTAAATCTAAAAGTTTTTAAAAAAAAATATTTTGTTAAAAAGAATTCTATAAATTCAGGAGCATTTTTGATCACAAAAGTTTCTTCAGCAAAGTAGTTTGTTTTTAAAAAACGCACATTTTAGCATCAAAAAAAAAATTGTATAGCCCCCAGGAAAAAAGTTAGAAAAGTAGGTCAGTTTTCAACTAGGATTTTCTTGATAAGTGTCCTGATAGTCATCATAGAATGGGGTCCAATAGACCTTTTCAGTAGTATTCGAGTTGATATTCTTAAAATTTTGGTAGTCGTTCAAAAATTACTACAAAAGGCTGGCCTAATTATCTGTCCGCCACTGTATATAATATGTATCTCCACCTACACCAAAATACTGCTTAGGTTTTCAATAACATAAGAAATATCTCCATATGAACTGAAATTGGAAAGGTCCTCGTCATCATTTGACATACACAATTTACATGGCTGTAAAAGAGGTGTAGGATGAAGACCATAGGAAGTACCTCCTTCATCTTCCTTCTAATAATCTTGTCCAGCCGGATAAAATTATGCTCGCCTAAATGTCTTCATCGTAATGTAAATTTGTTAAAAAACAATTGAGTAAGTTTTAGCCGGTCGAAGTAAGCATATATATACCATACACCCTTCCATCTGAGATCTGGTGGCCATATTCCGCTCATTCCACCGACGGTACTCACATGTGCTCCATTTAGTAGTACTTTTTTACATTCATCAGCTCGGCATGACCTAGCCATCTTAGACGTGGATTTTGTATGCATCACGATGTCATGTCATGATCGGGGTATTGCTCATATAGCTTTTGCGGCACTCACCATCGACGCAAAGCGGACAATATATGTTACGGAGAATTTTCCTACCACAATTCCCGTGAAATTGGGTAACATTTGTTACAAAACTCGACTCTCACTTGTATGGAAGGTAGTCGTGGCAGCTGATCGATTTCGCCCATTTGCATTACCAACTCCTTCTAGGATTTCCAAAGGATAAATTCAATGTTTGGACCGCCTAGCTTTCATTTAGCTCCTTCAATAGCCCATACCAATCAAAATAACGTACAGACATACGGATATGGCTAAATCAACTTAAGAGGTGCTGCTAATTTTTCATAAGTACACCAAGTAGAATTTATAGATAAAATATTTTTAACTTTATATGAAAAAAGCTAAAAAAAAATATATTTCAAACCAATATATAGAAAAAATTTACTTCATTTTACAAAAAATACTCGAATATGTACGCAAATATGTATATAAACACGTACAAAAAATTATTTTAAATCTGAATATAAAAAAAAAAATTGTTTGTAATTATATTAAGTACACAAACACACATTCAAATCAATATACAAATAAAATATATTTAATTTTACATAAAAAAAGCTCATACAAACATTTTCAGTAAGAAAATTTAAATTTGCTAGGGTTGTGACGAGCGTGCCCATATGGTAACAGCAAAATTCAAAATGATAAAAAGGTAACACAGAAGTTATAAATAATTTTATTTTATACGTTTTCTAATATTTTGATATTCTACCCAAATATTCAAAATATTCAAAATATAAAACTTTTTATGGCAATGAAAAATATTCTTACTGGAAAGGTCGTGACTTTTCGCGGTTTTTGTCCACTTTTCAAAAACACTACTTTTCAATTATCCGCCACCACCGCTACTGACGGGCGATTGCTTAGAGTTATATATCAAAAGAAAGATCAAAGTATGCTTTATTAACATAAAAAAACGGATTCGTGATATTCATTCAAATATTTTTGTAATTGCACATACCGTAGAACGCTATCAGCGTTACCATATGGTAACACTCGTCGTGAATGGGTTAATTCCCATATTGATAATTGCCACATTAAAAAAATGTCCAGCGATACCCTTGGTGGCAGCTATAATCTTACCTGGTATGATTCACCCAAAAAAGATTCAAGGACGCAATGGAAGGCAGCTTTTAACGAAATTCCTGCTTTTAGTATGTAATGGTTTGCGTCAAAGGCAACCCTAATTCAATGCGTAGATTTACATGGTTTCTATTCCAGTTCTAAAGAAATGACTCAAGAAAAATTTGGTAAAGTATCTTATGTTGCAAAATTGTATTGAAGCAGAATTTTTTGACAGATGACAAAGCAAAAATTGTCATTGCGCTTTTGCTTTTTGGAGCATTTCCGCTTTTCTTCATCTACTTTGCTTTCGAGCTTTTGTTTTGATTATGCGGACGAACCGGCTTTGGGTTTTGGCGACAATATAATGAAATATTTAAATGCGCTACACTTACGTTCGGTCCAAAAAAATTTTTTTTAAATTGACTATGCGGCGAACTTAATTGTTTCAAGACGGTCTAATGGGTTTATTTACTTTGGTCTGATGTTTGTAACACCAAGAAGGATACGTGATAGGAATGGAAAACTATAAATATTCAAAAACAGATTTACACACCTTTGACCCGTTATATAAGACCGTTCGACAATAAAGAACGCACATGATAAGGTCTAATAGATTCTGTTAGAGGGGGTTAAAAAAGAGTACCCGTGTCTCCCAGATTTTCTGGATCAATTCTTAAAACCGTTTTAATAGCGTTTTTGCATGTTGCATTTTTTCCCATGCATAACAGCTCTTCAATTATTGGATTTCAAATATTGAATATGCATTTGATAGAGAAAAAACATACCTTCAAAAAACATGCAAACTCATCAAGCTATGCTAGAAACAATTCAGAAATTAAAAATTTTGTTTACATGTAGAAAATTTTAAAGTAAGAAAAATCTTAATAAAATTAATAATATCTGAGTTCTTTCTATGAGTTTACATCCTATCTTAAAAGGTTTACACGAAATACAAAAACGCGATTAAAACGGTTTTAAGAATTGATCCAGAAAAAGTGGGAAACACGGGTACTCTTTTTAAACCCCCTCTAAAAGAATCTATTATGGGCTAGGTATAATGGACGGTGACATGGCTTGGCATACGTAGGAAACTGGGAGGTGGTTATAATGTTACGTTCCGCCGCGTTCGAACGAGCAGCTGTTTTCTGTTTACAATTGAAATTTATTCTCCAGATAAATAGCAAAACTGCACGGGATGTAGCCGCACAAGCTGTATTAACCCACTAAATACAAGAGCGAAATAATAGGAATTTTTTCAAGATTTTTTCAGGATTACCTAAAAATGACCTAAGAAACAAATTTTTACCTTTTTTTTTTTGGACCGCTTGCTGTTTTTCCACCCCTGCCCGTTACCATCTTGTCCAGCCGGATAAATCGAGGAAAATTGTGCTCGCCAAAATGTCTAAATCGTAATGTAAATTTGCTAAAAAGCAAGTGAGTAAGTTTCAGCCGGTCGATGTGAACCTATATATGCCGTACACCTTTCCATCTGATACCTGGTCGCCATCTTCCGCTCATTCCACCGACGGTACTCACATCATTATGTGCTCCATTTTTTAGATGTATTTTTTTTACGTTCATCAGCTCGGCATGACCTAGCCATCTTAAGCGCTGATTTTGTATGCGTCATGATGTCATGTCGTGATCGGGGTATTGCTCATATAGCTTTTGCAAAGCGGACAATAGATCTTATGGAGAATTTTCCAACCACAATTTCCATGAAATTGGGTACATTTGTTACTAAAGACGATTTTCACTTGTATGGAAGGTAGGCGTGGCAGTTGACCAATTCAGTCCATTTGCAATACCAACTCCTTCTAGGACCTGCAGGAGTTAAGTCCAAAGTTTGGACCGCCTGGCTTGGTTCTAGCTCCTTTAATCTTCTTACGAATCAGAATTATGAACATTCTGAATGACAGGCAGACATACGGATATGGCAAAATCCACTCAAGAGGCTATGTTAATTTTTCACAATCTTACTTTAAAACCAATTTGTAGATAAAATATATAGAATTTTATATGAAAAAAGCTAAAAAAGAAATTTTTCTTAGTACAAATTTAAATTTACTAGGGTTGTGACGAGCGTGCCTATATGGTAACTGCAAAATGTAAAATGAAAAAAAAGTAAACAAATTTATGAAATACGTTTTATTATACTTTGATATTCTCCTCAAATGTTAGAAAGCAAACATCCGTAATATATAACTTTTTGCAACACTGAAAAATATTCTTAGCGAAAATACTACTTTTTAATCATCCGCCACGATTGCTACTGAGCTGCGATTGCTTAGAGTTATATATCAAAAGAAAGATCTAAGCATGCTTTATTAAAATCAAAAAACAGATAAGTGATATTTGTTCAAATATTTTTTTTAATTGAATTTACCGTGGAACGCTATTAGCGTTACCATAAAACTTGTCGTGAATGGGTTAACAGTCCTCAATATGTTTTTAAACATTTCATTTCAATTTTCTTCTTTATTTGCGCTTTTTATCAACAATTTGTTTGAGAACCAACAGATGGAAAAGCTTTGGGTTGGCAAACTGTAAGCTGCTTACGGAAATATCAAATATCAACAGATATTAACGGAACGGCAACGAAAGGTGCCTCCATTGTTTTTCACATAACAGATGCGTATGTGACAGTCGCCGTCCCGTTGCCGTCCCGTCACCTGGCTTATTAGTCATTATCATGTGCGTTACCAAAAGTTGATTTTTGTCGAACGGTGTAATACAAGAGTTCACTTTTAGGAAAAACGCCTTTATCTTAAAAAGTAGCCGGTGTAATTCTCTTCAAAATGATACCTGGAGATTTCTCCTTATAGCAGCTGAAGCACCACCTCTAGAAACCCGCCATTTCGGAATAAAGCTCAGAACGAATTCGGTGAAAAAAACACGTACGCTAATTTGGAGGAAAGATCAATAAATTACCTTTCCAACTAAAAAAAGATTACGAGATTATCATAATCAGTTCAACCACTAAAGAGTTTTTATTACAAAACACTGTTGTACATATTTTGAAGAAAAATTCGGAATTAAAATTTAATTAATATCATTTTTAATTCAAACATGAAATAAAATCCCTTATGCTCCACTGCATACACACATATATAACGTATAGTTTTAATTAGAACTAGAGACTAGACAAGAATGTTATATAAATTGAACTAATATTCATAGTTTTTGAATAGTCTTTTATAGTATAAGTGTAATAATTCTGTAGTATGAATAATAGCCATGTTTATTATGAAATTTTGTTTCAATTTATACCTTTTATTTAGACCGAAAACCTCATCGAAAATTTAGTTACTTGTAGTATTTCTTCGTACAATATTTGGGTAATCGAATGGATATATGTAAATAAAACTTGACAGCCAAACATTTTTCCGTATAACGATTTTTCGAAGATATGCATTGTTAAATTTTTCTTGAACCAGTTCTGTAAAATCTATAAAATTGGATTCTAAGGAGCAGTCATAGTGATAAGTTATCATATATTCATGCAAAAAGGGCTGTTCCATATATTAGAATTACAATAAATGACGTAAAGAACAATTAGATTTTACTAAAAATGTTAAAACTTTAGTGAAATTGGTTAAAATGGAGTTTTACCCAGTTTGTGCATTTTTCTCACAATTTCAAACAAAGCTAACACAAAAAAAATGTATTAGAGTAAAATAACCGCAAAAAAACCACTGCAGTAGATGTTTAAAAGAATAATCGACACAGAAAATAAGATTCATACAAATTTACATATTTGTGAACTAGAGACACCGAGATCGCTATATTTATACCGGTATTCTTAT
The DNA here is from genome assembly GCA_951394025.1 of Heteromyza rotundicornis. Lineage (NCBI taxonomy): Eukaryota > Metazoa > Arthropoda > Insecta > Diptera > Heleomyzidae > Heteromyza > Heteromyza rotundicornis. The sequence continues at coordinate 38,837,985 of OX596010.1, forward strand.
AAATATAGAAAATCATATAAAAATCTAATATTTAAGGCAATCCATATGACTTTTACCTTTTAAAACCCTCACCCCGTTTCAAAAATTAAAACAAAATTTTTGCAAAATCTACTCATTAAAATATAAGACCTGTGTTTTATTGTTTGGCTCTACACTCAGTATTTTCGGCGGAATGACCATTACCAAAAGTGTAAATTTACAAAATTTGTTTGACAAAATTATAAGACACTTCAAGAAGGGTCATTGCTATTGAAAAATTATGTATGGTACATTTCGTCAGACTGAATGGAGCTACATCGCATGGATATCTGTTTAAGTATCTGAACCGCAAAAGGGATATTTTACACGATTTTTGAGATAAAAATTAACAATTCATAACAAATACCACTTTTAAAATTTCAAAAAAAAAATATTATCAAATTCTAAGTAAATTTCTTCAAATTGTGAGCCGTTACTTAGAGTTGAACCTATTTTTTGGCGAAGTTGTGGTAAAACTAGAGAGTGGACTATCTTTGGCTATGCCGAAGCTGAAATACCCCCACACAATATGACCCATTTCGAAATATCTCGAACATAAACAAATTTTGCTTTAGAACCCCATTCTGACCCATCTGCAATGATATTAGGAACAAAGTAGCCAAAAACCCCTTAATTTTTAATCGAAATTACGGAAATTAATTTAAAGGAAATTTATTTTCTGCTTTTTAGTCGGTTTAAGGGTTATATTTTAAAAAACTTGTTTTTTACTTTTTTTTATTATTTCAGTCGCTTAAATATACATAGTATGACGTGAAAATACAAAATTATTGCGAGCGAAGCTGTGGGTATATACTAGTTTGGAATAAACATTTTGGATATATTTGGAATTAAAAAACTATCAGATTATTGAATAATATTTATTTGGATCATTTTACATAAGAAATTAGCGTTGGTTAACCCAGTTCACTTGAAAGTAACCCAAAGGCAAAGTTTTCATTTTTAAAACTTTAGGCGGCGCTACAAATTTTGAGTTGAATAAAATATTTTGATTTTTGATATTTGCCTACTTGAGAAATGAGTTAGTTACAGTGTAGGCCGTCGTGTTTTATTGCAATAATTGGCGAAAAAAACATTGTAACCAAAAAAAGTAAAGTTTGTTAAGAGCGAAGGTACAATGAAAGTGCATGCAAAAGCGCTGGGAAACTTTTTTTTTGGTAATGCGACCGCGAATAATTTTTTTGCGAATTACTTAGTTTTTTCGAAAGGGGATCGTGCATTTAGTATTGGTATATTTTTCGAGTATTTATTGCAATTTTTTCATTTTCAAATTGTTGTGCGATACGGAATTTCGAAAAATTCTATCAAAGTGAATTTTTTTTATATTTTGAAAACAATTTTTAGTAAAAGTAACAAAGAACCAACCCAATAAGCACGTGGCAAGCCTTTGCCTTTTTTGGCCAAACTCAACTCGCATTCAAGTGTATTCCTCGACTTGCCTTCAAGTGTAATTGTCAACTCGCTTTCTAGTGTATTTGGCAACTTGATTTCGACTTGAGTCATGGTGCAATTCCGTGTATGTAATTTCACCATGATTTTGAGTATATGGTGAGAAAATCTAAAAATAGATTTGATTTGGTGAAAAGAAGCATTTAAGCGCTAATAGAATAATGCCAGTGATAGACGAGTGTGGTAAAACGTCGGCGCTTGCCATCATGTCAAAGGTAGAGGGTTTGAGTCCCGGCGAACCCTATTTGAAATTTATATGAAATCGTGAAAATGTAAGTTTTATAAATACAAATTTAATAAATTAAAATTTTATCAAAAATAAGAAAAAAAAAATTACAAAAAAAATGTTTGTGTTTGGACGGTATAGATTATATACTATAGGGCTTCGGCCTCCAATAAAATTCCCCTTTTGCGGTAAAGACATTCCAACAGATATCCACGCGATATAACTCCATTCAGTCTGACAAAACGTACTATACATAATTTTTCAATAGCAATGACACTTCTTCAAGTTTTTTGTGATTTAGAAAATTTGTTTGGGAAATTTACACTTTTGGTAATGTTAATTCCGCCGAAATAACTAAGTGTAAAGCTAAACGAAAAAACACGGGTAATTGGGCGCAGGCCTTGCTCTTCTACGAACTATTCGATAGCTCTCGAAATCGTTTTCAAAAAAGATAAAAAACAGAAAATTCGTTTAAAATTAGTTATCTATTCTTTATTTTTATACCCCCTTACTGTGGCAGGGTATACTAACTTTGTCACAACGTTTGTAACGCCCATAAGGAGGCGTGTCCGGTATGGAAAAGTATATATATTCTTGATCAGCATCACCTCCTGAGTCGATTTAGCGATGTCCGTCTGTCTGTCCGTCTGTCCGTCTGACCGTCTGTCCGTCCGCACGATAGCGGTCGCAGTTTTGGAGATATCGACTTGAAACTTTGGGTACATGTTTTTCTCGTGAATACTTCGAGAATCAGCCAAATCGGATAAAAACTGGGCGTGGCTCCCATACACCGAAAAAAAATGTTAACATTTTTCAAGTCTTTTTTATTGCTGTATTCGATTGGAAATGTTTAGAAACGTATGGTCCGAGGTTCCGGAACCACATATATAAGGGTCTAAATGGGGTCTTGAGACCAATTTTTTTTTTTTGGTGGATTTGATTGGAAATTTTTAGAAATGGATTTTGGACATGGTCCGAGCTTTAAAACCACCTATAATTGGCTCAAAATAGGGTCTTGAGACCACATTTTATGTTCGTGGTAATTCGTCCTACTGTGTGGGGGTATTTCAGCTTCGGTATAGCCGAAGATAGTCTTTTTTATTGCTGTATTCGATTGGAAATGTTTAGAAACGTATTTTGGACATGGTCCGGGCTCCAAAACCACCTACAATTGGCTCAAAATAGGGTCTTGAGACCACATTTTATGTTCGTGGTAATTCGTCCTACTGTGTGGGGGTATTTCAGCTTCGGTATAGCCGAAGATAGTCCACTCTCTAGTTATACCCCCACACACACTGTGGCAGGGTATACTCACTTTGTCACAACGTTTGTAACGCCCATAAGGAGGCGTGTTCGGTATGGAAAAGTATATATATTCTTGATCAGCATCACCTCCTGAGTCGATTTAGCGATGTACGTCTGTCTGTCCGTCTGTCCGTCTGACCGTCTGTCCGTCTGCCCGTCCGCACGATAGAGGTCGCAGTTTTGGAGATATCGACTTGAAACTTTGGGTACATGTTTTTCTCGTGAATACTGAGATCAGGTTCGAGAACCAGCCAAATCGGACAAAAACTGGGCGTGGCTCCCATACACCGAAAAAAATGTAAAAATTGTTCAAGTCTTTTTTATTGTTGTATTCGATTGGAAATGTTTAGAAACGTATTTTTGAGATGGTCCGAGGTTCCGAAGCCACATATATAAGGGTCTGAATGGGGTCTTGAGACGAAAATTTTTTTTTTGGTGGATTTGATTGGAAATTTTTAGAAATGGATTTTGGACATGTTCCGGGCTCCAAAACCACCTATAATTGGGTCAAAATAGGGTCTTGAGACCACATTTTTTTGTATTCGAGGTAGTTCTTCCTACAGTGTGGGGGTATTTCAGCTTCGGTATAGCCGAAGATAGTCCACTCTCTAGTTTTTATATATTTTCCTCAAAAAATCTTACCGGCTTTTCTTGGCTGTGGCGGCTGCTGCTTCGTAAGGTATTCGCACGAGAGTGATAATTAATATTTAAAAAGCCAAAAAGCCGTCGGCAAAACCGGAATCGCCATACTTGAAAGCAGATTTCGCCACAGACAACAGCGTCCCCTACATTTAACAAATTTATATAAGGTAGCGTTCATATTTACGCGGTTGGCGTAAACAACGGGTCTCATATTTTAATGAATAGGTCTCGCCAAATGTTGTTTTAATTTTTGAAGGGGGGTGATGTACAAAAAGGTAAAAGTCATATGGATTGCCCCGTATCAATTTTAAGGATTTATTTTATGAAGAAAAATAACAATGAAGCTATTGACATTAAGATTGTGGTATTTATTTGGACCCATATGTGGTCTATGTGTGGCTTTTAGCCGCCACCCTAACCTAGCCATTGACATAAAGCTCAATAATCGAACAAAAATGCTATTTTTATCATATTCCATTCATCTTTATTGAAAAAAAAAGAAAATAAGTATTTTTAATAAACATAAATATTGAAAAAGGATACATTTTGGAGATCGATGTGTTTCTTTAAATTTATTGTCAAAATATGCACAAATGTTAAAGCTTGTTGTCTTTCGACCTTATCTTTGTGCTCAATCCAGCCGCCAAGAAAGCCCTTTCAGATTCGATACTGGTCGGTCATAAGGACAACATAACAAAATTAAAGGTACTTCCCCCTTTGGTGTTCTCGTTCGAAATAAGTCATTTCTTGTTTTAAGATTCTTTAGAATTTTTCCACAGTTTTATAATTTTTCCACAAGGAAGCTTCAATGCAGTAGTGAGTATTAATTCGTCATCACTGTCTACTGCAGCCTCTAAACTTTCATTTATGTATAAACATGTCAAAAGTTTTGGCTTTTTCGATATCATCACGGTTTTACTTAAATTCCGAATTATCCAATAGTCTTGAGTTGTTTGTGTTTTATCAAATTAAATTGTATGCATTTCAGTAGCAAGCTTTTTTAGTACATACATTTTTGTATGTAATGAAAAGGTCACTTGAACAAGCAAACAGGAAAGAAACAACATGAAAAAAGGAAACAGTCCAAGCAAGGCTCAAGTCGTATAGCTATTTCAAAATTTGTCCGATCATCAAGGACTCATTTAGTTGACTGACAATTATGTTATATTCAATTGTACAATGCATACATTCGCCTATCGAATGTTAAATTGTCTTTTCCTAGAATGTTAAAAATTAAATTTACAAATTTAGTCGCTTTTACAAGCTTCTCCCACATACTGCTCAAAATTAAAAGTGCAACAAAATAATAGCAACCCGCTATTTCTTACATGTCACCTGTTACAAGTCACTATTCAAATAACCTTTGCTATTGCAAATACATTTCACCTGTTTGTCTTTAGTACTGCAATTAACTTGGATATGAAAGAAATTTATCTTAATGAATTATAATTAATTTTCATCTACTGTGTATTAAGCTCTAGATAAGTGCTAGGCAACCAATAGCCTCGCGATGCCGACAATAATCGTATTTTTCACACAGACACGTTCGGCAATTCACATGAAGGCGAAAGCTGTTTGATCAAAGCATTCTTTAACTGCAGTCAGACTCAGCTCTACCGCAATAAAAAATTTTTGTGTGCATACGTTCGATTTTGCCTAGCACTGCTCTAGATCGATCACTGCATTTTGAACGTAATTCTTCAATTTAAAAAAACGTTCTAGCAAAGAAACATTTTGTTCCACTGAGATTGTGAATCCTCTTTATTAAATTCTTCCATTATATGAGCCATTCAGTTCTCAAATTAACTCCATTTGCTGAATACTCATATTGGTCAATTGGTCTCTGTTAAAAGCTTGTTTCGTTGTCAGAACAGTTCCGTTAGTGGTCTTTATCCTTATTATTGTGGAAATTTGCTCAGAATATAAACTTGTACTTAATTTACAGGAGGTTTGACACAATAATATCAACCTTTCAGAAAAGTGAAGTTAATCGATTTGTGAACTGAGGTGCTCACATGTATAGTTAAGCTTTTGTCATTTTTTTGCCAAATAATGCGGTTTTAGAACCTCAAACCTTGTCCAAAATTCGTTTCTAAAAATGGAATCCAACCAACAGGTTATGGAACCACGGACCACCACAAAAAACATATTTATTGTCCTAACTCCAGATTTTGGAGAAATATTGGATATTCGTAGTATGCCGTTATATTGCAAAAATGACAAAACCGATCTTTACATCCATTTTCGAAAGAAAACTGAGTCCTTTTACAACTTTTTTTAATTTAAGCTACAATAAAAAAGTTATATTTTTGGGAAAAAATTTACTTTGTGCTGAAATAAAATTTGTTTAAAAATAAAACCGCAGTTTTTTTTAAATTGAGTATAATAAAAAAATTGTTGACTTTCAGGTAGTCATTTTATTTTGTAACTTAAATTTAAAAAAAATTGTATTACGTAAGTTTTTAGGTATTGGTTTAAAAAATTTCAACAATGCACATCTAAGTTAAAAAAATGTAAGCGAACGTTTTTGTTTTTTTTAAAGCTTGCTGTCTACCTAGTTTTATTTTATCTGTAAGTTTGATCGATATATCGCGAAAAAGAATCATTTAATACATGTATATAAATTATGTGCAATAGGCTGTAATTGAATACATATACGTAGTAGCGTCGCCAAAAACTTACTTTGTAGAGTAACGGAAAAACAGCAGTTACGTCATTTTTCTAGCTGATATCAATATTGTCATCGTAGATTTGGCATCAGAATTTACCACCCTGTGAAAATGGATAACTGCTTTTATAATTGAAATATGTGTTACTAAGATATAACCAAATAGAAAACTTGGGAGATTAAACCACCAACTACACTGGTTTAACTAATTGTTGAATTCAATAACACTGTGCAACACCAAATTCCGATTGCCGATCTGATTACAGATTCTGATAGGTCTTGGTATATATAACACCATTCGACAAAAATAAAATGTTGGTAACGCACATCATCGGGACCGACAGATTCTGTTAGAGGGGGTTAAAAAAGAGTACCCGTGTCTCCCAGTTTTTCTGGGTCAGTTCTTAAAACCGTTTAAATCGCATTTATGCATTTTGCATTTTTCTCATTCACATAATACTTCGTCAAAAATACATTTTTCATTGAATCTCAAATGTTATTTGATAGAGGAATAACATACCTTTAAAAAACATGTAAACTTTTTACAATCGGATGTAAACTCATCACGCTAGACTAGAAACAATTCAGAAATTTTTATTTTTTTGTAACATTTTTTCTACTTTGACATACGTTTTTTGGTAAAAAAAATTGGAAATTTCCGGATTGTTTCTAGTGATGAGTTTACATCCGATTGTAAAAAGTTCCGATTGTAACATTTAAGGTTAAAAAAAAATGTATTTTTGACGAATTATTATGTTACTGAGAAAAATGCAAAATGCATAAATGCGATTTAAACGGTTTTAAGAACTGATCCAGAAAAACTGGGAGACACGGGTACTCTTTTTGTTACCCCCTCTAACAGAATATGTCAATCCCGATCATGTGCGTTTTTTAGTGTCGGGCGGTGTAATAACACCTCTAAGGGGTTTTCTGGATCAGCTCGAATATGCGAGTTATTCGTGGTCAAAGTTCGAAGGAGGTTACTTCACTTTTTGTTGAAAAAACTTTTTAAAGGTAAGTGGTATCGTGTTGGTATATTTAACCTTAGCTACAATACTGCTTAACATTTTAAGCCATTAATGTAAATATTTAGTGGTCATAAATAACCCAGAATACAAAAAATTATTTTTTTTTAATTTAACAAATACAACATTTTATTGAAAATAAATAATTTTTTTGGGGATATTTTTGGTGCTTTAAAAACTGACATTAGGGGGTTTAGATGTTCGGCAACATTGTTTGATGCAGTCACTAACGCGATATCGCTTACCGTTGAAAAGTTTTTTCAACAAGATTGCAATAACCATGTTGTTTGACCTCGAATAACTCGCTTATTCGAGGTCATCGAGAAAAACCCTTGGAGGGTATTATTATGTAGACCAGTGGTCGGCACTCCATAGCTTCGCGAGGCCGAAGGCAATCGTATTTTTCACACAGACACGATCGGCAATTCACACGCACGCGAAAGCTGTTTGATCAAAGCATGCTTTAACTGCATAATATTTTATGTGTGTGCGTTCGGGTTGCGTAGCACTGACCCTGCGTGAAACAACTGACTCCCATTTTACTGGATCTATAAGGTATATCATTATTTTATAATTACAATGGGTGAATCAAGCATTTGTTGAGCTGTAAATTGGTTCCGAACTAATTTCAGGTAATGCAGTGGTAGTGTGCATTAAACAAAACTCAGTTATTTGTGCTTGGCTTTGTTTCGTTTATGTTTGAGAGAAGATTGCCGAACCAAAACCGAGTAATCTATGAGTAAAACAGTTTTTCTAATAAGTTACGATTTGTAAAGCGAATTAGAAGGTGGCGCTGTGGTTTTCGTATAAAAAAGAAAATAAATCTAAAAAATTAAATAAAACTAAAAAAAAAATGCTTAATATCTCGAGGTGTTTTTTTTGCCATAAAGCCGGATTGCATATGAAAAATTATTTTCTTTTGGAGAAATGACATTCGTTTTGCGTTAAGTTGAAAATGTTTGAAAAAATTTTTTAATTTTGTAAATAAAATTTAATAGAAATGGTAAAATTATGCAAAATGTGAAAATATGTGATTGCGAGTGATTTAATATTATTTTGTATTTATGTCGCGCAGCGACGATTTTGGTTTTGGCATCCGAGTATCAAAATCAGTGCGTACAGCATGGTCAAAGAGTGAAGAGCATAAAAGAGTAAATAAATGTATTTTATTGAGAATGGTTTCTATAATTATTTTAAAAACTTTACATTTTTCCATATTTTTTTTTCAAGATATTCGTGTATCCCTTGTTTTATTTTTACCATTTTTTTTTCTTTTTTTTACAGATTTTAAATCTTTTATTGTGGGATTTTACTTAAAATTTTTTTTTTATTTTTCTTTTTTTTACAGTTTTATATTTTAAAAATTTTTTATATTTTCAGAAATTATTTTTTAAATCAATAGTCGTGTTTGGGTTGCAAACAAAATATAATTTAATAGAACAACTTATAATAATAATGTGCTACTATAAAAAAAATGAAGATTGGGTTTTTTTTGCGAAAATAATGTTTTGACTAACCGAAAGCTAGTATGTAGCTAAGTCGTAGTAACTGGTAACCGCTGGGAAAGTAGAGGTAATGCGGAGGTGGCAGCTGGTAGCTTCCTCCAATGACAACTCCATGTTAAATTCTCCACTTCACCACATGTGAAAGAGATTTGGGTGGAACCAGTACCACCTACTGCAGAACTAGCTCGGAACTATTTTGGATCTAGACGGATTTTTTGCTCTTATTTAAGTGCTGAAAGAGGTTTTAGGTGAGAAACCATCTCAGTTTGGAGTTCAATACGATATTCTCAAAGCTGCAACTGCTACAGTGTGGACGGACTTGAATTTTGAAAATGCGACATCAAATTCGAAATCAGCGACCCCGAAAACCCCACTATCTAAAATTTCATACTGTTTAGATGAAATCTTAAAATTACGGTAAAACCACGATTTTCACTTATATGGGAGATATGCGTGGCATTCGACCGATTTCGAACATTTTCAATACCAACTCCTTCTAGGGCCTAAAAAGGATAAATCCAAAATTTCTTCTAGCTCCTGCAATTGTGTTTACAAGAAAAGAGGACGGAGAGACGGACAGACGGATAGGGCTAAATCAACTCAGGAGGAGACGCTGATCAAGAATATATATACTTTTCCATACCGGACACGTCTCCTTCTTGGTGTTACAAACATCAGACCAAAGTGAATATACCTCATGAGTTGTAGGGTATAAAACTTGGTCGGTAAATTTAACCGAAAAAAGTGGTTGACGTACAGAATTTTAAAATGTATGAAAATTGTAAATTTTTTAACCGAGCTCGTCGGTAGTTTTAACCGACAAAAAATGGTAGAAAAAAATAGTTGAAATAACCGAAAATAATTGTTGTTTTACAGAAATTGTATGTTCTTTTACCGCAATTGTTGGTTAAATTTGATTTTTCACCAACTTTTGCACTTTACCATTCGCGCATCTTCAGTTGAATCGTTGGGATTCAAAGAAAGAAGAATTCTCAATCGTGTTATGAATGTTTTGCCTTCTAGAGGCAGCTTGAGTTGAGCCAAACAGAGTTTTTTGCTTGTAGTATTGCATTTGTAATACTAATTTTGGAAAATAAGAGCTGTTTCAACCGTGTTTAGGATTCGACCGAAAAATAAAATATCCAGTGGTGTTCTGCGATCCGAGTCGTATGTTTATGCATTAAACACAGCAAACAGCGTCAATGTGCACTTTTCAATGCAATAAAGTGTGGAAAATGTGAGTTATTTCAGATTATCGTGCTGTTTTGGCAATAGTACGCACATATATACAGCTTTTATTGTGACCCATTCGTTAATGGCAAGTTTTTTTTATTTAAAAGTCTGTGCAACCCCCATTGTGTTTAGCGCATAAACACTTTGTTGACAAAGTTAATTAAATTGTACATTAATTAAACGAAATGAGTATAATTCTGGTAGCAGTCAGCGCTATGGAACAAAGGAAGCATATGGAGCAATGAAAATGAGGATTCTGCGAGATCATAGTAACTCCTCGGATTTACCCGCTTCCGCGTTTGTATTGTATAAAAGCAACAAAGTCTGGATGCTTTTCCATGAACTCCAGCCACGTAAAGTTTTGCATTGAATTCTTGTGCTTCTCTCTGAAACTTAAAAAATATTTCATATTGACAAACTATTTAAACATTTGTATTGAAAAAAATTAATTATTTCGTTTATTTGTAAGATTTCCGTGCATTGATTGTGGGCTGGCGCTCAAATTTTGACATTGCAAATAAATTGACGAACACTTTTTTCAAAAAAAGCCATTGTTTCGTCAATGGCTTGTGAATTTAATGCAAATTTTTACATTTGGAAATAAATTATCAAAACAAAGCAAATTGGAAAACATTTTTACACAATTCCACCATCATTCAGCTGACCGGATTAAAACCCGTAAAAATTCGGGTAAATCGTATTTCAGAACACGAAAAATCCAGTTCGACCCCGATTCACACTGTCATCGGAAACAATCCGACATATCGGATTTCAGAACACCAATAACACTGTGCAACAATTTGAGGCAAATTTTTTTGGGCCTCTACGAAATTTTTGTGGGATGATAGTATTGTATGTGGGAGTAAAACCCTAGCTGGGTTTTCCTCCACCTCACCACAATTTTTTTTTAGATGTCATAATGCATTTTTACAGCTTTTCATTAGTAAAAACTGTTTAGCCGTTGAACTAATTTAGATAATCCAGTATTTTTTTTCTTGATCTTTCCTCCAGTTTTAAGGAATTGAAAATCGACTAGTAGTTGTTGAGTTGTTGAGAAATCGGAATTCGAATGTTGAACGTTTTAATTTTTTTATACCCCCACACACACTGTGGCAGGGTATACTCACTTTGTCACAACGTTTGTAAGGAGGCGTGTCCGGTATGGAAAAGTATATATATTCTTGATCAGCATCACCTCCTGAGTCGATTTAGCGATGTCCGTCTGTCTGTCCGTCTGTCCGTCTGACCGTCTGTCCGTCTGTCCGTCCGCACGATAGAGGTCGCAGTTTTGGAGATATCGACTTGAAACTTTGGGTACATGTTTTTCTCGTGAATACTGAGATGAAGTTCTAGAATCAGCCAAATCGGACAAAAACTGGGCGTGGCTCCCATACACCGAAAAAAAGGTAAAAATTGTTCAAGTCTTTTTTATTGTATTCGATTGGAAATGTTTAGAAACGTATTTTTGACATGGTCCGAGGTTCCGAAGCCACATATATAAGGGTCTGAATGGGGTCTTGAGACCAAAATTTTTTTTTGGTGGATTTGATTGGAAATTTTTAGAAATGGATTTTGGACATGTTCCGGGCTCCAAAACCACCTATAATTGGGTCAAAATAGGGTCTTGAGACCACATTTTTTTATATTCGAGGTACTTCTTCCTACAGTGCGGGGGTATTTCAGCTTCGGTATAGCCGAAGATAGTGCACTCTCTAGTTATATTCTTATTTATTTTTTATTTCGTTTTTTATAGAAACTAGAGAGTGGACTATCTTCGGCTATACCGAAGATGAAATACCCCCACACAGTAGGAAGAAGTACCTCGAACATAAAATTATATGGTCTCAAGACCCCATTTTGAGCCACCATTTTGACCCTTATATATGAGGTTTCGGAACCTCGGAACATTTCCAATCGAATGCAGCAATAAAAAAGACTTGAAAAATGTTGACCTGGGAGCCACGCCCAGTTTTAGTCGTGCGGACGGACAGACGGACGGACAGACAGACAGACGGACAGACAGACGGACGGACAGACGGACAGACAGACAGACGGACGGACAGACAGACGGACGGATTAATGTAGAAAAAACGCACTGAAATATGACAGGGTAATCACAAATGTTATTTTTTTTTTTAATATGATACGCCATAAGACATTATGAGGCCCTTATCAATTTACATCACTAAAAATATATTTTATTTATTAACTTTTTATTTGCACTCGGTTTTTTGCATTGGGTTGGAAATGAGGTCTGGAACGAAATGGTAATGCAACTGGAACGAAATGGAATTGGACCGGAACAAAATGGAATTGGAACAAAACTTTTAAATGGATCAAGGAATTAAAATTATTGATAAATATTGTCGCGGCATAAATTCGCGACTGAATTTTGTTTGTTATTGTTGAAGGGGGAAAACACAGACCGAAAGCGCGCACTGACACTTTTTATTATATTATTCTTCTTTTATTATATTGTTCTATAAATAATATTATTTTGGTTCAATTAAACCAAATTTGACACTCGCGGGTGGAATGCAGCCGGGCGGCGAATTGACAACAGCTGTCAAGATCTCTTATTCCCTTTTGTTACGACTTCGTGCGTGCTGGAGATATTTCATTATTGTTTTCGGATTCAGCGTGGCAAAATACATAAGAAACGACCAAGTTTTATCATTTAACAAAGCTGCTGTAGATCAGTGTTATTTAAGTAAATAATTGCAACTCTGATATCTTGTCAAGCATTTTTCAATCAATTAATTGTACTACGATTTTTTTTACAAAACTAAGTATATTTTAAAATGTAAGTGGTAGTCGCTACTTATAATTGAAGGGCGAGTGGATAAAAGCCACCAATTTCAAAATTTATTATTTGGCAAATGTGAAGTGACAGAGGTACTCTATCACCCATATTTCTTGCAAATTTAAGTATTGATCATAGTTTCAAAGAATCAGAATCGACAGAGAAGACATGTCACCAATTTTGTATTGAAAAAAGAAAAATAAAAAATGAAAAACTTTTATACTTATTTTCTTGAAAGAATTTGTATGTTACATACCGCCTTCATCCATTCACGCCTTGATTGATTTGCATGCATTGGAATGTTTGCTTCTAAATTCATCTAATTCACGATTTGAACTTAAAATGGCCGATTTCAGCCTACTGAATCGCTTATTTATGTACTACTGTATTACATTAAAATACACAAAAGTTTCGGCGTCGGTTTTGGACAAAAAAAATAAAATTCAGCCATTGCGGTTGCAGCCGAAAAAAAGAGGTTTCTGCCATTTAGGTTTTGGCCGAAATTAAAAAAGCTGTTTCGGCCGGTCTCTTTTTTTTATGTAACCTAACAAAGTATGCCAATACGTATCAGAATGCAAAATTTTTGCAGCTGAAATGTTCATAATTCCATAGATATAGATAGTTTAATTGTATCTTAAGAGAAACGTCACTATTCCCACTATATAAAGAAAAAAGTAAAAAAAACTGTCTCCTGCAAAATTTACTTTTTGGTGCTTACGACCATTTCGCGGAAGGGCTCTATATACCGGTCACGCCTCCGTAAGAGCGTTACAAACGTTGAACTGTGCACTTTTTCTACTTAATAAGTGGCAATAAACGATTCGAAAAAATTTGAAAAATTTTCTAATTTTAAAATTTTTTGTTGTGATTCTAACTCGAAATTCCCTAAATATTTTAAATATGGTTTCGATTTCCATGTATCTTTTGTGGTTTAGGAAATACAGTAGCTGAATGTTAGCCAAATATAAATTTTTTTTTGTTTTTCTAAAATTTTAAACAAAATGTCAACTTTAAAGTTTTGTTGTGGAGAAACAGTTTGAGATTTTTGATGTTGGTTTTTTTTATTTGATGAATTTATTATCTTTCATATGAATTTAAACTGGTGGAAATCCAATATGTATGACGGCTATAGCAATTAAGAAGATGAAACCTTTTTTAGTTTTTGTTTGTAAGCTTTAGCTCTAAGGAATCAGGGGGAATCAGTCGGGAGTAGCACCACATTGCCCCGCGCCGCCCGACCGGAACAACTTTTTTCAAAACGTCGAAACAGGTGTATTGTTATTTAATAAAAAGTATTTTTACTGTGCAACACGAAATTCTGATTGTCGATCTGATAACAGATTCTGAATGGTCTTGATCTATATAATTACTCCCTAAAGGGTTTTTCTGGATTCGCTGAAATAAGCAAGTTATTCGAGGTCAAAAGTCACAATATGGCTAATTCACTTTTCTTAAAAAAAATGTTTAATGGTATGCGATATCCTGTTGTATCTTTAACAGAAGTATTAAACTTAACCCTATCTATAATGTTACTGAATTTCCCAATCCGGTAAGTTCAATACTTAGTGGCCATATTTAACCCAGAATAAACAAAAAAATTATTGAAATTTCTAAAATACAAATTTTTATTTGAAAAGTAAAATTGTTTGCATTTGGGGCATTTTGGGAGCCCCAAAAACGGACTTTAGCGGGATGATATTTGTTGTTTTACAGAAATTGTATGTTCTTTTACCGCAATTGTTGGTTAAATTTGATTTTTCACCAACTTTTGCACTTTACCATTCGCGCATCTTCAGTTGAATCGTTGGGATTCAAAGAAAGAAGAATTCTCAATCGTGTTATGAATGTTTTGCCTTCTAGAGGCAGCTTGAGTTGAGCCAAACAGAGTTTTTTGCTTGTAGTATTGCATTTGTAATACTAATTTTGGAAAACCGTTTCAACCGTGTTTTGGATTCGACCGAAAAATAAAATATCCAGTGGTGTTCTGCGATCCGAGTCGTATGTTTATGCATTAAACACAGCAAACAGCGTCAATGTGCACTTTTCAATGCAATAAAGTGTGGAAAATGTGAGTTATTTCAGATTATCGTGCTGTTTTGACAATAGTACGCACATATATACAGCTTTTATTGTGACCCATTCGTTAATGGCAAGTTTTTTTTATTTAAAAGTCTGTGCAACCCCCATTGTGTTTAGCGCATAAACACTTTGTTGACAAAGTTAATTAAATTGTACATTAATTAAACGAAATGAGTATAATTCTGGTAGCAGTCAGCGCTATGGAACAAAGGAAGCATATGGAGCAATGAAAATGAGGATTCTGCGAGATCATAGTAACTCCTCGGATTTACCCGCTTCCGCGTTTGTATTGTATAAAAGCAACAAAGTCTGGATGCTTTTCCATGAACTCCAGCAACGTAAAGTTTTGCATTGAATTCTTGTGCTTCTCTCTGAAACTTAAAAAATATATCATATTGACAAACTATTTAAACATTTGTATTGAAAAAAATTAATTATTTCGTTTATTTGTAAGATTTCCGTGCATTGATTGTGGGCTGGCGCTCAAATTTTGACATTGCAAATAAATTGACGAACACTTTTTTCAAAAAAAGCCATTGTTTCGTCAATGGCTTGTGAATTTAATGCAAATTTTTACATTTGGAAATAAATTATCAAAACAAAGCAAATTGGAAAACATTTTTACACAATTCCACCATCATTCAGCTGACCGGATTAAAACCCGTAAAAATTCGGGTAAATCGTATTTCAGAACACGAAAAATCCAGTTCGACCCCGATTCACACTGTCATCGGAAACAATCCGACATATCGGATTTCAGAACACCAATAACACTGTGCAACAATTTGAGGCAAATTTTTTTGGGCCTCTACGAAATTTTTGTGGGATGATAGTATTGTATATGGGAGTAAAACCCTAGCTGGGTTTTCCTCCACCTCACCACAATTTTTTTTTAGATGTCATAATGCATTTTTACAGCTTTTCATTAGTAAAAACTGTTTAGCCGTTGAACTAATTTAGATAATCCAGTATTTTTTTTCTTGATCTTTCCTCCAGTTTTAAGGAATTGAAAATCGACTAGTAGTTGTTGAGTTGTTGAGAAATCGGAATTCGAATGTTGAACGTTTTAATTTTTTTATACCCCCACACACACTGTGGCAGGGTATACTCACTTTGTCACAACGTTTGTAAGGAGGCGTGTCCGGTATGGAAAAGTATATATATTCTTGATCAGCATCACCTCCTGAGTCGATTTAGCGATGTCCGTCTGTCTGTCCGTCTGTCCGTCTGACCGTCTGTCCGTCTGTCCGTCCGCACGATAGAGGTCGCAGTTTTGGAGATATCGACTTGAAACTTTGGGTACATGTTTTTCTCGTGAATACTGAGATGAAGTTCTAGAATCAGCCAAATCGGACAAAAACTGGGCGTGGCTCCCATACACCGAAAAAAAGGTAAAAATTGTTCAAGTCTTTTTTATTGTATTCGATTGGAAATGTTTAGAAACGTATTTTTGACATGGTCCGAGGTTCCGAAGCCACATATATAAGGGTCTGAATGGGGTCTTGAGACCAAAATTTTTTTTTGGTGGATTTGATTGGAAATTTTTAGAAATGGATTTTGGACATGTTCCGGGCTCCAAAACCACCTATAATTGGGTCAAAATAGGGTCTTGAGACCACATTTTTTTATATTCGAGGTACTTCTTCCTACAGTGCGGGGGTATTTCAGCTTCGGTATAGCCGAAGATAGTGCACTCTCTAGTTATATTCTTATTTATTTTTTATTTCGTTTTTTATAGAAACTAGAGAGTGGACTATCTTCGGCTATACCGAAGATGAAATACCCCCACACAGTAGGTAGAAGTACCTCGAACATAAAATTATATGGTCTCAAGACCCCATTTTGAGCCACCATTTTGACCCTTATATATGAGGTTTCGGAACCTCGGAACATTTCCAATCGAATGCAGCAATAAAAAAGACTTGAAAAATGTTGACCTGGGAGCCACGCCCAGTTTTAGTCGTGCGGAC
The DNA here is from genome assembly GCA_951394025.1 of Heteromyza rotundicornis. NCBI lineage: Eukaryota > Metazoa > Arthropoda > Insecta > Diptera > Heleomyzidae > Heteromyza > Heteromyza rotundicornis. The sequence goes on from OX596010.1 coordinate 38,854,926, forward strand.
GGACAGACGGACGGACAGACAGACAGACGGACAGACAGACGGACGGACAGACGGACAGACAGACAGACGGACGGACAGACAGACGGACGGATTAATGTAGAAAAAACGCACTGAAATATGACAGGGTAATCACAAATGTTATTTTTTTTTTTAATATGATACGCCATAAGACATTATGAGGCCCTTATCAATTTACATCACTAAAAATATATTTTATTTATTAACTTTTTATTTGCACTCGGTTTTTTGCATTGGGTTGGAAATGAGGTCTGGAACGAAATGGTAATGCAACTGGAACGAAATGGAATTGGACCGGAACAAAATGGAATTGGAACAAAACTTTTAAATGGATCAAGGAATTAAAATTATTGATAAATATTGTCGCGGCATAAATTCGCGACTGAATTTTGTTTGTTATTGTTGAAGGGGGAAAACACAGACCGAAAGCGCGCACTGACACTTTTTATTATATTATTCTTCTTTTATTATATTGTTCTATAAATAATATTATTTTGGTTCAATTAAACCAAATTTGACACTCGCGGGTGGAATGCAGCCGGGCGGCGAATTGACAACAGCTGTCAAGATCTCTTATTCCCTTTTGTTACGACTTCGTGCGTGCTGGAGATATTTCATTATTGTTTTCGGATTCAGCGTGGCAAAATACATAAGAAACGACCAAGTTTTATCATTTAACAAAGCTGCTGTAGATCAGTGTTATTTAAGTAAATAATTGCAACTCTGATATCTTGTCAAGCATTTTTCAATCAATTAATTGTACTACGATTTTTTTTACAAAACTAAGTATATTTTAAAATGTAAGTGGTAGTCGCTACTTATAATTGAAGGGCGAGTGGATAAAAGCCACCAATTTCAAAATTTATTATTTGGCAAATGTGAAGTGACAGAGGTACTCTATCACCCATATTTCTTGCAAATTTAAGTATTGATCATAGTTTCAAAGAATCAGAATCGACAGAGAAGACATGTCACCAATTTTGTATTGAAAAAAGAAAAATAAAAAATGAAAAACTTTTATACTTATTTTCTTGAAAGAATTTGTATTTTACATACCGCCTTCATCCATTCACGCCTTGATTGATTTGCATGCATTGGAATGTTTGCTTCTAAATTCATCTAATTCACGATTTGAACTTAAAATGGCCGATTTCAGCCTACTGAATCGCTTATTTATGTACTACTGTATTACATTAAAATACACAAAAGTTTCGGCGTCGGTTTTGGACAAAAAAAATAAAATTCAGCCATTGCGGTTGCAGCCGAAAAAAAGAGGTTTCTGCCATTTAGGTTTTGGCCGAAATTAAAAAAGCTGTTTCGGCCGGTCTCTTTTTTTTATGTAACCTAACAAAGTATGCCAATACGTATCAGAATGCAAAATTTTTGCAGCTGAAATGTTCATAATTCCATAGATATAGATAGTTTAATTGTATCTTAAGAGAAACGTCACTATTCCCACTATATAAAGAAAAAAGTAAAAAAAACTGTCTCCTGCAAAATTTACTTTTTGGTGCTTACGACCATTTCGCGGAAGGGCTCTATATCATACCGGTCACGCCTCCGTAAGAGCGTTACAAACGTTGAACTGTGCACTTTTTCTACTTAATAAGTGGCAATAAACGATTCGAAAAAATTTGAAAAATTTTCTAATTTTAAAATTTTTTGTTGTGATTCTAACTGGAAATTCCCTAAATATTTTAAATATGGTTTCGATTTCCATGTATCTTTTGTGGTTTAGGAAATACAGTAGCTGAATGTTAGCCAAATATAAATTTTTTTTTGTTTTTCTAAAATTTTAAACAAAATGTCAACTTTAAAGTTTTGTTGTGGAGAAACAGTTTGAGATTTTTGATGTTGGTTTTTTTTATTTGATGAATTTATTATCTTTCATATGAATTTAAACTGGTGGAAATCCAATATGTATGACGGCTATAGCAATTAAGAAGATGAAACCTTTTTTAGTTTTTGTTTGTAAGCTTTAGCTCTAAGGAATCAGGGGGAATCAGTCGGGAGTAGCACCACATTGCCCCGCGCCGCCCGACCGGAACAACTTTTTTCAAAACGTCGAAACAGGTGTATTGTTATTTAATAAAAAGTATTTTTACTGTGCAACACGAAATTCTGATTGTCGATCTGATAACAGATTCTGAATGGTCTTGATCTATATAATTACTCCCTAAAGGGTTTTTCTGGATTCGCTGAAATAAGCAAGTTATTCGAGGTCAAAAGTCACAATATGGCTAATTCACTTTTCTTAAAAAAAATGTTTAATGGTATGCGATATCCTGTTGTATCTTTAACAGAAGTATTAAACTTAACCCTATCTATAATGTTACTGAATTTCCCAATCCGGTAAGTTCAATACTTAGTGGCCATATTTAACCCAGAATAAACAAAAAAATTATTGAAATTTCTAAAATACAAATTTTTATTTGAAAAGTAAAATTGTTTGCATTTGGGGCATTTTGGGAGCCCCAAAAACGGACTTTAGCGGGATGATATGTTCAACAATGTAGTAAGCCAGTTTCTTAGTCAATACGGCACACGTCGTTCCCTAATCTCGTACTATAAAAACAAACCACAAATGCTAGTTTGATCTACTTGCATTTAGATGGATATATTTTAATATAATAATCCTTTTATGTTTATTAGGACACAAACCTTCTAAATTCTTCAATCTGAATGAGTTAATGTTGTCTCACTGCATGGCAGATTTAGATTCATGGAAAATTTGCAATACAATTATAGTAATAAGTTGTACTCAACAAATTTGGAGAACGAATAAAGTAATAAAATTTTTTTGTATTCAACGTTTGAGTACTTTTTGTGTTATTGATTACAAAAGTAATTAATACCGCACAGCTCTGGTTATAAGATATAAAAAAAAATATTTGTAGAACAAAATTTTTTTAATTGGAAAAATGTTAATTTACAAATTTTTGTATGCTTTTGTTTAATTTATATTTTACGTTATTTATTTTATAATTTAAATATCACTTAAAACAAAAAAAAAAAATTTCTAAAATTTTGTACTTTGAAATGAGAAAAGAAAATTTTTTTGGACTTTGTACGCAGTAATATCATTGTTTTTAAAAATTGGTAGGGGTCTCAATTCAAAACAAAATGAAAAAAAAGCCTTCAAAAATTTTTATAAAATTATTCCAATTTGAACAACATTTGTTTTAATCTACAACAAAGATAGACGTAATTGATAAAATTATTTTGTTGTCCGTATATTGACAAAAATTTCAATTGAATGGACTGTTGTCCATTCAATTTCAAAAGTTTTGAACAACTTTTAACATTGGTGTATCCGCTATAATACTAAAACTACCGAAAGTGAATTTTTCGTGTTTAGCATGAAATGGAGCTGGCAGAATTTTATGATTATGAAAAAATAAAACAACTCCATTTAACACATAAAATGTCAAACTTGTTCTATCAGTGTTATCTAAAATTAATAACTTCTTATTTGATTTGTTTAATGTAATATTTATTAAATATTATTTCTTTGTTGAATTAAAATGAAATTCAACTTAAAATATGGTTGCAACTGTTTTTCTTTAATTTTATATTAATTATTCTATTTAATTGGGAAATCCCGAACAAATCGCGGGATCCCGGGATTGTAATTTCGAATCCCGGTATTTTCAAAAACTTTTCGGGATTGAATGCCTTAACCCACACACAGTACTGTGCAGGGGTATATTACCAGCATCACCTCATGGTCTAAGAAAATATCATGAGAAAACTAAATATGCAGAATGTACGTTAGAGATGTAAAGTTAAAAATTTCCCCTATCTCTCTCAACAGTGTCAATAGACAAAAAACTTAAGATTGAAGTTTCTCTCCGACCCGGAAAACTTGTCCGCATTGCGTCTGAACTTAGCCAAAACAGTTTAACATTTGTATGCAGCAAATAACAATTTTTTAATCATTTTAGATTCAGAAAAATACTGCCAAAAACCAAAAGTATACATTTTTGGTGGTAAAACCTAAAATTGATTAAAAAACATTTTCATAAAAAAAAAGAGTGGCTATGCCGAAGCTGTAATGCCACCGCTCTGTAATTTCCATTTAGAAGTACCTCGAACACAAAAAATTGATCCCAAGATCCCATTTTGAGACATTTCTCAGGGATTATAACCCTCTCGTAAGTCCAACTGCGGCTACGCTATCAACAGTACTTCTGCATGCAAATCCCTTCTGTGTAGCCGGAATAAGTTGCAATATAATATTATAAAATTGTAATATCTTTTTGGGACTTTTGTACCCTGGGGATTTTGATACGGTCCCATAAGTCGCCATATCATAAGCCCCAAAAAAATGGCGGGGCATAAAAAAATTATATAAGCCCAAAATTGAAAAGAAGTCTTTTTTAAAAAATCCCCAGGGTACAAAAGCCCCAAAAATACCCAAAAGGCCAAAAAAAGTATATTGCAATATTGTATTCTAAAATATTACACAGAAGGGATTTAAATGCAGAAGTACTGTTGATGGCGTAGCCGCTGTTGGAAATACTTATGGGTTATAATCCTTGCGAACCGCCTGCTACCAAGATGGGACATGGATGCAGAAGTACTATTGATTAGCAGAAAGAAAAAATATAGGTTAATCTAACCAAAAACGTGATAATAAATCTATTTCAACAACTACAATTTTTGTGGTTGATCTAATCATCAAAAAATGGTTAAATGATACATAAAATACTTATCTGCACTCAAAATTGCAGATGAGTATTTTATGCTAAATAATATGCAGATAGGTAGGCATTCGCCACGTTTTTTCAAAGATTTTAAAAAAATTATCCAATCATCCTTTCTTACAAATTCTTTTACAGTTGGAAACTTACATTTACTAACTTTAATATTTTAACGTTTGAAAGCACATATCTAAAAGATTTCCACTACTTTTTCAACGAGTGCCAAAATAGCGGAACTGCCCCACCCATAGAGTAGAACCGCCATTTCAAAAATGCACAGACTTTTTAGGTAAATATAATATTTTATTTAAGTATTGAATATCAGAAGCTTAAATAAAACATTAAACAAATGCCTTAATTACTTTTTAATGAAAAATTTTTCACAAAATGTAAAAAAATGAGTAAATGAGATACGAGTTAAATGCAACTTTCCAATCGATTTTTCTAAATTAATTAAGGAGCCTAAATAATTGATTCTTCCTTTTCTCCTCTTTAACATTTTTTTTGACGTTTTTGTTACACTAATTACACTGACGTATGTGCGATTCGGCGATTGTGCCCAAGGTGTTCCCGATCACACAAATTATTTTTGCATATTATTACTTTTAAGAAATTTAATCAAGTCGAGTTCATGCATTAATATCTACGCAATAATACCACAAAGTATCAATTTCCTAATGCAAAAACTGGATATATTATCACCAAATTTACTTACCCAAACAAATTTTCGCAGCACCCCCAAAAACAAACGAACACGTTTTGCCGTGATCACGATTGGGTAGGTCATGTACTTAGGGAAGAAACTTTATCGATATACATATGCACAAAGTAACCATACTGTCAATTTCAAAGAGTTTTTAGTTTTTAAAAAAGTGGGGGTGGCATATGGGCTGCAGTAGCGAATCCTCCCCCTTCTACCATACATATTTTATGCTAAGTATTGCTGATGATGTTTGCAGATAGGTATTTTTGAACACAAGTTATAACAGTAAAAGGTTTGTTTACCAAACTTTCTGAAAAAGTGCGTGTACTTCCCAAAAAAAAATATCAGATAAGTATGATTAGCACGGCAGTATAGAAGTATTTTAGCCAAGTCTGTATGAAAATTTTTGGGTCGTAAAAATAAAAACGTCGGAGAGCAATTGTTAAGTGCATTTACTATACTCAGAGATTTTACTTCAAATCAAAATTGTATGTAAATTATCGTGAAAAGTATTAAGTATTCAAATTAGACTGACAATGGATTCGTATGAAAATTTTTTTTGGTTGCTTCCAACCCCTAGAACTACGCATTTGGATGCGAAAATCCATGTCTGAAAATTTCAGACCGATCCGAGTATGGGAAATACTAGCCAGTGGACATCAAAGTTCGTGTTTTAGCACCAAAATTTCAATCTGAAATCTGCATTATTAGACGCAGATGCGAATGCGGGTGCGGATGTCAATTTAGTGCGGGTGCTCCGCGGATGCGGATGCGGAGCTCCGTCACATCCCTAATAAAAATTAAAGTTGTGGATATGAGTTTTTTCAGAAAATTTTATTACCTTTCCAACATGGCCGGGTGAAATGGACGGATAATGATAATGTTAACCGACACATGGTTCTTTAAACCAATTATTTTGGGCTGTCAGGTATTTTTTTTGGTAATTTTTGGGTCAACTTTTTTTTGGACTCGCCCTCTGAAACATAATCCTGCTAATAGGTTTTAAGTTCACATGTACGAGATTTCCGATCTCCGAACATACACTTAGTAATTATTTATTTACATTTAGTATTTTGTGTTTAATTCCCGACTTATCTATATATATAAAAGAGACGTGTATGTTTGTCACCAGTAGACGCGAAAACTACAGCACCGATTCTCACCAAAATTTATATATGTGTTCTAGGGATCGTGAGTCGTGACATAGGATAGGTTTTGACACGCCCACTTTTACCGCCCACAAGTTAGTAAAAACTGCTATATCTCAGACGTTTTTGATCACAAGAAAATGAAATTTGCCATGAACATAATATAAGACCCCAGCCCTAATCTGGGCTAAAAATGGTCGGGATTAGACAATGGGGATTGGCACCGCCCATACAAGTCAATATTTGAAAATGCTGTAATAGCGCTCCCACACAATGTTTTCCAACGAAATTTGGCAAATGGCTTTATGGTTTCAACTCTAAGCTAAATGCAACATATCGGCGTAATTGGACAAAGGGGCGTGGCACCGCCCATACAAACCAATATTTAAAATTGCTGTAACTGGCCTCTCATTTAATGTTTTCTAACAAAATTTACCAAATGGTTTCATGTTTTCAACTCTAAGCTAAATGCAACATATCGGCGTAATTGGACAAAGGGGCGTGGCACCGCCCATACAATTCAATACTTCAAAGTGCCATTCTTGGGCTCCCATTGAATTTTCTTAAATGGGAAATGGTTATATGCCTTCAATGCAACATATTGGAATTGGACAGCGGGGCGTGTCACTTTTCTTACAATTCAATATTTCAAAATGCTACGCTTCCAATAAAAATATTTGATAATTGTTTTCATTCATTTATTATGACCAATGGCAAAAACACCTTTTTTGGGGCCAGCAAAGCGGACCGGGCCCTTCTAGTATCCAATAAAATTGTCCTATTTTGCGAAAAGTTTAATAAAAATATCCAGTATTTTAAAAAAGCCATATATATTAATTAAGTTGTTAAGAAAAACTGAAAACTGATTAAAAACAAATTTCACAGGAAAACTTAACATATATATTTGTTTTATGGATTTTTTTAAGTTTCTTTAGAGGTCTAAACTTAGTTTACAAGTGGTAAAAAATTCAAAAGATCCTGATTGAAGATGTTAAAAAAGTATACCTGTCTCTCTATGTTTCTCAATCAATTCTGGAACATGTTGAAATCCAATTTTGCACTCTAATTTTTTCTATGTTATAATATTTTTTAATTTAACTCATCCAGAGAAACTATGGAGCTATAATTTCTCCATGTGTCGAATCTTTCGCGTCTCGACACCTTGTATCGCATGAATGTTATATATAAGTATGTATTTTTTCAAACAAACGTTGTCCTGTTAATCGAACATTTGCGGAACTTATATAGAAACTACGAATAAAGCCTATTTTTTCTATTGCGAATTACTTTTATATGAATTTTTGCATAAACACTAAGTTTTTCGAATTATTCTTTATGTATAACCAACATTTTCCGGCCACTTATGATTCGCTTTAGAGTAGTTCGATTGTTAATTTATGTCTACGAACCTAAGCTTTTATATATTTATTTATAAGATCTTAAGATCTTTTGAATTACGTATTATCCCAATATAAGTGCGTTAGCCAGCCAAATTCGTTTGTTAAATTTTAGGAGTTGCCGAATGTATGTACTATTATATTACAACCAATATGTGTTTAGTATGCAATTGAAGGTGTCAACATCATATGGATACCGAATCTAAGCTGCTGGAAACTTTTTGAGTGTCCTTGCAGTGTTTATACTCGGAATCTTTAAATTGCTTCAGTCCTTTTCACAAATTGAGTTTAAATCCACACTAATATCTGACAAAAAAAATTCTTTCGGTTGTCGAAAATTTGCGATATATTCTACATACAGTTGCGGTTAAAAAAATATTAGCGGTCGAAATATGAAATTTTGATTTGTTTTCAAACATTTTATAGTATCGATATTGGAACCATTGGAAAGGCCTCCTAGACCCCTTTCGAATGAGTACCAAAGCACCTTAACCCGTTAATAATTTTTAAAATAATTTAAAAATTTTTCCTACTTTTCAAACATTTTTCTTGGGGTTAAAAAATTATTTTTTAGATGCAAAAAGTTGCGCTGGTGTGTTTTGTGATAAAAATTTCCCTGATCTTTGAAAATTAAAATATTGTTGTTCATAACAGTTTGTACAGTTTCTCAAAGGGTGTAGATTTACTTTGTATAAACAAAATTTGATCAACAATTTTTTTTTCAATTTTAAATTTTTTATAAAATTAAACAAATTTAAAAAAAAAATTTTAAATTCAGTGAAATTTTTAATCACAAAACAGCCTTGAGTAAAATCTTTTTTTTCAACCAAAAAAACTTTTTGCATCAATTAAAATATTGTAGATTTTCTCGATGAGTACATTATGGATGAGAATGTACAGGTATTTATTCGAGTAAGACCCCTTTCCAATGGTACCAATTAAAATAATATAAACTGTTCAAAAACAAATCCAAATTAAAAATTTCGACCGCTCCTTTTTTTTTTTGATCGCAGCTGTACGTACATTGCACATTCCACTATGAATTTACCCCTTCAATAAGTGAATACCTAAATACTATTACAATTTAAATCTTTTTGATTTGTTAGTAAGCAATGTTAAGTATATTACAATTTTTTTTCATTATATGCGTTATTAGAAACTTTGGTTTGAACAAATAAATATTCCTGATCTTCTGCTCAAAACCATTTCTACAATATTATTTACTTTGGTTAAGTTAAAACTCACCTGCGTCCTGGTGTCGATTAAAATAAATTTCCTACAACAACAATTACGAAATTCGTTTTTAGGGTGATATTCACCGGAATCTACACATTTGAATCAGCTGTTAAAGTGATGGCACGAGGTTTCATTTTATGCCCGTTTACGTATCTTAGAGATGCATGGAATTGGCTGGACTTCGTAGTAATAGCTTTAGCGTGAGTTTATAATAAAAATATTTTTTTTGTTTACACTTCATAGAATTTATTAATTTTTAATAGTGGTTTCGTTTCAATGTAATTGTAATGTTACGGTTACGTTCACAAAAGCCATAAATCACATTGTGGACGTAGTCGAATTGGTAAATGGTAATATCAAAATATAATCTTGATCGCCAAAAACAATTTTTAAAGAAAAAAAAGTTGTAACAAACAATACAAACGGTTACATATACATTAACAATGTTGTATTAAATATAATTAGTTTGGTATAGATATTTTTTTATTCAGTAAATCTCAAAGTAATGTACTCTAAAGCAGTTAACTGTTCCCACTCATTTCAATTACATATATTTTAGTTTTAAAAAATGCTACACTAAACTGTTTTGTTGCTCTTAATTTGTTTAACAATTTATGTTCTTAAATTCACTAGATTTTTTACGATGCTTCGATCAATTTGAATTATGTTTTAGTTAACTGTAGTAAATGGCAATCGATCGAGCATCTTCCGACAATGAGCGAGCTCCTTAATATCTTATTTAAATAAATCATTAAAAAACCAAAAGAGGCCAATAAAAAAAATGGTTTGATAGACATTGACAGCAATACGGAACAATGCATATGTATGTAAATGAGCCGTATTTTAAAAGTCCACTTTTTCTAAATAAGTTAATGGTATATCTAGTAAGATGTACTTATATCTAATTAACTAATTAAAAAAAAAAGTAGTCTTATACCACTGTAAAAAAAGGCTCATAGGTACTAGGGTTGTGTACATCAGTATATGTTTGTATTCGGGGGCTCATATCCGCAGCATACATATCAGATCATTCCTCAGAAACAACGCTACCATATCCGATGTCGACAACTGTTTCAATTTCATAAATGTTATTTGTCGAGAGAGAAAGGTGAACAAAAAAAAGTGTGGTATTCCACCACAGTGAATAGTCTCAATTGAACTTATTTATTTTGACATTACTTCTAAAAACTCACAAGACTCACTGTTTCAATTGACATGAGTAGAAAATATTGAATAGTATATTTACAGTAGATATAAATACGAAAGTGTAGAAAAGAGATAACGATAGATCCTACGATAGTCTCTCCTATGCTTTGGGGTATTTGAAAGTTACAATATATGTACATTAAAATTAATTTATCTTTAAAGTTTTAAAATAGATTTATGAGAATTTTGATCCATTGCTTGTATACATTGGTGGTGATTTAGCTGCATAGGTACGCTGTATGTGTTTCAAATGCGCTGGTTTGAGTCTTTCAAGAAAGACGTTCATAGTTTAGTGAATTTGGAAAACTCGATCAGACATTCGAGGGAATGTGTGTTTTCGTTGATACGTGAGTGTAGAAAAATGGTTTTCGCTCAAAGTTGTGCGCTATTGGATTTGCTTTCAATTCTCGCATGTGGTCACGAAGTTCTTCCAGAGGAGGTAAAAATTTTGTTTTCAATTTACCCTTGTATATTAAAACTCACTTGGAAAAATGCCATTTGGCGCTGTCCTTATCACTTGCCGCAAAGTGTGGCCATATTTTACTCCTTTTTTGCCATTCGAAACAATTAGGGAATTCACAAGGGTCTCGTATCGGTCGTATTGTTGTATTGTCGTGAAAATATACGATAGTTGTGAAAATGTTGTTGCTGTTTTCAATACAAAAAAAATACGATAATACAACCTCTAGGACTCTCGCACTCAAAGAATTTTTTCGTTCGTAAGAAACGAAAAATTAAACAAACATACATTCGTTTGTTGTTTCGTTTCCGACCAACTTTTGAATAACGAAAAAAAAGAAATGTCAGCTCAACCAGGATTTGAACGCGGGACGTAAGGTTGCGCACATACACGCTGTGCCACTGAGCTACTTTCGTTCTGGTCGATAAAAACAAAGCTTATATCGAATTCGATTTTAACAATGTAAACGTTTATTAGAAATTAGTTTTTAATTTGCAGCAATTTAAGTAAGTTTCCAGTAAAAGTAAAATGCAATACTTTTATTGGAAACTTATTTAAATTGTTACAAATTTATTTATTACTAGCATTTGGGCGTTGCCCACGTAAAAAATACAAACATTCACAGCAGAGAAGCGAAATGGAAAATTTACCCTCCTGCACACAGAGCTCGAAATTCCCCGCATTATGGTTAATTTCCCAGAATCTAACACCCCTGATCATGGTGAATACAAAGCTTAGGATAAAGTTTTGAAATGGAACTTAATACCGAAAATTAAGATATTTACCTTTCGAAAACACAAAATAAAGTATCCTATTCTCTTCCTTGGCACAAATAGGATGTTTTAAAAAAAAATTATGAAAATCGGTTTGCTAGTTTTGCATGACCAGATTGCATGCGCAGTTTTGGGGATGTCGGCTTCCGCTACTGGAATCTACTGATATTCATGCACGAGATTCAGTGTGGAAACTATAGATTTCCCCATGTAGATTGTTGGTGAAGTCCTCAGAATGCGGTGTGGAATACCTCGGGTACAGTAACTGAGTGGAGGCGCCTATTGTCACCGCATACACGCCAGACTTTTTTTCACCAAATGTATGGGGTTGGCCCAAGGACTGTTGGAAGACCTTACCCAGCCGAACTTCAAGAGGTATTAAAATTCTTCTTTGGCTACCTAGAATTTCTCGGGGTAGAGTCTGCGTTCACCCTCGAAAAATGGAGCAGCAGTGGTTGAAATGAACTGCTCAATTTGGCGTTTAATGGGTGACCGATATTAAGCGAGGCCAGTGATTCCAGGGAATTCTTTTTGAACTCACCGTTGGATTCGTTAATTGTAAAAATTTGTAATTCGATTACGAAACTGATGACGCCCTTGGTGCTGAGCTTGGTGGTGCTATCGATTAGCAATTGACCCTTAAGGTCGACGAGCAGACCGTTGTGTGTGAGCGCACATGGAACAGCTGCGATGCAGAACGTCCACTCTATTGAGCGCCGAAGTCCTAAGTCGAGTCTGATTCTTTTGTCACCATATGCTTGAATTGCTGTATTGTTTGCTGCATACAACTTGAGATCGCTTGAAATTTAGCTTACCGCGTACGAAGCTGGAAGTAGAGAGAGCTATGCCCCAGTATCCACGAGGAATTTGGACTTAGAGTTTCTGTCGAAAATCAGCGACGCGTGATGGTATGATGGCTGTATTAGTTTTCCGAAGTGTTGTTGTTTTAGCCATATTGCATGGCTGGATGCTTTTACTAGCGTTGATTCCCATTTTGTTGTGGAAAAAACAAATTCATGGATTGAGTCCAGCGGAAGAGCATTAGCATTGTTTCGCTGACTTTGTCTGTAGGTCGAGCTGCGTGATTTGGAACGACCGCTGCTGGTTTGTATAGATTTGACTGTCAGCTGCTCCACTTGCATTTTGAGCGTAGAGATGTCCTCGGTCAGCTGATTGATTTTGTTTGGAGATGATTTTTGACCTCGAAGATTTTGGAACTTGTTTGTCTATAATTTTGTCGACTATGAGGGCCAAATTATCGATGTCATCAGAGGGGCTGACAGCGAGGATTGGTCGGACTGTATCCGGAAGATGCTAAAAAAAGAGACGTTAAAACCGTTTTATTGAACCTGTCTGACGCTGCATTTCGTAAAACCATGAGAAATTGCGTTGGTTTTTGGTTGCCCAGCAATGCATATTTTTTTTCTATCTGGAGTCGTTTCCTAATTGATGCTCGTGGCATAAGGGCTAAATTCTGGTAGTGCGAACACAAAAACAAAGTGGAATTTTGTGGTTTCACTTCGAATATTCTCTACGTGAAAAATGTATTCCTCCACAGCTTCTTGCTGAACGCCATACATCGAAAAACAACGAATGGCTATTCGTTAATTGCACTAAGATATTTTTACAAAATTAGGCGTATTTGAAAATGTAAGTGTATTCGCTACTTCGTTGGAATGATCACATTTTTGATGTGTCGAAAGGAGCAGCCAAGTGCTTAGGCTTCCTGAAGCGGTGCAAGAAATACTTCACTCCGATTTCTTCTCGATCTTTCTCCATCATAACCGGCCTAAAATGCAGTATAATTCGCATATATGGGCAGGAGTCCCAAGAACTTATCATGAGCTCTTGGACCGTGTGCAGCAACGTACGATTAAGCTTATTGGTGACAGTAGTATATCCAGCACTATTGAATCCTTCGAGCATCGTCGTAGCGTAGGATGTTTAACGCTATTCTACAGTTATTGCTCCACTGAGATAAAAAGACTAATTCCATAAGTCCGAGTATTCGCAGGAACTACTCGTATATCCTGAGAGTCCCACCCATTCATGCGATGTTTCAACGCACCGCGCACTACCGTGATAGTTCGTTCTTCAGTCGCTCAATCCGAATGTGGAACAATCATCGCGCAGCTGTTTTTCCCACCGTTTGAAGCATTGCCAAATTCAAATTAAACATTCACCGACATTCTTCACTCCTTCACACTAACCTATCAGTGGCCATCCCCTGAGTGTTGGTTTAATTTTAAAAAATATATATATTTTATACTACTACTGTAAGAAAACTACTCCTCCAAATTGCATGTGAGTTTCATACAATGCAAAACTACTACTCTTTCTAGAAATCTACTACCCCGACAGAAATGTGTACTACTATCGTAGAATTTCTATTGCTCTACGCAGAAAACCATATCTACTCCCCTCTCTTGAAACCTACTACCCTGACAGTAATTTCTACTACTTAATTGACATGAATAGAAAATATTGATCTGTCTGTCTGTCTGTCTGTCTGTCTGTCTGTCTGTCTGTCTGCCTGCCTGCCTGCCTGCCTGTCTGCCTGTCTGCCTGCCTGCCTGCCTGTCTGTCTGTCTGTCTGTCTGTCTGTCTGTCTGTCTGTCTGTCTGTCTGTCTGTCTGTCTGTCTGTCTGTCTGTCTGTCTGTCTGTCTGTCTGTCTGTCTGTCTGTCTGTCTGTCTGTCTGTCTGTCTGTCTGTCTGTCTGTCTGTCTGTCTGTCTGTCTGTCTGTCTGTCTGTCTGTCTGTCTGTCTGTCTGTCTGTCTGTCTGTCTGTCTGTCTGTCTGTCTGTCTGTCTGTCTGTCTGTCTGTCTGTCTGTCTGTCTGTCTGTCTGTCTGTCTGTCTGTCTGTCTGTCTGTCTGTCTGTCTGTCTGTCTGTCTGTCTGTCTGTCTGTCTGTCTGTCTGTCTGTCTGTCTGTCTGTCTGTCTGTCTGTCTGTCTGTCTGTCTGTCTGTCTGTCTGTCTGTCTGTCTGTCTGTCTGTCTGTCTGTCTGTCTGTCTGTCTGTCTGTCTGCCTTTTTTCTTTCATTTGTTTAATATAGCAAAAAAAAACAGAAAAATGTACTGCAAATACTGTTGGTCCTATGTTAAAAACAAAAATGTAAGGTGTACTCCTTCTCTATAAGTCTATGTTGTGTGGTACTGCGAAGTCTCTGTCATTGTACTGGTACTTGATCCGCAGACATTTCAAATTGTTAAATATTTTCCTAAAATTCGAATGATCTGAGACGTATCCGCGGATGTGGTTCCGGTTTATGGTTCCTCTTAATGGAGGACTCGATTAAGAGCCACCCTGGTAGGTTCTTCATTTCAATGGCATTAAAATCGGTATTAGGCTTGTTTTAATTGTCATCTGAATACACTCATTGACTGTATGATACATAAAACATGCCTATTATACCATAAATTATGACCCCATATCTACAGACTGTAAGCAGCTCCTCATATATAATTTTTCCTTGTTTACGCTTGTTTAAAATTTATGTTTTCAGTTTCCGATTCAAACACATTTAAAGCAATTTCTATAAAGCTCATTTATGCCAATCCATTACTTTAAATAATTTTTACTAATTATTTCTCGTCCCCTCTCTTGCGCCACCCGCTTTTTAGTTATGTGACCATGGGTATAGATTTAGGTAATCTCGCAGCCTTGAGAACGTTCAGGGTACTGCGAGCACTCAAAACCGTAGCCATTATTCCAGGTAAATATCAGGCGCCTTCCATAGACCGTTTAAAGAAATTCAATAATGTGATCTTCTTTCAGGTCTAAAGACCATTGTCGGCGCTGTCATTGAATCTGTTAAAAATCTTCGCGATGTGATAATTTTGACAATGTTCTCACTCTCAGTATTCGCACTGATGGGATTACAAATCTATATGGGCGTACTAACACAAAAGTGCATTAAGAAATTTCCACTGGACGGCTCCTGGGGAAATTTGACCGATGAAAATTGGGACTACCACAATCGCAATAACTCAAATTGGTATTCGGAGGATGATGGAATATCGTATCCACTTTGTGGCAACATATCCGGTGCTGGGTTAGCATAAAAATTGCCATAACAATATTTCGTATTTAAGAAACTAGAGTGAAATTAAAATAATCTATTTTATTGTTTAGACAATGCGGAGATGACTACGTTTGCCTTCAAGGATTTGGACCAAATCCTAATTACGGCTACACCAGTTTCGATTCATTTGGTTGGGCTTTCCTCTCGGCTTTTCGTTTGATGACGCAAGACTTCTGGGAGGATCTGTACCAATTGGTCTTGAGAGCGGCTGGACCATGGCATATGTTGTTCTTTATAGTCATAATCTTCCTAGGTTCATTCTATCTTGTGAATTTGATTTTGGCCATTGTTGCCATGTCTTATGACGAATTGCAAAAGAAGGCCGAAGAAGAAGAGGCTGCCGAAGAGGAGGCCATTCGAGTAAGTAAACCACGAATAAATAAATATTTTCAATTCAAATTTAAGAAAATCTAAAATTAAATTGAAAATATTTACTTACCTAGTTATTTACTTCAGAATTTACAATAGTAAATCTACAAAGACGTTAAAAAATAAGTTGATTATGAAATCTCTAACATAGGATTATCTCGTAGGTTACTTGTTTACATACGGCGTGGCGTGTACCATATTATTTATAATATTTTTATGTTTTGCACACTGTTTTGAGTTCCAATGCACCATAGTCTTAAATCCTATCCCAATTAATGTGTACTTGTAGGAAGCGGAAGAAGCTGCTGCAGCGAAAGCAGCTAAACTAGAGGAACGAGCCAATGCGGCTGCGCAGGCAGCTGCTAATGCAGCGGAAGCGGCTGAAGCGGCGCTCCACCCGGAGCTAGTGAAAAGTCCAACATACTCGTGCATCAGCTATGAGCTGTTTGTAGGCGGTGAGAAAGGTAATGACGACAACAACAAAGAAAAGATGTCGATACGGAGTGTCGAAGTGGAGTCGGAGTCGGTGAGCGTTATACAAAGACAACCAGCACCTACAACAGCACCTGCTACAAAAGTTCGTAAAGTAAGTACGGTAAGTATACCCCAGCTGGCTCATGTGCTTTCGAGTTCACCTTTTTTCTATAAGAATACATAATTGGATATTCATACACTGAAAGAAAAAACTAATGTACTGGTTTTTAAAACAGAGCTTTGTACAGATTTGTTCAATTTTAAAACACGTGCGATAAAAACAAAATTTAAAACAAAGTCATTAAATTTTAAAACATCGTTTTGTTAAATGTGCCCCAGGCACGGGGCAGTCTTGACTTTTAAAGGGGATCATTTGACAAGGATATTTTCAACACCTATTTTTTGTGATGGATGACAGAAAGAGCATTTTAATTGTTAATTTTTAAATATTATTTAAAACAAAAATCACAATTGTAATCAAGAAAAGTTCTGAAAAAATTTATAAATCACATAATGAAAAAAGATGAAGCGCATATTGAGTAAGATGAGTTCACAGTTTGTCATGATATGTATGTAACTACGATTTGACATTATCAACTAACGTTTGCAACAAACTTCAGCTCTTATAACAAAAAAATAAAAATGTAATGTCAATTCTACCACACTTGCTCTTGACGAACATTTTTTTTAAGTCTTTTATATTTAATTGAATTCAAATTTAAGTAAAGGTTATGAAAACTAAATAGTTATGGTAACTTTTTTTAATTAACACTTCAAATTTACAATTCCATTCTCTTCACTAGTTTCTTATGCACCTCTGTCGGAAAATTATATCAGCGTCCCCAAAAACTCATCAATGGGTTCAGCTACAACTTTCAAACTTTGTGAAGATTAGGAACAAAGAGCGTTGCTAACTTCCTCATTTAAAAGTTTCACAAATTATGGTGAGAAGACACCAAAAATTTCAAAATCAATTGTGTCCCATTGTCACAGCTACCCCAGCTTACCCTATAAGTAGAACAATGTTATAACATACGGACTTCTATTGCTGAGCGTCTTTGTTACACTGAAAGAAAAATTTAGTGCATTGGTTTTTAAAAAAGAGCTTACAACAAATTTTTTTAATTTTAATACACGTTAAGAACAAATTTTAAAACATTGTCCTAAAAACCAATTTGAAAGCAAATTTATCTAATTTTAAAACAATTTCTTTCAATTTAAAAATATTTGTTTTCAATTTATAAAAACTAGAGAGTGAACTATCTGAAAGCTGAAATACTCCCACACAATATGATCCATTTAGAACAGTGTCGGGCAAACCAATACATAAAAATGCATACTTGTGTGTGTGCCTGAGAGAGCGGCATACACGTTTCGCGTGTTGCACAAATATGCTTATAGTGTACATGTCAAAGCATTGCGTTAGCAGCGAATTGAAGCCTATGTACGCGTGCATAGGAAACTCGAAAATGCCCGACACTGATTTAGAAGTATCTCGAACATAAAAAAATGTTGTCTCAAGACCCCATTTTGAGCCATTTATAAGTGGATTCGGAGACTCGGAGACTTTCTAAAAATTTCCAAATATAATCCACCAAAAAAAAAATTTTGTATCTTAAGACCCCATTTTGATCTATTTATATGTGGGCTTGGAAGCTCGGACCATGTTAAAAATACATTTCCAATCGAATACAGCAGTAAAAAAGACTTAGAAAATGTTGACCATTTTTTTCGTTATATGGGAGCCACGCCCTGTTTTTGTCCGATTTCGCTAATTCTCGAACTCAGTATTCACGAGAAAATCATGTACCCAAAGTTTCAAGTCGATATCTCCAAATCTCCAAAACAGACAGACAGTGATGCTGATCAAGAATATATATACTTTTCCATACCGGACACGCCTCCTTACAAACGTTGTGTCAAAGTTAGTATACCCTGCTACAGTAAGTGTGAGGGTATAAAAATGTTTCAAATTTAACGAGTTTGTTTTAAAATTAGATTTTAGTTCATTGTTTGAAAATTTAATTACTGCGTTTTAAACTTTGTTTCAGCGCACGTATTTTGAAATTGAACTAATCTTTAAAAAGCTCTATTTTAAAAACAAAATCGTCAAAGGAAAAGTGTTGTTATTTAAATATTTTTAAATTCGGAGAGATGCATGCATTTGCCTAGAATTAAAGATTTGACGGAGATCTGCATCCACCTCCGCATTTGCGGAGCAGCCGCATCTTTTTGACAACAGCATAGACATCCGCAAATCACATATTCAAAAATTCCGCATTCGCATTTGATTTTTGTCTAAGTTAAAAGTTTTTTTATATTTCTATGTAGGACGAAAAACATATTAGGGCTATTCACGAGACTTTTCTTTATCCGATTGGATCCAAGCATCACAGGAGTCCGTTCTATATGCAAAGGAACTGAACTAGCCCAATCGGATAGTTCCTAAGTTTTTGAACCGGTCTAATATACATATACATACACTCAAAGAATTTTTTTGTTCGTAAGAAACGAAAAATTAGACAAACAAACACTCGTTTGTTGTTTCGTTTGCGGCCAACGTTTTTCAACTCAGACAGGATTTGAACGCGGGACGTAAGGTTTATAAGTTCTGCACATACACGCTGTGCCACTGAGCTTATTCCGTTCTGTTCGATAAAAACAAAGCTTATATCGAATTCATTTACATTGTTAAGTAAACGTTTATTAGAAATTACTTTTTAATTTGCAGCAATTTAAGTAAGTTTCCAGTAAAAGTAAAATGCAATACTTTTATTGGAAACATATTTAAATTGCTGCAAATTTATTTTTTATTTGCGGCAAAACGATTTATTTTGGAGCAAATGTTTTTTTGTTTGTTTCTTTGTTTAAGTTTGTATTCAAAAGTAGTATATTTGATCAAACGTTCACCAATATTGGCCCATATTCATAGTCAAATTAAGTTCCACCTTAACTTTAGTACTCTACTTAGTTGACAGATAATACACTGAAATGACAGCTTCTAAGCTGCTACTAAGGTTTAGCAGCAACTAAATTTGACTATGAATATGCGCCAATAATTCTTTGAGTGTATACAAGGATATATTGCTTTTGTCTCACCGTTTGTAACGCCCATAAGGAGGCGAGACCGGTGTGTAAAAGTATATATTCTTGATCAACATCCTCCTGAGTCGATAAGCGATATGTAACAAAAATTTCAAAGTGGATTTTTTGGCAAAAGTGAAGTGGCTAGGAACGTCTTCTGCTATTATCCCTCCCAAATATAAGTATTGATAGTTTCCAATCTGAAATGGTAAATTCCAGATAGTTTGCTTCTAAATTCATCTAACTTATGATCTAAACTTAAAATAAACGATTTAGCCTACTGAAACGGTTAATTACACTACTTTACAAATAATAATCCGTTGTCGCAAAATCGCAAAATATTGCCAATTTTCGAAATTCGGGTTATGGCTTGAGAATATTTCAAGAACAATCATTTCGATTGCAAAGATAATAAAAATACGCATACAACGAATATAAGGTGATAAAGATCGTATTAAAATTGGCTGAGTTATTGTTGCAGGAAGTTGGATTTTATTACCATACTAGCTTATACCCACAGCTTCGCTCGCAATAATTTTGTTATTTCATGTTAACGTAGAAATGTTATATATATTATTACAGCAACTGAAATTAATATATATATTTGTCCAGGTCTGTCTGTCTGTCTGTCTTTCTGTCTGTCTTTCTGTCTTTCTGTCTTTCTGTCTGTCTTTCTGTCTGTCTGTCTGTCTGTCCGGAACACTAACCGAATCAAAATTTACAACTTCACTTAAAAAATGTTTTTAAGTTGTTAACCTTCTTTTTTTTTAATGTTAGCCATTCTGGTGGTTTATCCACACGACGCTGCGGTCGTGAGAAGGAACCAGAGCCACTTACAAATATATTCACACATATATTTTTTCTTATAAATGTTAGCCGCCCTGGTGAGGTATCGAACCCACAACGCTGCGATTGTAAGTAAGATGAAGTAGCGAACTAAGCGCCTTCTCACCAGAGCCACTAATGCTCATACAATACCTTTACCTAATATCGATTAACTTCGGCAAGCTGTATGCAAAACGCTTTCATGTATATAAACACACAAAAAATCATGTTTCACATATATAAGCCAAAATAGCTTCGACCTAAAGCTGCCACCTTTAAGAAAATAACACTGCCACTACCGTTGCCACCTAACACTATTTTCACCTATTACGGTGGTGTATTAGATTTTCATATTACACTTTCCTATACACTGCATATATTCCCAGTACAACATTAAGGTCCGCACACATCAACGCGAAGTACCGCAGCCGCAGCGCAACTTACTCAAAAATGTTTCTTGCAAATGCGAAAATATATTTGTTTAAGGTGAGAAATTTCATAAAAACAAAAAAATATGTGAATCATTTATAAATTTAAATTCCCGAAAAAATACTACAAAATGAACACCTTTCTTAGAAATCACTCAAGAAATTGTAAAAAGGGAAATCAAAACTTAAAAAAATTTATTTCTCGGAAAGCAGATTCTTGCTACAATGAAAGATTCAGATTCGGTTTTAGTACGTCAAAATAATAATACTAAAACAAAAATTGAAAAAATCCAATGAATAAAACGCTTTGCAATAAAAATAATAGACAATCTGAAATAATAAGGGTATTCATTTATAGTGGGAAACCCCTCGAAGACGCGCAGTTGTCTAAAAGAACTGTCGAATTTCATTAGCTCAATTTATTTTATAGCTGGCTATGATCTGCTGGTTAGAGCTTCGGCCTATGACTGCGGCAGTCATAGGTTCAAGCCCGCCACCGGTCGTATTTTTTATTTTGAATCCATTGCTTGATATTCTTTTTTCTTTTTTTAATCTTTCTTTTTTAATGTAACAGTTCACCTTTACACAATTACATCATCAAACAAAATTTCTTTCTATTCCTTACAAAATTTAATAAAAGTTCACATATTTCATAAATGATTTTCATATGTATATATAAATTATGGAGTTCATCATACGGCTTGGTTTACCTAACCGCCATTAGCTGAAATTATTTTGTAGTTGGCTGTGGTCAGTTGGGTAGAGCTTCCGCTTTGTCTGCAGCTGTCTTGGGTTCAAGCCCGTCACCGGTCGTATTTTTTTTTTTTAATCCATTGCTTCACCCAGAGAAATCTTCAACAATTCCAAAAAACTACAACTACATTTACAAAAATCGAAGCAAAACGCACACATTCACAGAAATGAGAAAAAATTTCGAAACAAAACGCACACATTTACACAAATGAGAAATTTTTTTTTCGAAAATAAAAATATATTCGACTATTCTGTCAAATGGAAAATTTGAAAATAAACAGAAGAAATTTTTGAATTTCAAAACAAATTTGTTTTTGTCGACCTGAACGAAAGAAGTTCAGTGGCACATCGTGTAGATGTGGAACTTATAAACTTTAGGTCCCGTGTTCGAATCTCGTCTGAGTTGAAAAAAGTTTTTTTAAATACAAATTTTTAGATTTCAAATTCAGATTGGTCTTTTGACGACATGAATCGATGAAGCGCAGTAGCACAGAAGAAGGTAAAGTGATAAACTCAAGATCCGAAGATCCGGCGTTCAAATCCAGTTCAGTGTGAAAAGGCATCTACTTGAAATGGTAATGTTAATTTGAAAATAGGTTAAAGAATGGTAAATAAGTTACTTGGAGGAACTTTGGTTTACAATTTTATAAAAAAAAATGAAATTAAAAAACTTTTTCCGGAACGGGGATTTGATCCCCGTACTTTCGTTTATGAGGCCGACTGCCTAACCCCGGAGCTACCGGCAATGATTTGAATGAACGCATATTTACCAGTTTTCCCAGTTTAATGACAAACCTCTTCACATGTACACGTACACATATAGGAGAGTGCCATTTTGAACAATAGCATCTTGTTAAAACAACCTGAAAGATCGGTTTGAAAAATATCAACCACAATATTGGTTAAAAATTGGTTCATTTAACACGATTTTTTCTCTGGGTGTTGATATTCTTTTTTCTTTTTTTAATCTTTCTTTTTTAATTCTTTTTTAATGTAACAGTTCAGCTTTACACAATTACATCATCAAACAAAATTTCTATCTATTCTTTACAAAATTTAATAAAAAATTACATATTTCACAAATTTAGTAAACATTTAATTTTTTCAAATTAGTGTGTTTTTTTCCCGTGCATGGCACGGGCAAATTTACTAGTAAAAATAGATTCATCCCTCTGCCCATTCACCTCCCAGCACCAAATTCAAAATTTCAGCGAAATCCCTTGAATAGGACCCGAGTTAAAGAGCTTTTAAAATTTTAGGGCGTGGCAGTGGGCGGATCTTAAATATCAATAGTCATCCCTCTGCCCATTCACCTCCCAGCACCAAATCCAAAGTTTCAGCGAAATCCCTTGAATAGGACCCGAGTTACAGAACTTTAAAAATTTCAGGGCGTGGCAGTGGGCGGACTACAAATTTTCATAGTCAACCCTCTGCCCATTCACCATTCACCACCCAGCACGAAATCCAAAATGTAAGCGAAATCCCTTAAATAGGACCCGAGTTACAGAACTTTAAAAAATTCAGGGCGTATCAGTGGGCGGACCGCAAATTTTCATAGTCAACCCTCTGCCCATTCACCACCCAGCACGAAATCCAAAATTTAAGCGAAATCCCTTGAATAAGACCCGAGTTACAGAACTTTAAAAATTTCAGGGCGTGGCAGTGGGCGGACCGCAAATTTTCATAGTCAACCCTATGCCCATTCACCACCCAAAATCACATATAAAATTTCAGCAAAATCGGTTAAATGACATATAGCCTATGATGAGATCAATGAAATTACCTACATTTTGGTATGTGTTTCATTAAAATCGGTCAAGTATTTCTTGAGTTATAAGGGAACAAACATACATACTCACAAAGAACTTTATATAAGTAATAGATTTCAGATCGAAGTCAAATAAAATGATTTTTTGCGGACAGAAGTAATTGCAAAAAATATTTTTTCATTCAATAGGATATTTTATTGTGCAACTTCTACACCCAATTTGGGCGCGGTCGGATAAAATTGTACAAATTTATTAAAGATTTAGTGAAAAGGGATAT
Organism: Heteromyza rotundicornis; assembly: GCA_951394025.1. Lineage (NCBI taxonomy): Eukaryota > Metazoa > Arthropoda > Insecta > Diptera > Heleomyzidae > Heteromyza > Heteromyza rotundicornis. The sequence goes on from OX596010.1 coordinate 38,878,634, forward strand.
TTTAATTTTATTCAGAAGATAATGGAAAAGTGCATTTTTTATTAAATTATTCTTAAATTTATCATTCCTGACTTTTTTAAAAATTTTTTACGAACTTGCCGTTTTTCCTGGGTTTGAATTTAAACGGCGTAGCATCAGCGATATATCTGTCAATCAAAACTGACGCATGTCAGTTCCTAATGTAATTGCGAATAAAATCCATATTCTTTATTTGAATCTTATCGTATTAAATAAAAATGTGTTTATATTCACTTCATCGACTTTGCTTTGTTTGTGGTCCGTTTATTTAAAAAAAAAAGTAAAAAACAAATCTTTAGACGAATGAATTGGAATTGTTTCATTATATACCAGTAATATTTTGGTTTCGCTGCATAAAATCTCCAAAAATCGTGGACGCCAAAAACGCTATGTCAATCTTGCTGGGCAAATTTAAATTTAATTGCAAGTGGAAAAGAAGTCTATTTTACTTTCGGCATACCAATGTTGTGGAGAGAGCTGAAGGATCACAAAAACGATTGCTACTTTTGTCTAACACAATTACAAGGCGGAGGGATACAAATTAAAGTTATATATCCAAAGGTCGATTCCGTATGGTCGACTCCGATGTGGCACATTCTGAATTTCTCCCAAAACCACTGTTATCTACTTTAAGAAAACAAAAGGAAAGTAAATTCTGAAACAGTTCAGTGTGGAGTGGAATTAAATATGAAGAGGTTGAAAAAATCTATCAATTGACTCAGGCTGAGCTGCAGTGTTGGGTCCGGAAGCATTAGCATTGATTTTAATTAGAATTGAAATTTTCAATTCTAATTAAATATATTTTAATTGGCATTGAAATATTTAATTCTAATTAAAAAATATTTAATTGGCATTGAAATATTCAATTCTAATTAAAAAATATTTAATTGGCATTGAATATTTCAGCTGAATATTTCAACGCCAATTAAATATTTTTTAATTAATTGATTTTTAATTGAAAAGAAGATTATTTGAGACCTACATCAAAAGAAAGAAAAAAAAAGTTAAATAATGAAAAGAAGGTGAAAAAAATGGGAAATGAAGGGGAAAAAGTATGAAAATGGGAGTAAAATGGAAAAAGGATAAGAAAAAACGGAAAGTAAAAGGAAGAAATGAAAAAAAAGGGAGGGAAAAGACAAACAAAATGAATAAAACAGGGGAGAAAATGCCAAAAGAAAAAGGGCAAATAGGGAAATAACTAAGGCATTCAATCCCGAAGTGTTTTTGAAAATCCCGGGATTTCGGGATTTGAAATCACAACCCCGGGATCCCGGGATTTGTTCGGGATTTTCCAATTAAATACAATAGGTAATATAAAATTAAAGAAAAAATTTAATTCTTTTTAAATTAGATTGATCGAACAAATTATTTTTTTTTGCACGCTGAATCCGAATATAATCATAAAATTCTGCCAGCTCCATTTCATGCTAAACAAAAACTTACTTTCAGTAGTTTTAGTATTATAGCGGGAACGGATACACCAATTGTTGTTTAAATTGGTGTCCATTCAAAAGTAAAACACACACAAAACTATTTATCCAATTCGTAAAGTTTTCAACAAATTTTTGTGTGTTTGTAGCACTAAATCTAAAAAAGTGGGTTTTTTAAATTTACCAATTATATTGAAAGTAAATGCACGAAAGTATTTTTGTGGAAAAACGTCAAAAATATCTTAAACAATGCATAAAAAATGCATTTTTGAATCCCGGGATTCTGGACTCAAAATCACGGGTTTCCGGGATTGAGAAAACTTGCGGGATCCCGGGATTTCGGGATTCGGGATCCCGGGATTGAATAACTTCGAAATAACTGAAAAAAAAAGAAAAAAAGGTAAAAAACGAGGAAAAAGGGGTAAGAATACAACAAAATGTGAAAAGAGATAAATATAATGGGCAAAAAAAGTAAAAAAGGGCTTTTGGCTGGTTTCTTGTCTAAAAACCCTTGCATCCATTTTTTGTACCTTTTTTAATTTTTTTCCATCTATTTTTCCTTTTTTTTATCTTTTTGCTTTCTTTTGGTGTCTGTTTCAAATATTGCTTCTTCCAGAAAAAGAAAACAATTAACTTATATTTTTTTCAATTAATTGAATATTTTTAATTAATTGATTTTTTTCATTGAATATTTCAATGCCAATTAAATATTTTTTAATTAGAATTGAATATTTCAATGCCAATTAAAATATTTTTGTGCATTTTGAGTGTCAGGCTGTTTTTAGTATATAATTTTGTTGTATGCAATGTAAAGATCACTTGAATAAGCAAACAGGAAAGTAGCAACATGAAAAAAGGAAACAGTCCAAGCATGGCTTGAGTCGTATAGCTATTTCAAAATTTGTCAGATTTATCATCAGCGACTCATTTAGTTGACTGCCAATTATGTTATTTTCAAACATACTATATATACTTTCACATATGCGGACGATTACTAGAGAATTGCAGACTTTTCTTTGCAATGAATGTCAAATTCTAAATGTTTGACATTACATTAACAAATCTCAGTCGCTTTCACTAGCCCCTCCCACGTATGTTTCAGTTTAGCATTTGAAAGAACAACAATAATAGCATTCCGTTAATTTCTTTCATGTGCTCCTGTTACAAGTTGCCATCCCAATAACCTTTGTTATTGTAATACATTTTACTTGTTTGTACCTTACGTTGTTGGGCTTTTTTCCCAAATGCAACAATTGTTGTAAATTTTTATAATTGAAAATTTCAATTCTAATGAAATGACCAATGCATTAAAAAATCAATTAATTAATCCCAACACTGCTGAGCTGAATGATTTATGACGTGATATTTATTTGACGACATCGAACTCTGAAGTACTAGCATCTCGATTGCAACAATGGGGATACTTGGCTCCAGAAACGATAATCAAGTATTATCGTCAGGGATGGGTTGCACTTTTGCAATACAATTTCATTTCAAAAAGTACGTATGTACTACAGAGACATTTTCGATATAATTTTACAATTTCGATTTTATTGATACATAATTAAATTTTTTATGACAGCTGATTTTATTGATTAAATTCTGCAATTTAAAGAAAATTTATTAAATTTGAGGAAAGTTTTCCTTAAATTATAGAATTTCATCTTTCATATGAGGAAACGTTTCTAAGGCGCAATACCAATCCCATTTTTCCTCAAACGAGGAAAAATTTCTCTGGGTGAACATATTATGAACTTACACTGAGAAAAAAATCAAAACGAAACGTTGTCAAAACGTTCCGAACCGTTGTCAATTTCCAGCTAAAACTGAATGTTCTTAATTTGACAACAAAACGTTTAAATTTTTTTGAAACTGCCCATTAATGAATTGAAACGGCACATTGATGAATTGAGACGCAAATGTTGTTGTTTCCAGTCTGAAAATTTATGTTTTGCGACTGAAATGTTTGTGATTTCATGAATTGAAAATACAAAAAAAGGTTTTGCAAATACCTATTTTTAGAATTTCAAACTAAATTTCAATTTATATTTTTTTTACTCTAAATTATTATATTATTATTATATATTTTTTTTACGAAATAAGGAAATGGTTTAAATTTTTGTTTACTTACCGAGATTTGAACCCTGGCCATTCGGATTCATAAACGCGCTCCTTAGCACGCTTGCCTACCGCTGTGTGTATTTTGCAATGTTTTTACTGTATACATATACTATGAAACTGCTTCCCAGTAAGCATTTGCACTTGCATGCAAGTTGAGGACGACTTGCATTCGACAGCAACAGGCAAGGGTTACTGTTGAGGATACTGTTGACAAACTGTTGCATGCAACTTGAGGTGTACAGCTTTCTCAACAAAAAAGGAACCCTCGCCCTCATGCCTATTCCTCAACTTGCCTTCAACTCGCATTTAAGCCCAATCCTCAACAGTTTTTCTATACCGTCCAAACCAAAAATTTTTTTTTTAATTTTATTTTTATTTTATTTAAATTATTAATTTATATATTTAAGTATATATTTCCAAAAAAAGTTTTGTTTTTCTCCAAGATAATACAAAACCATCAGTTCCAATCGGACATGACATTAACCCGGATTGACTCAGAGTTGCCATATGGCAACGCTAGAATTAGCTTCAGTTAAAGATTTTAAAAAAATTATGCATAAATTTTAAAACCGTCGACGGTTTTATGTTCTATGTTTTTATATTGCCGTTGCAATATGGCAACACTAAGCAATACAGTAGTTTTTTCGTAGTTTTTTATACTTTTACCTTTTTTTTAACTTTTTGTATGCAAAAACTTGTAAAAATGCACATTATGAATAACTTTGTCTATTTAAATTTTTATGACTTATTTTAGAAGGTTTTAATTAAATTTTGGATCAAAAGGGTGATGAGCAAGGCTGATTTTTATATGAACGAACAACTATAAAATATGTATGGAATATGGACAATAAAACAGGCGAAATATGGACGAAAAAAAATAAGAAATATTGACGATAGATTTCATTATTATACCCTGCACAATAGTGTCCAAGGGTATATTGTTTTAGTCACACCGTTTGTAACGCCCATAAGAAGGCGTGTCCGGTATGATCAGCATCACCTCCTGAGTCGATTAGGCCATGTCCGTCAGTCCGTCTGTCTGTCATTTCGCACGATAACTGTCGTAGCTTTTGAGCTATCGACACTATGAAATATCCATAAAATATTGAAAAACTATCGATAAAAAAACGAATACCGATTTTCAATAAAAAAAACTAACACATGGTCTCAGAATGTATCGTACTAGCATGTGCAGGGTATTTTAGCTTCTTTCAGACCGAAGATAATTATCTTACTAGTTTTTGTTTGTTTTTGATATATTTTTGTACATGTTAATTCATTAATTAATTGTAATATGTAGGGGAGAGTGCTTACATACTGGCACAATGTTTACGGCACCACACCACCCAATTTTTTTTTTGGGGTCGCTGATTTCGAATTTGATGTCGCATTTTCTAAATTCAATATGGCGGATCCAATATGACCCAGTAGGTGTAGGGTATATATAAGTCGGCTTGCCCGACTGAAACTTACTCACTTGTTTTAAACTGAAGTTGTAAAGCTTTTACCATCTTTAAAAAGTTAGAAAAGCCAAATTTACAGGTTAATGTTAAAATTGTTGTTGCATGTGAAAGAGATGGTAAAAAGGCGGTTACAAACTTCTAACCGCACCACAATATACCTGTAAAGGTGTTTTTTTTAAATCAGCTGTTTAATTTAAATTGTTTTTTTAATGTAAGGATATACCAATGTACTCTATATCCTTGCATATTGCTATTCAATTACTACTTTACTATTTGTTAAAAGTATGGCACTACAATAAAAAAAAATGTCCGACTTTTTCTTTGAATGTCAAGATAAAAAAGGAAAAGTCCAGATATTTTTTTTCACAATCCACACGAAGATCATTTTGCATGTGGCAACCCTACACACTGACAATAGCAAATGATGTATTTACATTTTTATACAAATTTGTCGAAAACATGGATGAAAATTACAAAAAATTTTAAAATATGGATGAAAACCACAAAAAATGAAAAAATATGGATGAAAAATCAAAATGTGAAAAATATGGATTTATGCCTAAAAATATTAAAAATATGGATTTAAATATTTTGTATTTAAATAAATATAAAAATTAGCCCTGGTGATGAATCTACTAGAACAATTTTTTTCAATCCTAGAATTTAAGGTTTTGAAACTTTTTAATACAACAGGATGGAAAATATTTAAGAATAACAATCTCTATTATCATTTGTCCCTTTACAATATTTTATGAATTTTAGACGATTTTTTTTTTCGATTACGGACAAATACTAAAAATTATATTATTATTTTATTGATCTGATTTTAAGTTTTCGATTATTTTTTTTTCTTTTATATTAAAAGAAATAATAGTTGTTCTTAAATAACGTAAAATTCAAATCAAATTATTGAGAAAAACATTTTAGCTTATATTTAATTTGTGTATAAGAAAACTACTGTATTACCCAGTGTTGCCATATGGCCATATGATTCCATGAAGCAACTTCTGGCATTTATCCAATATGAATCTAATCCGATTAGAAAGACTTCACCCACACTACACATAAAGCTTGGTATTATGAAAAATTTCGTTACACAGTTGGAAAAAAACGATATCGCAATTAATTACTTGATCAAAAAGCTCCCGAAATTATCAATGGAGAAAATAAAAGCAGATGTATTCATCGGACCTCAAATCAAGAAATTATTCGACGATCTTGAATTTGTTAAATGTTTGACCGACGCTGAATCCGCAGCTTAGAAAGCGTTTCTCAATGTTGTTCATGGTTTTCTAGGAAACAACAGAAGTCCTGAATACGAAGAACGCATCAATACAATGATTGAAAAATTATATATCATTGGTATGCAATATGTATCAAATAATTCATATGGTTTCTTCAAACTTGTTTATCTCCGGAATTTCATATTCGAATATGTCGCTTAAAAAGCATTTCTAATTCAGCCATTTGAGTTTTTTTTTCACCAAACCTGGGCGCTGAAAGCGACGAACACGGCGAACGATTCCATCAGGAAATGTGTGACATCGAAAGACGATATCAAGGCTTCTGGGATGAAAGTATGATGGGAGACTACTGCTGGTTCCATTACAGGGAGGATCATCATTCCCTATTGATTGATGTTAAAAAAGTCAGGAAAAATTAAAAAAACTAAAATATCCTTCTTCATTAAATTCCTAATTTTATCCGACCGCGCCCGAATTGGGGGTAGAAGTTGCACAATGAAATGTCCTATTGAATGAAAAAAAACGATTTTTATTGCAATTACTTCTGTCCACAAAAAATCATTTTATCTGAAAAATTGTCAAAAAGGGTAATACAATTCAACTTCCTCCACCGTCAGGCCATTTTAACCCGATCTCTATCACCTTATATTCGTTGGATGCGTATTTTCATTATCTTTGCAATGGTAGAAAGCTACACTCAAAGAATTAATATGTTTGAGAACGTTTGCTTCAAATATACTACTTTTGAATAGAAACTTAAACGAAAAAACAAACAAAAAATATTTGCTCCAAATTAAGTTCTTTTGCCGCACATAATAAATAAATTTGCAACAATTTAAATAAGTTTTCAATAAAAGTATTGCATTTTACTTTTACTGGAAACTTACACTGAGGAAAAATATAGTTAAATCAAATGAAAACGTATTTTAATCAAATATAAAAGTATTTGATAGTTTTTATTTAAATCAAATATGCGCGTATTTAAAATTGCATTAAATATAGAAATATTAGAATCAATTGTACACTCAAAGAATTTTTTCGTTCGTAAGAAACGAAAAATTAGACAATTCGTTTGTGGTTTCGTTTCCGAAAAACGTTTAAAAAACTAAAAAAGAAAATTTAAGCTCAACCAGGATTCGAACGCGAGTTTATAAGTTGCGTAAACACACGCTGTAGCACTGAGCTACTTTCGTTCTGGTCGATAAAGCTTATATCGAATTCGATTTTAACAATGTAAACGTTTATTAGAAACTAGCTGGGTCGGACCCGCTTTGCTGGGCCTAAAAAACTTTGAACTTGTTGTTCAGTCACAGAAAACAAATGAAAAGCAAATAATGAAACGGCAGTTAGCGCAATGGTGAAGCTGTGGTCTTTTCACCACGGCGGTGCATCTCACCACGGCGCCACGTATAATCTATGGATCTGATCTATGCTAACTGATAAATAAATTATGCTAACCCCAGAAAGTGTGCAGTGGTGTGCAGCAGTACTTGCATTAATAATGATGATCCTGAAAGCACGCAAATATATGAAGGCGACCCAGAACTATGTAGTGAATTGGCTATTTTCACGATTTTCACACTATTCCGGGTGAATTTTCCGGGTTTTCTTGACCGACATAGAAGGCAACACAAAATAAATTATCCAAATCGGGTGCTCCGTTGATTTCTGATGCTTTATATATATAGATTAGTTTTTAATTTGCATCAATTTAAAAACGTTTCCAATAAAAGTAAAATGCAATACTTTTATTGGAAACTTATTTAAATTGTTACAAATTTATTTATTTTTTGCGGCACAACGACTTAATTTGGAGCAAATTTTGTTTGTTTGTTTAAGTTGGTATTCAAAAGTAGTATATTTGAAGCAAACATATTAATTCTTTGAGTGTGGAAATATTAAATTTTTTTATTTATTTTAATTGTGAAAAAACATTTTTTTCTTTTTGTTTATTTGCACTTTTTTAAGTCAATTTTTTTTTTGCTTTATTTAATTTTTTTATTTGCAAATTTCCTTTAGCTAAGATTACAAAATTTGTTTAAAATGGGTTGAAAAAAAAAGTTCGTTGTAACATATTACACGATGCGTTAAACTTCTCGAATTTTTAGGGGTACCAAATTTTTTAATTTTTTAATGTGGTGAATTAAATTTGATCAAATTTTGATTCGACCATATTCGAACCAATATTACATTGCTTGGACAAATTTTATGCGTAGCGAACTTGAAAAACGTGTATTGGTAGTTTTTTGTGATGTGTACACATTTTTGGAAACTTCTTCAGATTTTATTGAATTTAAAGATGGAAAATGTTGGAGGATTCCGTTGTTTGCACATCAACAGCATAAAAAACATTAAATGCTTGACATTATGCGCTATCACTACAATGCAAAATAATGGTAGTGGTCAAGCGAAACTACTATTCACCTTTTAGAAATCGGAGCTAGTGGTCAATTAACCCATTTCCGCCCGCACCAAGACCATAAAAATTACCTAAAAATTTAGATTTTTCAACGATTTTTGAAAAATATAACAACCACCTTTTTTAATAAACATTTTTTGGTTTTATTTACTTTGAACCTTTATCTATTGAAGAAAAGATATAAGCCATTGCTTAAAGCAAAAGAAATACTTGTACTTCAATTCCCCGAACAACGTTGCGCAAACGTATCACTGGGCGGCAACGATAGCAAAAATATAATTTTTCAAATAATGTCCATTTTTGCAATTGCGCAATCTATTCTATGATCTATAGCTAAAATCGCAATCAAAAAGTACCTATAACGCCCCTATGTCCCGCACATGACCATCCTATCTTCGCCCCACGGTCTCCCTATGTTGCCCCTGTATCATCCCATGCCCCTCCATGAGCCCCATATATCCACCGCCAATGATATACCCAATAAAAAAAATAATGAAATTCTTCAATATAATAGTCATACTTTTTTACATATGAAAATTTAGACCCCATATCTGACCAGTAATTCGTTTGCGCAACAGGCGGAAGTCAAAAAAATTTGAAATTTTACGTGGAGTGTTTTTTGAACCAAATAAGCAACCTCACCAAAAATCTCCAAAAAAAATTTGTTCGCTCTGGACGGAAATGGGTTAAATATACCATCACCCTTTTGAGTCCCTTGGTTCAGTGGAACTGTTTGTCCACCTAGATCTACTGCTGCGAAGCATGAAACGCAGCGACACAAGATATAAAGGCTTGGCAAGACTTTATTGATCGATGCCTTCGCGAAATACTACGCATTTCTGGTCGTAATATCATATGGGGACCTATGGAGAAGAACCCAATTAAAACCTAGTGTGGCTTGCTGGGTCGGTCACATTTTACGCAGACCGCCTGACAATATCACAATAATTGCTGTTGACTGGAATCCTCAAGCCTGATATATGCACCTTAGCACCTTCAAGAGACCGATCCGAATTGAGAAAATTCATTGTGGCCCTTGGTTTCTCCTTGTAACTTTAGGAATTTCGATTGTGTTTCCAAAAATTTCAGTTTATAACAAAATTTGTTGAAAAATTTTTGAACGATTTAAAATTTTAATTCGTTTCAATTATATGTGCACAAACTTTTGAAAAATTTGTGGAAGCTATTACACAGAAATTTTTCGGTAATTACACGATATGTGTATTGCTCGAATTTTTGTTTGTGGCAAATGCGAATCTAAAATTAGAGCATGTTTGTGCACATTTGTCAGCATATTATACGATAAACGAATGAAATTTGTGAAATTGGACGCAAAATTCGAGCATTGCACGTATCGTGTAATCGCATTTTTAGAATAATTTTTAACAACTTTTCCACAAATTCAGTTTTGCCGGAATTCGAACCGACAACCTCTGGAGTTTGGAGTGCGCTCTAACCGACTCGCCTATTTCCGGCATTATTGACAAGCGTCTAAATGTTTGTATATTGCTCAGCAAGTCTTATAAATTGAAGTTTTCAAATCTAAAAATAGAGATTTCAATTGTATATTGCTCAGCAAGCGTTGATTTTTATACCCCCACACACACTGTGGCGGGGTATACTAACTTTGAAACAACGTTTGTAACGCCCATAAGGAGGCGTGTCCGGTATGGAATAATATATATATTCTTGGTCAGCATCACCGCCGGAGTCGATTTAGCCATGTCCGTCTGTCTGTCCGTCTGTCTGTCCGCACGATAGCGGTCGCAGTTTTGGAGATATCGACTTGAAACTTTGGGAACATGTTTTTCACTTCAAAAGTAAGAGCAAGTTCGAGAATCAGCCAAATCGGGTAAAAACTGGGCGTGGCTCCCATACAACGAAAAAAAGGTCAACCTTTTCCAAGTCTTTTTATAGCTGTTTTCGATTAGAAATGTTTAGAAATTGATTTTCGACATGGTCCAAGCTTCCAAAACCACATATAAATGGGTCAAAAAGGGGTCTTAAGACCAAATTTTTTTTTTTTGGTGATTTGATTTGAAATTTTTAGAAACGTTTTTTGGTTGTGGTCCGAAGTTCCAAAACCACCTTTAAATGGCTCAAAATGGGGTCTTGAGACCAACTTTTGTATGTTGAGGTATTTCTAAACTGCAACAGTGTGGAGGTATTTCAGCTTCGGCATTGCCGAAGATAGTCCACTCTCTAGTTTTTTTCTAAAAATGTAAACTGAAGTTTTCGAATCTAAAAATAGAAACTCATAAAAAAACGTTGTTTATTTTCTGCTTCATATATATTTCAGTTTAGACACAGAAAAATTGTGCCTGTGGTAGATCAGTGTGAATTTCTTATTTCCAATTTGCAGAGGCCATAGGTTCAAGACTGGCTGGCGGCAATAAAGTTTTTTATTTATAGAAAACATTTAAATACGCGCGTATTGAATTTCTATATGAGATACTGATTTCCAAATATTAAAACATTCAAATCACATTTAAATAAAAAATATTTAATTCTACTATGCGTTTGTTCGCTCATTGTACTTAAATTGCTGCAAATTAAAAAGTAATTTCTAATAAACGTTTACATTGTTAAAATCGAATTCGATATATGCTTTGTTTTTATCGACCAGAACGCAAGTAGCTCAGTGGAACGGCGTGTATGTGCGAACTTATAAACCTTACGTCCCGCGTTCAAATCCTGTCTGTGTTACAATTTTTTTTCGCTTATCAAACGTTGCACAGTGGTGGAGCCACAACCCCGAATTTAAAAAATGGACACTGGTACGCGAACGGCATTAAGGAAAACAAATAATTGTGATTCAAATTAGTATGGAAAATATAGATTGCACAATGTATATTTTGGCTGTTAACTAGTGTTATGTACTACCAGAGAATGTCAATTATATATAATTATATATAACTAACATGTTAATTATATATAATCAACATGTTAAATGTGGTCTAAATGTAGTATACTCTGTACAGTCTGTTAAATCTAAATTCTGTTAAATCTAAAAATAGAACACAACATGCTATCGCGTACATGTATTGGTACATGATCAAGCGTCGTATGTCGAAAGAATAATGTTCAGTCACGATAGTGAAGTCACAGAAGCAGGTTCACGTCTCTTCGATTAAAGCTATCAATGCAAAATCAACAACGAAACAGTTTTGATGACAGTTTTTCGCACTTGGCGTAAAGACAAGTTCTTAAATTCTCTAAACTTAGTTATTCAAGAATAATATTCTTATGGCAACAATTTTATATTTGAGTGAAAATTTGTACTCTCGTTTTCAGTTTAAAGTTTTTCAACTGTTGTATGAAGAGCGCAGTATTTGCAAAAATTATTTTAATTATAGTAATTAATCTTAATACAAAGATATCATTGTTGGGGGAAATACTTTTTCGCTACAATTTTTCAAGAGCTTGAAGTATTTGTTTTGACCGCGGTTTTTTCTCTATGTGTAGTGTTTATGTTTCATTTTCGATTTTTTACAGCGAATTGTAAATGGGTGCCAGTAACTGGGCACCTTTTTTGGAGGGTCGATTTTGGAAACTTTTGCTAGACCGATTGCCAAAATCGTAGTTTTCGGAATTTTTAAGTTCCATTGAAAATGCTTGTTATCTATTGAACTCAGCTTTCAAACGAACCCGAGATCTATATAAAATATTTTTGACAGTGACTAGACTACTGCATCGCGGTTGCGAGCTAACACGTCATTCATTTTAACTAAAAATTCTTTTCTATGTAAAGATTTCAAAACTTTTGAAACCGATTCTACGATTTTGAGCGATTCATCATGCGGCATTCCTTTAGTTTGTAATTTTGTTATACCCTTAGCAATATTTTGAAAATTTAATTTGATGAATGCGAAACGGGTACTTACTTTCTTTGACCGAATACATATAAAAAATTTAGTCTGTCCGTAAATTATTAAAAAAATTATTAAAGAAAAGTTTATGCAAGATGCATTTGCATATAATTGTCTTCCCTGCTTATAAGTATAGAATTTTACGGGCATGGTTTACAATTCCTTTTATTTTAAGTTTTAATCCGAATATATTTACAGATTTATCTTTTTTTTATAGATTTTTTGAGCTCTGTCAGATTTTAAGATTTTCTCACAAAACTACAGATTTTTTATAAATTAAACAGATTTTTCAGATTTTTACAAAACAAGCTCAAATATACTCAGTTTTTTCTTTAAATGTGTTCATATCTCGACAAAAAATATATTTTGGAGTAACTGAAGATCTTTTTGCACTGCAAGAGAAGATACATCTTTTCACTTAAAATCTAAATATTTTTCCGCCATTTTGAAAAATTCGGATAGCGCCATTTTTTTCTTATTGTATCCCCTATTTTTATGTTGACAAGTGCGTTATCTTTTTTTAATTCTATTTATTATATAAGGAGCATTTTTAAAACAAAAATTACTTTTGCAAATTGTTTTTTTTTAAATAAAGGATGATTTTTTCACTGAAGGTGTCCTGGTATTCGAACTGTGTCCATTAGACTTTTTCAATGGTACCCAAGTTGAAATTCTTAATATTTCGGAAGCCAATGAAAATTACTGTAAGTTAATAAACTTTACTGAATTTAAAAACAATTTCCTACAACAGATTTTTTTTTGGAAAAAAAATATTTTTTTCTTGGAAATTACAGATTTTGGTGAAAAAATATGGTAACACTGTATGTTTTTATTGTTTGTGCGCACAGCACAGTAAAAAAATTAGTGTAGTCAATTTACCTCATCGGTATTTTATTATTTATTTAATACCGATGAGGTAAATTGACTACACTAATTTTTTACTGCAACCGTTTAGTTAGTATTTTTTTATTTATTTTGAATCAAATTACTAACTCGATCCTTGTCAATGGCTTGGCTTATTAGATAGCTCATTGAGTACCTCATCGGAATTTAATAAATAATAATCCTTCACTACAACCGTTTAGTTAGTATTTTTTTATGGTGTGTGAATCGTTTCCTTCACCTCAACTTTGTAAAAATCTAAAAATTCGTTAAATAATTTCACACGCAAATATTTTTCTATTGGCAGACCGTCATGTTTCTGAGTTCTTGTAAGTCTTACATACAGGCTCTCTGCTAACGACATTGATTCAGTTAACATTTTTTCAAAACATTCTTCGTTCACACGAATTTTTCTAATTTCGCGCTGAGCATTGTCGGCAATCAGCCTCAACCAAATCCATATTCTTTTTTGAAAATTTAGACTCAACGGCAGCTGGTAAAGTTAATAAAACCACAATCTATAGGATCAAAATAAATTCAAAATCAAGCATTGTATTTCTTCCAAAGTAAGTCGCTAACTGCTTCGCCTTTGCACAACATCTATTTAAATTTAGTCTCTTCAACGATTTTACTCTTTCGCCACAATTCGATTTGGTGTATTTACAAGTACAGTCGAACCCGCCTTACTGAAACACGAATTTGTCAGACATTTTGTTTCACTTTGTATTGGAAATATACAAATTACGAAAAACATTATATTTTTAGGGCGTGTTTCATTTATGCGAAGTTTAATTAATATTAATTTGAGTTTTGGAAATTGGATTTTTTTTCAGTTAACCGAGTTTCAGTAAGGGAAAAAATTTGTATGAAAAAGGCCAAAAAAATCCTGGGGATGAATTTTCGTTTCACTTAAGCTGGTTTTTCGTTTAAGCGGATTTCTCTTAAGCGGGATCGACTGTAAAATGTATATACGGTCAAATGGATGAGGATACGTACAATTTGCTACCGCGGTAAAAAATGTATCTTATACAGAAAATTATACAAAAAAAATGATACAAAATTTGTTTTTTTATTCAAACAATTTAATTTAATTTTTTTTAAAAAAAATAATTTAATTTGAAAATTTAGCGTTAGGCGAAGGGGGGATATATCCCCTTTATATCCTCCCAACCCCCCTCTATTTACGGCACTGCTGTATGTAGTTAAAATTTTGAAGCAAATAATTCTAAACTTTTAGGTTGAATTTTAAAATGTCCATTTGATGAGATTTACAATTTAGACCCACAGTGTGTACACTGTACAGTGTTATCGAATGAAGGCTATTTTAGCTTTGGTCAGACCGAAGATAATTCTCAATTAGTTTTCCTCGTTTTTCGTCCACATTCCATATATGGGCAATTCCAAGCCAAAACGGCCGTGGTTTCTCCGATTTGTTTCAAATTTTGTGGGTCAATGGAGGAGCAAATCCAAAATATGAACTTTTTTCATGGCATATTTTGGATGCAAATGTCAAAATTTAGTGCACCAGTCCACAAGCAATAAACGGAAATCTTACAAATAAACGAAGTAATTAATTTTTTCAATAAAAATATTAAAAATGTTAGTATATAAATACACTAAAATAAAATTTGGAAATGATTTTTTTTTAAATTTACAGAGGGAAGCACAATAATTAAACGCAAAACTCTACGTTGCTGAAGTTCATGGAAAAGCATCCAGACTTTGTTGCTTTTATACAAAACAAACGCGGAAGCTGGTAAATCCGAGAAGTTACTATGATATCGCAGAATCCTCCTTTTCATTTTCTGCTCCATATGCCTCCTTTGTTCCATTGCGCTGACTGCTACCAGAATTATACTCAATTTGTTTAATTAATGTACAATTTAATAAACTTTGTCAACAAGGTGTTTAAGTATTATGCGCTAAACACAACGGGGGTTACACTAGAATATGCCATTCAAAAACAAACTTTTAAAACAAAAAGAGCTTGCCATTAACGAATGATCATAATAAAAGCTGCATATAGTGTTGGTCCGATACAACTAAAGTATCGATGCTTTTACTCATTACTTGAATCGAATGTAAAATTCTATACTTGCAAAAATATCGAATAAAAGTATGGAGTATTTATTATCGAGTACTTTCTTAAAAAGCTTTAAAATATTAAAAAATTTTTTTTCAATAATTTTTTTAATCTTTTTTTTTGATAAAAAAATTCTAAAAATTTCAATTTTATTGAAAAATGTTTCTGAGAAAAAAAAACTGTATTTTGTAAAAAAAAAAAATTATCTTTGGTTTGACTGATCTTAAAATAACCCCTTTCAGTTATCGACCGTTTTTCGTTAATTTTACGAACACATTTCTTTATTTGATTGATAATTTTTCAATAACTTTTCGATGTTTTATCGATAATTACCATTTCTACTTTAATCCCGATCCATTTAAAAATAGTTCCCGCCATTATTTCCAATAAAATAAAAATAACACCTTCCAAATAGATTCTGTAATACTCCTTACAGGTATCGAAGAAAAAATACCCGGAAAAAATACCTGTGAGTACTAGTATCGGAACAACACTAGCTGCATATACGTGCCCACTATTGCCAAAAACAACACGCAAATCTGAAAAAAACATTTTTACACTTTTCACACTTTATTGCAATGAAAAGTGCACATTGACGCTGTCGCGTATGGTGTGTTTAATGCATAAACATATAAACAGCTGAAACACCAAAACAGCTGATTGTGACATAAGTTCGAATCGGATTTCATTTGATTTCGATATTCTCATTTCCTATAGGATCTCAGAACACCATTTCTAATCCGATGTGGAAATCATTTCCGATTATAACTTAATTCCGGATTGCACAACACCACTGTATAAGTGTGATTTTTTTCAGAATTTTTAACCAAATTATTTATAAAAATTATAATAATTATGGAAATGATACTTTTATATTGGTTTTACAATACAATCATATTTTGGATTTCTTCATTAGTCATGCTCCTATATCGACCCACAATTTGAAGCAAATCGGAGAATTCTCCCTTGAGTCACGGCCGTTTTGGCTTGGAATTGCCCATATATTTTCCAGTTTTTCGTCCATATAAAAATCATCCTAGTTTTACTTGCTTAGGTTTAAAGGTTTAAGCCTCTTCAGAAAAGGCATACCCCCACACACACAACGTTTGTAACGCCCATAAGGAGGTGTGTCCGGTATGGAAAAGTATATATATCCTCCAAACTCAGATCAAGTTCCAGAATCAGCCCAATCTGAAAAAACTAGGTGGGGCTCCCATACCAACATTTTTTTTTGGTGTATTCGATTGGTAATTTTTAAATGGGGCAAAATAGCGGCCTGTGTTAACATTTTTTATATTTGCAGTACTTCCAAATGGGTAATATTATGTGGGGGTATTTCAGCTTCGGAAGATAGTCCACTCTCTAGTTAAGGCACATTTTGTATGGATGTTTGCATTTTCTGAAGAGGTGGAGGTCTTCTTAAGATGACAACCATTAAAAATTACTATACAACCATTGCAGAGCAATCTGATTGAAAACATATTCTGCATATGTACAAAATAAGAACCACTTTATTTTTAAATTTTGCGAAATTGAACAAGTGCACTTCCCCATTTTGTTCCTTTATGAGAAAGGTCAAAATTTTTAAATTTTCAGAAAAACAAATTGATTTTTAGACGCTCCCATAAAACCCAAAATTTGGTAAAATCGGGGTATATAAAAATAATATAAAATACGTTTTAGAATGAGATAACCTTCCCATTGGGGCAATAAGAATATTTTTTTTGTGAAGGCCTCAAAAAACTTACTTTTGATTTATTGGTCTGGGGGAAGCGACCGCCCAAAATGGGTAATTATGGTTTTTTGCACGTATTTTTCTGACTCTAAAACGGATTTTTAATTAATTATTTTTTTACTGGACTCCACCTTGATAATCCTAACTTTTGGGTTTCACAGGCGTGCCTAAAAATCAATATTTTTTCCTGAAAATTTGACTGATTGGTTCTTTCCCATAAAGGAACAAACTGGGGATAGACTCTAATATACATATACAACCTAACACAAAAAATTCACTTAACCCATTATGTGCCGCTGCTCGAGTACTCCAACAGCAATAGATATGGTTACTTTTCGCGTACTCGAACAGCGGCACAAAATGGGTTAAACCGCCAAATTTTCAATACAAGCTAACCAAACAAAATTTTTATCAAAATTTTATGAAATATATTTTATTTGATTTCCTTTTCTTCTTCTACATGTTTTTATTTGTATTGAAACTTAGACATCCTTATCCTTACCTGGTTCACCGTTTAACATACGCAGGGGATCACGTAGCTCACACAAGGTAAGCGTAAACCACTGCGCCACAAGTGCACACGGTAATACAGAAATTTGTATAAAGGAATATTCAAATATCTACCATACATACTTACATATACATTACGGTGGTTCTAAGAAAAAAATTCCAGATCCGCAGTGCAAAATACATACAAAAAATCGTACATCAATATGATGTGTTCATGTGTTACTTGTTCTTGAGTTTTTTGGCCTCCTAACCACAATGGCGTTTACAGTTTTACTCTAAAAGGTCCTTTTCAATCGACATTCTTAAAAACTTTGGAGAATTTTTATGAATTTATATTTAAATATATTTATTACATTTTTCATCTTCTAAACACGATGTCATTTTCAGCTTTGCCGTAATAATTCCTTCTCAAACGATGTCTTTAAAAACCCTTTTTTGAAGGACTTTTCAAATTTCCAAGGATATCGAATGAAAATACTCTTATTGGAAAAAAATGGAAACGCCATTGTGTTTATAAGGCCATTGTATTTAGGGGCAACATTTTTAATTTGATATTGTTCTAAGTGCTCACATTAATCATAAAAACAGGTGAATATTTCTAACTTCTAGAATTTTTTTTTTATTTTTACAAATTAGTTTTAGGAACACAACTAGGGGGCGTAATATGGATCAGAAAAAAATTGCCACTCTAATATTCATAAAAAAATATGTATATAAGAAAAATACGTATTTTTATACATATTATAATGGTTATTATTTATGGATTTTTCGAAATTGAACAAGTAATAAATTTTTTGGGGTCTGCAAAGAAATATGTACAAGAAAAAAATTAATAAAAATACGTTTTAGAATGAGAAAAATACAAGAAAAAAAAAGATAATTATTGGTTTCCCTGATAATTTCCCCATTAGAGCATTATGACCCCATTTCTTTATTCACATATTGCCCCTTTAGGGGGGCGAGTAAGAACAATCAACAATTTTGGATTTTTTATTGACATGACATCCGCATGTATGCGGGTCTTTTCAACTTATAGCTTTTTGCACTTTTTTGAAAATTTTTTACTGTGTTTTTGGTTTTTTCTCAGAAACTATAGGCGATCTCTGCAAAATTCAGAATCAGTCAGATTCAGTTTCAAAACGTGAAAATACCCAACACAAAAATTAAAAAAGTGCAAAAAATTAAATTTTTTCGAAAAAGTTGTTTAAAACATCCGCATCCACCTCCGCAAGCTCAAAAAACTAAATTTTGATTTATGGGGCAGGCGACCGCCCAAAATATACAGTTATGGTTTTTTGAAAGTATTTTTCTGTTTCTAAAACGTATTTTTAATTAAATAATTTTTTTACTGGACCCTACCCCTACTTTCCTAATTTTTGAGTTTTATTTTTAAAAATAAAAATTTTTTTTGAAAATGACGAGTGGGATGTGCACTTGTTAAATTTCGAAAAATCGAAAAATAAGAACCTTTCAAATATCAATGAAAGTGTGCATACTCTTATGATTTTTTTTATTTTAGAAATAACTGCTAATTTAAATCAATGAAATTGTACATTGGGTTTGTGTTCATTGGCTGTTTGAAGTGTTCTTACAATTTCATTATAAATGAAACTGTACACACAAAAAAAATTCGGTAGATTTAACCGAAAAAGACGGTTAAAAACGCTACAACCCTTCGTCGGTTAATCTGGTTGATTTACTTTAATAATTTGTTGGTTTACAATTTGATTTGTAAACATTAAACCATTAAAATTTATTGGCTTACAATTTTAATTATAAACATACAACAAAAATTTGTTTCGATACATATTTTACAAATATGTACATACATACTAAGGATGCCAATTTTCGGGGCTTTTGTCAATCCCGAGATTTCCGGGATTCGAAAATGTAATCCCGGGATTGGTTTCGGGATGTACTTTCTTTAAATTCAAAATAGAATACGAAAATTTTGTATATCATCTTAGTGGAATGTTTCTAACAGTTTTAAAATAATATATCAATTTTGAAATTGAATTGTTCTACACACACATTTTCTAGTATTTTGGTACTTATTATTGGAAAGGTGTTAACAATACATTTACAAGTTATGTACCTATTGAGAAAATCTAACCTAAGTTTAAATTACTTTTTTATTTTTTTTCTGACGGCTTTTAAAAGTTGCAAAAAGTTGTTGAAAACCCAACTACTTTGCAAAAAAAAGTTTTGTGATAAACCCAGAAATTTTCTTTAAGGCAAGGTATTTTTGCACAAAGCAAGGGAAATTCGTTTTACAGATATGTTTCAAAGCTATATCCTTAAATCAAAGACAAATTTTTCGTTAAAAAGTCGAAACGTACCCGTGAAACATAAAGCAGAATGAGATTATATTTTTATATTTTATTTTTAGATATTTTATACACATTTAGTCGCTTGTTCTATTATGTACACTGAAACAAAAAGTAACAAAAATCAATGTACAAATTCATTGTCCCAACGTAAAAATCATAAATTTTCGTCCAAACATTGCGTTGATTGGGTCAACGTATCTCTGTTCATACTTTTATGAACAAGTTCATTATGATATGAACAGTTCATAGAAATCAAAGAACGATTCATTGAGACAATGAATGTATTCATGGATTTAAAAAAAAAAAAATGGATATTTTCTATGAAAATATTTTTTGAATCAAAGAAAAAATTCATTGTCCCTATAAATATAATCATTAATTTTCATCCAAAGTTTGCGTTCATTGTTTGAACGAATCTCTGTTCATTGGGACAATGAATACATTCATGGACGCTCAAAGGAATTTTTTAGGAATTTTTGTAGTATGCACAATTTCATTGATTTAAATTGTCAGTTATTAAATGACAAAGAAGCATTCATAAGCTTTGTTTATATTACTTTTACATTTTTCCATTTTTTATTTTTACAGATTTTTGTTTTTTAAAAATTTTTTTTTTACCTTTTTTTCTTTTTTTATTTTTATATTTTTAGATAATACATTTGAATTCAATAGTCGTGTTTTGGTAGCAAACAAATACAAAAAATAAGCTACAAGTTTCGACAAGATTACACCTGCACAGCTCGTATGAATTGTTCATAGGCCTTGTGAATGGAAAAATGTAAAAGTAATATAAACAAAGCTTATGAATGCTTCTTTGTCATTTAATAACTGACAATTTAAATCAATGAAATTGTGCATACTCTTATGATTTTAATTATTTTAGAAATAACTGCTAATTTAAATCAATGAAATTGTACATTGGGTTTGTGTTCATTGGCTGTTTGATGTGTTCTTCCAATTTCATTATAAATGAAACTGTACACACAGAAAAAAAAGACGGTTAAAAACGCTACAACCCTTCGTCGGTTAATCTGGTTGATTTACTTGAACAATTTGTTGGTTTACAATTTGATTTGTAAACATTAAACCATTAAAATTTATTGGCTTACAATTTTAATTGTAAACATACAACAAAAATTTGTTTCGATACATATTTTTTAGTAAGAAAACTTTTTTCGTTAAATTTGTTATTTTTTCATTCAAACAAAAAAAAAATATTTAACACAAAAATAAATTTCAAAAGTGCAAGATTGCATGTTTACAAAAAATAAATATTAGCTTGAGCGCATAACTGACACAAGCTTTTATTTTCCAATTTGGGTATTACAAGCAAAAAAATTCTGTTTGGCTCAGCTCAAGCTGCCTCTATAAGGCAAAACATTCATAACACGATTGAGAATTCTTCTTTCTTTGAATCCCAACGATTCAACTAAAATACGCGAACGGTAAATTGCCCAAGTTGGTGAAAATTCAAATTTAACCACCAATTGCGGTAAAAGAGCATACAATTTCTGTAAAACACTGCGTTACAGTCGCCCAGAACTTGGGGCGCCACCTAATACACGTTGTAGGTCTGTCCAAAAAAATGACAACTGCTTACCAGGAATTTTGATTACACCCCCAAAATCAGAAGTTAGAAGAGAAAAACCCATTTTTTTCGGTGTTGCCCTATTTTTAATTATAACTTTTGAAAAAAATTCTTAAATAAAAAAAAACTTTTAAAAAAAATGTCGAAAAATGGTGTCAACAAGCTATAGTCTTTGCATATCTATTTTACGCATATCAATATATCATTTGAAAGTAGATAACACTTATAATCAGCTTATAATTCAATTTGTGGTTGCGAGAGTAAAAAATTTTAATTTTAAGATTTGCATTTGAAATTTTATTTGAAAATTTTTAGTCAAGGGGAAACGTGAGCATGCCATACATTAATGAAAAACTTTGGAAATAGTGTTATCAAATTAGCTTTTCAACCCGCTCAAGTTTAGCCTTCTAGCTACATTAATTCCGAAGTAAGAAAACAAACAGTGAAAATCGTTTTTTTCCACGTTTTCTCACAAATCACCCTATAATTACTTACACGGTCATTTGCGGTCCCCCCTCCCCATACAACTTTTTTCGTTTTTCGACCAGAGAAAACAACTGGCGGAGATTTATTGTCTTATTCAGGCACATCCCGTATTTGGGATCGCTGACCTCAAATATGAAGTCGGATTGAAGGTAACACTGTTGGTTCCGTCAGTAATTATAATTAAAATTGTAATTAACTTATCTTTTATAATTGCCTGGCAACTGAATGTAAGCTGTGATTTCAAAAATTTGTTTCTTCAATTTGTAAGGGGACAAAGAAGTGCATTCCGCTCCGACTTTTCTTTATCCGATCGACTCCAAAGGAACCAAACTATCTCAATCGGACCAACAGCTCTGATTTTGAAGAAAGCTCCATACGATTTCTGAACAGGTCTACTGTATACTCATGTCTTAACTTATTATGACTATTTTTAACTTAAAATTACAATTTTATACCACGACAACATTAACAAGTGAGTAATTTTGAGTCGGGCAAGGCGACTTATATATACCCTACACCTACTGGGCCATATTAGATCCGCCATCTTGAATCTTGAAAATGCGACATCAAATTCGAAATCAGCGACCCCAAAAACCCCCTATACAAAATTTCATACTGTTTTGATTAGATCTTAAAATTTCTGCCGCCATATTGGTTCCGTCATCATGAATTTTTAAAATCCGACATCAAATTCGAAATCAGCGACGCCAAAAAACTAGTTCGGCACTAATTTTGGAACTAAACCGATTTCTTGCAGGGTCGCAACGATAGCAATTTCACGTTAGCAAATCAGTTTTACTGCAGAACAGCTTGCCATGTATACTAGCGTGGTCCAAAAATTCCTTTTTTCGCTGGGGATCCACAATCCCGGTCAAATAGTTTCATTTTGTGAGAACAAATTCACAAACAATTTTGGACATTCTAGGTCAACATTAACACGTGGCCCCCGAGACTCGAATTTTCCCATATAATGTATTAAAATGTATGGGAAAATTTAGATTTTTTGAAAATCATTTTGCAAAATTCGGGAATTTGGTAGAAATAGTAGAGAACTCTCCATGGAAAAGCCGTTTTTTTACGGTCCTCCCAACTTCTCCAGGTAATACAACATTTTTTTATTAATGTATCCAATTTATCCCCTACCTGAAGGAGTTGGGAGGTCCGTAAAAAACTGCTTCCTACATGAATTTCTTTGTTAAAGAGTTCTTTACCATTTCTACTAAATTCCCGATTTACTCCGAATTTTAAAAAATGATTGCCCGCACAATATTTTGAGAATTTAACTTTTTGTAGAAATTCTTTGCGCATAACAAACAACGTTTTTCATAGCGCGTCCCCGTTGGACGCTCGACGAAAAAGAAACCATCTTCTCGGGCTAGCCCGCAGGGGGATTTGTCATAAAAAGGTGACACACATTTTTTCAATGTATGTTAAAACCATTTCCAAAACAAGCGTTATCAGATTTCGAAAAAAAGTTATATGTAAACCATTTTCCATCGATTACTTACCAATTTCTTCTAAGAGTTGCTTTCAATTACCATGTTTTTCGTAGTAAAATTGAGCAACAACATTGATTACTTCTCCAAAATTCATATAAAAAACTGGATGCCTCAAGTATAAAAATAAATTCGTTGGATGGTAAAATTGTTAGAGATTTAAACTAAACTTATAATTTTTCAATTAATAGGTATACATTTTTCTGCAAATGTTCAAAAAGCAAACCAATACCAAATACTTCGTCAAAAGCAACGAGTTGTTGCAATATTTCGATCTATATTTGGTTTTTTTGAAATCGTCACTTTATTGGTATTAGTACTCTCTGTTGGTTATTCGAAGAATAGATTACAGATTTCTTTAACCTTAATTAGTGTCCTACCGATTATTCGGTTACGGCCACATTTGGCCCATACGCCCGTATACTCCAAAAAGTATTCGGCATCATATTTTATTCGGCGGAGTTGGCGTTGATGGTTGTAATGTTGTAATACCACCTCCCAGGATTTTTGATTTGGTGATAAACCTGGTTAATTTAAAAGAAAGTGGCCACAACGATTTGTCGAAAGCCTTTTCGAATAGAGGTGATGGCACACCGAGTCTAAAATTTATGAAATTAAGCTTGGTGACATCAGCATCTTTTTTAAGCAGTTTGGTGCAGGTAAACGTTTCAGGCGCCACCTTAAAATTTTTTAAGCATACTCCAGAACCGCACCTGGTTCCGTGTTGACATTGAATTTGGAGAGATTAATGTATTTGAAGCATTGAAATTATTACACGTCGGAGCCACGCCAACCAAGAACTTGTTTTTGTTGTTGTTAGCGCGTGATTTGCTTTTAGGCTTCTTCCTAATGGTAACCCAATTCTCTGTGGGCATTTTTATTGAACTATCAACATCGTTGACACCATCTTCAAATGGCTCAGCCTCTTCCGACTGTACTGAAGGAGAGGGGGCAGCGAAAGATGGTGGAATTTCAGCGCAAGACTTCGGCAATTGAATACGGTTCGTTGACCTGTTGCACTTTTCAGTGGCGTCGGGTAACTTTTTGTCGTATTCGTTGAACTTCCGTTGCATATCTTTAATTTGAGAAGAGATGCTCTCAATTTTGCCCGTAATGAACACACAAGAGTCGCATTGCCACAGTAAATTAGGCGAATTAATTAAAATTTTTAAATTGTTTATTGGCAAATCCGTGCAATCACAATGGAAGACACGGCCACAAATTGAAGCACAATTAATATAATCGTACGTTTTGAAATTGAACTGATTTAATTCGGCTGTAATTTCCGATTTACATTCACCGCAAAAGAAAGTCATTGAAATTGAGAAATTGACAAAAACACGTCTGAACTCGGAGAACAACTTGAATCGAATGATATGCATAACAAAAAATTATAAAAATGTTAGGGAAAATTAAATCGCCGCAAAATCGCCAAATAGAAATACAGATTGCCAAAAAGTCGCCATGTCGCCCAGGCCTAAAATTCGTCGCCCAAACGATTGCGAAATCGCCAAAAAGGGCGACAAATCGCCACATCTGACAACACTGAGTGCAGGCGAGCTTTTCGGCACCCTGCTTTTTATCAAGGACCCACTTTACTTAGTTTAAACACTGTATTTTTTCAATGTAGAACATTTTCTTTTGGAATAAAACAGTGCTAGGCAAAACCGAACGCACGCATACAAAAATTGATGTGCTTCTGTAGGGTTAAGCAGAGTCTGACCCAGCCCAGTAAGCATTTGAACTTGCATGCAAGTTGAGGACGACTCGGCAACAACTTTTATGTTTAAAAAAATTTACGCTGAATTCTGTGAATGGAGTTTTTTGAATAAAGCCCTAGCATTGTTAAAAAACACAAAAAAATCCATCGAGGGCCTACAAAAATAATGAAATTTTAAGATGCATAAATGCTATTTTGCAAAACATTTGTCAATTTTGGCTCTAAGCGGCAGTTAAATTATGTTACAGCCACTCCCATTTTTGCCCTCTGGGGTTGTGACTAAGCGTTGCTATAATTAACATTTGTTGACAAAACTCTGGAATATGGCAAAAGACGGCGTGACGGGGATATCAAGATCTTAAAATGCTTTTTCAAAAGATTTTATGTCCGATTCAAAAAAAGCCAACGGTTAAATAGTTTAAATGCGTTGGAAAATTTCCGCAAATGTCATAACAAGGTTTCAAGAATGTAAGATTAAAATAAAAGACGTCTATCTCCGTTTGCAGTTCTGCTCCGAATATCTTTATTTATATTTCAGCGTTGCTAGATACTTTTTATATTCTCTTATCTCAGAGTTGCCAGATACTACATATATTCTCTTTCTTTTCAATGAATTACATTTCATCAAATAATAATTAAAATAACAAACATATGATGAACAAACTAAATTGACACCACTACAAAACCAGCCTTGATGATTTCAATTTAAATAGCGCGCGGGCTTCCGTTTAGACCTTTTCGGTAATGATTCTTCAACCGGACTGGTTTCCGGAAATGCCTCACCTGCATTGCCTTCCGCTGCTGCAAGCGTTGAACTCTCATCAATCCTCTCTGCAACATCCATCAACCGCGGCTGATTCTCAGCAATTTTCTTTAGATGTGCGACATTTCGACGATAGGTTTTTCCAGTTTCAGTGACTTCAGAGCCTTTTCTTCCAACTACTCTGTGTATCTCAGGCTTAAAGTTTGCTACGAGTTTATTTGATTTAACTATACTTTTCACCAACACCTCATCTCCTTCTTTCAAAAAATATATATAGATTTCCCCTGTTTTTATTTGCCTTATCACGATCTCTTAACTCCTCATCAACTTCAAGCGGTTGATCAAGTTGTGATAATTTATCTCGGATGTTCCTACCAAAGAGTAATTCCGATGGCGTTTTTCCAGTCGTAGAATGTTGAGTTGAACGATACATGAGCAGATATTCGTTCAGGTCCACCAGCCAATCCCGGCTACTGTTTTGACTTATTATCAAACGTTTCAAAATCGATCTATTTGGCCTTTGACTTCTCCATTCATTTGTGGCCAGTATGGAGTCGTGGTAATCGACTTTATGTTATTTGTTTCACAAAACAGACAAAACTCTTCGCTCACAAATTGTCGTCCATTGTCGGTAGTTACGGTCAGAGGCAAACCAAACCTTGCAAAAATTACATTGAGACGTTTTATGGTTTCAAAACTATCAATTTTCCGCATCAGTTCAATCTCAATGAAACGACTGAAATAATCCACAATAACCAATAAGTAGTGTCCGGATGGAAGTGGTCCCATAAAATTGCTAAATGCTGCCATGGAGTGCTAAATGCTGCCATGGAGCCTCCGGTAAAGTTCTTCGATGTAATGGTTCTGGTGCTGGAAGTGCCGCCACCTGCATGCACCCATGACATTTCCCAACCATGTCTTCAACATCGCGATCAATTCTAGGCCACCAGATTTTGGCACGAATTCTCCTCTTCATTTCCGACATACCAGGGTGTCCTTCATGCGCTAACTGCAATACCCGTTGCCGAAGTGATACTGGCATTACTATGCGATTGCTTCGGGTTAAAATTTCACCAGCAAAGCACAACTCCGCTTCGAAAGGTTTGTATGCTTTTATTGATTCATCCCATTTATTCTCATAAATTGCTGCCTTAAGCATCTGAGCATCACATCAGCCTCTGCTTGTTCTTTAATCTCGGTGAGCTTGAGTGCTACTGGAACTGCCAAGGATACCATCGAGTTAACATAATGTTCAGCATCTTCGTCAAAAGTAAAATTCAAGACCGTATGCCTGACCAATCTCGATAACGGATCGGCAATATTCGTTTTACCGGATGTATAAATAATGTTGTATTTGTACGCCTGTAGCCGTAACACCAATCGTTCAATTCGCAAACAAGGTTTGGATCGCACTCCAAAAATAACTTCAAGGGGTTTATGATCGGTTATCAAATCAAAACGCCGTCTATATACGAAAAAAATTAAAACTCGTGTTACTTGCACGCTTACGTTGTGAACGACATTTCCGGCTAAAATGATCCCAGCCACCACATCGGTTGCAAGTTTTCCCTTTCGCTGGACACCTCTCAGAATTCTCATCATGACCACCATACCCAGAGAGCACACATTCGGATTCTCTAGTCGAACTGTTTCCCGAGTAGAAATTTCTTGAGTTATTCGCAGTTTTAGCAACTCCCGTCGCATTTCCGTCGATTAACAACCTTAAATCAGTCGATCCTTAATCATAATTTCCCTTTTCTCGCCATAATCGCAATAACTTGCTTGAATAAGCAGTCTCATTATGAAACTATCAACACTTTCCTGCTCTTTTGCTTCAATGAGTTGAATACCAGATGTTCATATGTTGTATGTTGCTTCGGAAGGAAATACTCGTTAAGTTTGGTAATAAAATAAACCGTTTCAGACAAAATTATCTATCCTGCTACATTTAAGTTACTTAGAATGATCTTTTAAATTTGCTTAGCAAACGTTTGAGTTGCACGCAATGACGGTCCATTTTGCACAAAATTAAAAAAAAATAACTTTGCAAACGTTCAGGTTGCACCAAATAACGATAACTTCTTTATTTTTCCTTTTTGCAAACGTTTAGGTTGCACAAAAGTTATAAAATTAACTTTGCAAACGTTTAGGTTGCACAATAACATCCTGATCTCGCAAACGTTTAGGTTGCACACCAACAATAAAATATTTGTACCTAACTCAAATGTTCAGGTTGCGCATCCTCATCCTCATTTTAGTTTTACAAAATGCAGAAGACTTTCATTTACATACATATATTGGCGCTACAACCCTCGAGGATTTTGGCCGAGCTTCTTAATGCAATTATCATGGGCAAGTGTATATGATAATTGTGGACCTACAGTTTATTGCCGGTTCCGAACTCCCATAGAAGAAGCTTTTCATGGCAAAGTTACTCTCGCAAGATTGCCAGAACTTGGCAAGAGAGTGGCGGTCTACACAGAAAAACAAATTTCTGCCTTGCCCCAGGTGGGAGTCGAACCCGAAACCTTCCGATCGTGAAGCAGAGGTCTTAGCCACTGCACCTCGGCCGCCACTTTTACTTCCCAAAATTTTCATCCACTTTGAAAATTATATTTTTCCATAAAAAGAAAGCAAGCCCCATTTCATTTACATCACAAATTTCCATTTTTCAATGTACAAAACAAAACTTTCAAAGCACCCGAAAATTTTCTTAACTTCACTTTTCTTTTCCTCATATCTTCTATTTCCAACTACCACTTTCAAATACCTCTATTTTCCATCTTGTCCAAATTAGCTACAATTCCCAATCCGGTATCCTCAAATCCTTTCCGTCTTCTCGTCGCCACTGTAAGATCCCAATAAAAGACGTCTATCTCCGTTTGCAGTTCTGCGAATATCTTTATTTATATTTCAGCGTTGCCAGATACTTTTTATATTCTCTTTTCTCAGAGTTGCCAGATACTACAAAAAAGATGACCCGCTCTTTTCAGAACTTCCTTACACTGATTTCCCTGTATAGATCGGCCACCATATCCGAATATGTTTGTAACAAACAAAATATTCGATAAGTTAAATGAAGCATGGGGAGAGGATAAGGCATAAGGGCTGCAACATGCAACATAAATCGTGTTGGATAAGGTGGCGGATCTATGCAGGGAAATCAGTGTAAGGAAGTTCTGAAAAGAGCGGATGAGCTTCTTGAAACCTTGACATTTGTGGAAATTTGCCAACGCCAGGGACGTAACCAGGAAAAAATCACGGAGGGGGTTTTCATAAAAATTTGTTTAAGAATACTGAAGAGAAAGACCATAAAATGTAAACAAAATTAAAATCAAAAACTTCATCGTTTTAATTTTTTTTTAAAATAAATCTTAAAATTTTTAATTTAAAAAAAAATTGCAAAGAAAATCTGAAGGGGAGTTTATGAAAAAAGGATTCATTCTAAAATCGACGTATTGTGCTCATATATTTTTGGTTTTATTGCATATCTAATTACTAAAGAAACATTTTTAAAAACTAAACCGAAGTATTTACTTATGGTTTTTCAAATTAACCTTAAACTGTATTGAAATATATTATTCAAATACTCTCCAATTCAATTTTTGGATTGGAGAACGACAGTTCATATCTAATTATTTGACGTCATATTCACTGACGTCATACATACTTAAGTTCACTTAATTTTCATAATTTGTTTGTATTATTTTAGAGATTTGGGGGGGTTCGACAACCCTGTTATGCTTTGAAAAAATCTGTTATGCTTTGAAAAAATATATAAGCTCTTACTCTTCTTTATTTTCAGAAAGCTTTCAGAAAGCTTTTACGACAAATTTTTCTCAGTGCAAAGCTTTCAATACATGTGCGATATGAGAATGTGTGCATTTGGCGAACACTGTTTTAGACAATTTTAAGTAAAAACTAGAGAGTAGACTATCTTCGGCAATGCCTAAGCTGAAGTACCCCCACACAATAGAAGTTTAGAAATACCTCAACATAAAAACATTTGGTCTCAAGACCTCATTTTGTGCTATTTATATGTCCAATTCTTAACATTTCCAATAGAAAACCGCAATAAAAAAAGCGTGAAAATTGTTACTTTTCCTTGTCTCATATGGGAGCCAAGCACAGTTTTTGTCCGATTTGGGTGGTTCTCGAACTTGATCTTACTTTTGAAGTGAAAAACATGTACCCAAAGTTTCAAGTCGATATCTCTAAAACTGCGACCGCTATCGTGCGGACAGACAGCAATTGACGGTCTGACGGACAGACAGACGGACATAGCTAAATCGACTCAGGAGGTGATGCTGATCAAGAATATATATACTTTTTTATCATACTTTTTTTTAGTATATCCGGCCACAGTGAGTGTGGGGCTATAAAAATTGCATATAAAAAATTGAAACTATTTCTGCATCTAAATATACAAAACATATGAGTGTGGTGGTATAACACCTTTCCACAAAAATCCACTTTTGGTATCGCACATGATCGGGACTAACAGATTTTGTTAGAAGGGGTTAAAAAAGAGTACCCGTGTCTCCCAGTTTTTCTAGATCAATTCTTAAATCCGTTTAAATCGCATTTATGCATTTTGCATTTTTTAATTCCAATCAAAACTGTATTTTTGAAGAATTATTATGTACATGAGAAAAATGTAAAATGCGATTCAAACGGTTTTAAGAATTGATCCAGAAAAACTGTGAGACTCGGGTACTCTTTTTAACCCGCTCTAACAGAATCTGTCAGTCCCCATCATGTGCGTTTTTTAGTGTCGAACGGTGTAATAAAACAAACCAAAATGTTGACGAACATTTTTTAGAACGAGAAAAAAAGTTGTTGTATCCCTCCGGAACTTTAGTTTGAAACGTTCCGGAGTGGAAGTTTTGCCCTGGAACGATCCAGTCGGAACTTTTTTTTTTTTCCTTCCGTTCCGCACCCGTAGTTATACTGATGAGTTTATCGGGTGGGTTGACTTCTGAATTTGGCTGTATTTTACTGTAATAATAGTGGGTGTGTGGTCAGACGAGAGTTCCACTGAAGACATTATCGAAAGTCATATCACGAAAGAATATCTTTCACATACATAGAATATGCAAATTGTACATGACATAGTGAAAAAATTAGATTCCATTTTTATCGCAACTCATTATTTTCATAGAACATTTTGGGAAAAAAAAATACAAAAAAAACGTCTCCTGTACAATTTAAAAAAACACACATATTATAAATTGTCGAGGTTAAGTTTCCTGTATATTTGGTCCCCTAACCAAACATAAAAAAACTTAAACATAAATAAAATTAAATTCAGGTTTTTGTTCAAAATATTGGAAAAATTCGTAAAATTTAATCAAATTCAGGAATTTTAGGCCTTACAAAACTGGGACTGTCGGGTTTATCTAGGTTAATTCTGAGTGTATCTAGGTGAATTATACCTCACTGCAAAATTTCAGGCCAATAACTGCACTTTTAAAAAAAAAAAAAGTAATTTTTTAATATGTGAGGGAATGTTGTCAAGGTTGGGTCGGGTTTCGTTTTTGGAATGTAACTTTGGAACGGATGCGAATAATGTGAACATCTACAGATCGATTTGAAGCTGCAAAAAAATACAAAAAAAAATTGGGTCGATCAGTCAACGGGAAGACGTGGCACATCGTACCTGAAAAATCAAACTCAAAATTTAAAAAAACTTTATTTGCAGTATTATTATTTGCATACAAATTCGGGGTCAAAACCCAAAATCCAGTTTTCGCAATTTCCACTTTTTTAAACCTTTTTATAAATTTTGCTAAAATACGGTCCACTCTAAACGACAGATTTTTTTGACGAAAAAAGAGTTAGTATAAGTTGGAACACTTTCAAAAATCTGAAAAATAAGCTAAATATCAAGTGACACTGCATGTTATTATTAAGATTGGACCTAAATATGACCGCACTGCAAAGTGAAATGTGTTATTCATACACACCTAAAGTGTGTAAAACTTGTAGACACATTTTACACACAACTTTGCGTGTATAAACACTGTAAGTGCTTTTAAAAAACACGCATGCGTGTCAATAGAACATGCCAAAATCTTGAATATGTGTTTTTTATATTTATCAAAATAAATATACACTTAAAAATGTGTGTTGTGTGTAAAATTACACACCAAAAGATAGGTTCACTTTGCAGTGCGTTGACCAGCAATTGTTCATAAATATAGTCGAAGACACATTTAGGTCCTGGTTAAGAGCTTTTGACCACCCGTTTGGTCAAAAATGCAGTTGATGAAATTTGTAGGTCCTGGTCAAAAACCGTTGATCACCAGTTGGCAAGGTTGCCAACTTTCGAAGAGCTCAGACCCGGAGATTCGAAAAACAGAAGTTTTTTGGGAAGACCTATGAAAATTACTTGGAAATCGAACACCCAGTTAAGAAATCGAACACCCAGATAAAAAATCTTGTTAAATTAACCAAACTTCAACCAATTTTGTAGGTAACATTTTTTTAAATGATCGTTTGTCGTATTCGTATTCGTTTACGTTAATTTTATTTCGTAATTTACTCACCATTCTATCGAAACTTTCCAAAATTATCATATCGAAATGATGCCTTCTGAAATATTCACTACTCCAAAGTCAAGTTTGTCACTTAGACAACAAGTCACAAGTAGACACATTTTACACACAATTTTGCGTGTATAAACACTGTAAGTGCTTTAAAAAAACACGCATGCGTGTTAATAGAACATGCCAAAATCTTGAATGTGTGTTTTTTTTATTTATCTAAATAAATATACACTTAAAAATGTGTGTTGTGTGTAAAATTACACACCAAAAGATAGGTTCACTTTGCAGTGCAAAAAACCCTAATGTTATTTTAACATGAATCTCTGATTATTAAATTCATGAATATATCCCATACATTTTTAATATTATAGTTGTTCTGTGTGCAATATAATTTAATTTGAATATGACTCAATGGTGGCGGAAAAAAATTAACATATTTCTGAAAGTGTACAACATATTACGGGTTTTGAAATGGTCGCAAACTAATAAAAATGTTGTATGGACCAAGTGTTCGGTTAGGCTAAAGTGTTGGAGATTTGCCGCACATAGACCGTGTGTCGTGGTTATCCAGTCCTTCCTTTGTGGTTATCCAATCCGAAAATGTTGGGTCATCCTGGAAGGCCAATAGCTTAATACACATTATCCACCATAGTAACAAATTGACGGTTTATTGCCCCTCGGTTTTTGACAAAAACATAATTTTATCACACTTTAGGACACCAGGCCAAGAGATCATCAATACCTTGATAATTTAAAACTTGCATTTATTGAACAGCAATAAACCAAAGTGCAGCAGAATAAAATACTGACGGAAAAGTTTATTAAATGCTTTATTTGATTTATATCTTTTAAAATATCATTATATAAAAAAATGCTCCCAAAATATATGAATACTTGTGAAACCTGGAGAAAGTTCTGCTAACCCCGGAGCCCGGAGATTGATTTCCAAACCCGGAGTCTACCTGTTGGCAAGCCTGCCAGTTGGTCAAAAATATGAATAAGCCAAATATAAAGTAAAGCTGCATGGTATTATTAAAATTTGAATGATTGTCGAAGGTGTGTTCAAAAATAGCATTATATATCCAGTTGGGGCTCAGAAATAGGTTAAGTATAACATAAGAACAAATTACAGTAAAAAAAGTGGTGTCCCAACTTTTACACAACAGGCCATTTCGTAAACATAAAGAAATGAATTTAACACTTCGCTATATTTCCATAACTCTTTCACTTAATGAAAACACCCCAGTGGTCAAAAGAAGGTGTCTGCAGGCATGCCAGTATGCCTCTTTAGGAGCTCGGATGCCTGCCCTCCTCGCTTCCAACCTTTACTTATTTTTTATATGAAACGGGACAAATAAAAAATACGTCTGTCGCTTCCATACGTATGCCTGCTGGCAGGCAATATTGCATAGAAAATCCATTGACACCACCCTATCTCCCTTCTAGCGCAGGCATACCGACATGCCTCCACTAGAAGCGAGGATGGAATGTGCAATTTCTTCCCATAGCAGGCGTGCTGGCATGTCTCTAGCTGAGAGGCCTTGCGAAATTTGCTACTGGGACACTGAATAGACAACACATTGGATGCAATTACATTAAAAGATGTATTTAAATTTGGCGTATTATGATTAGAGACCGACCGAAATCGGTTTTTTTAATTTCGGTCGAAACCGAAATGGCCGAATCTTTATTATACCCCCACACTCACTGTGGCAGGGTATACTCACTTTGACACAACGTTTCTAACGCCCATAAGGAGGCGTGTCCGGTATGGAAAAGTATATATATTCTTGATCAGTATCGCCTCCTGAGTCGATTTAGCGATGTCCGTCTGTCTGTCCGTCTGTACGTCCGCACGATAGCGGTCGCAGTTTTGGAGATATCGACTTGAAACTTTGGGTACATGTTTTTCTCGTGAATACTGAGATCAAGTTCGAGAATCAGCCAAATCGGACAAAAACTGGGCGTGGCTCCCATATAACGAAAAAAAGGTCAATATTTTTCAAGTCTTTTTTATTGCTGTATTCGATTGGAAATGTTTAGAAACGTATTTTTGACATGGTCCGAGGTTCCGAAGCCACATATATAAGGGTCTAAATGGGGTCTTGAGACCATTTTTTTTTTGTGGATTTGATTGGAATTTTTTAGAAATGGATTATGGACATGGTCCGGGCTCCAAAACCACCTATAATAGGGTCTTGAGACCACATTTTATGTTCGAGGTACTTCTTCCTACTGTGTGGGGGTATTTCAGCTTCGGTATAGCCGAAGATAGTCCACTCTCTAGTTTTTTTTAATTTCGGCCGAAACCGAAAGAAAGGAAAAAATTGCGAATTTAAATGTAATAAAGTTGTACATAATTAAGCTGAAATCAATAATTTTAAATTCAGATCATGAATTAGATGAATTTAGAAGTAACTTTCAAATACGTGGAAATCAGTTGAAGGGGCAGGGTTCTCACTTTTTGCTACGGCGAGAGTTGTAGATATTCGATTTTAGGGGAGTAGATTTCAAGAAAGGGAGTAGATTTAATTTTTTTATGTAGAGTAGTAGAAATTCTACAAGAGTAGTAGAAATTACTGTCAAGGTTGCAGATTCAAAGATAGGGGAGTAGAGAGACAATAGTAGTATACATTTCTGTCATGGTAGTAGATTTGTAGAAAGAGTAGTAGTTTTGCATTGTATGAAACTCACATAATATTTTAAGGAGAAGATTTCTTACAATAGTAGTAGAGGAGTAGAAATTTAAAAATCATCGCGAGAGTAGTAGATCCGCTCCGATAGGAGAAGAGTGAGAACGCTGTGAAGCGGTGAATGGATGAAGGCTGTATGTAACATACAAGTTCGTTCAAGAAAATAAGTTTCAAAGTTTTTATTTTCAATACAATTTGGGGACTTGTCTTTGTCGCTTCTGATTCTTCGAAACTTTGATCAATACTTAAATTTGTGTTACATACAGCTTTTATCCACTTGGTTGTTCCTTATGTATTTTGCCACTCCTAATCCAAAAATAATAATGAAAATTGCACAAAAATTTAATTTTTGGTGCGTACTGTAAACATTTCATTATTATTTTCGTATTCGGCGTGCCAAAATGCATAAGAATTTGTCTATCAAGTATATTTAACAAACAAAATGTTCAGTTTTGTCGATCAGTGTAATCTTTGTTATTTATTTGTTACATTTTTCGTATCAAACCAAAATTTTCGAAACGAAAACGAAATTTAACCGAAAACGATATTTTATTTTTCGGCCGAATCCGAAAAACAGCTGAAACCGTTTTTTTTGGCCGAAAAGCCGAAATACCGAAACCGAATTTCGGTCGGCCTCTAATTACGATGATGCAAAAATTATCAAAAAGATAGTTTTTGTACAACAACACGTTCACATCCTGGCACTTCATTCTTTGAAGAATATTTTATATCTTGCATTGAAGTTTAATTCTAAATATATCATAGGCAGGGACTGGAACCGAAACGAATATCGGTTCCTGTTCTCAGATTTAAAAATATGTCGGTTTCGGTTCCGGTTCCTAGAGATTTTAAAATATCGGTTTCATAAAGTCAAAAAAGTTTAAATTTGAAAGTGAAAGTAAAAAAGATAAAAGGTTTTAACAAAAACTGGATGACAAGAAAATTGAACGTAAATTTATATTTTAAAATTGTATTTTCACTTATGAAATTAGAAGCTGGAACCAAAAAAAGCTGGAACTAAAATTTATATTTTAAAATTGTATTTTCACTTATTATCGCGCTATTTTAAACTAAAACTTTATAAAACAAACCAAAAAACACAAATCCCCACGCGATAATTAAATTCCCTATTTGCCCGAATAGCACAGTCGCGAAGCGTGGGATTTAAGACGACCCTCGCGGTATGGTATCCCCGGACGAACGAACAACACGAACACACGAAAACCTGATAAATAAACTTCTTTTAAAAACTACACCGAAACTGCCGCAATAGATATATATATAGGTATATATATAACTATATATAAAAGAAACGGAAATTTTCCCGACACAAGGAAAATAATACCGAACACAAACCCCTTTTTCAAAATCAACACAAACCGACAATCACCCAAAAGAAATTATTCGTACACCAAAAATTATATTTCTTTAAACGCAATTGATTTGCGGGACCAGACCAACCTGTCTGAAATCCCTCGCACGATTCTTTGCAGAATCTATTCACCAGCTGGACTTCGATAAAATTCGATGTCCAGCAACAACTTGGCTCTGATGCGGGACGACACAAACAAAAAAAGGAATAAGGAAGAGGGGGGGAAAACGGCCAAACAAATCCCAAGCAAACTACTTGGACGGAAACACTTCACCAAAACAAATCACGACCGAACACAACCTGTCCAACTTTATTCAATTCCTCCAATTCAAAACACTAAATGGCCGGCTGCCACAAATAAAATTAAGCAAAATAACCACTAGCTGGCAAAACTAAACCAGCGCGCAAAAATACTCCCTTTGGAACACTTGTCCTCCAGCCACAGTCCGACGATGGCAACAGCTCCACTTCACCACTCAAAAAAAATACAATTTAAAAAAAGGAAGAAAATTAACCAAATTTTGGAAACAACTAATTTCAATTAAATTTTAGAAAAACCAAAGCTTTTGCCACTCTCCTTCTTCCCTGCTCAAAAAGAACTAAACGAAATTAGAATATATGAGCGCCTATGACGCTCACTTTCCATTTATCTTCCCACATACATACAGTGCGGCTTACGCAGAAACCAGTGTCCGCAGTCGGGGCTTTACCCATACCTATATGCGAAAAATCTCTTCAGATTTTTCTAGGTGTGTTTGGCAAATTTAAATATACCCCCCTGCACCCACCAAAATGAAATATACATTTTGGCGGCACTCATGTACGTATAGGCGAAAGCATAAATGTTCTCAAATTCCTCTCCCTCAAACAGGTTTAAAAAGTACAAAAGCTTTAGTCCAGGTTTTGACAATTTACTATTGTAATGGCGAGGCTGGCAATACCCTCATCGGATCGCCGCCGCTCACTGAGCTAACTTAACGAAAGCAAAAGCGAAAGAAAGGAGAAGAAAGCAAGAGAACTTTGACAGCTCAAACAAAATATTCAGTTTTCTTCTTCCGCGCGCCGGCCGCATTTCGCCCGCGAGTGTCGAATTTGTTTTGCTTAACAAATTAAGCAAAACAAATATATCCATATAAAAAGTGACAATCAATAAAATTGTGCAGTGCGTTAATTCGGTCAGTGCGTGTGTGATTTTGTTCCTCCGATTTTGTTCGCCCGTCGCCCCGAACAAAAGGGAAACATAAAAAAACAAAACAAACAATGGCTTGGTCTCCTGAGACCAGCCAACTTTCGAATCTAACCGGAGAAAATCACCCTGAGTCGATGTGCGGCCTAAGGTCCTGCACATGCCATGTCCCCTTTTCTCGTCCGTCTTCGTCTTCCAAAACATATGTCCACGGAGACACCCTCTTTTTAACCCTAAACGGTCCAACAAATTTCGGAGCTAACTTCGCTGCAAAATAGTTTGCAGCATCGGACAAAACAAAATTACGTCTCCATACTAACTCGTGCGGTAAATACTGTACATCTCTACGTCTGAGATTGTAAGTCTTTGCTGTCTTGGCACTTGCCATTTCTAACTTCTTCCGTATGTCTTCCCTCAAGTCTGCCATTTACTTGGCCCGGTCCTCACTACTACTGTCCGGTTGGTCTGAGTCTCCCACTCGTCTATAATCTCTATCACCCCTGACCGCCATATTTCGGCCAAAATTCACGAAGTATGGAGACGCTCCCAAAACCTCATGCTGCGATGTTCGAATGCAGCACGCCACCTTTGAGAGATGAGAATCCCATGTCCGATGGTTTTCTGAAATATATGCTCTCAAAGTGGTCTTAATTATTTGGTTGATCCGCTCGGCCGGATTGGCCTGCGGATGATAGTGTGCAGTGTACCGCATCTGCACACCATACGACGCGCATAAACTCTGCAGCTCCTTGCTGCGAAACTGTGGCCCATTGTCGCATACAATGGACCTCGGAACTCCAAAGAGCAGGAAGACATTATCTTCCAACTCCTTGCAAACACTCTTTGCCGTTGCATTTCGCAACGGAAACAACAATGGGAATTTGGTGAAGTAGTCAACCACCGTTAAAATATAACAAAATCCCCGACTAGACTTCACCAAGGGTCCCACCAGATCTACGCAGATCATTTCCCAAGGTTCTAACTTCTTTGTCCTCTCTACCATACAACCAGCTGGCTTATTGTTGTCAGGTTTCACCCTCTGGCAAACCTGACAACCTTTAATATATCTAGCTATCTCTGCCTTCATTTTCGGCCAATAATATTTCTCAATTACCCTAGCGTATGTTTTCCTAACGCCCATGTGCCCCGATAATGGATTATCGTGACACTCGAATAAAATTTTACTCCTATCACTTTTGCCTACAACTCGCTTCCACTCGTACCCAGCACTAAACAAACTATTTGTCCCTGCCTTTATGTGTTTATATAACACCCCATTTTCAATTCTCCAAGCTGGGTAATCGAGTGGTTTATCCTCCACTTTCCTAACCATGGAATCCACCCATGGATCTCTAACACGCCCATCTACCTCCCCTACGACTGGGACACCTCTAGAAAGCATGTCGGGCACAACATGATCTTTCCCCTTACGATGTATGATTTCATAATCGTATTGCTGGAGCTTTAAAGCCCACCTAGCCAACCTACCGCAAGGATCTTTCAAATTGTTGAGCCATACCAACGAATAATGGTCGGTCACCACTGTGAACCTGACCCCTTCGATGTATGGCCTCAACTTCTCAACTGCCCACAAAACAGCCAAACACT
This sequence comes from Heteromyza rotundicornis, assembly GCA_951394025.1. Classification (NCBI taxonomy): domain Eukaryota; kingdom Metazoa; phylum Arthropoda; class Insecta; order Diptera; family Heleomyzidae; genus Heteromyza; species Heteromyza rotundicornis. The sequence continues at coordinate 38,918,198 of OX596010.1, forward strand.
CCTTCTCGGTAGTGGAATAATTCCTCTCGCACCTACTCAACGACCTGCTCAAATATGAAATGACCTTCTCCCCTTCATCAAACTGCTGTGTCAAAACGGCACCTATTCCAAAATCGGAAGCATCAGTCTGAACTACGAAGGGTCGTTCGAAATCAGGACAGCTCAGGACCGGCGCCGTCACTAGACGCCCCTTGGCCTTCAAAAAGCTGTCCTCGCACTCCGGCGACCATCTAAACCTGTTCTTCTTCTTTAGAAGATCAGTTAGAGGCTTAACCAAATCAGCGAAATTCAAAACAAACCTACGATACCAAGAAATGGTGCCAACAAACGACCTGACTTCCCTTACATTTTTGGGCGCTGGAATTTTCAGCATTGCCTCAACTTTTTCGGGGTCAACATGCAAGCCCTGTCGATCAACAACATAACCTAGATACCGTAGCGAAGAAAGACAAAAATTACATTTTTCCCTATTCAATCTAAGCCCTGCCGAACAAATCCTCCTCAGGACCTCCTTCAGAACCTCAACATGCTTATCAAATGTATTTGTAACAATAATAATATCGTCCAAATACACGAAAACATGGGGTTCCAAGTCAGCCCCAAGGACCTCATCTATAAATCTCTGCCAAGTTGCAGGCGCATTGTGCAGGCCATAAGGCATGCGCTTGAACTGGTAGAGCCCCCTACCCGGAACTGTAAATGCCGTGCAGGCCCTAGACTCCTTCTCTACTGGGATCTGCCAATAAGCGGATTTTATATCCAAACTAGAGAGATATTTGGCGTCCTTTAGCTTATCTAAAGTAGCCGAAATATAAGGGAGGGGGTAACTATCTCGATCCGTATTTTTATTCAGTGTCCTATAGTCGACACAAAACCTATAACTGCCATCCTTTTTCCTAATCATCACAACCGGTGATGCCCAAGGGCTGTGAGAAATCTCAATCACACCCTTTTCTAACATATCCTCTATTTCCTCATCTATGCGCCTCTGAATAGCGGGCGATACCGGATAGTATCGCTGCTTGACTGGTTCCACATTTGGCTTTGTACGAATCCGATGTTCGACCAAATGTGTACAACCAAGTCCCTCAGGCATAGACCTAAAACATCTGCTACAAACTCCTCAAGAACCGATTTTTCCCTAGTTGACAACGAAGACCTATCAACTATCGCCGCTACTGACGAGACCTCGACTTGGTCGGAAAACCTCCACTGATTCTTGGCCAAATCTGGCACTACACCGGCCTTAGACCAAAAGTCTACTCCAAGAATCATTGATTGGGGTAAATCCGGTATTACGAGGCATTCAACGAGGACCGACTTGCCCTCTACCTCGAAAGGGACCGAAACTACCCCCCTAACCGGAACTTCTTCACCATCAGCAAGCGCAACCTTGCTGACCGCAGACGCCAATAAACTTATCCCCCAGGACTTTAATGTGTCCCAGCCTGGCCTACCAAGAATCGTCCTGGTGGCCCCCGAATCTAAAAGCCCTAACATACGCACTCCAAAAATTTTAACACCTAAATATGGCCTATTATCCAATTCTCTACCTGAAAGAGAAAAACTCAAACAAATTTCGGACGGACGTTGCCTCTGAGGCCTACCACTATTTTCCCTAGCCAGCTGGTTGCCCGCAGGCAACCTACCTAAACCTCGCGAACTTCTTGCCCTGCTTCCACAAGAGCTCGCTCCCCATTTCCCGACTCTTCGCGGGCCCTCGGAGCCGCTCTCGGGGCCGCCTCCCTGTCCGAGCGCTCCTGCGATTGCCCTGCTCTCTGAGAGCATCGGGGGCAATCACGCTTCAAAAAACCAGGCCGCCTACAACCGAAACAATAAATTTCCCTAGGGCAGTTGCTCAAAACATGCCCAAACCGCTTACAATTGAAGCACCTAAAAGAATTTTGGGGAGGAGCCTGAATTCTCCTCTCCAACCTAGCGTCACGCAAAGGGGCCCTAACCACTGAAACCTCGGGTTCAGCAGAGACGTACGCCAAGTCTGGCTCCAACAAATTCTTGGATCGGCTGCTGGGCGGCGGCACGAATGCTTCCACATTCGCCCGCACAGCCTCCAGCTTCCGACCCAAGGAAACCAACTCCGATAAAGACTTAGGCTCAGCCAAGCCCAGCTGAGTCTGGTAAAACGGGGACAGGTTTGCGATCACCAGACCCAGCATACGCCTCTCTGACAAGGGGTCGGACAGACGACCGAACAACCCCCTCATCGCCGCTACATAGATACCTATGGACTCAGTCCCACCCTGAGTCCGTCGCCTAATCTCAGACATCAAAATGTCGTCATAGTTGGGGGGCAGGAATTCCAGTTTCAGCTCGGCGACCAACTCTCGCCATCCTGAAACTGTCCTGCGGACATCCCTAAACCAGAGCAGGGCTTTTCCAGAAAAAAGCTCCACTGCTCCCCTAAACAACTGGGCTTCACTAACGCCCCGAGCCTCGCATAGCTCGTCTACCCTCTGTAGAAAGACATGTAGGGACATGTCTGTCTTTTCCCCGGTAAATTGAATACCCCACTTGGACAAATTTTCTACTTTTTGAAAACCTAAGTTACTCAACGAGGTGGGTGGCTCACGTCTCGGAACGGGTTCAGGCTTTTCCTCAACCGCAGACTCCCTACTGAGTCCCTTGGATGGTCGGGATGGCCTTGGATTGTCATCGAAGGCATCATCTCCGCCACCAACATCCTCCACCGCCTCGTTGAGTTCCCCCAACAACAAAAGGACCCTATTTTTGAGCGCCATCTGCTCCACTACTTCTTCCTTACTCGCTGGCCTCGAACGAATAAGGCGACCTAAAGCCCATTCCAACTTCGACAAAATCTTCAAATATTCGGACAGACAAAAAAAAAATAAATTAAAAAAAACCAAAACTAATTTAAAAAACTAAAACCAAAAAGAAATTCAAACAACAAAAAAAACTTTCAAAAGAAAAACCAAAAAAACAATTTTTTTTAAAAAAAAGTACGGACAAAAAACAGGAACGACGAAACTTTTATGGCGGGCGGCACCGCAAAAAAAAATATGAAACAAATTTTTTTTTCTTTTTAAAAACTTAAAAAAAATTATCAAAAATTAATAAAAAAAATAAAAATCAAAAAAAAAATAATTATTTAAAAAAAAAAAATTTATAAAAATAAAACTATAAAATAATAAAGAATATTTAAAAAAAATAGTTCAAACACAACAGCTAAAGGCGGACGACACCACCACTGTTTAATAAAATTACAAAAAAAAATTAAAATTTTACTAAAATCAAAATAAATAATAAATAAATGGTGCAACACAAAAATAAAATTTAAAAGAATTATTAAAAAAACTTGCAAAAAAAAAAAAAAAGGTTACAAATGTTGCACCAAAAAAAGGAACGGACTCACCGAACAACAAAAAAAAACCCGCTGCCGCTACTCCGCCGTCGACAGCACTCTCACTGGAAACCAGAGAAATTCCAAAAAAACTAAATAAATAAAAATACGAATTAGTAAATTATAAAAAAAAACTGAAATAATACAACCAACAAAAACAGCACAAAAAGATTTTGATATAAATAAAAAAATTTAATTACAAAAAAAAACTTAAAAAAAAAAAATGTTTAAAAAAAATTTTTTTTTAAAAATAATATAAAAAAAAAATGTAAAAAAAAATTATTAAAAACTTTAGTTAAAATAGCCCCACGTTGGGCGCCAGCTTATCGCGCTATTTTAAAATAAAACTTTATAAAACAAACCAAAAAACACAAATCCCCACGCGATAATTAAATTCCCTATTTGCCCGAATAGCACAGTCGCGAAGCGTGGGATTTAAGACGACCCTCGCGGTATGGTATCCCCGGACGAACGAACAACACGAACACACGAAAACCTGATAAATAAACTTCTTTTAAAAACTACACCGAAACTGCCGCAATAGATATATATATAGGTATATATATAACTATATATAAAAGAAACGGAAATTTTCCCGACACAAGGAAAATAATACCGAACACAAACCCCTTTTTCAAAATCAACACAAACCGACAATCACCCAAAAGAAATTATTCGTACACCAAAAATTATATTTCTTTAAACGCAATTGATTTGCGGGACCAGACCAACCTGTCTGAAATTCTTTGCAGAATCTATTCACCAGCTGGACTTCGATAAAATTCGATGTCCAGCAACAACTTGGCTCTGATGCGGGACGACACAAACAAAAAAAGGAATAAGGAAGAGGGGGGGAAAACGGCCAAACAAATCCCAAGCAAACTACTTGGACGGAAACACTTCACCAAAACAAATCACGACCGAACACAACCTGTCCAACTTTATTCAATTCCTCCAATTCAAAACACTAAATGGCCGACTGCCACAAATAAAATTAAGCAAAATAACCACTAGCTGGCAAAACTAAACCAGCGCGCAAAAATACTCCCTTTGGAACACTTGTCCTCCAGCCACAGTCCGACGATGGCAACAGCTCCACTTCACCACTCAAAAAAAATACAATTTAAAAAAAGGAAGAAAATTAACCAAATTTTGGAAACAACTAATTTCAATTAAATTTTAGAAAAACCAAAGCTTTTGCCACTCTCCTTCTTCCCTGCTCAAAAAGAACTAAACGAAATTAGAATATATGAGCGCCTATGACGCTCACTTTCCATTTATCTTCCCACATACATAGAGTGCGGCTTACGCAGAAACCAGTGTCCGCAGTCGGGGCTTTACCCATACCTATATGCGAAAAATCTCTTCAGATTTTTCTAGGTGTGTTTGGCAAATTTACATATACCCCCCTGCACCCACCAAAATGAAATATACATTTTGGCGGCACTCATGTACGTATAGGCGAAAGCATAAATGTTCTCAAATTCCTCTCCCTCAAACAGGTTTAAAAAGTACAAAAGCTTTAGTCCAGGTTTTGACAATTTACTATTGTAATGGCGAGGCTGGCAATACCCTCATCGGATCGCCGCCGCTCACTGAGCTAACTTAACGAAAGCAAAAGCGAAAGAAAGGAGAAGAAAGCAAGAGAACTTTGACAGCTCAAACAAAATATTCAGTTTTCTTCTTCCGCGCGCCGGCCGCATTTCGCCCGCGAGTGTCGAATTTGTTTTGCTTAACAAATTAAGCAAAACAAATATATCCATATAAAAAGTGACAATCAATAAAATTGTGCAGTGCGTTAATTCGGTCAGTGCGTGTGTGATTTTGTTCCTCCGATTTTGTTCGCCCGTCGCCTCGAACAAAAGGGAAACATAAAAAAACAAAACAAACAATAAAAACAACAACATTCGTGTCGCGATTTTATACCGCGACATTATGAAATTAGAAGCTGGAACCAAAAAAAATTAAACGGTTTTAATTTCGGTTCCAGCTTTCAGATTTGAAAAAATATCGATTCCGGTTCCCAGACTTTCCAAAATATCGTTTTCGGTTCCAGTTCCCTGAATTGAAACGGTTTCGGTTCCAGAACCGGTACTTGGCGGCCCAGATCATAGGTTTATTTGAAATGAAGATGTACTTTCAAGTCTTCAGGTAAAGTTACTCCATTCCCAGCACCTTCTACTAAATTATATATATATGCATATGATTTCCTTAAAGTCCTATTTGAGCATAGAGGTCAAACCAAATTATGTGCATTAGACCTATTCAGAATCGTATGGAGCTTTCTTCAAAATTAGTGCATTAGTGCTTGATGGTCCGATTGGATTAATTGTTCCTTTGTATATAAAAATTACTTATGTGAAGTTTGGATCCAATCGGATAAAGTATAAAGTGTCATCAATATCCGAGCACTATTTCCAATGTTTTTCATTTTTGTATGAGGAAAAAGAAGTGCATTCCGCACCGACTTTTCAATTTTCACATAAGTCATTATACCCTTTACCTCATGAGATATGGGTATATCCACTTTGGTCTGGGTATATCCACTTTGGTCTGGGTATATCCACTTTGGTCTGGGTATATCCACTTTGGTCTGATACCAAGAAAGAGACGTGCCCGGTATGGAAAAGTATATATATTCTTGATCAGCGTCACCTCCTCAGTTGATTTAGCCCTATCCGTCTGTCCGTCCATCTGTCCGTCCTCTTTTCTTGCAAACACGATTACAGGAGCTAGAAGTAAGCCAGGGATCCCAAATTTTGGATTTATCCTTTTTAGGCCCTAGAAGGAGTTGGTATTGCAAATAGGCGGAATGGGTCGACTGCCACGCCCACCTCCCATATAATTTAAAATCGTGTTTTTACCGAAATTTTAAGATTTCATCAAAACAGTATGAAATTTTGCATATTGGGGTTTTCGGGGTCGCTGATTTCGAATTTGATGTCGGAATTTAAAATTTCAAGATGGCGGAACCAATACGGCGGCCGAAATTTTAAGATTTCATCAAAACAGTATGAGATTTTGTATAGGGGGTTTTTTCGGTCGCTGATTTCGAATTTGATGTCGCATTTTCAAAATTCAAGATGGCGGAACCAATATGGCCCAGTAGGTGTAGGATGTGTTGTTGTTTTTAATAAATAGTGGATTTTTATACTTCAAAACAAACCAACAAGAATATATATACTTCTCCATACCGGCCACTTCTCCTTCTTGGTGTTACAAACATCAGACCAAAGTGAATATACCCATACCTCATGAGGTGTAGGGTATAAATAGCTAGGGATTCCAAATTTTGGGTTTATCCTTTTTAGGCCCTAGAAGGAGTTGATATTGCAAATGGGCGCAATCGGTCGACTGCCACGCCTACCTCCCATATAAGTGAAAATCGTGTTTTTACCGTAATTTTAAGATTTCATCAAATCAGTATGAAATTTCGCATAGTGGAGTTTTTGGGGTCGCATTTGATGTCGGAATTTAAAAAATCAAGATGGCGGAATCAATATGGCGGCCGATACTTTAAGATTTCATCAAAACAGTATGAAATTTTGAATAGGGGGTTTTTGGGTTCGCTGATTTCGAATTTGATGTCGCATTTCCAAAATTCAAGATGGCGGATCCAATATGGCCCAGTAGGTGTAGGGTATATATAAGTCAGCTTGCCCGACTGAAACTTACTCACTTGTTATACCCTACACCTCATGAAGTATGGGTATATTCACTTTAGTTTGATGTTTGTAACTCCAAGAAGGAGACGTGTCCGGTATGGAAAAGTATATATATTCTTGATCAGCGTCACCTATCCGTCTGTCCGTCTGTCTGTCCAGAAGAAAGCTATGGATCCCAAATTTTGGATTTAACCTTTTTAGGTCCTAGAAGGAGTTGGTATTGCAAATGGGCGGAATCGGTCGACTGCCACGCCTACCTCCCATATAAGTGAAAATCGTGTTTTTACCATAACGGACATGGCAGTTTTCGATGTTGATAACGAATACAGACTTTTTCATCCCGGAGTAAAGATACCCTGCCACAGTAATGTGTGGGGGTATACAAATAAATGCCAAGTTCAGTGCACGCCTTTAACACCCGCATTTCTATAGGTTCTCATTTTGTTCTAAACGGTTTTAATTAGACATAGCACGAAATTTAATAACAATAATATCGATTCATTCAGTTATCTGAGAATTTTCATGAAAATAAATTACTATGTTTAATAGGGTTGGAAAATCTTCTGGGATATTAAATGGGTATTTATTTAGCAAAAGTTCAAGTTTACAATTTGCAAATACATGCAGACATATTATTTATGAAGGGACATATTATTTATGAAGGGACATATTATTAATGAAGGCTATAGCCTTTTCTGCGTAAGGGTTAATCCAGGCCTGCATGTACTATAAAAGAATCTATAGCCCATATTCATAATCAAATTAAGCTCCAACTTAACTTTAGTTATCCACTAAGTTGACAGATAATACACTGAACTGACAGCTACTAAATTTGGCTATGAATATGAGCCAATGTCTTATTATAGGTAGGTACTAAGTATATATTAATTTATTAGCTCCTATATATTAAGGATGTGACGGATGTGAGTTTTGCGAAGGCGGATGCGGATGTTTGAAAATGAAATCCGCGGATGCGGAGCCGTGTGCGGGTGTTTTAAACAACTTTTTAAAAAAAATTAAATTTTTGCACTTTTTTAATTTTTGTGTTGAGTTTTTTGACGTTCTGAACAGAGTTGGAAAAAAAACTTTACTGAACTTTTCATTTTCTATGAATCGTGCATTCGCGGCGGATTTACACTTTTCAATTTGTTCTTTGCATTTTTCTTTCATTCGTAAAATACACATACGAGCGATTCTGTGGGGCAATTAATTTCGATCGTTTTCAAAAATTTCAACTTTACTTTTGCATTCAATAGTTTTGATCGCGGACAAAACAAAACGTAAATTTTATTTCGTTTTGTGCATTCTGCATGGATTATTTTTTGGGAAATTTTTTGATATTTGTAATTTTGAGCCTTATTCTAGCAATAATTTGTCAGTCTTGTCACCTTCTATTTAGTTTATAAAAATTTTTGTTGTCACTTTTGTTGGTAGAATGAGACTATTAGTGATGTATGTGTATGTATGTGTGATGATGCACGTATTTCTTAAATTATGATTTTATTATGAATATGAATATTTTTTTTCTGCAATAAATAATTTTAAAATGCATTACAGTATAAAAAATGTTTGACTATGCAAAAAAAACAGATGCGTAGTTTGTTGTAAGCAGGGTTGGCAACCGAATCGAATAAATGTTTCGGTTTCGGTTTTACTCCCACTTGCCAATTCGTTTTGGTTATCGGTCCTTGATTTTGAAAAGATTTCGGTTGGTTGGTGCGATTGAAAAGGCTTCGGTTTAGGTTTTAAAAGGTTTCTAGATGGCCCAATATTAGGAAATTTTATATCAATTCAATATAAATCAAGGGTGCTGAATCTAACTACATTTATTGAATGCAAAAGTAAAGTTTAAATTTTTGAAAACGAGCGAAATTAATTGCCCTGCTGAATCGCTCGTATGTGTATTTTACGAATGAAGGAAAAGTGCAAAGAACAAATCGGCAAAAAAAATTTAAAAGTTTATTTGCCTTTTGTGTAGCGATATTGTAGAACTCAGTAACTTTTCCCACCCTGGTTCTGAAACTGATTCTGACAAAGTATAGTTTCTGAGAAAAAACCAAAAACACAGTAAAAAAAGTTTTAAAAAAGTGCAAAAAGCTATAAGTTGAAAAGACCCGCAAACATGCGGATGTCATGTCGCGGGTGCGAATGCGGATGCTAGAATTTCATCAAAAATTCTAATATTTGAATTATTACATTTTACATAATTTCTAGGTATTAAATTTATAACTTAAATTTAAAAAAAAATGTCTTTGCTTTTTCTTGATGAAATTTCCGTTGATTGGCAAATAGTGAGCAGTGTTTAGTAAACACACTCATTGATATTCCGCAGATAATTGATTTTTCATATGTATCAACATGTTTCAATTCCAAACGTTTCCTTCAGAAGGCTTTAAAGATGGGAAACGCAGGTATAAAGCCATGATGCGGGACTAAATAATATACGAATCAGAAAGTAAAAACAAAACTGTAAAAATAAATTCTGGGATCGCGGAAATGGATTTTCCTAAGAGAAATATTCAAATTATTATGACGAATTTGACCAAAAATGTCATTATGTCTTTTTCAATATAAATTATGAATCATCGGAATAAGCCGGTGAAAACATTGGCTAATCCCATGTCGTCTATCATGTTGCAAAAAATGCTAACGGCCAACGTCTGGTTGACCGTTTTGTGGAGTAATGCGTTACCATTTGGTCCATTGTATCAACGCCGGCCTTTGTTTAATTGTAAATTAATATAGATTCCGGTTTTTTTGCTACGCCTTCAACTTTCTTGGTGTAGTGCACAGTGGATAGTATATTTACTGCTTTGTTCTTCTTTGGAACGTAGCTGCACAGTGATATAAGGTTATCACAGAAACCGAACACAGATGAAAGCACTGGCCGTTTGCTGTCTTTTTTCACTTCTTTGGGAAGACACCTAATGGTGCCAACGTATGCTAGTCCAATCGACGAAAGACGATTAGCTGCGTCTAATGTTGTAAAGAAGTTATCAGCAATAATAGTTCTGCCGCTGTTGGTGTATCGATTAGCCAAACTCATGAGCACACTTTCGCCTTGGTTTGTCTCTCGTTGTTCTCCCTCCTTACCAGTGTACAGTTTTCCTTGCAACGGATATTTGGTTTTCGCACCGCATGCCCACCATCAAAGCTGGGCATAGTTAATCGAGAATTTAACTTCGTTAATCCGGTAAAAGTTAATCAAAAATTTAACTTCGTTAAATTAAAAAGTTAATTTCGCCGAAAAGTTTACTTCGTTAAAAGTTAAATTAAATAGTTAAATTTTCTATAAAAAACAAAAAAAAAATTTTTTCACAAAAAACACACAAAAACCGTTTCTATATGCAAATTTGCTTTAAAATAAATTTTCAAAATTTTTATCAAAAGCGAAATTTTGTGTATGAAACAATTTATTTATATTCATATAAAGCCATACAAATTTTATTAGAATATTAAATAATAAGAATGAAACGAATGAAGTTTGGTTAAGAACAAATATCACAGGCCATTCTAAACACAATGGAATTCTCAGCTTTTCACCATTTGGAGAAATTTGAGAAATGGAAAATACGATGTAAACATCCTGACGATGTAAACCTCATGTGATGGCTGAGAACGCCATTGTGTTTAGGATGGTCCTTTCATACATAAAAGTATAATATAGAAGTAGTCAACACTTCGAAATATATCGGCTTGTGTATTTAATTGTTTTGTGAAATAATTTTTAAATTAAATGTCAATATCAGTTAAAAAATAGTATGAATTCTTAATTTTTACTTTTTTTTACATTCCATGATACAACAAATTTTTCGTTTTAAAGTTAACTAATGCTAGTTAATCGAAGAAATTTAACTTAACTAAATGAAAAAGTTAATGGTTTTCGAAATTAACTGAAACGTTAAAAGTTAACCAAAAATTTAACTTCGTTAATTAACTAGTTAATGCCCAGCTTTGCCGACCATACTTTTATTCCATACAACAATCTGCATTAAATTCACAGAAAAACAACCCAAAATAAAAAAAAACAAGGTTGACAACAAAATACCTGGAAACAACAATCTGCATTGTATTTGCAGAAAAATAACCCAAAATATGTATAATAATAATTTATTTCATACAAATTATATAGGGGTCAGGCCAGGCATATGTATTTGTTCGAGGGGGACTTTTTTCTTTTGCAGTTTTCGTCGTGTTGGAACGACATTTTTCATAATTTTTTTTATCAGATTGAAAGTCAACAATATTTTAGGAGGCTACCGGGAAATGCAGGTATCTACCTAAACTAGAAGTATGTTTAATTAACGCTCAAAACGCCCATGTGTTTGTCCAAGGGTTAAGAGATATCGATAGGCTTTGAATACCATGGAATTTTATGGAATTTTACGATTATTGTTGGGGAACAGAATGAAATTAAATGGACTTGTAATCTTACTTAAAGCTTAAACCACCTTAAAACAAGTAGAAACGTTAATGAAAGTCTGGTAAAGTTGGAAATTTTAGAAACAACTACGAACAAACTTATTTTCAATTTAAAACTTAAATTCAAAAATATATTTTATATTATTTTAAAGTTGTTTTCGGACTATTTCAAAAATTGTCCAATTTATATTAAGTTTGCCAGACCTTAATTTTAAATCGTGCGGCTTTGTTTCAAAGTTGACAATAGTTATTTTAAGTGTTTTTTTTACTATATTTCAAAGCTGTTTTCATTAAGCTGATAAAATGAAGGATTAAATGCGATCGTACTTGATTTTACTTGGGTTAAGGCGAAGCCTTAATGTGTTTGGTTCCCATTTGGTTCCACACTAACTTGTTCTTGGATTTTTTTATTAAAAAACCAAGTGCAAATCAAAATTTAATTTAGATTTGTTGACCACCTTTTTTTTGTAAACGATATGACACAATATTTTATGAAATCAGCACCCCATTTTTATAAGAAATGGGTTTTAAACTATATGAAAGTGAAAAATTCTGTAAATTAGTAAAGTTGTGTAATTAGCCCTACAAAATTTTGGGGGGCGCGGAATTTTACAGCGCTGTTTCACCTAAATCCGGCATTCTGCACACAGAACACTAAATCTACTCCTCCGCTTCACTTTTTTTCAATTGCATACGAAAATTCAGAAATTTTCTGTTTAAAATAAATATAAAGCGCCCCTAGTGGCGAAAAATGTAGTTTCAATAGTTTCGTAGGTACTACTTTTTATTACCTTTCCAACAAGTCGTACACAAATCGTACAACTCCATCATAGTTTTTCTATTTTTTTGCCTAATAGGGATCTCTAAGCTTTAAAGTTAATTTCCTTAATTTCATTGAATTTCATACAAACCTTTCAGACAACATTTTCCTATCAGAAATACCATTTACGTCAAAAAAATGGGTTTTCGCTATTGTTTAATTTAAAGATCCAAGGACAAGTAACTTATTATTTTCTGTCAGTCAATAAATTTTATAGAGATTTTGCAATGTACACCTTAATCGGACATATTTCATCGGAGAAATCGGTAATTTACTGGTACAGTATATAACACAATGTTATGCCATTCTATTCAATTTTACATTTAAAATAGGGAAACTAGACTCAGAAAACAAAAACTGTAAAATCACTTTAAACCCAGTACAAGGCACTTTAAATTTAAAAGTTTACATGCATGATTCCGTGCTGTATCGAAAAATGTTTAATTTCAAAGTTTACACATTGAATTGTTTTTTATTAAAGTAAACACTTTTAATTTTTAAGTAAACACTTTGAATTTTAAAGTGAATACTTTAAAATTTAATGAAGCGAACACAAAAATTAAAAATTATATTTTAGTGTCAATTTTTAGAATTTCTTTTTGTAGTTTATTTTCATTTAATGTTCATTTATTTTAAATGATAAAATTGATATTTCAATGTTTTATTTGCTTATGGTTATTTTATATTATACATATTTCCGAAATAAAGAGTTCATATAAATTTTTGTTTACATACTTGGTGTGGCGAGATTGGAACCCAGGCCATTTGGGTTTTGATGACGCTCTTTGCGAAAGTTGCGAAAGCACGTTTGACTACACCCAGAGAAAAAATCGTGTTAAATTAACCAATTTTTAACCAATTTTGTGGTTAATATTTTTCAAACCGATCTTTCAGGTTGTTTTAACAAGATGCTATTGTTCAAAATGGCACTCTCCTATATGTGTACGTGTACATGTGAAGAGGTTTGTCATTAAAACTGGTAAATATGCGTTCATTCAAATCATTGCCGGTAGCTCAGGGGTTAGGCAGTCGGCCTCATAAACGGAAGTACGGGGATCAAATCCCCGTTCCGGAAAAAGTTTTTTTAATTTAATTTTTTTTATAAATTTGTAAACCACAGTTCCTCCTAGTAACTTTTTTTTACCATTCTTTAACTTATTTTCAAATTTACATTACCATTTCAAATAGATACCTTTTCACACTGAACTGGATTTGAACGCCGCACCTTTGGATCTTGAGTTCATCACTCTAAAAATTTCTATTTAAAAAAACTTTTTTCAACTCAGACGAGATTTGAACACGGGACCTAAAGCTTATAAGTTCCGCATCTACACGCTGTGCCACTGAGCTTCTTTCGTTCAAGTCACCAAAAACAAATTTGTTTTGAAATTCAAAAATTTCTTCTGTTTATTTTCAAATTTTCCATTTGACGGAATGGTCGAGTATATTTCTACCCCCACACTCACTTTGGCAGGGTATACTAACTTTGTCACAACGTTTGTAACGCCCATAAGGAGGCGTGTCCGGTATGGAAAAGTATATATATTCTTGATCAGCATCACCGCCGGAGTCAATTTAGCGATGTCCGTCTGTCTGTCCGTCCGCACGATAGCGGTCGCAGTTTTGGAGATATCGACTTGAAACTTTGGGTACATGTTTTTCTCGTGAATACTGAGATCAAGTTCGAGAATCAGCCAAATCGGATAAAAACTGGGTGGATCCCATACACCGAAAAAAAAGATAAACATTTTTCAAGTCTTTTTTATGGTTGTATTCGATTGGAAATGTTTAGAAACGTATTTGACATATTTGACATTGTCCGAGGTTCCGGAGCCACATATATAAGGGTCTAAATGAGGTCTTGAGACCAATTTTTTTTTTTGGTGGATTTGATTGGAAATTTTCTAAATGAGGTCTTGAGACCAATTTTTTTTTTTGGTGGATTTGATTGGAAATTTTTAGAAATGGATTTTGGACATGGTCCGGGCTATAATTGGCTCAAAATAGGGTCTTGAGACCACATTTTATGTTCGAGGTACTTCTTCCTACTGTGTGGGGGTATTTCAGCTTCGGTATAGCCGAAGATAGTCCACTCTCTTGTTTTTTCTTTTCATTTGTGTGAATGTGTGCGTTTTGCTTCGATTTTTGTCAATGTAGTTGTAGTTTTTTGGAATTGTTTTTATTTTGCGTACACATGTTTTTCATGTAAATATAACATGAATCGTGTTAATTAAAATACATGAAGATTTCTCTGGGTGTACTGCAGACAATATTTTACAATGTTTTAACTTCATATAAGTACTATATGATATGTAATTTTTGTGTATATATGAATTTTTCATAAAATATTTTTGGAAAGGAATTTAAGCATTTACGTAAATTTTATTTTGTAAATAATTTACAAAAATGGTTTAAAAAACATCAAACTAATTACTTAATGGAAAATAGGTATTTACTTCAAATGTAAATTTGAAAAATCTTAAAAAAAACATATAAAACAAAAAAATTAAAAAATGGAACCATTTAAAAAAAAACGTAAAAAAATTCGTCTTCTGCGGGATTTGAACCCACGCTCCTAAAAACATACACCATTTTTAAAAGAGTTAAAATATCAATGTGAACACTTTAAATAAAAGAGTAAAAGCTTTGAATTTGAACGGAAACATTTTATATTTAAAGTGTCAAAATTAAATTTCAATTTAAAATTAAATATATTCACTTTACTTATTCTTTTGAAAGTGATAACAATAAAAATTAAGTTTTTCACTTTTAAATATAAAGTGTCTAGTTTAAAATAAAGTAAACACTTTTCAACTAAAGAAGTTTACTTTAACATCAAAAGTGTTAACTTATAGTAAGCACTTTATATGCTTAATATAAACACTTTTAAAAAAAAAATGTATTTTGCTTGGTGTATAAACCTTACGGGAGTGACACTTTAAATTATTTTTGAAAGTGTTCACATTTAATTTTAAAGCGCACTTTTTTTCTTAGTGTATATGAATCAAGAGTTCGCCACATCCGAGAATCGGCCAAAATTTCTTTGCATGTCGGTACTTTAATAAAGATAACAACTCCATTTCATTTCATACTGCAAGCCATGTACCATGGTTTTCAAAGCCTATCGATATCTCTAAACGGTATGACAGAAATGGTTGATTGATCTTTGGAATTTAGAATGGGTGATAAATTATTAAAAAGTAAAATTTTTAATAATTTCATGGTTTTTATCGGCTTATTTAGATGATTTGACACCCTCAGATTGAAAAAACCCTGAACAAAGTGTGTTTGCGAAAAAGCCAAGGAAAAAATTGTGCATGAAGAAGCCGTGCAAAGTGAACGAGAACGAATTTTGGTGCAAGAAAGCTTAGTATGAAAAACTGATGGAGCGGCCATCAGACTTTTATGCTAAAAAGTTTTTTATTAATTTTCTGTGAAAAATTTTATTATGGAGAATTTTTTTCCTAAAAGCACGGTTCATAAGAATTTTGTAGAAAACATTATTTTGAAGAAATTTTGAGCTAAATATTTGTTTATAATTTTACGGCTTTATTTTATTTCGAAGCATATTTAAAATTTAGATATATTAATATATCGCTTCTGTGAAAAATGGAAATGCAATTTGTTTTGTATTGTTCGCAGTGAATTTGGGTAAACATTTTTTAATTTTGGGTTTTTTTAGTAAGTAGGAGTTTGTAATTTGTGTTCGTTATTTATGTACACAAGGTGACGAAATTTAAGAACAAAAATTCTGTCAATAAAATTTTAATTTAAAAAAAAGTTTGTGTTGTTCAACAAAGAACAAAGAACAAATAATTTTCGTAAAAATTTCATTTAAAAAAATGAATTGAAAATTTTTTTTTGTTTTTTACGTAAAATACAGAAGCTGTTTGGTTTTTTATTTTTTTCAATTTTCGGAACATGTTTGTGTTTCAAGGTGTATCGATGTATTTATATAATTTTTAAACTTCCTGCAAATAGCATATCATGTGATCACAACCATTTAACAATAAATTGTGAATTATTGAAGTTTTGTGTATACATAAATGCATCCAAAAGACTTTCTTCTATGGTTTTACTACGCGCATAGAAACCCTTTCAGTTGTGCGTATTAAAACAAAAAGAAAAAACCAAATACGCGTGGCTGAAAGAAAACAACAACGCACGAGTGTTCATGTCACACATTCCTTCGCTTATCCCACAAAAAAAGAAATTGCTTGTTTATGGTTTCCATCAGGGATGATATTTGAGTTGTTCCATTTTGTACAAAAAGGCAAAAAAAATAGTACCAAATCAGTAAATGTCCACATTTTTTAATGAAAATAGTTTGTAGTACGAATAGAAAAGTTATTAATATTCAAAAACGTAAACAAGTTGCATATATTTATAAGCACACTTTAATTCACAAAGCTTTTAACAAAGAAGTTTTAATAATAAAAACAAAAATTGCACGAAATGAATTTACTTTTAACGTTACATAAATGAAACGCTTTGTTTCCAGCTATAAAGAAACGAATCAAGAAAAATGTTGTCAAGTTTCTTCTGCAGTAAAATAGTATTAGATCAGCATTTTTTGACAATTGACAACGCATTGCGGTTTTGCCTTTTGGATCATTTTCACTATTCTTCATTTACTTTTGCTATCTATTTTGGTTTGTGGTCTAAATTTGACAGCTGATAGTGTCAACTTTTCTAAAGAAATTGGAAACAAATCCAAATTTCTGAAGAGGGCACAGAGTGGCAGAGTCGCATTTCGTTAACAAAAGGTAAAAAAATTGTAGCGAAGTGGATACGAGTTAAAGAAAAATTACGAAAGGAAATTTACTTATCAATTTCTTAGCTTTTTTCGAAATGAAGTTTGACAAGTACTTTAGAGCTGGAAAGAAACGTTAAACATAAAAAATATTTGAGAAAAAAAATGGGAAAATAAGTTGATTATTAATCTGATACCCTTCGCATTTATTGTACCAAAAATGTCAATGTAGTGCCAATGTACTTTTGTCTTTGAAATTGTACCAAAAAAGTACAATTGTACCAAACAAATCAACCCTGGTTTACATTCCTCCAGTCGATGGTCAATGCTGGCGCAGCGAATTTCATAAGGAAAACAATGCGTGAACTAAAAATGTGTGGTGTCTGAAAACCACCCTTATTTTTGTGCGCAATTAGGAGGTACTTTCTTGCTGCGGCGCGACTTGATCTCGGCGATGATGTCGCGTGCGTGCGTAGACGACCTGTTTGCATGTAGTGTTCTACAAGTGGGCTCCAATTTTCTTGCTGCGTTGGAATTCGCGTGTGTGTTTTGTAGGGCTTTCGGTCCATTTGTAGTCCCGAAAATCCCGGGATATTTTTTCCTAAATCCCGGGATTTTCGGGACTACATTTTAAATAAATTAGTCCATAAAAAAAGTTTAATACAAGAAAAATACAACTTTTCATCGCTCATAAAATAAAAATTGTAGAAAAATAGTTTTTGACAACATTTGGACAACCCCAAAATAAAAAAAAGTTAGTAAAAAAACTCAAAACATAAAAATTTTTAATTTATTAAAAAAATTACAAATAAAATTGTTTGTGCTTGAAATTTTTTCTTTAAAAAAAAATACATTTATATTTATTTAAGAAGAAAATTGGTATTTTCAGTCTTAGCGAACGCACAAAAATGAATTACTTAATAAAAATAATTAAGTAAAACTGAAAACTGATACAAAAGTAATTTCAGAAACCTTACTTAAGAATATTTTGAATTGAATTCTGTCGTTCCTAAAGAAACGGAAACTCAAATACTGAAAATAAAAAATTTCAATAATGTGTACCTTTAATAAATTGAAATTAATGTTTATGTTTATTTATTTAAGCTAAAACTATAAATTTTCCAATAAAACATATAAAAAACATTTTTTTATTTTTTTAAAAGGCATTTTGCTTGTAAAAGTAACAAATCCCGAAAAATCCCGTGATTGCAATTTTCAGTCCCGAAAATCCCGGGATTGCTAAAAGCCTTCGGGATCGAAAGCCCTAGTGTTTTGTTGTCTAAGAAATTCTTTCTTTGCGAGGATTTTTGAAGTTGTTTTGGGTTAATGGCGCATATGCAGTAAAGGAATGAAAACGAAGATCAACATTTCATTGGGATATACGATGCTAAGTGCGACTTAAAGAATGCGGTGAAATTTTAAATTGTGATATATTATTAAAAATATGGAACGACAAGCTCTTAAATGTAATTTTTATTACTTATTTTCAACAAAAGAACCGATCTAAATTTGCAAATAATAAAATTTGTGGCATTAAAAATTTTTTTTTAAAATTAATTTCAAAATTAACAAGTTTTTGACGCCAAATTTGACGCGTTAAATGCCATCACTGGTTAAAAGGCACGATTATGCGAAGGAATGTGTGGACGACCACTTGTGCGTTTGTTATGGTTTTTGGACCACTACGAATTTCAAGGGGACGACCTTCACGAAAATAAAATTGCACAATTTTGTCTATGTGTTTTTCTTTTTGTTTTGGTAACACAGAACTGAATCGGGTAAACAGACGGTAGTAAACGTAAACTAAAAAAAAAATGTCGCCACTTGCTCTACGATGCATTTTCAAGGGCTTCATATAAATAAAAATAGTTCCTTTACTGCATATGCGCCACTAACCCAAAACAACTTAAAAAATCATCGCAAAGAAAGAATTTCATAGACAACAAAACACACGAATTCCCAAGCAGCAAGAAAATTGGAGCCCACTTGTAGAACACTACATGCAAACAGGTCGTCTACGCACGCACGCGACATGATCGCCGAGATCAAGTCGCGCCGCAGCAAGAAAGTACCTCCTAATTGCGCACAATAAAAGGGTGCTTTTCAGACACCACACATTTTTAGTTCACGCATTGTTTTCCTTCTGCACTGCAAAGTGAACCTATCTTTTGGTGTGTAATTTTACACACAACACACATTTTTAAGTGTATATTTATTTAGATAAATAAAAAAACACACATTCAAGATTTTGGCATGTTCTATTAACACGCATGCGTGTTTTTTTAAAGCACTTACAGTGTTTATACACGAAAAATTGTGTGTAAAATGTGTCTACTTGTGACTTGTTTTCTTTCAGCCACGCGTATTTGGTTTTTTCCTTTTGTTTTAATACGCACAACTGAAAGGGTTTCTATACGCGTAGTAAAACCAGACGGCCGGTTCGCGTAATCCGATAGTGAACGAAACCGACACTGTGAGTATCGGTTTTGGTTCGCGTAATCGATACTCGACAAAAAAGTATGAAAATTACCGATAGTTGAAGCCGATACCTTTTGATGTGTCGATTTCACTGATTTTTCAAACAATTGACAAAAAAAAATTGTTGCGCTCGCAAAAAAAATTAAAAAATGCTGGCAAAAAGTAATTTAATTTATCTAGTAATATTTAACCACATTTTTAATGCGTCCAATTGAAATTTTTGGTTTGGACCGACCACAAATACGCACACTGCAAAGTGAAATGTGTTATTCATACACACCTAAAGTGTGTAAAACTTGTAGACACATTTTATACACAACTTTGCGTGTATAAGCACTGTAAGTGCTTTTAAAAAACACGTATGCGTGTTAATAGAACATGCCAAAATCTTGAATGTGTGTTTTTGTTCTTTATCAAAATAAATATACACTTAAAAATGTGTGTTGTGTGTAAAATTATACACCAAAAGATAGGTTCACTTTGCAGTGCAGCCAAGAAAAAACTTACACAAAAAAGGAAAAGTCTCTTCAAAACCGGCGGAGTACCGACGTTTTTGCTTTTAAAACCAAATCATTTCAATAAGCCGTATTGGATTTGAGACATCCCTCAGCATTCTTTGTCGTCTAACAAGATCAAAACCCTCGTCGCTGTCAACATCCAATAGAACATGCCTCAACGGGCACATTTCTTGATCACTTTCGTGTTATTTTGTTATTTAAACTTATTTTTTTCAGTTTAAAATCTGTCATTTGACAGTTGTCAGCTGTTTAAATGACTTGTTCGCAAATAATGTAATAAATTTTGTGTGCTTACAATAGCACTCGACTTTTATTTTAACTTCAATAATTCACAATTTATTATTAAATTGTTGTGATCATATGAAATGTTATTTGCAGGAAGTTTAAAAATTGTATAAATACATCGATACACCTTAAAACACACATGCTATGTTCCCAAAATTGTAAAAAATAAATAGCTTCTGTATTTTACGTAAAAAACCAAAAAAAATTTTTTAATTTTTTGATATGAAATTTTTACAAAAATTATTTGACAATTTTTATTGAAGAACACAAATTTTTTTGAATTTAAATTTTATTGACAGAATTTTTATTTTTAAATTTTGTCAGTGTACATAAATAACGAACATTGCACAAATTACAAACTCCTACTATATAAAAAAACACATCCAAAATTTAAAAATTTGTACCGAAATTCACTGCGAACAATACAAAAAACTTGCAGCTAACAAACTTGCGATTCCATTTTTCACAAAGCGATAATATCTAAATTTTAAATATTCTTCGAAATAAAATTATAAACAAATATTTAGCTCAAAATTTCTTCAAAATAATATTTTGTACAAAATTCTAATGAAAAGTGCTTTTTGAAAAAAAATCTGTATAACAAAGTTTTTCACAGAAAATTAATAAAAAGCTTTTTAGCGTAAAAGTCTGATGGCCGCTCCATCAGTTTTTCATACTAAGCTTTCTTGCACCAAAATTCGTTCTCGTTCACTTTGCATGGCTTCTTCATGTAAATTTTTTTCCATGGCTTTTTCGCAAACACATTTTGTTCAGGGTTTTTTCAGTCTGAGGGTGTCATTTATAATGTACATAAACAATACAAAAGGTCATTTTTGTTAAAACTTGAAAAAAATTTGAAGATTTTAATTTTTTTTCACGAATTCCTAAAGAAAATTCCGTAATTATTCTGGATCGAAAGCCACACCATATCATGATCCGCGAAATAAGAAAAGAAAATTTCACAGATTTGTGTATACCTTTTTATATATGTACTTTATGTATGCTTTAGTCTCCTGAAATGCCTTCATGTTTGCGTTTCCCATCTTTAAAGCCTTCTGAAGGAAACGTTTGGTATTGAAAAATCAGTTAACTTCAGAATATTTATGAGTGTATTTAGTGAACACTGCTCACTATATGCCAATAAAGGAAAATTTCGTAAAGAAAATACAAAGAAAAGGTTGTTATAATTAAGTATGACTTATAATTTAAAACGAGTAAAATGTAAACAATAAAAAAAGTTAACGCTGTATACACAGAAAAAAACCCAATGTTGAAATAAAAATGCACTACCTCAAATTGAAGTTGAAATTTTGGAAGTAAGTAGAAAACCACATCAAAATGAAATTGTCCAGTTCAAAGTGAGGTTGTTCGTACTTGTTTTTAAATTTTTCACTTTACCAAACTATCAGCGGTAAATTTCAGGAGAAAAAAGCAATGCTATTAGCATTGCTTTTTTGGGATGTAGAGAGCCTTACTAACTAAATGATTTCCTTAATTTTTTTTTATATAAAATGACAATTTTTGCAAGACATTTAATTCTCGCTTCCAAAAGAACAACACTCATTAGTTGATATTTTCAAGAATTTCATGAACACCTCATTTTAAGGAATTATTTTTTTTAAATTTAACGACACTTCTAGAAGCCGGAGGATTAGAACTCGGTGCCAAAGTGATATATTCCGCGATGACTTTCAACTTCTTAGCGTATCTTCCGTGTCACTTCCGCGATTGCAAATGTTAGCTGGATATTAAGTTGAGCCCGCCACAAAATTCGAAGTATACACATGCTATCGTGGTTATTCTATATTTATGTTGCTTAATGCGGTTTTTCCTTTTTCTAACGGACAGTTTTTCGTTACGGTTTTATTATATTATTTTCAGGTTCCTTGTTATTGATTTATATATAACTCATACTTATCTTTATTTGAATAATAATATTATGTCATGATATTTGTCACTTACTACTCTACTACTACTACCCTAAATGTGTGTAAAATATAAAGCAACTACTAACCACAAGTTCAAACAAAAAACCACCTCAGTACACGATACGGAATGGGCGTGGACGCTTCGGCATACCGGGGAGTGATCGAAAGCCGCTAGTACTGTCAACATATCAAGATGCACAGCAACATTTGCCGTACGCAGATGACTCGAACGCGGTGACACCGATGTCGGAGGAGAATGGTGCTATTATTGTACCGGTCTACTACGGTAATTTAGGTAAGCATATAACTAAAATTTGAGTTGTCGGTATGTAACTCGGCTCAGGTAACTTAACGTTGTTTTAGAGTAGTCAACCTATAACTCGTATTTAACGGGGTTCACACACAGATTTAACCGATTTTGCTGTTGAATTAAACTTTTTTCAACTTCTCAAACTGTCAATCTATTTTTCTATTGAATAAATAACAAAATTTAGCGAGATTTTAACCCAGGCATCCCGAGTGGTAACATTTAACCAACAAGTTCAAATGTCAACAGATTTTATGATAGTTGGCTTTACTGTGAAATCATTAATCACGCTCCTCTACCGATTTGAAGCAAATCGGATATATCAACACCCAGAAAACAAAATCTGTTGGGGCAGCAGAATTTTCGGCCAACCGAATGCTAGCGGCTGTCACAACATCTACTTTCAGATGTTGCAGCATCTACTATCTGTTGTCCCAACATCTACTGTCTGACGCAGCAACATCTCTCTGATACTGCAAAAATAATGTCAAAAATAATGCTAACGTGTAAGAACGAGACAACAATTTACTTAAATTGTGCAAATGAAAAAAAATATACAAAAAAAAGTATTACGAAAAAGAATGTAAAAAAAAGAAAGCAAATGTGTTTGATGTTGTCTTGTAAAACTAGAGAAATAATTATATAATTTAATTTCATATGTAAACACAAGACTTTTAATGCGAAATAATTCTCAATTCTTACACGAATTTGATGGGCAACATACTTTTTACTGCAAATACATATGGTGTTTTATATCCACAATTAACGCGCTTTCATAAAACGCAATATTTAATTATTTCATTCAATTTGCAAAAAATTTTAAATGTTGAAATACGTGTTTTTCGGAAGTTAACCAAATAGAAACTATTCCGCACAATTTTTCGACGCATAAAACACTTCTTTTTGTTTGCAATTCATTATAGTTTAATCATAATTAGGTTTTAAAAATATTTTCTAGATGCGTAAAAGATAAACAAGATGGATGCATAATAGCGATAGACAAAATTTGATGCATAATAGTGATGGGTGATATACTAAAGGGGATGCCACACCGGCGTCAATTGACGCTGACTAATTTTTGTTGTTTGCCAAATTAAAATTTTTGTGGTTTGGCAAAATAAAGAATGAACACTAATTGAAAGAGCGAGTGAATATTTTTTCAAAAGAGCGTTATTTTAATTGCTAAATTTGTTAAAGAAATACGTAATGTAATTAAAGGACGCTATTACAAATGAATATTTTAATGAAATATTTTATGAATCAATTTAAAACATATCGATCTTCATCGAAGAAAAAAAGAAATTGTTTGTACATATTGATTAAAATAATCTCTATGGCCCCGAAATTGTCCAAAAAAACTTCCATTACCCCCATATACATAAGCGAAATTCTCGCGTACTATACATCGCATACGATAAATCGTAAGTGTAGAACCCTTTTGTGACATAAAGATAAAAGGTGCACGCATCAAAAAATTAAAATGCTTAAACCAGAGTAAAAATTCAAATAAATAGGGGTCAAAGGACGCCTCTGTGGCATGGGCTTAAGCCTTTAACTATTTTTCTGAATTAGTTTGCAGCCTTTGTAATGGCTGGTCAAATGTTTATATTTGTGAATTTTGATAAAAGAAACTTAGATTAAAAGGAAGAAATCAATAAAAAAAAACAAAAAAAAATAAAAATTGATTTGCAACACTGGTCTTTTGCTTCCTACATGGCGTCACTGTTAGTTGTCACGGTTCACAAGCGAATTCAGTTGCTACACGCGAGCGTGGATTCGGTTGTGGTAGCTTTTTTATTTGAAATGTTCTGTCACCTGAAAAAAAGTGGCTGCTTCAATCTACTATTCTGTTGTTATATCCGAATTGAACATTTAAGCGTTTCTTCTGGTATTACAAGCGAATTTGGGTCTCTCTCAAGCGAAAACTAGAGCTGCAGACGAATATTTGTTACCACAACCTCGCGCCAAGCGATTTTTTTTTTGTTTGAACCTGTCACGGCAGATTTGGGATGTGTTTTTCAATACAATTGAAGGGTTTTAAGTCTAAGTACCAAAAAAAAAACGAGTTAGCTATTATGTTTTATTCTATTTCAGTAGCCCATTACTACAAAGCTGGGCATAGTTAATCGAGAATTTAACTTCGTTAACCCGGTAATAGTTAATCAAAAATGGTACTTCGTTAAATTAAAAAGTTAATTTCGTTGAAAAGTTAAAAGTTAAATTAAATAGCTAAATTTTCTATAGAAAACAAAAAAAAACACATAAAAAACATTTTAACTATATACGATTGAGTACCAGCACTCACAGACCCTTTTTTTCGATCGGTTTCAGCCTTTTATGCAAATATCAAAATTTTATCAAAAAGCGAAATTTCGTGTATGAAACAATTTATTTATATTTATATAAAGGAATACAAATTTTAATAATAATAACGAAACGAATGAAGTTTGGTTAAGAACAAATATCACAAGCCATTCTAAACACAATGGCGTTCTCAGTTTTTAGAAATTTGAGAAATGGAAAATACGATGTATGTTAACATCCTGACGATGGCTGAGAACGCAATTGTGTTTAGAATGGTCCATTCATACATAAAAAGGGAATATAAAACACTTCGAAATATCTCGGCAAGTGTATTTAATTGTTTTGTGAAATAATTTTTAAATTAGTCAGTTAAAAAAAGTATAAATTCTGAATTTTAACTTTTTTTTTACATTTAATAATAAAAAAAATTTTTTAAAAGTTAACTAATGCTAGTTAATCGAAGAAATTTAACTTAACTAAATGAAAAAGTTAATGGTTTTCGAAATTAACTGAAACGTTAGAAGTTAACCAAAAATTTAACTTCGTTAATTAACTATTAACTAATTAATGCACAGCTTTGCAATACTACTAATCAATTTGTCTTATCTGTTCCCCAAAAAAAATAATAAAAAATAATTCGACTACACGGTCGAAAATTCAGGCTTAATTTTTCAACTTTTAAAGTTGACATATTTATCCTAACCAAAACAGGTTGAGAATCTCAACTTTAAAAGTTGAAAATAAGTATATAAGAGTTTTTCAACCAAAAAGTTAAAATTTTAAACTTTAAAGTTGAAAATATTGCGGAAATTATGAGTACATAAACCAAAATGGTTGAACATTTCAACCTTCATGGTTGAAAATTTTAACCAAAAGTTAAAAATTTCAACCTTCATGGTTGAAAATTTTAACCAAAGTTAAAACCAAAAATAAAACACGTTTGGACTACACGGTCGAAAATTCAGGTTTAATTTTTCAACTTTTAAAGTTGACAACCAAAAAGGTTGAAAATTTTGACTAAAAGTTAAGAATTTCAACCTTCAAAAGTTAAAATTTTCAACCACCTCAGTTGAAAATTCAAACTAAAAGTTAAAAATTGTTTCAATAAAAAGATTTAAAAATTTTGTATAGTAATTCATTTATTTATTTTTATATGTATGCTTATATTTTAATAATATATTTTAATTTCGTACATGTACAATTTTATAATTAAATAACTTTTTTGTTATGAATCACAAACAAAAAATTTGTTTTGTGAGTACATACCTATCGAGTCAACTGAGAAACCTTTCGATTGATACGTAAGGAGAACGAAATGTTTGACATCATTCCATTTCGTGTTGAAATTCGATGCGTCCAATTCGGGATGTTGAATACTGAAATCAATTAGAACCTAAGTAGTGGAGATAATATTCAATTTAGTTATTTGAACGATGTAATTTTGCGCATACATACCAATTCAGGATCCAAATAAAAAAAGGAAAATCCTTTTGTATATTTATTGCATTTTTCAAATACAACTTTCTTGCTGGAGCCGTCTTTTGCAACGCTGCAACAAGCTTGTCTTTGTTGGCTGGAATTTCGACTGTTCTAAACAGCATCAAAGTTTCCTCGGATAAATCGTTCTCATAATTTTCATCGTTTTCGGAGTTGTCGGCAGTATCGTCTGCATGAGAAAAGCGTTGTACACTGAAGGTTTTTTCTAAAGTTTTTCGACTTTAGCTGGCTCACAATATATCCTGTATTGCTATCAGGATTGTAAAATTGTTCCTACGAAAGACAAACCAAGTTTGTTAAAATATTTAAATTACAGTAGGTATAAAAAGTCAAAGAAAACCTAAATTTTTAATATACAGTGCTCAAAAGCATACTTACAGCTCCCAAGTACTTGGTTTGAGTCTTGTAAAAAGGAAAAGGCTCTATAATTAGGTTTGCCACTTTTAATTTTTGGGCCTTTCCTGGGTGGTCTCCGCAGTGTGCGACTAAAAAAGTAGTTAGAATTGGAATAAGCAGCCGGCGATTCTTATCAGTTATGGCTTTTGTGCTTTTGTATTGGGAAAAAATTTCTTCTCCGTCGTGGTTCAAAATGTATTTTTTGGCAATCTGTTTAAATACATACATGAAATTTTATACGTGAAATTTTATACATAAAATATTATTAAAAATTGGTAAAGGTATTCTTACGTTTTCTGAAATCGATGTGAAAGTGCCCTCTGCAACATTACAGTCTTCGTCTTGATCGTCGCTTCCGATTGAGTGGTATTTCAGCATAAAGCACCCGCAATACATATATTGTTGAAGCAATGGCACAATAATATCGTTTTCTAAAACTGTGCCATGACTGTCCGTGAAGTGTTTGAATTCTTTAAATTCTGTATTCGCCAAGACTAGTCAATATAAACAATTTTAATTGTTCCTTTGCAAAGGAACCAAACAAAATTTGGCAAAAAACTCTTTCCAAATATTTTTAATGATTTTTTGAACATTGACAAATATTGGCAACTAGCTGACCCGACAGACGTTGTCCTGTCCAAATTAGAAAAAATGTTTGAAAAATGTTGAATTCCTGATGAAGTAGAAGATCCAGGCTTGCATGAGGTTGTTACTAAGAACATGATTCATGGCCCCTGTGGATCATTAAATATCAATTCTCCGTGCATGGTCGACGGCAAATGTTCGAAGCGTTTTCCACGGCCATTAGTAGCAGAAACAATTACCGGAAATGACGGTTACCCACTGTATCGTCGCCGTTCAACTGCGGACAACGGAAGATCAACAATGGTGAATTTATTATCACTCGGATGGATTCTACTGAACGATTGTGTCTCATCCGATGCATATCTACTTCGTTTGCACATTCTCTTTGTTCTTGTGTACGTGCTGAACGTGTTTGTGATAATCTATTCCGTTCAATTTCATTTCGCTCTTCGAGTTGCTCCGCAGTTTGATTAGAACGAAAATACACTTGGTTTGAAGCATTGCGAGTTCTGCGACCTAAATTGGTCCTTCTTATTGGCGGCATTACAATGCGAAAGAATTTATTCACTTTGCTCTTACCTTTTAACCGTTTATAACTTCAAAACACGCAGTCTATAGTAGGTTAATCTATAAATTTGTTTGAGATAAAACGATTTAACTTATTCCAATTCATGAATCGATTGAAATGTACTTACAATGGAATCTTAATTCAAAAAAAACTTATCGCCGTTAGTTAACTTTTTTAGAAACGCTTTAAACTTTGTTTAATTCACAATTAACAATTACACTTGTTTTATTTTTCGTCAACCGATTAATTTGATCCACAATTTGACAATAAGCAGTCAATCAACATTTGCACATGTAGCAAAATAAATTGGAATGTAAATAAAGAAATAACGGTATATTTGGACAATCGCGAAACAATACAAAAGTAATAACAAATGAGTTGTTTACAACGTGAGAGCATATAAAAATTAATATTTTTGCAAACTGTTAAAATTAAAAACTTCTTCAATACCATAACTATTTTTCTTACCCTAAAAACCTTATTCGTGTCCGTATGCAGTTAAACTTGTACATAAAATAACCGACGATTTAATAAAAGTGGGCGTATTGGTGGGTGCGGACAATTTTTCTTTTTGTAAAAAACTTTTGTGGACTATTACGAACATTAAAAAAAAAAGTAGCCAAATCGGTCCAGGCGTTCTGCGATTTTAGATACATCGAAAAAAGTGGGCGTAAAAGTAGGCGTGGTCAAGTTTTCTTTCAGTAAAAACTTAAATTGGATTAGCACGAACATTTAAAAAAAAAATTAGCCATATTTGTGCAGCTGTTTTCCGATTTTAGATAAATCGAAAAAAGTGGGCGTTAAAGTGGGCGTGGCCAATTTTTAAAACATTTAAAAAAAAAAATTATCCAAATCGGTCCAGCCGTTCTCAACTGATGCAATTACCAACGAACGACATTTGATTTTTATTTATATAGATAGATAGATAGATAGATGTAAAAAATCATTAAAAATATTTGGAAAGAGTTTTTTGCCAAATTTTTTTTGCAATCACTATTAGATTTGTTAGGAGCAACTTTTTGCATGAAATTGGCATCTATAACATATGTATTTTTATATGAAAAAACCAATTGAAAAAACCGCAATAAAATAAGTTAATGGCGTGCTGGAGAAAAACAGAGGACGCCATCATGTTCAGCGTGCCTTAATTATATACGTAGATCAACTATCAATTAAGTTAATTTTGGTTGATTTTGTTAAACTGTTATTTTATCCTTTTTTCACTTTTCACTTTTTTTTATATATTTTTCACTTTCACTTTTCATTTACCTGATGCCAAAAAGTCTTCAAAGAAAAATTCTTGCCGCCCCGAGACACTGATTAATTTTATATATTTTTTAAGTTTTCTTTTACAAGAAAAATAGGCACTAGCTTTCCGATAAGGCTATGCATTTTTACAGCGCACGTTGCGAACCGAACTCAGCGCACCACTTCACGAAATGTATTTGTCGCAAGTTGCGACACAAGAATGACAGAAAAGAAGATTCCGTATTGCGCAGGCCCGATATGTTGTTTCATTTTTTTCACCCTCTTGTGTGCAATCTACTTTTCTAGCATTCTTGTGTCGCGACATAGCATATACACACTGCAAAGTGAACCTATCTTTTAGTGTGTAATTTTACAAACAACACACATTTTTAAGTGTGTATTTATTTTGATAAATGAAAAAACACACGTTCTAGATTTTGGTATGCTATATTAACACGCACTCGTGTTTTTTTAATGCTCTTTAAGCGTATATAATATTTATGCGGCATAAGCGTGTAGCAAAAATGATACTGGGAATTAATACGCGCTTTTAGTGTTTATCGTAGGTATACACAAAAGTAAGGTTTACACACATGAGGCATACAACATACTAAGGCAAATACGCACGTGTAAAACTTATGCACTTATAAAATTATACGGGTGTCAAAAAGTATACACAAAAGTGTATTCTACACACAAAAGGCAAACACACTAATGAAAGTACACACGTGATGGAACTATACACTTAGGAAATTACACGGGTGTCAAAAATAAAAAACTTTGGAAATTACTATAACTTTTTTATTTTCAAAAACAATTTAATTACAAAATTTTTAAGTTTTAGATAAATATCTTAACATATAAGTTCTTTTATCCATAAAACTAATTTCTTTCATGGTTGAGTAATCCTACAAAATTTGAACCCATTACTTTAACATGCAACAAATGATGAGGAAAAATACGCCTTATACGTATAAAATTAACACATTTTCTACTGCAGAACTGCGCTATAAG
This sequence comes from Heteromyza rotundicornis, assembly GCA_951394025.1. Taxonomy (NCBI): domain Eukaryota; kingdom Metazoa; phylum Arthropoda; class Insecta; order Diptera; family Heleomyzidae; genus Heteromyza; species Heteromyza rotundicornis. The sequence continues at coordinate 38,948,365 of OX596010.1, forward strand.
TACACACATTATATGTTTAAAATTACACATGTTCCGCTCTTTAACTGCCCTATAATTACACACATTATACGTTTAAAATTACACATGTTCCGCTCTTTAACTGCGCTATAATTACACGTGATGGTGCGTTAAAAATATACGTATTACATGTGTTAAATTTATACACCAAAACGTGTGTAAAATGTGTCTACAATGTTTTACACGCTTTAGGTGTGTAAAAAAAACGCATTTCACTTTGCAGTGCAGTGCTGTCAATTTGGATGTTTTCGAAGTCAAATTTTCTATAAAATAATTTTTAGTGAAATGATTTTAGGAACATTTTTTCAAAGATTTTCATGCTTTTTAAATGCAGTAGTATGCTAATTTGATTTACGTTCATTATTTGACATGAAACGAAATTGTTGAATACTTTTTTTGTTTGTATGCTTTTCGCTTAAGTTTAGACCCAAGGCAAATGTAAGGCTTAGCCACAATATGAATTTAATGAAAACTTGACTGGGCTTGGCAACTCCCATATATCCCAGTGTTAACACGTGCAAGTACAAATATAGAAAGTTCAAGTACTTGCACGTGTTAACACTGGATATATGGGAGTTGCCACGCCCAGTCAAGTTTTCATTAAATTCATATTGTGGCTAAGACTTACATTTGCTTTGGGTCTAAACTTAAACGAAAAGCATACAAACAAAAAAAGTATTCAACACACTGCAAAGTGAACCTATCTTTTGGTGTGTAATTTTACACACAACACACATTTTTAAGTGTATATTTATTTTGATAAATAAAAAAAACACATATTCAAGATTTTGGCATGTTCTATTAACACGCATGCGTGTTTTTTAAAAGCACTTACAGTGTTTATACACGCAAAGTTGTGTGTAAAATGTGTCTACAAGTTTTACACACTTTAGGTGTGTATGAATAACACATTTCACTTTGCAGTGCAATTTCGTTTTTTTTGTTGTTATTAATGATGCCATTTTATTTCTCGGAGAATTCTCTACAAAAAGTCTCTTAAAAGTTTTTTGTCTCCGACCATTAACTGAATTTTACTTGTATACTTTTGATAAAATTTAATTTAATAAAAAATAAAATGACAACACTGGATACATGCGAACAGCAAAAGCTACTAGATGATTTTAAAAATTCTGCATGTTTAGAATTCAAATTTATAGCACAAACCACTAGATGATTATGTATTTTTTTACTTTTAATTTTAACCACGTGTTTTACAATTTAAACGGAAATAAATTCTCAACTTTTTGGGTTGAGTTTTTCAACCTCAGGGTTTAAATTTTCAACCTTAAGGTTGAGAATTTCCACCTTAAAAGTTGAAATTTTTTTACGGAAATAAATTCTTAACTTTTTGGGTTGAGTTTTTCAACCTCAGGGTTTAAAATTTCAACCTTAAAGTTGAGAATTTCAACCTTAAAAGTTGAAATTTTTTACGGAAATAAATTCTCAACTTTTTGGGTTGAGTTTTTCAACCTCAGAGTTTAAAATTTCAACCTTAAGGTTGAGAATTTCAACCTTAAAAGTTGAAATTTTTTACGGAAATAAATTCTTAACTTTTTGGGTTGAGTTTTTCAACCTCAGGGTTTAAAATATCAGCCTTAAGGTTGAGAATTTCAACCTTAAAAGTTGAAATTTTTTACGAAAATGAATTCTCAACTTTTTGGGTTGAGTTTTTCAACCTCAGGGTTTAAAATTTCAACCTTAAGATTGAGAATTTCCACCTTAAAAGTTGAAATTTTTGACGAAAATGAATTTGAATTTTCCAACCTCAGGGTTTAAAATTTAAACTTTTAGGTTGAGAATTTCAACCTTTAAGTTGAAATTTTGATTATATACTTTTTTCAACCTGTAAAGTTTAAAATCTCAACCCAAAATAGTTGAAAATTTGAATTTCAACCTGAAAAAGTTAAAGAAGGTTGAAAAATTAAACCTAAATTTTCGACCGTGTAATGGGTCTAAGTCCGGTGACACATAATTATAGTTGTCTATAATATTGTTTGGCACTGGATTTAGACTCTTCTTGATGTAGCAAAGCAAGGCACTTAGATCCTTCTTGGTGTGCCCTGCTTTGCACTTAAAACCTCTCAAATTTTCAAAACTAAATTTATTTTATACTTTTTCCATTTCAATTTTCAAAACCAATATTTTATACTAGTTGAATACCCCGGCGTTGCTCGGACTTTTATTTAAAGTAGTGAAAGTACCCTCCCGTAAACTTTTCCGTGAACACCCAGGACACCAGAGCATAACACAAAAAATAGCTCTAGGTTCAGCGGTTTGCACTGGGTGGTGATGAGTCAGTCTATCACCAATCATTCCATTAATCGGGACAAACACTTTCATATTAGTAATTGCGTGACGCCTGATTTGAAGTTCTCATTTGTACAAATTATTTTTTAATCAACATTTCTTTATTTCGCTTAGTTTTTTTTTTGTCAAATGCTTGACCATTGTTAAATTTTACTTAATGAATTGCACTTTTTGAATAAGAAGCATAATACCATGTGTGCTGGAAAGTATCCCAGATATATTTTGAAGTAATACTTAATTTGTATGAGTGGAACCCCGCTTTTTTGGTTTTTATATATTAAGACTAGCTTATACCCACAGCTTCGCTCGCAACAATTTTCTAGGTTGACGTCAATGTATAAATGTTATACTATGTGTTATTTAAGCAACTGAAACCAGTCATCCCTCTGCCCACTCACTAAACATCACTAAAAACTCTGGAGGTTGTGCTTCAGCTGCCATAAGGAGAAACGCGTTTCCACGAATATATCGTAACCGATATATCAATATCTCTGGTATCTATTTGATGAGAATTACACCGCCTACTTTTTAGACTAAAAAGGTTTATCGTAAAGTTGATAGCTTGTATTATATAACGTGTCAAAGTTTATTAAATCTGGATGAAATTATTCAGCCAGCACAATATGCTGCAATACAACAACAGGAGAATTGACAGTTTACTCTTTCTAAAATTACACATAACGGATTAAAAATTAAACAATAGTGCATTTATTGGTAAAATTTTAATGGGCTCTAAAGGTCAGAGGATACTACATTGGACGCTAACCATAAGGTCCCGGGTTTAAGACTACTTTTGGTAAAAGTGAAAATAATTAAATTTAAAAAAATTTTTCCATACACCGTTTGACAAAAATCAACTTTTGGTAACGCACATGATCCTATCTTCCTAAGAGTATCCATATTGCTTGTCAATTAATTCAATATGGAAACTGCATTCTTCACGTGTGATTTTTTCTGTATCTGTATCTATAGTTCCTTCATTAATTTTCTCATGGATGTATTCTTCAAAAATGTAAGAGATATGGGGAACAGAAATCAAAAAAGGTTCAATTGGAGACGATAGAAAATTTGATAGCATAAGTGATCGAGCAGGGATATCAAATCGGTCAAAAGTTTGGTAGGGCCGCATTACTTTCAAATGCCTTGTTAACTTTTTGTACTTCATGCAAAATTGGTTTCAGAAACAAAAGGTACGCCAAGTTACTGTCTGTATATAAATCACTCAAAATCTTAACCTTGTGGCAATTGTCTTCTACAGATGCGATACTGTAGAAGACTATACGTTTGACAGCAGTTTCTATAGACAACCAGCGAGTGTCACATGTGCTAACCAACTTAACAACTTTGACACGTTATATAATACAAGCAATCATTTTTAGTTTTAAAAGTAGGCGATTCAATTCTCTTCAAATTGTTGCCAGACGATTTCCTGTACGATTCACCGTTTACGTGATATTCGTTGAAACGCGTTTCTCCTCATGGCAGCTGAAGAACAAGTTCCATTTTGGAATTAAGCTTAGGACACGCTAAGTCATTCAATCCCGAAGTGTTTTTGGAAATTCTAATCCGGGGATCCCGGGATTTGTTCGGAATTTTCCAATTAAATACAATAATAAATATAAAATTAAAGAAAAACTGTGGCGACAATTTTTTAAATTTAATTTCATTTTAATTCAATAAAAAAATAATATTTAATAAATATTACATTAAACAAAACAAATAATATTTAAAATAAATAAAGTCAAGCAAAAAGTTATTAATTTTAAATTACACTGATCCAACAAATTTGACATTTTATGTAAAATGGAGTTGTTTTATAATTTATTTTGCCACGTTGAATATAATCATAAAATTCTGCAAGCTCAATTTCATGCTAAACACGAAAAACTCAGTTTCAGTAGTTTTAGTGTTAAAGAGAACGGGAACGGATACACCAACGTTAAAAGTTGTTCAAAACTTTTGAAATTGGTGCCCACTCAAAAGTAAAACACTCACAAAACCATTCATCAAATTGATATAATGTTTGTCAATATACGTTTTCGAATGAAAAAAATGTTGTTCAAATTGGAACAATTTTATTCCGATTGGTACAAATTTTTTGTTAACCGGTATTGACTAAAATTGGTAATTTTTGTGTGTGTAGCACTAAATCTACAACAGTGGGCTTTTTGTGTTTACCAATTAGATTAAAAGTAAATGCACTGTTCTTTTTTTTGTGGAAAAACGTCGAAAATATCTTAAACAAATTAATTTTTTGAATCCCGGGATTCAGAAAACGGTGGGACTTGGGATCCCGGGATTGAATGCCCTAGGACACGCCCCACAGTGTAACGAGCAAGGCCGTATTTAGGGGGGGGGGGGGCTATGTACGGGTCCGGTTTTTGTCTATTTTTATATGTTTTTTACAAAAATAAAAGAATTCAAAATTCACAAAAAAAATTAATTGAGTGCGTATTTCGTTATCAGGCCAATCTTTCAAAAGCTCACTGGTGTGGTAACAATACCGTTGATGGCTCTTTTGAAAGTTCACAAGGTCCCATGTGCACTTAAGAGGGTCTCAAGTTTACAAGTTTTATGGGTTCTGAGAAAACTGACCTCAAATATTGAAAAATTTGATTTTTTGTAATATTTCTGAAAGCTCTGCGGCTTTCAGTAGCATAAAGAGTTTTTTATATTTTGCAAACAAAATTATTGTAAATTTTTCAAAGTAGCAAAGAACAAATTGAGGTGCAAAACCAAATACAATAACCTTTTTTAGTTACATATTTTCCATGCAGATGTCTCACGCAGAACGAAATACACCCTTAATACAAAATTTTGTAGAAGGTATGGAGCAAAAATTAAAAAAAAAATAATTAAAAGTTTAACTTTCTTAACCAATTAACGATTTTGGGCTCAGCTTTTGAAATAAACTTAATTTGGCAACACTTTTTTCTTTTGTTTGCAATATTCTTAGTACCGTTAGTTCTGAAAACACGATATGTCAAAGTGAAAACATTCTGAAAGAGTGCTTTATTAATGTATTGTTTTGATTATATAAAATTATGTTGTATTATGATTTGGTTACTTCTTCGGGCTCTTGGTCATGCGTACACTCAATTTTTGAAAAACTCTTTTCATGTTTTTAAAAACTGAACAATTTATTTTCAATATTTCGGACCCTTTGGTGTCCTCTTACAGGAAAAATCCAAATTATAACAATAAACAATAGTAACAATATTGAAACACCGAAAACAATTAACCAACTAACAATTTTAAAAATATCTTATCAGTTTTTCCGTCTGAGCGAAAAACGAATTAATTACAAAACGTTATTTAAAACATAAAAAGAGTTTTTGAAAAATTGAGTAGAAGCATTACCCAGAGAAGTAAATAATACAATATCTCAAGGACGTATTTAGGGTGGGGATGTACGGGTCCGGATCCCCCGAAATGGTTGACCCTAAAAAAATATATGGAGAAAAATGCAAAATATATTTTGATATATTATCACAACGCACAGTGATTTGTCTCCATATGAGCTTGGGACAAAAATCGAAGGAGTATTCTGAATTAATTGAAACTAAGTTTCTAAATGTGTTTTGGCCCGCTGATTTCAAAAATGTAATCGGTTTTTGCGTTACCCTTATAGTTTTTGAATAAATTCAGAATTGTATGCTTGATTTTCTTATTTAATTATTATGCATATAATACAACTCTACAATTATATTTCGAAAAAGGTTTCTTAGCTTTAATAACGGATTCTAGTGGATCTTGATTAGCTGATTTCAAATTTGGTATCCGTTTTTGGCTACCAGTTGTAGTTTAGCAGGTACATTAATGCAAAAACATTAACAAATCTTTTTAATAAATTTAATATTATAACTATTGAAAAGATCAATACATTTTTATAATGAATACTTTGTAAAGAAAAATGTATATTATACTATATTATATTATGTATATTCTACTATTAGGGGTATTCACGGATTGGTGTACTTGATAGTGTACTTTTGTCGAAGTGACGTATTCACTTTTACCATAAATTTTACCTGTATTCTCAATTTTAATAATTCTGGCACATTTTTTATTTTTTTATTTGTTTAACATGTGCATTGCTTGGTAAAGTAACAAACCCCCTGAAAAATTTGGAGAACCCGGGATTGCCAAAACCATTCGGTATTGACCGCTTTAGTCAATAGGGAGAAGAAAGAAGAGTAAAATAGAGAAAAATTAAATCACATTGGATCAACAATATTTCAATTGAGCTTTTAGTAACTATACATACATTAATATCAATAAATTAATAAAAGTACATACATTCATCACATTTTACCATTTTATTTACATTAGGAACTTTTTGAAAAGTTTTTTGATATAAAATCGTAATTTTAAGCATTTACAAAATAAAAAATGGTGAATTTCTTTTTTTTTTTCTAAAAGAAAACACGTTGAACTTTTAAAAAAAAAAAAATTTACACTAACTTTTACGCACTTTTTTTTTACAATCCATAATTTGTTGGCTTTTTTTTTTGTTTTTTACTTGAAAAACTTTTTTTTTCATGGTACTCACAAATTTTTACATCGAAGTTTAATGACAACTATTTTATTTTTCATTTTTTAATACAATAATAACCTTTATAAAAAAGTAAAGTTTGTATCATTCTTGCCAAAAATGCCTTTTGGGCAATTTTTTTCGCCAAGTTATCAAAAATAAATTTATTATCAAATTTCCCTAATTTAAAAATAATCCACGGACGTCAAAAAAATTTGAATCAAATAAAAAAGTTCATATTCTTTTTAGTCAATGTATTACCTTTCCAAAAATACCATATTTTATATAATTGATGACATAAAACTTTCTGAATTTTGTCTATGGGACAAATCACTGTGCAACGGCTCGAACAGCAGGCACTGCGGTATGAAGAACTTTTAAAGCGCTTTTGTTTTCAAAAAATCCAAAAAATCTAATCAATTTGTTTCCTGCCAAAAAAAAAAAAAAAGAATAAATAATTGGAAATTCGAAATAAATTTTGAATTGTAAATTTGTAAAATGTAGAAGACGTTCTTTCAGGACTGGAGTCTACATCAAATTTGCCTAATAAAAATAATGTTAACGTACGAGTAGTATCCTAAAAGAGTGGAGACAATTGGGCATCATAACATTATGATAAAGCATGCAATCAGTGCGGGATTTATGTATTTTAACGCTGTAGGCACTCCAAAAATCAGCGACCAAAAAAAAAAAGGTTAGGGCATTTTTATAAATAAAATATATTACTTTAAAATTTATTTTACATTTTATAAATCATTGAAACATTTTCTTCCGAGCCTTTAATGTCGCGAAGTGGGTAATTATGTCGTCACATTTTAACACTGACAAACTTCAGCTTCGCTCTATGACAATCAAGGAAATTTTTATAAAGAAAAACACAGAACAAAGTTGTTCTGTTTTAAAAAGCAAAAATATTTAAAATGAAAAAAATATAAATTTTTTTAAATTTTCTTAAATTTTTAGCATCTTTTTTAAAATTTTTTGCGCCTCTTAGATTTTGGCGCTATAGGCAAGTGCCTACTGTATAGCTAAATCCAGCGTTGCATGCAATGTAAAAATGTCTCCCAAGAACATGCAATATAAAAATGTATGAATATCAGGGTAATTCCGTGTCAAATCAAAACGATTTTTGAAAAAATCAACCTCGGCCTTTTCGATTTTGATGAAATTTGGAAAGTAGGGAAATAACAGAAAAAAAACAATATATATATTAGTTTTTGTTTTCAAAATTCTAATTTTTTTAAGTTATTGAAAAAATAAAAAAAAAATTGTTTAGGTCCTTAACCTGAATGGCGTAGCTGAAACAGGATGGAGCAACGATTGCAAGAATCTTTTTTGTTCAGAATCATGATGCAAGAACTGGGTGTTGTCAGTAGATGATTGCTCTCCAAACTTGAGCATATTTGCTGTCATTTCGTGGTTTATAGAAAAGAGTTGTAATTTTTGGTACTTTTTTTGAAAAAGTGTAACAAAGAAATCAAATATTTGATCCGAGTTTAGCGTCAATTTGTAATTTATTTTTTTGTAGATTCATTTTACATACTCTATGCATTTTCAAAATGCAAAAAAAATTTAAAAAAACACAGAAAAATACGTATTTTTTGAAAATTATTTTAATGTACCAAAAAAACAACCAGGCTCATTTCTACAAGCCACAGCTTTTAACAGCTGTCCCTACTGACATCAAATTCTTATTGCATCATGGTTCAGAATAAAACAGGCTTATTGTATGCGTCTTTTTTTGGTTATTTTTATCTATCTTTTTCGAACATATACATCTTCGAACTCGAAAATATCAATAAGTCTACCTAGCGATTTGGCTTTTTTTTCCAAAAGTACTTTGAGTCAAAGCTGGGCATTGACTAGTTAATTAGTTAATAGTAGTTAACGAAGTTAAATTTTTGGTTAACTCTTAACGTTTCAGTTAAATTCGGAAACCATTAACTTTTTCATTTAGTTAAGTTAAATTTCTTCGATTAACTGGCATTAGTTAACTTTAATGGCCTGCGCACTAGGGATTTCGATCCCGGTCCATTTTTAGTCCCGAAAAACACGGGATATTTTTTCCTTAATCCCGGGATTTTCGGGACTACATTTTAAATAAATTAGCCCATAAAAAAAATGTAATACAAGAAAAATACAACTTTTAATCACTCATAAAATATAAAAAAATCGTGTAAGCAGAAAAATAGTTTTTGATAACAATTGGACAACCCCAAATTAAAAAAAAAATTAATTAAAAAACACAAAACTTAAAAATTTTTAATTTATTAAAAAAAATTACGAATAAAATTGTTTGTGTTTAAAAATTTTTCCTTTAAAAAATAAATTTATATTTATTTCAGAAGAAAATAGGTATTTTCAGTCTTAGCGAACGCACAAAAAAGAATTGCTTAGTAAAAATAATTAAGTAAAACTGAAAACTGATGCAAAAGTAATTTCGGAAACCTTACTTAAGCATTTTTTTGAATTGAATTGTGTCTTTCCTAAAGAAACGGAAACTCAAATACTGAAAATAAAAAATTGCTTTAATTTGTACGTTTAATAAATTGAAATTAATGTTTATGTTTGTTTAATTAAACTAAAACAATCATTTTTGCAATAAAACATATCAAAAACATTTTTTTATTTTTTTAAAATGCATTTTGCTTGTGATAGTATCAAATCCCGAAAAATCCCGAAAAATTCCGGGATCCCGGGATTGCAATCGAAAGCCCTACTGCGCACAGATTGCGATATTCGCAATCTAATTTCAAAACCATTTCGATATTTAAAAAATCTAGCTTCGAAAACGCAAAGTGCCTCACACAGGCAGCGATTTCACCGCAGTAGATTTTGCTTGTTATTTATTATATTGCTATGGAAACAATCAAAAAGTCTGACTGAAATGGTTCTGAAACTGACTATTTTGTTTGTTATTTATTTTTTACTATGGATTAAGGCATTCAATCCCGAAGTGTTTTTGAAAATCCCGGGATTTCGGGATTTGAAATTACAATCCCGGGATCCCGGGATTTGTTCGGGATTTTCGGGATTAAAGAAAAAACTGTTGCAACAATATTTTAAGCTTAATTTTATTTTAATTCAACGTAGAAATAATATTTAATAGATATTGCATTAAACAAAACAAAATTTAAAATAAATAAAGTCAAACAAAAAGTTATTAATTTTAAATTACTATGATCGAAAAAGTTTGATAATTTATGTGTTAAATTGAGTTGCTTTATTATTAATTTAACCACGCTGAATCTATTCAAAAGTACAACGTAAACGGTCAACAAAATGATTTTATTAATTATACCTTTTTGTCAAATAAAAAAAATTGTTTCAATTTGAAAAAATTTTATTCAGATCGATAAAAATGTTTTGTTTACTGTTATTGACAAAAATTGTCTTAATTTTTTGTGTGTGTAGCACTAAGTCTACGAAAGTGAGCTTTTTGTGTTTACCAATTAGATTGAAAGTAAACGCACTGCAATATTTTTGTGGAAAAGCGTCGAAAATATCTTAAACAATGCATAAAAATTAAATTTTTTGAATCCCGGGATTCCGGACTCAAAATCCCGGGTTTCCGGGATTTAGAAAACGTTCGGGATCCCGGGATTTCGGGATTCGGGATCCCGGGATTGGATGCCTTACTATGGATACAGTCAAAAAGTTTATTTTCAAACTAATTCGAATTGGGTTTGAAACTGGCTTTTTGTGTTTGTTATTTATTGTATTGCTGTGGAAACACAAAATTAATTTCGAAACCGCCTGCGGCACGAATAACGCATCTGTGAGCGCAGGCCTTAAAACGAAAAAATTTTTGTTTTATTATTGAATGTGAAAAATTAAGAATTCATACTATTTTTGAACTGACATTTAATATAAAAATTATTTCACAAAACAATTAAATACACAGGCCGATATATTTCGAAGTGTTCTATATTCTTTTTTATGTATGAATGGACCATTCTAAACACAATGAGGTTTACATCGTCAGGAAGTTTACATCGCATTTTACATTTCTCAAATTTCTCCAAATGGCGAAAAGCGGAGAACGCTTTTGTGTTTATAATGGCCTGTGATATTTGTTCTTAGCCAAACTTCATTAATTTCATTATTATTATTTAATGTTCTAATAAAATTTGTATGCCTTTATATAAATATAAATAGATTGTTTCATACACGAAATTTCGCTTTTGATAAAATTTTGATCATTTATTTTAAAGCAAATTTGCATATAGAAGGCTGAAACCGATAGGATAAAGGGTCTGTGAATGCAGCTATTCATTTTAATATAGTTAAAATTTTTTTTGTTTTTTATAGAAAATTTAATTATTTAATTTAACTTTTAACGAAGTTAACTTTTCAAATAAATTAACATTTTAATTTAACGAAGTTAAATTTTTGATTAACTTTTACAGGGCTAACGAAGTTAAATTCTTGATTAACTATGCCCAGCTTTGACTTTGACCTATTAAATAAGTGCTTGCAAAATTTGGTTATTGATTTTTGATCTAAGGAAGAAATACTTTTTTGTAAAATATCAACTCAAATACGCCTCTTTCTACAGTATTTGCCATGTATACACGAAGAGCGTAATTGCAAAGCCTGTTTGATTCTGAGCAAAAAAGATTCTTGCAATCGTTGCTCCATTTGTTATTCATCTACCTTCCAAATTTCTATAAAATCGGAGAGTTAGATTTAAACATCTTGTCGATTTGATATGGAATTACCAATCTTAAATTTGGTAAAATACATAAGAAATTATTGTGGTTATCCCAGTTTTTTTGCTATCAGGTAGTGTTACTTTTGTATTTTTTGGGTACATTTGATTTGGACCCTCCGAAATAAATTCCTGGCTACCGCCCTGCAATATCTTACAGTATTTCTCATATTTTTTGCACTTTTGATAATCAGGGCTACAGGAGGTGGGCATAAAAATGGGGTTCGACCACGTCCATTTTAGTACGTGATAATATTGAAGTTGATTGAACTATTGAATTGCTTTTTTCAGTTATACATTTAATACTGTTTTCAATTCTACTTCTGTACTTCTGTATTCTCAGATACAATTGTTTTTCTGGCAGTAATTTTTCTAGAACTAATTTTTGTATTTTCTTTATTCGAAATGAAAACTTTCATTCAATAGATAATACTATTCCCAAAAAAGTTGCCTACAAAATTTAAACCAGATTGTGGAAGAATTTCTCATGTTTTTTGTGCTTTGATATCTGACCATGGCCATTTTTCATCGTAAAACGTTTACTATTTCTGGTAACGGCTTATATGAACAAGATATACTGTGCGCCCCTACATGAGCACTAGACCGTCTCGAAAAAATAAAGTTGTTTTTTTTTTGGCCGATATTGTCACCATTTATGATCCGATTTTAAAATATAATATATCAATTTTTGTCTCGAGAAGACCTATAATAATGTCTCAGAGGTCCTTGCTCTTAAGTACACCCTTCTAGTGCTTACCTACCAGATCTCAGTTAGTACCACCCTAATGTATACATTGGAATGTTTGGTTTTTCAACTTCTCAACTTCTACAACATAAATTAAAGAAATTAAAGTAAAATCGAATTAAGCAGATCAAATCTCGAAGTGATTCAAGTTGACTGGATATTCAAAGATTTTATCAGCCCGCGAAGAAGTAACCACATTTATTCGTCCAATGTTCCGTTTTTTTTGGCAACCCTGTTCAACTTGTTTCTAAGTGAATTTTTGCTGCTATTTAAATAAATTTTTTTAATTATTTTGAAGATCTTTTAAGTAAATTAAATAAATTTAATTCTGGCTAAGTGCAATAAGTTTTGTGCAAATAACAAAGTTTTGTGCGATATTTCCGTGAATTCCTGTCAGCAAAGTATCATAACAACAAAAATTGCAAACATTTTTTTTGTTTTTGCTTATACTTAATACTTCGACATTTCTTGTGTCATTAGCTTTATATAGATTCCACATTCTTAGACTGATCATATTTTCAGAGCATACTTTCAGGCACTTGTTTTAATATAATTTGAAAGTGCCTTTTCCCAGTTAATATTTTGTCTCCATTTAAATATGATTTGCTCTTTCCGTAAGTCTGCCATTAAAGACGATAACGAACGCATGGTCCCTTGTTGGCTATGCGATGGTTTTTATCACGTCAAATGTGCATCCCTTACTGGTAGAGTAGTTGATCTGATCGAGGGTACAAAAGGACTTCGTTGGTCCTGCGAAGATTGCCGCGATACAGAGCTGGACATATGTAAATTGGTACGTCAAGCCCGAAAGTGATTTAATGATGTATCAAAGGACTTAGCAGCTGCCCAGTCTAAACTGAAGGAGTATGAAATAAACTTTCAGAAGCATAAATGTTTGGATGAAACAGCTCCGAAACAAAATACTTTTGTTACTCCAACAACTCCATCCTTTTCCGATATGTTTGCTTCACCAGTTACATTTTATTCTCCTGATCCTGCGGTTTTGGAATCGAGGGTAGATGACGCTCCTGAGAAAAATATGAATGAAATCTCAAATATTGATAAAAATGTTTGTCCTTCCATAAATATTTCTCCAAAGGATTGTTTGCGGGAAGTACAAGAAACGAGAACCCCAAAAAGGTTTGTTGTTGTGCAACCTAAAAAATCTATTTTCGTGTCTAGATTTGCACCGGACACATTAACATTATATTTTATATTGATTCTAAACTCAATAAAACCGGTAATAATATAAATGCTTTTAAATTCAACTTTTCATACGCTAGAAACATTTCATCTTTCAAATTATCAGAATTGTTTGATGAGATTGTTAATACCAATTTTTGGCCGGATAAAACTTTAATTCGCGAATTTGTTTATAAAGAAAAATCAAATCTAGTAAATCCCTTCAAAGAAAATTAAATTCTAATCAAAAAAACTAAATAAAATCCCATTATTCGGGATTGTTTTTATTCTGTACCAAAATGTTCGAGGGCTAAATACAAAGTTGAATGATATTTATATTAAAAGTTTTGATTGTAGTCATAATGTCTTGGTATTTACCGAAACTTGGCCTCAACCAAATATTTTTAGAAATAGATTAAGAAATTCTGTGTGTGTCTTTTTTCATCTCAGGAAATCATACTTTCAGATGTCTCTGACTTGGAATTTATTTGTGCACGACTTCGATTTTTCGTTACTTGCTCGTATATCCCACCGAATTCCGATATTACCGTTTATCTAAGACATGTATCGCTTATATCATTGGTTTACTCAAATGTTAAACCTGCCGATTCCATTGTTGTTTTTGGAGACTTTATGAGTTTACAACAAGTAAAGGGGACTGAAAATAAGAATAGTAGAATTTTGGATTTAATTTATGTTGACGGCTCTTCAAAGTTTTCAGTGCAACGCTGTGATGCTTTTGCATATCCAGAAGATTACCATCACCCAACACTTGAAATATCTTTCGAATTTGTTCAAAACAACTTAGAACCAGTTTCTACACCGTTGAAGTATTTTTTTTGCTTCAAGAATAAAAATTTTGTTAAAATGAACCAACTCTTATCTGAAACTAGTTAGGACCTGAACTTTGAAGATGTCTTCGAAATATGTGTTCCAAAGAATATTAAAAAGAATTCGAATGAACTTGGTGCTGTATGGTTTACAAAAGAATTGAGAAAACTTGAAACTTCGAAAACTCGGGCATTTAAAACATATAAAAGAACATTAAACCTTCATGATTATTCTAAATATTCGCTTCTGAGACATAAATATCAAGTACTTAATAAAAAATGCTATGATGAATATTTGAACGATTTGAAATCCAAAATGAAATACGATTCTAAAACTTTTTATACCTTTGTAAATTCAAAAAGGAAAAACACTGGTTTTCCAACTACGATGAAATGGAATGATCGTGAGTCCAACAATCCTACTGAGATTTCAAATATGTTTGCTGACTTCTTCAAAACGACATATTCTGATAATACTTATGGCAACACATCATAACCATATAACATCCCCACTTATAATTCCATTTTCAATCTTGCTATAGAATCTGAAGATGTCTTACAACACCTAAAATCGTTGAAATATTCATATAGTACTGGTCCAGATAATATTCCTAGCTGTATTTTGAAAGTTTGTGCAGAACATTTATTGATTCCACTTTCAAATATATTCAATGCCTCTATTGAAAGAGGTTATTTTCCGAATTCATGGAAAGAGTCATACATTATTCCTCTTTATAAAAGTGGAACCAAATCATTCGTATCTAACTATAGAGGTATTGCTAAACTTAGCACAATACCAAAGTTATTTGAACAAGTTATCACAAAGCAATTGGTTCACTCGGTCACAACATTAATATCTCCTTCACAGCATGGTTTTCTGAAGGGTAGATCAACATCTACAAATTTATTGGAATTTTCTACATCTCTTACTTATATAAAATTCTTTGTGAGTAGGTTTGTAGGTTTGTAGCTCCGTAACTTGGGTCCTATTCAAGGGATTTCGCTGAAATTTTGGATTTGGTGCTGGGAGGTGAATGGGCAGAGGGATGACTATTGAAATTTAAGATCCGCCCACTGCCATGCCCTAAAATTTTTAAAGCTCTGTAACTCGGGTCCTATTCAAGGGATTTCGCTGAAATTTTGGATTTGGTGCTGAGAGGTGGAAGGGCAGAGGGATGACTATTGCAATTTAAGATCCGCCCACTGCCACGCCCTAAAATTTTTAAGGCTCTGTAACTCGGGTCCTATTCAAGGGATTTTGCTGAAATTTTGGATTTGGTGCTGGGAGGTGAATGGGCAGAGGGATGACTTGCAAAATCTATTTTTATTTCAGTTGCTTAAATAATACTTATAACATTTCTACGTAAACATGAAATAACAAAATTATTGCGAGCGAAGCTGTGGGTATAAGCTAGTTAACAATAAAGGGATTTTCAAAGAATCTTCAAACAGATGTCATATATACTGATTTTAGTAAAGCTTTTGATAAAGTTAATCATTATCCGTTGATTGAAAAGCTTAAAAGATATGGATTTCCAGATCTTCTTTTAAAATCGGTAGAATCGTATCTGACAAATCGGAAGCAACAGCTGTTATTCGAATCATCAACATCAAAAACAATAGATGTCACCTCTGGAGTTCCGCAAGGAAGTCACTTAGGTCCTATTCTGTTTACTCTTTTTATAAAAGACCAACCTTCTGTCATTAAACATTCAAATGTACTGTTGTATGCTGATGACGTTAAATTGTTTCTATCCTATGACATCTTAGATCAACATAAGTTGTTACAATCAGATCTGACCAGTATAGCTATCTATAATAAATTAATAGAACTGAACTTGAAAAAATGTAAATTTATGACATTTGCTAGAAGACACCAACTTTCATCGCTGTATCATATAAATAACTGTAATCTAGAAAAGGTTTTTACTTTTGTGGACCTGGATGTTACTATGGATCCAAAACTTCGCTTTCATATTGATTTATGTGTGAATAAGGCGAGGGGTGTTCTAGGTTTCATTAAGAGATGGTCAAAAGAATGTAATGACCCATTCGTTACCAAAAGCCTTCACATATCACTTGTAAGACCAATTTTGGAATATGCATCAGTCTTGTGGAATCCACAATACAACTGACACTCTGATAGAGTTGAATCGGTTCAAAAACAATTTTTATTTTTTGCTTTAAGAAACCTTCACTGGAATCCGAATCAGAACCTACCTCCATACGAAAATCGTTTAAAACTCTTGGACATTCCTACTCTAAAAAATAGAAGAACGATGCTTAATGTAACATTTTTGATTAAATTGATAAATGGCTCTCTGAATTCTACATTTTTGCTTCAAGAAATTGATTTTAATATTCCAACCCGTCATTCCAGATCTTTCATTCCTTTGATATTAAGTATGTGCCGTTCTAATTACGCGCAGAATGAACCTTTTCGTTGTATTTGTAGCGATTTTAATAGCCTGTATTCTATCTTTGACCTGTCAGATTCACTTAATAAAACTAAAACTTTTATTTTAAATGCACTTGATCACACTTAAGGCCTTTGTTGCTCTTTGAGTTTTTGGACCGCTTAGGGTCTAACGAAATGACAGGGTTGCCAAACTCCACGAAGATCGGCATAGTCGATTATTGAAAGTGTTGTATTTTAGTTGTATTTTGTATTTATATTTCAGCAGAATTTTGTTTTTTACTGTATATTGTATACAAATAAAACAAAATTTTTAGCTGAATTCACATTTGTTCCGTTACTGTTTACTTAAAGCCCGAAATACAATATCGCGTCGACACAAGCAGTAGCTGTTTCCAAATTTTAGAATACACTATTTTGTATAGAAGTATTCACAATACGGCAGCGGCAGTAAACATACAATTCAGAAAAAAGCGAACAGTTTTACTGCTACTGCTTCTGTCAACGCGATATTGTATTTCGGGCTTAACTGTTCTATTTGTATTTGATTTTTTATATTTCGTATAAAAAAATAAAATACTTAAATTAATATTTGTAATCTTTGTCGCGTAAATTAACTGTTTTGATTGTTGTGTCTTTGTATTTTTGTTAAGTCTAATATCGTAAAGTAGAGAAAAATTATATTTGATCAAATTCTGATGCTTCATAATATTTATACCCCCACACTCACTGTGGCAGGGTATACTAACTTTGTCACAACGTTTGTAACGCCCATAAGGAGGCGTGTCCGGTATGGAAAGGTATATATGTTCTTGATCAGTATCACCTCCTGAGTCGATTTAGGGATGTCCGTCTGTCTGTCCGTCCGTCTGTCCGTCCGCACGATAGCGGTCGCAGTTTTGGAGATATCGACTTGAAACTTTGGGTACATGTTTTTCTCGTGAATACTGAGATCAAGTTCGAGAATCAGCCAAATCGGACAAAAACTGGGCGTGGCTCCCATACACCGAAAAAAAAGGTAAACATTTTTTATTGTTGTATTCGATTGGAAATGTGTAGAAACGTATTTTTGACATGGTCCGAGGTTCCGAAGTAGATTAATAAATTAATTAAAGTGGAGGTTTTCGAGTTTTTAGAAAAATTCTCAAAATTCAGGGAAGGTATTGGTTTGACGTTTTCAATGACACCAATATCTACACAATAAAACTATAAAAGGAAACTATAAATATATAACCATTTATGGTATACGATTTGAAGTGACACTCACTGTAAAAAAAAATGAAGAGAAAACATACAAACATTTTATGTCGACTGGCAGAGAAAGCGAAAAAAGAGTTGCTTTTGAGTACTTTGGACAGAAAATATTCCCAACTCGCAAATGTTAAAAAAAATAAAATGGCTTCCCATTTTATAATTTGTTTGTATTGATATGTACTAAACTAAAAAAAGAGTACTGATTTTTTTCGAATTGTACTGTTTTTTTTTGCTCAATGTACTGTTTTCCCTATTTAAAATCTGACAACCCTACCTTCAACGGACAAAAAAAATGTAGAAAAAATTTTTTTTTTTAATTTTTTGGATTTTTTGGTTGAAGAGTTCTTTAACATTTCTACTAAATTGTTGATTTGTTAAGCTTCACTCAGTATTTTGAAAAATGATTTTCATAACATTTAATTTTTCCCATACAGTTTATATTTTTTGTGAATCGGAGGGCACATGTTAATGTTGACCTAGGATGCCCAAATTTTTTTCTCACAAAATGAAACAATTCGAGGGGTATTGTGGATCTCCAGAGAAAAAAGTTCATTTTGGTTCACGCTAATATAAATATACTAGCATTCACCCGTGGATCATTGTGAATAAAGAAAAAGACCACAAGAACTCCATATAAAAAACACTCTGCCCTCTCAGCAATCTATACGCAGAAGAGAGTGGAAAGCAACATACAATAATGTTTTTCAAGCACAAACTATGTAATGCAATCGAACGAAAATCTGTAAGCATAGGATACAGTTTTGAAATAGAACTTAATACCGAAAATTACCGAAAATTAAGATATTTACCTTTCGATAATAAAAAAAAAAGTATCCTATTCGCTTCCTTGGCACAAATGGGATGTTTTAAAAAAAATTATGAAAATCGGTTCGCTAGTTTTTGCTCCTACCCATTGCAACCGAATTGACGTTTTAATGTTATAAATAGTAAGGATATATGTAAACGAAAACCGAAAACTAACGCAACTCGAAAATTATAACCAAATTCTATTTTCAACCCTACACAAAACGATAAATTATCAAAAGAATAAAATTCCATTTTTTCGAATAAAAACCAAAATTATATTTGAAGCGCACTCGATTTACGGGATCAGACCGACCTGTCTGAACCATTCGCACAATTCTTTTCAGAATCAATTCACCGGCTGGGCTTCGATAAAATCGATTGGAAGAATCTTTTTTTGTTCAGAATCAAACAGGCTTATTGTATGCATCTTTTTTACAGTATTTGCCATGTATATATTTCAGGGATACTCGGAGAGTGTAATTGCAAAGCTTTTTTAATTCTGATTCTTGGAATCGTTGCTCCCATCTGTTATTTAACTACCTTCCAAATTTCTATAAAATCGGAGAGGTAGAGTGGTTTGATATGGGATTACCTATCTTAAATTTATTAAAATAATCTTAAAAATTGAACTATTAGAAAAGTTTATATGAACTGATCACCTGTCGAGAAAGAAATTTTGATGAACAATTGTTTTAAATCATTTTACATAAGAAATTAGTGTTGGTTATCCCACTTTTTTGGCTATCAGGTAGTGTTACTTTTTTGTATTTTTTCGGTAAATAAATTGTTTACGTTTTTTAATGTTAATAATTTTTCTGTTCATACTACAAACTATTTTCTTAAAAAAATTTGGATTCGATAAGAAAAACAAATATAAAACAAAAAAAACAATTACGAATGATAAAATCGAACAGTGAGTGTTTTCCATTTGTGCTCATGTGGCCTCCCCTCGTTTAGTGCTCCCGTCGCCCAACACAAAGGGAAACAAAAACTAGTAAAGATAATTTTTCGATTTTTTATCGACAATTTTCCGATAATTTTTCGGTAATTATCGATAATTTATCGATAATTTATCGATAATTTTTCAATAATTTATCGATAATTTATCCATAATTTTTCGATAATTTTCCATAATTTTAGATTCCTGATCCATTTAAAAATTTTGTTTCAATTCCATTTTGTTCCGGTCCAATTCATTCCCATTTCGTTCCCGACCTCATTTCCAACTAAATGCACAAACCGCATCCAAATCGGTTCAGTATTCCTCAAGATAAACGAAAATAATACAAATTTAGCGGGCATTTTGTATGGGAGGTAGGCGTGGTTCTTATCCGATGTTTCCCATTTTCAATACCGTCCAATCATTCGCCAAAATAAGAGGAATGCCAAAATTTGGAGGCGATCGGTTAAGTATTTCTCAAGATAAACGAAAATAATATAAAATTGGCGGTTATTTTGTATGGGAGGTAGGCGTGGCTCTTGCCCGATGTTGCCCATTTTCAATACCGTCCAATCATTCGCCAGACAGACGGACATTGACTAATCGACTCAGGCGGTGATGCTGATCAAGAATATATATACTTTTCCATACCGCCCCCTTATGGGCGTTACAAACGGTGTGACAAAAATGACACTAGTGTGCAGGGTATAAAAAAGAAAAACAAACAAAAACAATAATAACAACAACCAAATTCTGTCGCGAATTTATGGTGCGACAAAATATTTGCATTTACACTTCTGTAAGACCCAGGGATGATTTTTTTGGTACAATTGTACTTTTTTGGTACAATTTCAAAGTCAAAAGTACATTGGTACTACATTGACATTTTTGGTACAATAAATGCGAAGGGTATCAGATTAATAATCGACTTATTTTCCAATTTTTTTTCTCAAATATTTTTTATGTTTAACGTTTCTTTCCAGCTCTAAAGTACTTGTCAAACTTCATTTCGAAAAAAGCTAAGAAATTGATAAGTAAATTTCCTTTCGTAATTTTTCTTTAACTCGTATCCACTTCGCTACAATTTGTTTACCTTTTGTTAACGAAATGCGACTCTGCCACTCTGTGCCCTCTTCAGAAATTTGGATTTGTTTCCAATTTCTTTAGAAAAGTTGACACTATCAGCTGTCAAATTTAGACCAGAAACCAAAATAGATAGCAAAAGTAAATGAAGAATAGTGAAAATGATCCAAAAGGCATAACCGCAATGCGCTGTCAATTGTCAAAAAATTCTGATCTAATACTATTTTACAGCATAAGAAACTTGACAACATTTTTCTTGATTCGTTTCTTTATAGCTGGAAACAAAGCGTTTCATTTATGTAACGTTAAAAGTTACTTCATTTCGTGCAATTTTTGTTTTTATTATTAAAACTTCTTTGATAAAAGCTTTATGAATTAAAGTGTGCTTATAAATATATGTAACTTGTTTACGTTTTTGAATATTAATAACTTTTCTATTCGTACTACAAACTATTTTCATTAAAAAATGTGGACATTGAAGTGTTGGTACTTTTTTAACTGATTTGGTACTATTTTTTTTGCCTTTTTAAACAAAATGGAACAACTCAAATATCATCCCTGGTAAGACCATTAGAAATAGAATACACTCAAAGAATTTTTTCGTTCGTTAGAAACGAAAAATTAGACAAACTACAAAAAAAAACTTTAGAGTGGACTATCTTCGGCAATGCCGAAGCTGAAATACCGCCATCTTGAATTTTTAAATTCCGAAATCAAATTCGAAATCAGCGACCCCGAAAATCACACTATACAAAATTTCATACTGTTTTGATGAAATCTTAAAATTTCGGTAAAAACACGATTTTCACTTATATGGGAGGTAGGCGTGGCAGTCGACCGATTCCGCCCATTTTCAATACCAATTCCTTCTAGGGCCTAAGAAGGATAAATCCAAAATTTGAGATCCCTAGCTTTCTTCTAGCTCCTGCAATCGTGTTTACAAGAAAAGAGGACAGACAGACGGACAGACGGATATACTTTTCCATACCGGACACTTCTCCTTCTTGGTGTTACAAACATCAGACCAATGTGAATATACCCATACCTCATGAGGTGTAGGGTATAAAAAGACTTGGAAAAGGTTGACCTTTTTTTCGTTACATGGGAGCCACGCCCAGTTTTTGTCCGATTTGGCTGATTCTCGAACTCTTACTTGAAATCCAGTCGAACTTAAAAAGAAACTTGATCGATGTTCGACTGGAAGTTCCTGAAAGATCTGGCCCAAAATTCCAACCACAATTTAACAGAAATTCCTTTATGCACCTTCTCTACAATTAACATTCTCTGCTAAAACCTACAAGGACCGAATGGACGATGGCGACTTCTACTCACGGTACAGGTTTGACAAAGAAACAGTTCAGTTCATCATTGACATGTTGGAGATGGATGAAACGGAGAACAAAAGAGAAGTGCAATGCACCCAGTGTTGGGAAATATAGTTGAAATATTCAATGCCAATTAAAAAATATTTAATTGGAATTGAAATATTGAAAAAGAAGGCAAAGTGATAAAAAAGGAAAAATAGATGGACAAAAATTAAAAAAGGTACAAAAAATGAATGCAAGGGTTTTTAGCCACCAAATAATTGGCAATGACAAGAAACCAGCCAAAAGCCCTTTTTTACTTTTTTCCCCCTTATATTTATCTCTTTTCCCTTTTTTTTGGTATTCTTACCCCTTTTTCCCTCCTGTTTTACCTTTTTTGTATTTTTTTCAGTTATTTCCCTATTTGCCTTTTCTTTTGGCATTTTCTCCCCTGTTTTGTTCATTTTGTTTGTCTTTTCCCTCCCTTTATTTCCATTTTTTCCTTTTGCTTTCCGTTTTTTCTTATCCTTTTTCCATTTTACTCCCATGTTCATACTTTTTCCCCATCATTTTCCATTTTTTTCACCTTCTTTTCATTATTTAACTTTTTTTTTGCTTTCTTTTGATGTCGGTTTCAAATAATCTTCTTCAGAAAAAGAAAACAATTAACTAAAATATTCAATTAATTGAAAAATATTTAATTAATTGATTTTTTTCAATTAATGGAATATTTTCAATTAATTGACATTGAATATTTCAATGCCAATTAAATATTTTTTAATTAGAATTGAATATTTCAATGCCAATTAAACATTTTTTAATTAGAATTGAATATTTCAATGCCAATTAAAATATATTTAATTAGATTTGAAAATTTCAATTCTAATTAAAATCAATGCTAATGCTTCCGGACCCAACACTGAATGCACCTTACGGTTTTTGGGACCGTTTTTGCAACCATTGTGAAAACAGCACAGCCGACAGCCACAAACAAAATTAAATCAAATGAAAACTAGGAATGCGTTTATTGCGATATGAATATTAGATATCGATACCTTAAAGCACAACCATCCTATGTCCGTTTTCATGAAAATCGAGTTTTTGGCATTTTTGGATTCTTGAGAAGAAGCTGCATCAGACAAGCTATAGTGGTTTGTGGAAATCGTAATGAAAGTAATTGAAAAATTAAGATATTTCTATACAAAACATACCCATTTGAAAACTTGTTTTCCATTTTCTAGAAATTTGAAAAAATGTACATAGAATGGTTGTGCTCTAAGGTATAGATATCATATTCGATATCATATTCGATATCATTAAGTATCGAAAAAACTGTTTTCCAAGTAATGTGATTGTTAGGTTCGCATGTATATTAAACCGACTCGAAAAAAAAAGTTGCTCGGGTCACCCCCTGGAAATGTACTTTGGTCTATTTTATGGTGATTCTCAAAATATTTCGGCTCTAGTAACTGTAATCCGTGAGCTGGACAATTTACAAAAAACCTCTATAAATCATGGTTTTTACGTATTCCTTTATATTGCTTTGGTAAAAAAAATTTTATGAAATAAGAGACATTGAAAAACTGCACAAACCAGGACAAGTCCGATATTTTTGCGATTTTTTTAACCACTTTAAATTGATTTTTTGCACATTTTTTTTTTGTTTCGGTTAAAAAGTGACAGAAATAAGGGAATTCGAGGGTCAATGTGTTCAAGGAAAATGTTCCCCGTAAAATTTGACTATAGGTCACTGAATACACGAAACACCAAATATGTCTGTTTCTCATGTTATAACGTTTTTTTTGCGTCCTCCTAGATGTCAGAAATAAAGTTGGTTGTGAATATTTATTAGTCAATCCACAAACTTGAAGTAAATTCACAATTATTGGTTCTGAAATTTGAATATTGTATGTCGAGGTTGATGAAATAGCTACAAAGTTCTGATAGAATTCTATTTTTTAAATTTGTGAAGTATACTTTGTGGGTTTTTCTGTACTATTTTTCAGAACCAAAAATACAAAAAAACTATAAAAAAATTCAATAAAAATGCTAAAAAAATCGCAAAAATAAGGGACTTGTGTGGGTTTGTGTAGTTTGACGATTTCTATTACTTCATAAAGTTTATTTGACCCAAAGCAATATAAAGAAATACGTGCATGTAAAAAACATGATTTATAGAGGTTTTTTGTAAATGGTCCAGCTCACGGATTACAGTTGCTAGAGCCGAAATATTTTGAGAATCACCATAAAATAGACCAAAGTACATTTCCAGGGGGTGACCCGGACCACTTTTTTTTCGTCCATACAACGTGAGGCGGTTTAATATATATTACAGTGTTAAAGTAACAATATACTAAATCGAAATATTTTTGTTCATTAAAAACTGTTAATAATGCATCAAATATGTTCCAATTTATATTGCAACACTGCTTGACATTTATCGCAAAAAAATTATTATATTACACTCATCTCTTGAACTTATCAGCTGTTTTCTAAGTTGGTACTACTTAGTAGCTGCTAAAAAACTGACTATGAATAGAGACATGTTTTAAGTTGGAACCTAATTTTGAGTTGGAGATTAGTTGGTATTAACTTATAATCATGACTATGAATATGCGGCAATAACTTTAAAAATTTTTTTTAAAAGTGATTACAATAAAATTAAAATTACTGTTAAATATATAGTTTCAAATAAAGTAAACACTTTTAAACAACAAAAAATACACCTTATATCAAAAGTGTTTACTTTTAAACTTATAGTAAAAACTTTAAATGCTTATATAAACTCTTTTAAAGAATTATTTTATTTTGTATGAAGCTTATGGGAGCGGCACTTGAAATATAATTTTTTTCTCAGTGTATAAACTTGAAAATCTGATCTACTGTCGGTCCATAAATGTTAACAAGCAATTGTCGTTTGATTTTAGGTTCCAGACACTCATCATATACCTCACATCAATCAAGAATCTCGTACACATCGCATGGAGATTTGCTGGGTGGAATGGCAGCAATGGGCGCCAGTACTATGACAAAGGAGAGCAAGTTACGGAACCGCAATTCTCGCAATCAGTCGGTGGGTTGTGGGACGAACGGCACTAATTACGCGGACACCAATCACAAGGAGCAACACCTCGAATACGTAAACCCAGTTCGCTATAGAGTATGCTCCAACTAATTTCCTACATTAAATACTTTTTCTATTTCAGGAAATGGGTCTTGACTCCACCGATGAAACTGGAAAGATAAAACACCACGACAATCCATTTATCGAGCCCGTCCAAACACAAACTGTAGTGGACATGAAAGGTACGATTGCACCATTGTAGTCGTAGAGTATTTAATATTGCTTCACCAATATGTGAATATTTCATTACAGATGTGATGGTTTTAAACGATATTATAGAACAAGCCGCTGGTCGGCATAGTCGGGCTAGTGATCGAGGTGGTAAGATACTTTTCCATAACTACCATACCCAAAATGTCTATAGATTTAGTTATGCATATTCTTCATTGTAAATACAATTCATGTTTTATTTATTTAATTGACAAAATTTAAATGTTGTAACCTTAATTATTGAAGTGTCTTGTAAATATTGTGAGTCATGCGTTTTAACATAATTTATTTAAATTTTTATTTACATATCAATTATGCAAAAAAAGATTCATACATACAGAAAAAAACCTCCTAAATTCAAAAATATCTGCTTCAAATCCAGCTAGCACGTTCATAATAGTCAAAGTTGAAAATTTTACAAGCAAGTACACTCAAAGAATTTTTTCGTTCATAAGAAACAAAAAATTACACAAACTTATACTTCGTTTGTTGCTTATTTGCAACAAACGAAGGTTTTATTGAATGTGTTAGAGTGTATAAAGTACTATTAAAATATAATTAATACAATGCACATTAGGGAGACAGAGAAAATCATTCATGAAATTGAGTGAATAAAATAATAAATAAAAATTGGAAAAGAATGCATGAAATTTATAGTGGATGTGTTTGAGATTTCTGTAGATGTGTTGCATGAAAAAAATTATGAAAATAAAATTAATTTCATGTAAAATTCATTTCATAGACTTTGGAAACGGGATAATTTGCATTTCTGGGCACAAATTGGTTGGGCAACATCAATTTTACTGCAAATATATACTATATTCGATACTAAGAATTAACGCGCCTCCAGAACAAGCAATATTTCAATATTTCATTCACTTTACAATTATATTGTAATATTGAAATTTATGTTTTACTGGGAAAAACGAATTGAAAAACACTCTGCACAATATTTAAAACCATAAAAACACAATCTTTGTTAATAATTCATAGAAGTCATAATTTGGTTTTAAAAATTGTTTTCAAAATATAAAATATCTTCTTTTTTTCTACAACGTTATATAATATTTTGACATAATGATCACAACTTTTTTAAACTTTTTCTTGAATCTCCATACAAAATATCGAGCTGTACACACTGTGCTTCAAGCGGCGATAGGTATAAAAAAAGTGTCGACAAAATCTGATGATGGGGACTTGTTCGTACATGTCCACAGTCTTAAAATCCGTTTGAATGAAAATCCTAGCAGCTAATTTTTTGAGATATGACCAAATGATTTTATCGGCCGAAAATGCACATCCGGCTTCGGTTTTCTCAAAAAATGGCCGAAGCTTTTAAAATTTTTTTTCTAATTTTTGCGACACCGAAAACCAAAACTAATTTTTTACGATACGATTTTCTAGCCAACATTACATCTAAACGGTCTTACTGATTTTCTTGATACTTCTATGTAAAATTGTGTAAGTGATGGAATTTCCAATGGGACATATAAGGCCCACAAAACAAAAAATATGATTAAAATTTAACTTAGTAATCATCGAATATTGAGTGAATCTCGCCTCAAATTGCGTGGCACGGGGTTACAGCTGCCACAAAGTACATCCTTAGACATTTTCTGGGTGGATTACTGAATTTTAAATATAGATTTGGAAGCTTAATACTCGCCCTGATGTTTATGTTAAAAGGAGTCCTGGTAAACTTTATGAAATTTCAAATATAGGGGTCGGAGGCTCACGGAAGGATTCTACCTTTTAGAAATGTAGCCCAAATTGCTGCGCCAATATATGAAAAGTAGTTCTGGTGCTGAAATCCGGGACCGATTTTGGTAAAATTTTACATTTAAGTTAAAAGCTTCAGAGGTGGTATTTACCATCAACTAGAGCATTCTTTGCTCATCACCTGACGGATTTGGGGAGTCCTTAAAAACAGCTTCTTAGATGGATTTATTCTTTGAAGAATTCTCTACCATTTCTACTAAATTCCCATTATTTTATGTTTCACTCAAAATTTTTAAAAATGATTTTAAAAAAATCTAATTTTTCTACACGGGATATATGGGATAATCCGAGGTTACTTTTATTATTTGTTTAAATAAAATTGTAGTTCCTTAAAAAACTAAATGTGTATTTATACACTGGAATTTGAATAAAAATACACGAAAAAACAAGTTTTTAAAGGGTTAAGTATCGGCTTCGGTATAGGCCTTCGGCGTCGGCCGAAGTAATAGGTGACCTTCGGCATCGGCTTCGGCCTGAAAATGCTTATCGGTCGGGCTCTAATATTCACCTACAAAATGTAAACAGAGAGCAAGATGATCCAAAAGCAAGCGAATTTTTAATGTGTTGGAAATTTCGATACTCTGAAAAGCTTTATCACTCACTTAAGTGTTTATCTAAAGCAGCTTTTTTAAAGCTTTTAGTTTCATTGGCCACTTTAGTGCCTCTTCTTCACCTACCAGTGGGACTAAACCATCCCAAAAGAGGTGATTGACGAATCCTTTCAGTATGTGTAATTCTGGTATGATACATTACTGAATAACATAAACGTTATCTTCTTCAAAAAGAGGTAAATTTACTGTACTGTGGCAATCTTTAGCGAATTTTTTATCTTTACCCATGACACGAAACCTCTTGTAGTCAGCCTTTAAATCTCCATATGTTTTTAATTTCATACATTCATTACCTATTCGTGGAAACTCTTCATCAAACTTAATGGAAATTTACGAATTGTCGAATTGTTCATTGATAAATTTTCTTATAAGTCCTGCTTGATTTTCTGTAATGTGAAAAAATTTCGGTTTCTTATCTCCAAAGACAATTTTTTGGCCACATGGAGCACATACTTTTGTTCTGCTTTCCTCATGTGAAAGTTTTTTCAAAGTTTCTTATTTGAAATGAGAATATTGAAAAAACTTGAGTGCTTATTTTTGCATTAATCAAATAAATTTCAAGCAGCAACTAATAACTTTTCAGTTAATTCAAAATGTAGTTTGACTCTTTTTATTTAAAGGAATGAAAATATATTTTTCTAAAACTATTTTACAAACTGAAAAATCTTAGCCTACTAAAAATATTTTTGAAGAAGTATACAAGTAGAAAATTTGTAAAGTATTCTGAGATGTTTATTTGATTAATTACAATAGTTTACCACTACGGTGAAGCCACCTACCAGTTTTTCAAGAACTACACTAATTCATAATAATATTCATTGTAAATGTATGAATATACACTGCAAAGTGAACCTATCTTTTGGTGTGTAATTTTACACACAACACAAATTTTTAAGTGTATATTTATTTTAATAAATAAAAAAAACACATTCAAGATTTTGGCATGTTCTATTAACACGCATGCGTGTTTTTTAAAAGCACTTACAGTGTTTATACACGCAAAGTTGTGTGTAAAATGTGTCTACAAGTTTTACACACTTTAGGTGTGTATGAATAACACATTTCACTTTGCAGTGTATATGTTGATATTTACGCTTATATTTGGTAAATATGCTAAATAAGCTAATATTCGTTAAAAAAAAACGACATAAAAAAATCATTTGGTCATATCTCAAAAAAATGAGCAGCTAGGATTTTCATTCCAACGGATTTTGAGACTATGGACACGTACGAACAAGTCCCCATCATCAGATTTTGTCCTATCCTATTTTTTTTATACCTATCGCCGCTGAAGCACAGTGTCTGTAAAAAATGCCAAGCTATTAATAGTGTCCGACCTAAGCTGAAGATACTATTCGGCTTTTTTCCAACATTCGGACAAAACCGAAGCCGAATATTCAAACCAAATAATTTTTCATAATTTAACGACAAAGCATTTTGATAAAAATAATCCGACTTTAAGACAAATTCGTTAATTAAATTTTAAAAATAACTTTTTACTTATTTACAAAGTTTTGGTATGCAATTACTTTGAACCCAAATTTTTTAATAGCCATTTTTACACAATTTTTTTTTAAATTGGTCGACAAAAGCCACAAAATGGTTATTTGAGAAATTATTGCGGATCTCATAATTTCGTTTAATTGGCAGCACCAGCTGAGATGACTATTCTAAAAAAACACCAACAGATGGTGCTGTGGTTTCTTAGGAAACGAGACAACGAGACAACTATATTTCTAATTTTTTCGGTGGATTATATGCCATGCTGTCTCTGTCTTCCAGCATTGATTTCAAAATAAATATAGTAGTACTTTTATTGGAATCGTACTTAAATTGCTGCAAAATTTATTTTCTAATTTGTGGCAAAACGACTTAAATTGGAGCAAATGTACTATATTTGTTTTTCCGTTTAAGTTTGTATTTAAAAGAACTTTATTTGGAGCAAACACATTAATTCATTGAGTGTACGAACAACTTCATTTTGAACTGGAAAATTTGATTTCAAAATGGAACGAACTATTTTTAAAGATGTTTTCAAAAATTCTAATTTCAATTTGAGGTTGTGGTAAATTTTGTACATTGAAGTGGTGCAATTTTATGTTTATATTGTTTACTTTATTTCAAATTTGACGACTTTAGTTTAACGAATTTAAACTTTGTTTTAAAGTTGTTTTAATAAAGTTGTTTTTCTGGGTTTTGACAGCGGTTCACGGCCAAGATTAGCAATATGAAAGATCTTATTATATGTTCGTTTGCTATCTTCTTGGTTATACGTTGATTATATAATAGGGCGGTTTTTACCAACATTCCAATTGGATCCGAATTTTGATTTGTCAAAACGAAAACTATACGAGTTATGACGTTGTAAATTGTCAACAAAATCAGCACATACACACAAAAAAAATTAACAAAATTAAAAAATTTTTCAATTTGAACAAAAATTTTATCCATTCGACAAAAAAATGAAATTGATAAAAATTTTTTGTTGACCGTATACAGTGAAATTTTTTCTGTACGGACAGTCCTTATAACCGGACAGCTTCAATAACCGGACAAATTTTATGGACTTTGCTTTTTCATTAACTTTTTCATACAAATATCATTTCAATCAGTGTCGTATCCAGGAATAAATTTCGAAAGGCCCAAATGTCCAAATTGAGAAAAAAAAATTAAAAACACAGTTTATACTTACAGACTTGTATGAACGTCAATGTAGAGCCCGACCGATAAGCATTTTCAGGCCGAAGCCGAAGCCGATGCCGAAGGTCAATTGGCAGCCTATTACTTCGGCCGACGCCGAAGGCCTATACCGAAGCCGAAGCCGAAGTCGATACTTAAATAAAAACCCTTTATACCGAAGCCGAAGCCGAAGTCGATACTTAAATAAAAACCCTTTAAAAACTTGTTTTTTCGTGTATTTTCATTCAAATTCGAGTATATAAATACACATTTAGTTTTTTAAGGAACTAAAAATGTATTTAAACAAATAATAAAACTAACCAAAAGAATTCACAATCAAATTTGGGCCTCCTAGGTCAAAACTAACAGGAGCCTCAAATTATCCCGTGTAAGAACAATTGGATTTTTTTAAAATCACTTTTAAAAATTTGGAGTAAAGCTTAAAATAATGGGAATTTAGAAGAAATGGTAGAGAATTCTTCACAGAATAAATCCATCTAAGTAGCTGTTTTTTCAGGACTCCCCAAATCCGTCAGGTGATGAACAAAGGATGTTCTAGTTGATGGTAAAAACCACCTGTGAAGCTCTGAACTTGAAATGTAAAATTTTACCAAAATCGGTCCCGGATTTCAGCACCTTTTCATATATGTTGGCGCAGCAATTTGGACTACATTTCTAAAAGGTAGAATCCTTCATTTCATACAGTTTACCAGGACTCCTTTTAACATAGACATCAGGGCTTTATATTTAAAATTCAGTAATCCACCCAGAAAATGTCCAAGGATGTACTTTGTGGCAGCTGTAACCCCGTGTCACGCAATTTGAGGCGAGATTCACTCAATAATCGATGATTACTAAGTTAAATTTTAATCATATTTTTTGTTTTGTGGGCCTCTTATGTCCCATTGGAAATTCCATCAATTACACAATTTTACATTCAAGTCTCAAGAAAATCAGTAAGACCGTTTAGATGTGATGTGGGCTAGAAAATCGTATCGTAAAAAATTAGTTTTGGTTTTCGGTGTCGCAAAAATAAGGAAAACTAGAGAGTGGACTATCTTCGGCTATACCGAAGCTGAAATACCCCCACACAGTAGGAAGAAGTACCTCGAACATATAAAAATGTGGTCTCAAGACCCTATTTTGAGCCAATTATAGGTGGTTTTGGAGCCCGGACCATGTCCAAAATCCATTTCTAAACATTTCCAATCAAATCCACCGAAAAAAAAAAATTGGTCTCAAGACCCCATTTAGACCCTTATATATGTGGCTTCGGAACCTCGGACCATGTCCAAAATCCAATTCTAAAAATTTCCAATTAAATCCACCAAAAAAAAAAAATTGGTCTCAAGACCCCATTTAGACCCTTATATATGTGGCTTCGGAACCTCGGACCATGTCAAAAATACGTTTCTAAACATTTCCAATCGAATACAACAATAAAAAATTTTTACCTTTTTTTTCGGTGTATGGGAGCCACGCCCAGTTTTTGTCCGATTTGGCTGATTCTCGAACTTGATCTCAGTATTCACGAGAAAAACATGTACCCAAAGTTTCAAGTCGATATCTCCAAAACTGCGACCGCTATCGTGCGGACGGACAGACGGACAGACGGACAGACGGACCTACGGACAGACGGACAGACGGACAGACGGACAGACGGACAGACGGACAGACGGACAGACGGACAGACGGACAGACAGACGGACATCGCTAAATCGACTCAGGAGGTGATACTGATCAAGAATATATATACTTTTCCATACCGGACACGGCTCCTTATGGGCGTTACAAACGTTGTGACAAAGTGAGTATACCCTGCCACAGTGAGTGTGGGGGTATAACTAGAGAGTGGACTATCTTCGGCTATACCGAAGCTGAAATACCCCCACACAGTAGGAAGAAGTACCTCGAACGTAAAAAAATGTGGTCTCAAGACCCTATTTTGAGCAAATTATAGGTGGTTTTGGAGCCCGGACCATGTCCAAAATCCATTTCTAAAAATTTCCAATCAAATCCCCCAAAAAAAAAAATTGGTCTCAAGACCCCATTTAGACCCTTATATATGTGGCTTCGGAACCTCGGACCATGTCAAAAATACGTTTCTAAACATTTCCAATCGAATACAACAATAAAAAATTTTTACCTTTTTTTTCGGTGTATGGGAGCCACGCCCAGTTTTTGTCCGATTTGGCTGATTCTCGAACTTGATCTCAGTATTCACGAGAAAAACATGTACCCAAAGTTTCAAGTCGATATCTCCAAAACTGCGACCGCTATCGTGCGGACGGACAGACGGACAGACGGACAGACAGACGGACATCGCGAAATCGACTCAGGAGGTGATACTGATCAAGAATATATATACTTTTCCATACCGGACACGCCTCCTTATGGGCGTTACAAACGTTGTGACAAAGTGAGTATACCCTGCCACAGTGAGTGTGGGGGTATAAAAATTGAAAAGCTTCGGCCAAAACTTCGGCCAATTTTCAAAAAAACCGAAGCCGAAGCCGAATGTGCATTTTCGGCCGATAACGGCCGAAGCCGATGCCGAAGCCGATTAATCGGTCGGGCTCTACGTCAATGTAATGAAATTGCAACAAATTAAAGCGTCAAAATTAAAAGTGGCTCATGGATTTTTTAAAACACGCTCTTTCGTGTCATCATTAATTTCATTTGGTTCAAAATACAAACCTATATAATCTCGTGGATATGAATGTGTGGAGGTGGACGAACGAAGATCGGTTTCCAACACGCTGAAGTTCTCTGAACTTGTACACAGTCAGGTTGACTTGGTGCTTTATCACTTTCGTTCAACTTAAAATGTAACAAACCAATTACAAACTATTTCATACTTTCAAAATTATACTTTTGCTTCTGCAGCCTTAACAAAAAACTTGTCAATAGTACTGGTTCGTTTTTTTGATTTGCTCATTTTAAAGCTACGGTCAGATTAAGCTAATATTCAAAAAATAAAATACTGGTTCAGTCATATACGATTTTAGTTGATTTTAAAAATATCTGAGTGTATTTGGGCAAATATTTGCCTAATCTGACCGTAGCGTAAGAATACTTTTTGCATTCATTGAAAAATAGTTTGTTTTCTTCAAACAATCACCGAATTCAAATTAAAATTTTTTCCACATCAGCTGTTTTTTGTTGTCTAATTGGTGAGGGTGATGCCAATTGATTTTATTTACATAATAAAATTAGCAAATCAGGTGTTTTTTTATTTGCAAATTAGAGCAGGTGATGTCAACTGATTTTATTTACATACCGAAATCAGCGAGCCGTATCGGTAAATTGTGATTTTATTCTAAGGGCCGATTTCACAGTGCGTAATTAAGTTTAATTAAATGCAAAATCGGTCATTTAAACTCCAATTTCCTATGGAGACACGTCTATTGTGAATGAAAATTAAATGAAACCCAACTTCAATGGGCACTGTGTAATTGGCCGTAAGTATGTTCCGATCAATTTTACTGATTTTGAAATTTCATATTTCAATAATTTACAAAGGCGAATATATAAATTAATTATTAATTCTTGCTGAAATTCCAAACATTTTCGTTTGTTATGTGTCAGTTATTTCCATTTTTTGTTA
The DNA here is from genome assembly GCA_951394025.1 of Heteromyza rotundicornis. Classification (NCBI taxonomy): domain Eukaryota; kingdom Metazoa; phylum Arthropoda; class Insecta; order Diptera; family Heleomyzidae; genus Heteromyza; species Heteromyza rotundicornis. The sequence goes on from OX596010.1 coordinate 38,982,506, forward strand.
TATTAAAGTCATTTATTTCGGGGGCCCCCTGCCCCTCGGGCCCTCCCCCTGAATGCGACCCTGATTCCAATTACGGGACGCAGACAATATATTTCAAGCAATTTTGTTAAAAAAATCTCTAATAAGGGACAAAATTCAAAAAAATCCCAAACAATATTTTCAAAAATTTGTAGTTTTAAAACACAAACTCACTGAAAAAGCCGCTATCTATTTGACACATACGGCATTAATGTGTGCGTACATGTTAAAAGGGGAATCACCAATTTCGCTTTTATCAACAAAAATACCAATGGGATAAAAACGATGGCTTTCGATCCCGGGATCCCGGTCCATTTTTAGTCCCGAAAAACCCGGGATATTTTTTCTTTAATCCCGGGATTTTCGGGACTACATTTTAAAATAAATTAGTCCATAAAAAAAGTTTAATACAAGAAAAATACAACTTTTCATCGCTCATAAAATATAAAAAAAATCGTGTTAGCAGAAAAATAGTTTTTGACAACATTTTGACAACCCCAAAATGAAAAAAAGTTTGTTAGAAAACACAAAACTTAAAAATTTATAATTAATTAAAAAAACATTACGTATAAAATGGTTTGTGCTTGAAATTTTTTCTTTAAGAAAATATAAATTTATGTTTATTTCAGAAGAAAATTGGTATTTTCAGTCTTAGCGAGCGCACAAAAAAGAATTGCCTAATAAAAATAATTAAGTAGAACTGAAAACTGATGCAAAAGTAATTTCAGTAACCTCATTCAAGCATATTTTGAATTGAATTGTGTCTTTCCTAAAGAAACGGAAACTCAAATACTGAAAATAAAAAAAATGCATTAATTTGTACCTTTAATAAATTGAAATTAATGTTTATGTTTATTTATTTAAGCTAAAACTATCAGTTTTGCAATAAAACATACAAAAAACATTTTTTTATTTTTTTAAAATGCATTTTGCTTGTGAAAAATCCCGAAAAATCCCGGGATCCCGGGATTGCAATTTTCAGTCCCGAAAATCCCGGGATTGCAAAAAGCCTTCGGGATTTTAAGCCCTAGTACGCACACATTAACCTATTTTTGGCCGCTCCTAAACGGCTTGAAATATTTCGATGAAATTTATAGAGGAAGCATTATTATTGCGAATTCGGTGTCAAACAATTTTTCCAATTTTTCTATTTGATTTTCCAAGGTGGTCGAAAAATCGACCATTGGCCCATAACGTATACATTTTTTTGGAAATTTAGATTCCGAAAGATTTTATTAAGTACCAACCTTCTTTAGATTTAAAGCTTCCTAATGGTTGGAAATTACCAAAATAGGGTATAAAATTTTGAATTACACGATCACAACGTTAGGATGATACATTTTTACATAAACAGTCACAGAAAAAAGTTTATATACACAGCTATTTTATTTATCTCCTTTCGACCGAGTCCCAGGGCACTTTAATCCGTTATGTGTCTATCGAGAAAATCATATTTAAAAATTTACTTACTTTTCAAATTTTTTCCTTTGGTTTAAAAAAAAAAATTTTTATGCGAAAAATTTCTTTGGTCATAAATAAACTACTTTGTAAAAGAAAGATTTGTGATAAAAAATGTTCCAGAATTTTGACAATTTTGCAAAAATTGGTAATAGTGTTTTTTTGTATACACTTTTGGCCAATGGTCGATTTTTCGACCATAAAATTTTTTTTACAAATACTCTCTCGTATTTTTAAAATTGACTAAATTTTGGACGTAAAATTATAGTTTGATTATTTTTCAATAATATTTATTAGATTTCAGAACTTTACGAAATTTTTTTTTTATTTTTTCCAAATTTTTCAAAAATTGGCCAAAAAATGTGTATTTGTTCAAATGCACCTGGCCACAATTGAAAGTCTCCCATATCGTACGGATTAGTTTTTTTTCATTGCCAAAGAACCAAGCCATCATTACACGAAAACAGATTAGAAATCGGTCCATTAGTTTCGTCACTAGAATTTTTAAAATTTTACGTCTACCAGTCGACCCCTTTTGCCAAAAATGGGTTAATGCCGTATGTCTCAAATGGAGGGCGGCATTTTCATTCAGATTGTTAAATAAGTTACATGTGAATTGTGTTTTTATAAATCCGCAGTAACATAAAACCAAAAAAATATGTTGTCCATTAAAGAAAGAATGGAAATTATTAATTGTTTTCAGTTGAGTTAGTTTAATAAAAGATTTTATTTCGTTAAAAATAAAAAAATTTTATGAAAAATGGACGAGTTAAGTTTGAAATTTTTTACTATTGCGTTCAATTCAATTCATTTATTCGTCATATAAAAACACGGATAGTTTCTTCATGTAATGCCGTATATAAAAATATGCAATACGCTGTGCAGAAATTTTTATCATTACATGTATCCCATTAGTATGTACACTGAAAGAAATAACATGTTTTAAAATTAAACATTTTTTTTTCAATTTGCATTTTCAAACATCGTTTTTTCTGCAGTACATTTATGTTTTCATTTTTAAAACAAATGCTTTTAATTTCAATCGTCTAGCTCTTTCGTTAGTCGTTTGAAATTGATAATACTCAAAGCTCGGCCTTAACTAGTTAATAAACGAAGTTAAATTTTTGGTTAACTTTTAACGTTTCAGTTAAATTCGAAAACCATTAACTTTTTCATTTAGTTAAGTTAAATTTCTTCGTTAAATAGCACTTAATTTAAAAATTTTTTCACAAAACAATTAAATACACAGGCCGATATATTTCGAAATGTTCTATATTCTATAGAACATTCTAAACACAATGGCGTTCTCAGCCATTACGTGAGGTTTACATCGTCAGGATGTTTATATCGTATTTTCAATTTCTCAAAATGGCGAAAAACTGAGAACTCCATTGTGTTTAGAATAGCCTGTGCTATTTGTTCTTAACCAAACTTCATTAATTTCATTATTATTATTTAATATTCTAATAAAACTTGTATGCCTTCATATGAATATAAATAAATTGTTTCATAGACAAAATTTTGCTTTTGATAAAAATTTGTATCATTTATTTTAAAGCAAATTTGCATTGCTGAAACCGATTGGAAAAAGGGGCTGTGAGTGCGGGCATTCAATTGAATATAGTTAAAAAGTATTTTGTATGTGTTTTTTGTAAAAAACAATATATTTTTTGTTTTCTATAGGAAATTCAACATTTAACTTTTAACGAAGTTAACTTTTCAACGAAATTAACTTTTTAATTTAACGAAGTTAAATTTTGGATTAACTATTACCGGGTTAACGAGTTAAATTCTCGATTAACTATTCAAAGCTTTGATAATACTGTTTTCTTCCTTTTCTATTTCAAAAAATCAAAGCATAGTTTTAGCGTGTTTTTTTTTTAAATTCTGTTGAGCTTTTAGCGCGCCATCCAAACTCCGTAGGCTTGGGTTCGAATCCCGGTCTCGAATTTGAGAAAATATAAAGTTAACTAAATATCAGACTTGTAAAGTAATGAAATTTTCATTACGCATTACCATTACCATTACCATTACCATTACAGGTAATGAAATTTTATTTCATTACCATTACCATTACTGCAATGGTAATTGTAATGGTAATCGTAATGAAGTAATGAAAATTTCATTGCAATGATAATGAAATTACCATTATTTCATTGCGATAGTAATGATAATGAAGTAATGAAATTTCCATTACTTCATTACTTCATTACCTATCTGCCCCAATTGCGTTTTTGCCCTTTTTTGGGCAAATCATGCCAAGTTTAATTGTAGCTTGTATGATTCATGTCAGTTGGGATTAGGACAGTTTCTGAGTGCGTCCTTGGACATTTTTTGGGTGAATCATGTCAGGTGGGGTTAGGACAGCTTCTAAGTGCGTCCTTGGACATTTTTTGGACGAATCATGTCTGGTGGGATTAGGCCAGCTTCTGAGTGCGTCCTTGGACATTTTTTGGATGATTCATGTCAGTTGGGATTAGGACAGTTTCTGAGTGCGTCCTTGGACATTTTTTGGGTGAATCATGTCAGGTGTGATTAGGACATCTTCTGAGTCCAAAAAATGTCCAAGGACGCACTCAGAAGCTGTCCTAATCCCACCTGACATGATTCTTCCATAAAATGTCCAAGGACGCACTCAGAAACTGTCCTAATCCCAACTGACATGAATCATCCAAAAAATGTCCAAGGACGCACTCAGAAGCTGTCCTAATCGCAACTGACATTAATCATCCATAAAATGACCATGGACACACTTGATGGTAGCTACAATTAAACTTGGCATGATTTGCCCGAAAAGTGGCAAAAACGCAATTGGGGCAGATAGGTAATGAAGTAATGAAGTAATGGAAATTTCATTACTTCATTATCATTACTATCGCAATGAAATAATGGTAATTTCATTACCATTGCAATGAAATTTTCATTACTTCATTACCATTACCATTACAATTACCATTGCAGTAATGGTAATGGAATGAAATAAAATTTCATTACCTGTAATGATAATGGTAATGGTAATGGTCGCTCAATTTCCCAAGTCTGCTAAATATACAAAATTTTTTTCTTTAAACAAAATTTTTTTTATTTTGAAAAAAATGTTTTAAAATGGAACATTTGCGTTTTAAAATTTGTTTTTAGCATACGTGTTTTAAAATTGAACAAATCTGTACAAAGCTATATTTTAAAAACGAAATCGTTCAATTTTAAAACATTATCGTTTAATTTTAAAACATTTTCCTCTCAGTGTATGTTTTTTATTAAATATGTACATATTCATAAATTCGTACAAAATATTAAATAAAAGACAATTTATGATCACTTGGATGCAATTCAAATACACCCCCCAACCCCCATAAGCGGACATCTCCAATAATCGGACAAAAACACTGCGACGATGAGTCTCCGGTTATGAGGGATTACACTGTATTGACAAAAATTTTATCAATTGGATAAACTGTTTTTTGTGTGTATGATATAAGTGACCAGAAAACCATTTTGTTGCGATAATTACTATGTCCACAGATTGGATAGTTTTGCTCGAGAGCAGGATTTTGTTGTATGTAGGTACAGTAAACCGGCTCACGAAAAAAAGTTGCAGCGTTCACTTTTGTGGTTTAATTTATGATGAATCTCAAAATATTTCGGCTCTAACAAAATTAAATTTTTTTTACATTTTTCTTATGTTGAAGTAGAAAAAATGTAAACATTGTATACATTTTCTGAATTGTCTACACTCAAAGAATTAATATGTTTGGAGAACGTTTGCTTCAAATATACTACTTTTGAATACAAACTTAAAATTTAAATTTAAATAAGTTTCCAATAAAATTATTGCATTTTACTTTTATTGGAAACGTTTTTAATTTGCTGCAAATTAAAAACTAATTTCTAATAAACGTTTACATTGTTAAAATCGAATAAGCTTTCCTAGAACGAAAGTAACTCAGTGGCACAGCGTGTATGTGCGTAACTTATAAACCATACCGCGTTCAAATCCTGGTTGAGCGGAAATTTGTTTTCGTTATTCAAACGAATGCATGTTTGTCTCATTTTTCGTTTCTTACGAACGAAAACATTCTTTGAGTGTAGAGTATATACAGTAGGGGCCAGAGGACGCTGCCTTGGGGTACACCGGCAAAAATATCAAATCTACGAGAAACGAAACTTTTATGTTTAACTATAAATTTTCTGTGGGTCAAGTAGTTGTCAAGCAACATTTGCATGCTCGCGGGTAATAGTTTCTGTAGTTTTGGATATCAATCCTATATGCCATACCTTATCAAAGGCTTGGGTGATATCGAGGAATACTGCTGAGCAGTATGGCTTTTTTCGAATGTTTTTTTGATCATGTCAACAATGCGATGAACCTGTTCAATTGTGGCGTGCTTTTCTCTAAATCCGAATTGGTGATTAGGTATTTCACCTTTAGCGAGTATTGTGGGTAACATCATTTTTATCAGAATTTTCTCGAAAAGTTTTGATAGGATAGAGAGTAAGGTGTTAAGTGACCTAAGTAGTCTGAATATAGGATTGTATATGTGCTGTAAGTGAGTAACAGCAATTGATGGCAGCTCTTTCACCATTTTAGCCGTTATTAAGTCATGACCTGGACCTTTTCAATTTGGCAATATAATCCATAAGTGATTTTTTCTGATGAGTAATAGTTTGGCCTGGTTGCTGTGGTAACGGGTAACTTGTAGTTGGGGGGGTTTGAAGTAAACACATTTTTTTTGTAGGTGACTTGCAAAAGCAGTACTTTTTTCGGCATCACTTCTCGCCCAGTCTCCGTTGGGTAAACGAATTGGCGACTCTGCGTTTTAAATTTTTTGTGGCTCACCAAAGTGAGTAAGCTAGTGGGTCCAAACTTTAGAATGAGTCGAAGGAGTTGGTATTGAAAATGGGCGGATTCGGTAGACTTCACGCCTACCTCCCATAATAAGTGATTTAATTGTAATTTAAATGTAAATGAAAAAAACAGGGTTAGATTAGGTTAGGTTATAAGGGTGAGTGGTACAAAAAGTACCATTTCCACTCGGAGGCCATCTATGGCCCACTCTGAATCCCTTTTATTTTTAATATTTTGTGTGCGTACATGTGAAACCCTTTCTCAATTTCCCTCCTATATTGTCAACGCAGGTTTGGTCCATCAAGGATCCATTTTGTGCTTCGAATGAACTTTAGAAGGTCTGATACTGTATGCTCTGCCAGCTCTGTTGTGCTCTCAAAGAACCGGGAGTGCTCCTTGGCGCTTTGTTTGTAGAGCGGGGCAGTGGCAGAGGAAATGTTGAATAGTTGCTGGTTCATACATATATCTGTGGTTACTATGTGCCATTTCCCCAACATGGATCCTCTGGCACAATGTCCGGTGATAACCCCCGTCAGTATGCTAAGAGATTTCCTATCCAGGGATAGCAGTTCCTCTGTTCTTTTCTGGTTCAATTTAGGCCATAGAAGTCGAGACGTTTTGCAGTCTTGTCTGTGGGCCCATTTATCGTTTATTTCCCTATTTACCATACTGTCAATTATTCCGTATTGGTTGCGTATCGGTTGCAGAATTGAGTTGTCACACTGATCTCCATAGCAGAGCCTCCCCTGGCCATCTCGTCTGCCTTGTCATTCCCTTCTATATCGCTATGTCCGGGAACCCAGCAGAGAGTAACCCGATGGTGGCTCTGCACGATTCGCAGTGCTTCCCTACACCTCTTTACTGCTTTCGAGTTGACTGTGTACGACGTGATTGCTTGTATGACCGCCCTATTGTCTATGCATATCATTACATTTTGTGTGCGTATGTTTTGATCAGCTAAGGCTCTAGCGGCTTTCTCTATCGCGTAGATTTCAGCTTGGAAGACGCTGCTAGCGTCCGGCAGTCTGAAGGACTTTTGGAGGACAAGCCTTCACAGTAAAAACCCGCACCTGTTCCTATATCCATTTTGGATCCATCCGTAAAAACGACAGTGTCGTCAACGTTCGTTACCGTTCTGTTACCCCATTCTTCCCTTTCCGGAAATAATTTTTGGGACCTCATATCAAATGCATAACTAGGGCAGATGTAGTCTTTCGGTGCCCTTAGGCTTTCAGATTCGTGTCTTGTTCCATGCTTACAGATTTCGGTAATTATCGAGGCATGTTCATACGATGCTTGTCTCCACATACCGGCCTCCCTCAATCGGAGGGCGCCTTTTGCAGCGCAGCTTTGTATGTACAGGTCCACCGATGGCAGGCCTAGCATTATATATATTCCCACATTAGGTGTGCTTCTTGCGGCTCCCGCAATCGATCTACCGGCTAGCGATTGCACTTTCGTGAGGAGTCCGAGGCGACTTCCAACATTAGTAGTGGTCCACCACACCAACGACCCATAGGTGAGGATAGGGCGTATTATTGAAGGAATCGTGGTTGCAGCCCCATCTTTTCCCAAAGGTCTTTTTACAAATGTAGAACGCGTTGAGTCCTTTTCTCATTCTCTCCTCTGTGTTTCTTTACACATAAGTTTGTGGTCCAGAATGACGGCGAGGTATTTAGCTTCATTAGACAGTTTAGGTTCAATTCCCTCTAGTTCTGGTAACCTGAAGTAGGGAATTTTAGTCTTTCTCGTGAACAGTACTAATTCTGTCTTAGAGGGGTTAACTCCAAGTCCGTTTAGCTTCGTCCAGTCTCTTTTAAATCTCTTTTAAGGCCGATTGCATGAGTTCTGATATTGTGGGCAAAAATTTGCCTGAAATCAGTATGCACACGTCATCAGAGTAAGCAGTTTTTCTAATACCCTTTGAGTTAAATGATTTTAGGATTTCATTTACTACAAGATAGGAGAAATAACTCTTCCCTGTGGGGTCCCTTTAGTTACGGACTTTCTGGCGGTGCCCGTACCCCACATTGAGTTGATAACTCTAGTCTCTAGCATGTTGTGAACCCAATGTTGGATAGGACGTGGCACAGATACGTCATCTAGACCATTTAAAATGGCCTCTGTTGTCACATGACCGACAACTTCATGGACAGCGGTCTCAACAGATTTACCTTTCTGGTATGCATGTTGTGATTTGCTTAGAAGTTGTGGGTTTATGGAACCTCTCAGGTAAAGATCAATCAGTCTCTCCATCGTTTTTAATAGGAACGATGAGAGGCTGATCGGTCTGAAATCTTTCGCAGCGGTGTGGCTCGCCTTCCCAGCTATGGGAATGAAAGCTACCCTAACCTCCCTCCATAATATCGGTACGTACCCTACTTGCAGACATTCTGTGAAAATATCTAATAGAAGTGCTACTATATGCTCTAAAGAGTAGCATGGCTGGGAAAATACCATCGGGCCCCGCAGATTTGTAAGGTCTGAAGGATTTTACTGCCCAGGCTATTTTCTCTTCCGTTATTACTGATGGTAACTCGTCTCCGAGCACGTTGCTTATCTGTGACCTGTTTAGATTGTGATTTCCAGCGTCCGTGCAGTCAGGGAAGTGAGTTTCCATAAGCAGATCCAGTGCCTCCTGACTAGATTCAGTCCATGAGCCGTCAGACCTCTTTAGGTACCCCGGATTGTAATGAGGCTTGAAGCTTTGAAAATCCGTTCGCGACTACACTGCAAAGTGAACCTATCTTTTGGTGTGTAATTTTACACACAACACACATTTTTAAGTGTATATTTATTTAGATAAATAAAAAACACACATTCAAGATTTTGGCATGTTCTATTATCACGCATGTGTGTTTTTTTTAAAGCACTTACAGTGTTTATACACGCAAAACTGTGTGTAAAATGTGTCTACTTGTGACTTCAAAATGTGTGTTGTGTGTAAAATTATACACCAAAAGATAGGTTCACTTTGCAGTGTAGTGTTGAAAACAAGTTCCAGTTGGTCCTCCGAGGGTTTCTGTAGGGTTTAGGTTTCTCTTTCGAAAGATTAATATCGAAGAGAATCCGATTATGATCAGAGAAAGAACATTTGTCGGACACTCTCCAGTTATCTACCTCAATATTATTATTTTCTGTTAACAGTGTTATGTCTATTACCTCTTCTCTAACACTATTTTGAAATGTTGGCGTGTCGCCCTTATTGCAAATTATTAGGTTAGTATTCAATATGAATTCAAAAATTGACTCACCTCTTGTATTAATGTCAGTACCTCCCCATTGTCTGTGATGCCCATTGGCATCACAGCCCATTACCATTGCCAATCCGTGTGACCCGGCATAACTGACAAGTTGTCGGATGGCTGTCGATGGTGGTTCCGTCTCCTCATATGGCATATAGGCAGATGCCAGGATGATGTTTTTCCCGGCCGGTTGCTCGAATATTACTACCGTCAGATCGTCATTACTATACTGTGAGAGAAGAAAAATGTTATTAAAATTCTTTCTTGTGACAATGCAGGTTCTAAGTTTACCATCATTTTGTGAACAGTACGTTTTGTACCTTGTCGACCTTAATCCTTGAATCTGGTTCTTAACGATCCAGGGTTCTTGGATCAGGGCCACTCATCCTGGAAGCTACTTTACAGTTGTGCAAATTAATTTGCACTACTTGTAGCCGCCTGTGGTTCTGTGCTTTGATGGAGCCTTACCTTCAGCATCCCCAGACCGAATTTGATGCTTCCTGAGCTCTTCTGCAGCTGGGCGAAGGATTGGGGATCAACAGTGATCTGGTAATCCTTGCCCGGCCCGTTTTTGCTCGTGGATGAGGAGATAATTCTCCAGCTTTGGGCACTCAGGTCGCGATTCTGTCTGGAAATGAGCTTCAGGATCGAATCGTCGCTTTCCGGCACTGGTGGGGGAATCCATACGGATACGAGTTTCCTCAGTTGCAGCACCGCTCTGCCCACGATCTCCAATTGGGCTTCTGGCCAAATAGCGCCCAGGCCATTGACTACGCGAGACAGAAATTCTAGTGACTTTCTGTTTCCGCAGTCAACTACCTTTACGCCTTTTGACCAGCCAGCCCCATTGAAGTCGAGCTCGTCGTCGTCTCCATCACCCGCAATCATGGCCTGCAGTATCTTTGCTTCAACGATCAATCAGGGAAATCTATTCGTCCAGGTCTGATCGATCGATGATTGCGATCTGCAACTCCATAGCGTCGTTTTTGTGGCGGGTTTCGCTTTTTTCGACGTGGTGCCTCTTCGCCAGATCTACACCCAGAGAAATCTTCATGTATTTTAATTAACACGATTCATGTTATATTTACATGAAAAACATCTGTACGCAAAACAAAAACAATTCCAAAAAACTACAAATACTTTGACAAAAATCAGAGAAATCAGAAATGAGAAAAATCCTGTCGAAAATTCAACCCATTTATTTCTAACTATAAATTAGTTATTTAATAGTCAGTGCACACTATAAAGTCAATATTTCCTTTGTTACGCACTCATTTTTTAACATGGGGATGTCCTAGGCGGTAGTCAGTTGATTTTAAACTTCACAAAAATTTTATTCGAATTTATTTTTCTCTCAAAAATTTTATTCGAATTTATTTTTCTCTCATTTCTCTCTCATTTCTATAAATTACTTTTTAAACCTTTTTCTATTTATAAAAATTTCAAAAACGACCTTTGCAATGTGAAGCCGACGCCTACACTCCAGGCTATACAATTTTTACTACGTTCGAATTGAAATAAAACAAAGCACAACACAGAAACTCTATTATCAAACTGACTATCTCTAAACGACTTTTCAATCACTTGAAAATTAGTTGTTATATAGTTAGAAATAAGTTAACTATTTTTGTAAACCAGTTGATTGAATTCCGACAGGGAATTTTTCGAAGCAAAACGCACACATTTACACAAATGAGAAATTTTTTTTTTGAAAATAAAAATAGGTTCGACTATTCTGTCAAATGGAAAATTTGAAAATAAACAGAAGACATTTTTGAATTTCAAAACAAATTTGTTTTTGTCGACCTGAACGAAAGAAGCTGAGTGGCACAGCGTGTAGATGCGGAACTTATAAACTTTAGGTCCCGTGTTCGAATCTCGTCTGAGTTGAAAAAAGTTTTTTTAAATAGAAATTTTTAGATTTCAAATTCAGATTGGTCTTTGGACGATATGAGTCTATGAAGCGCAGTAGCACAGAGGGTAAAGTGATGAACTCAAGATCCGAAGGTCCGGCGTTCAAATCCAGTTCAGTGTGAAAAGGTATCTATTCGAAATGGTAATGTTAATTTGAAAATAAGTTAAAGAATGTTAAATAATAGAAGGAACTGTGGTTTACAATTTTATAAAAAAAAAATGTAATTAAAAAACTTTTACCGGAACGGGGACTCGATCCCCGTACTTCCGTTTATGAGGCCGACTGCCTAACTCCTGAGCTACCGGCAATGATTTGAATGAACGCATATTTACCAGTTTTCCCAGTTAAATCACAAACCTCTTCACACGTACACGTGCACATATAGGAGAGTGTCATTTTTAACAATAGCATCTCGTTAAAACAACCTGAAAGATCGGTTTGAAAAATATGAACCACAAAATTGGTTGAAAATTTGTTAATTTAACACGATTTTTTCTCTGGGTGTAGCCCTCTTCGTCTTGACCTCGCTAGATTCTAGCTGCCGGTTAGAACAGCTTGGCTCATCTGCCTTACTATCCCCCCCCCCCCTTTTGAACAGCTCCGATAGGGTGCGCTTGTGGTTGTCTTTTCTGACAGCAGTAGCGGGATTAGAGCGGACGGGAGGCTTGGTCGAGGCATCTTCAGATTTGAAGCGTGTTTGCTCGTAGTTTTTCACACTCTTCCTATGCTTCTCGACCAGCTTTTTGTCCCTAATCGATAGCGTTGACTGGTCTTTCTTGCCCATTGATTTCAGATATTGTAGGGAGCGCCTATAACCTTGGGCCCTTGGGCCTTCTGTTCGGCTGTTTTTGCCTTCGATACGGATGTCTCCGAGGAACCTCCTGCAACAATTGGGCCTCTGAGCCTGAGAGAGAACCATATGTTCCTCAATGGTAGCGTTGTCAATGCAAAGGCCTTGCCGATCGGCACTTGCCGATTGTCGACAAAGTGGAGCCCTAGTGGCGTGCGCAGCGGTTTTCGCAGTTTCAGTCACTTTTGTAGATAGTACAGCCTGATGTCTCACCGTACCACTTGAACAGTCGCTGGATGACGACGCCAAGTGACCCGTTCGCTCGTCACTTACCGCCGGTACTGGGGATCCGACCACCTGCACCGTAAACGTTTTTTCTTTTATGGACTCCATAGAAAAACAACACACATTGGCTTTGTTGAGGAGGTGATCCATCCCCCAGATGATTTCTTTTTTGTCTGGTCCATCATCCGAAAAGACTTCCGTATTTTCGACCGCCCTAACTAAGGGAACAGACGTCGTTGTACGCCGCCCCTAACATGGGGTAAACAGACGCGCACGGAGTGCAGTGGCATGGATATGGATATGGGACAAGGGAAGGGATTTAGGATGTGGTAGGTAGGGTACGCCGCTCCTAACATGGAGAAAACAGATCCGCACAGGGATGTCAGGGGTTTTCCCGCCCAGAACCGGTCGCCCCAGCCTCGTCTGTCATAACAGGGCATACCAACGTGAAGGTGAGGTTGACATTTGATTAGGATAGGCTTTATATATATATTCACGCCACCTTATACCGCAAAAAAAAAACAGGGTAAATTTGCACACACATTTTTGCTTTAAACACTCTTTTCTTTTCAATGATTTACTGTTTTTGTAGGTCACCTTGTGTTTTTCTGAACTTTTCACGCAAATTTCTTTTAAGAAAATGATATAGTTAGTATAGTATATCGATAATAATAAGGGAGTTCACAAGTAATCATAAAGTCATATTGTCATATAATCATATTGGAAAAAATACGATAGTTGTGAGCGCACTCATTTCAAAATAAACTCTCTTACATTACAGTTGTCGAACCTAACCTAATTTGTTGGCCCCGGGGTGCACGCCACCAATCGCGGAGATGGTGATGCAACCCAAATCAACGGTCGGAAGTAAGTCTGTTGTTCATGTGAGCTTTGTTTCAATATTTTCAAGCAGTCGCGGTATTCGTGTGCCCGGTGGTCCAAGTGGCCATCTGGCCAAGGTCTCCACGATCTTTGTTGCAATATTATCGGCAAGACGAGCACTTTTTATGCATTAAAAATAGTCCCAAAGTCAAATTTTCACAAATTCCTACATGTTTTTAGGCAACAACTTTAAAATGAGAGGAATAGTGAGTATGAGACTCGAAAAACACAGTTTGCTGAATTGTATTGGTCGTAAACTTTTTTGTATGGAAAAAAGCAACAAAATTTTTAGGACTATTGTATATTTATACAACAATATGACTTTATGACCAATATGAGACCTTTGTGAACTCCCTTAATATGTATTACATCCGGCTCAAACCAGATGGCTTTCGCTCCATGCTGCAGTTGTTAGAATTCTCGAGCAATATTCGTGAGCATGAGCAAAAACATTTTTTGCTCACTGCTCACTGCTCATTGCTGATGAGCAAAAATTTGCTAACTGCTCATGAGCAGAAATATTAAAATTATTGGATCCGCCATATTGGATCCGCCATCTTGAATTTTGAAATTCCGACATTAAATTCGAAATCAGCGACTCCAAAAACACCCATATACCAACGGAAGTACTTACGGAATTATTTCAGTTTCAATACTATCTTCTTCTAAATCCAAAATTTGGTCCCTCTACGTTTCATCTAGCTCCTGCAAACGTGTTTCCAAGAAAAGAGGACGGACGGACAGACATTTATGACTAAATCAACTCAGGAGGTGAAGGTGGTCAAGAATATATACAGTTTTCCATACCGGACACGCCTCCTTCTTGGTGTTCCAAAGATCAGACCAGAGTATATACCCATACCTCATGAGGTGTAGGCGTAGTAGAATCTTTTTTTGAGCAGTAGATTTAAAATTTTGACTTTTGACATGTCAAAAGAAATATTTTTTAACCATTTGGTTTTTGAATTTTGTTAGAAATTTGTTTTTAAAGCAAGGTCATTCTAACGTTAAAGCAACTCTGCATATTCTTGCCGGAATGGAAATTTCGTTTGTTTTTCGCTTCGTTTTTATATTCCCACACATTGTGGCAGGGTATACTAACTTTGACACAACGTTTGTAACGCCCATAAGGAGGCGTGTCCGGTATGGAAAAGTATATATATTCTTGATCAGCATCACCCCCTGAGTCGATTTAGCGATGTCCGTCTGTCTGTCCGCACGATTGCAGTTTTTCTCGTGAATACTGAGATTAAGTTCGAGAATTAGCCAAATCGGATCCCATACACAGAAAAAAAAAGTCAACATTTTTGAAGGTTTTTTTATTGTTTTATTCGATTGGAAATGTTTAAAATTGTATTTTTGACATGGTCCGAGGTTCCGAAACCACATATATAAGGGTCAAAATGGGGTCTTAAGACCAATTTTTTTTTGTGGATTTGATTGGAAATTGTTAGAAACGGATTTTGGATTTGGACTACATAGAGATGGCTCAAAATAGGGTCCTGAGACCACATTTTTTTATGTTCGAGGTACTTCTTTCTACTGTGTGGGGGTATTTCAGCTTCGGTATAGCCGAAGATAGTCCACCCTCTAGTCTTTACATAGGTTTGCATAAGCATAAGCATATACCATAAGGTATCTTCATAGCGGCCTTTAAAGAACATTACAGTTGGCATTGCCAACTGAGAAAACATACTTTAACTGACATATGACTGGCTCATTTTCGCATATAAATTTCGTTTTTGCATAAATAGAAGTATTGTCTCGAATTTTTTCGATCGTTAGAAACGATAAATTAGTCAAACATACATTCGTTTGTTGTTTCTTTTGAGACCAACGTTTTTTATAACCCTTATATTAACTTGCTTTGGGTGGACTATATATAAAGTGGCGCACCCAGGATTTTTTTTCGGGGGGGGGGGGGGGGGATGATTTCAAAAATTGTTCAATTTAGAAAATTATCCTATTTATACTTTTACTAAATTTATTAACTACTTTGAATTGGATAACTTAGTAGCTACTAGCTAGTGAGTATAGGTACCAGCTAGAATTTAATCCCGAAAGGTTTTGGCAATCCCTTGCTTTCTTTCTTGCATCCCGTCCTCAGATTTTTAAAATATTTTTTTTGATACATAGAAAAACGGATGATGTAAGTCTTTTTTATGCAACAGAGAACTAACTTCTAACTTCTATTACACCGTTCGACACTAAAAAATGCACCGTTTTAATCGCAAAAAAAACTCCGATATTTTCATTTAAAAAAAAATTTTTTTAGCTTAACTTTTTCTGAATTTTCATGGAGTGAATTTTTCTCCACAATGAAACAATTTTTTAGCAGCAAATTTAAGTCTCATGCGTTTTTGTCTCTACACTGCAAAGTGAACCCATGTTATGGTGTGTAATTTAACACACAACACACATTTTTAAGTGTATATTTGTTGTAATAAATAAAAAAAACACCCATTCAAGATTTTGGCATGTTCTATTAACACGCATGCGTGTTTTTTAAAAGCACTTACAGTGTTTATACACGCAAAGTTGTGTGTAAAATGTGTCTACAAGTTTTACACACTTTAGGTGTGTATGAATAACACATTTCACTTTGCAGTGTATATTATTTTTTCAAACAATGTTTCTAGTCTAGCGTGATGACTTTACATCCTATCGTAAAAAGTTAACATGTTTTTAATGGTATGGTTTTCCTCTATCAAATGCATATTTAAATTTTGGGAACTCTTATATGCAAGTTAATACCCTACACTGAGCGAACAAACGCATAGTAGAATTAAATATTTTTTATTTAAATGTGATTTGAATATTTTAATATTTGGAAATCAGTATCTCATATAGAAATTCAATACGTGCGTATTTAAATGTTTTCTTCGTTGCCGCCAGCCAGTCATGAACTTACGACCTCTGCAAATTGGAAATAATAAATTCACACTGATATATCACAGTCTCAAATTTTCTGTGTCTAAACTCAAATATATATGAAGCAAAAATAAACAACGTTTTTTTGTGAGTTTCTATTTTTAGATTCGAAAACTTCAGTTTACATTTTTAGAAGAACAAAAATCATCGCATGCTGAACAATATATAATTGAAATTTATATTTTTTGATTTGAAAACTTCAATTTATAAGATTTGCTCAGCAATATACAAACATTTAGACGCTTGTGAAAAATGCCGGAAATGGACGAGTCGGTTAGAGCGCACTCCAAACTCCAGAGGTTCTCGGTTCAAATTCGGGCAAAACTGAATTTGTGGAAAAGTGGTTACAAATGATTATAAGGAAATTGGCAAATAAAAAAATTAAATAAAGCAAAAAATAAATAACATAAAAAAGTACAAATAAATAATAAAGAAAAAATTTTTTTTCAAAATTTAAATAAATAAAAAAATTCAATATTTCTATATTTAATTTCAATATTTGCATATTTAATACAATTTTAAATACGCGCATATTTGATTTAAATAAAAACAGCTTAGGAGCACTGTCTAATACGTTTATATTTTATTTGAATTCGTTTTCATTTGATTTCACTATTTTTCCCTCAGTGTAGTCCCGAAATCCCGGGATGTAGGAAAAAATATCCCGGGATATTTTTTTATTGTTGATTATTCAAATGCATGTGCAAAAAAGGTATTCGACAAGTATTGATTTTATTAAATGAAATATCATTTTTTTTAAAACTAATAGCGGGTTGCTCGTCCATTACGATATAACGTCTCTTATAACTTCTCTTAGACGATTAGGCATTGATTTTACCAAAGATCTGGTGTAGTTAGGATCAATGGGTAGCCATTCTTCTTCCAAACCTGTTTCATTTGATTTTAGTTGGTAAAGCTTCAAGTTCTCAATTTATTTTCCAAGTGCCCCCATAGATGCTTAGTTTCAAGGGAGGAATCTTTGCCTTTTCGTCCCATTTTGACAATATCTCACATTCAACTGATTTGAAACTTTCTAGACTAATAAAACGCGCACTGTCTTTCGTCAGCGTAAACAATCTGACGGGACTTTTACAGTTATTTGTGAACACAAGTGAAAAAATTGAGGTTGTCGAATACTTTTTTTGCACATGCATTTAAATAATCAACAATAAAAAAAAATTTAAAATAAAATGCGGAAATAAGGAATGAATATGGTTAAAATAATAAAATAACCACTAATCAAGCTTTTTAATTTTCAAATAACATTAATTTAATTTGGCATTTTACTAGGTTTTTTTCGTATAATGCTAGAAATTATCACACATGTCGAATACTTTTTTTGGCCACTGTATATTTGTCCAGGTCTGTCTGTCTGTCTGTCTGTCTTTCTTTCTGTCTGCCTTTCTGTCTGTCTTTCTGTCTTTCTGTCTGTCTGTCCCTAACGCTATATGTTAGCCATTCTGGTGGTTCGTCCACACGACGCTGCGGTCGTGAGAAGGAACCAGAGCCACTTACAATATATGCACAGATATATATTTTTTATAAATGTTAGCCGCCCTGGTGAGGAATCGAACCCACGACCAGAGCTGGGTAAATTCAATTCCATTCCAATTCCAATTATATTACTTGGAATTAGGAATTGGTAATTGAAATTTTCCATTACCCCGGGAATGGAATTGAAATTTCAATTACCAATTACTGAGGAATTAGGAATTGGTAATTGAAATTTTCAATTATCCCGGTAATGGAATTGAAATTTCAATTATTAATTACCAAGGAATTGTAATTGGTAATTGAAATTTTCAATTCCTTGGGAATATAATAGTGTAAATTTTCATAAACTTTGCTCTGATTTCGAATTTGCTGGCCGTTTTATTCTGGCATATCATATTATTGACAATTTTTATTATTTTTGTATAAATCTGTCTTTTTGTATTTCTTACATTCGAAAAACCATAGGAACATTCCCTGCTCATTCCCTGCAATACAGACACAACTCAAAAAATCATATTGTTGGGAAAGTACGATTTAAAATTTTAATTTTCAGTTTTTTATATGAATTTCAGTACTTGGAATGATTTTAAAAAAGGGTAAAATACATCAAAAATTAAAGATATGATATGATATGCTGTCTTTTGGCAGCATGTATATAAATATCTGAAATTTACACAATTCTATTCCCAAGGAATGGAAAATTTCAATTACCAATTACAATTCCTTGGTTATTAATAATTGAAATTTCAATTCCATTACCCGGGTAATTTAAAATTTCAAAGACCAATTCCTAAATCCTCAGTAATTGGTAATTGAAATTTCAATTCCATACCCGAGGTAATGGAAAATTTCAATTACCAATTCCGAATTCCAAGGAATGTAATTGGGGTGGAATTTAATTCCTAAAGTATTCATTATTACCCAGCTCTGCCCACGACGCAGCGATCGTAAGTGAGATGAAGTAGCCAACTAAACGCCTACTCACCAAAGCGACAGTGTTAGGTGGCATTTAATTTTTTCAAATTAGTGTGTTTTTTTTCCTGTGCATGGCACGGGCCAATTTACTAGTGTAATATGTGTACATATATGTACGAATATCAAAATTTGTTCAAATTAAAATCACCACATTCGTGCACGCATTAAAAAATTTGGTACGCATCAAAATTCGAGAAGGTAACCGCATCGTGTAATATGTTAGAACGAAAAATTTGTTTCAACAAAATTTGGCCACATTTTGAACGAATTTTTGTATCGAATTATTCGTGCATCCTGATATTGCCTTTGGCTCTTTCCCGTTTATAAGTAAAAATTTTGATCAAAAGCGGTTATTTTGACTTAAGCCGTACTTCTCTTTAGTAAAATATTTTTGTGTTATGCAAAATTCGCTTAAGTGAAAATTGTTGCGAAAGGGAAAAAGGGGAGCTCTTGACAAAAACCTGGCATCATTGGTGGCAAGTCGTGAGTTGTAACAAATCCTCACGCACGGGGTAGTGAGTGTTGAGTGAGAGTGAGTGAGGATTTCCGAACCCGGATAAAAAGACGAATCACTGCAAACAATGAAACAAACATGAAAAAAAAGAACGACATTTCGAATCACGGTGATTTGAAATATTCGATCACTGCAGATAACAGTTATCACGGTGATTTAATCACCGGTACGAATGTATCGCTAATCTTTATACGGGTTTTCTATATCGAATCAACTTCAACTTTGTATCTATAATAGCATGAATTAAGACACTTTCGAGAATGAACCCATGTGTTTCCGAACTTTTGGGTATGTCTAATTTACATAACTTTCTATTTCAATTTTATACTATTTTTCGTAAGTGGTACTTTTTACGAAATTATTTCTTTCATTCCTTAGCATGTGCTGCATCTTTCCACTTACTTATAATATGCAAAATGTAGATGAGACAGTAAAAAAATTTGCTCAAAATATTATCATATCATTATTTTCATAAAAAATTCATCAGTAAACAAATTTTTTTTAAATGTTTCCTGTGAAATTTTACAAATCACGATACATGGCAATATAATTGGTACCATTTTTAAGGTCTAATCAATACCTTTCGAATGAGTATCAGAACAGATAAACCCTTTATGTACCTATCGAGAAAATTTAACCTGCTCTTCGCTGGTAAAAAAAACCACTTTGGAAAAGGAAGTTTAATGATACAAACATTTCCTGAATTTTGAGAATGTTTAAAAATTGGGTTTTTGGCAATTATCTCTTTCGAAAACAATTGCCGGCATGAACATGTAGCGAAACGAACCAGTCCCTGCAGACAGCAACAGGAAAAATCAAGTCATGAAATGTAGCAACCCAGCCAATAATTTTATCGTTAAAGAGCTCGTAAACGAAAAATTTGCGATCGAAATGCGGGCAAAACAATCGTAGGCGACACACGATAACGATACGGTTACGAGTCCGACTTCGTTCTTAATTTTGCATCGAAACGAGTTATCTCGTTATCGAACCAAAATGTGCTTGTTAACGAATTCGTTTGTTCGTTAAAAGACTCGAAAACGAAGTCGTTGAAGAATTCGTTAACTAAGTCGTTAACGAGTTCGATTATGAAGACGTTAACGATATTTTATCGATGAAATTACGACTATCGTAATATACGAGTGAATGTCGGACATTTCTCGAATATTTTTGATCTAGAAAAGTTCGTAAAATACGATCTTCGTAAAAAGTTCGTACAATTATTGGCTGGGAAAGCAGCAAAGCAGGGTAGGAAATGCAGACAACAGACAATGCAGTCAGCAGCTAATGTAGGCAATGCAGTCAACAGGCACTGTAATTGTTATAAACGCAGGCAAACAGCAATTTTTTTTTGCCTGTAGGAAATGTAGGCAACAGCCAATGTAGGATTTGAAGCGAAGGCAAAGAGCAATTAATTTTGCCGGCGATCTTCGAACATTATTTGGGTAATCTTTGCTGTTGTATGTCGTCAGTGGGTAGATAAAAATTGTGCTTCAGAGACTTTAATTAAACATATCGCTCATTCGAATTGCAGGAGCTAGAAGATAGCTAGTGGGTCTAAACTTTGGATTTATTACTTTTTTGGCATCGAAAGAGTTGGTATTGAGAATTGCTCACTTGTTTTAATTTGAAATGGAAATGTGGTTTTGGGTTACGGCTTTTTGAGTTTGATTTCATTGAAACGTTGTAAATTACTTTGGTTAAAGTATGTGAATTTTTATCCAGGATTTTCTCGATAAGTACGGATTAAAATGTCCCGGTACTCATTCAAAAGGAATTGAATAGACCTTTCTATGATACCAGTTTTATGTTTTTAAAAATGTTCGGAAATAGTAAAAAATTACAAATTTCGGAAACTGAATATTTTTGTTACCCTCTATATTAAGGGTTATCAGGCCTACTATTTTAAAGAGTACAGTACACTTTCTTAGGCCCTCCTATCATATCAAAACTGCATGTATTAGGTGGTGTGAATAAACGTATAGCAATAGCTATTTGCATTCTAAATTTTACAAAATCATATACAAAAAGCATTTGCTTTTTCTTTATTCACAATACCCATTGGCTCAGTATCGTAACCCATTTTTTTTATTCGTCATATCTTTATCGAAAACAATACAAATATTGAATCGGGGTATATTTTTAGTCAGTTTTACAAAATTTTAAATTAATTTTTTTTAATATTTCAGCTTTAAATTTGTGAATAACAGGTCTATTTTGGCAGTGGTTACAACATCATTGTCATCATCATAAACTTGTGACATAGATGGGCACTTTGCAGTGCCAGTAAAATTTCAGTAAGAATAAATTTTTACTGATACTGAAATTTAATTTGCATTCTTCAGTAAGGTTTTACTGATACTTAAATTTAGTTTGCATTACCAGTAAATTTTTACTGATTACTGAAAAAAAATGCAGTAAAAATGAAGTTTTACTGCTTACTGGAAAAAATAGCTGTAATCAGTAATTTTTACTGGTAATGCAAATAAAATTTTCATTACCAATAAACTTTTACTGGTTACTGAAAAAATTTCAGTAGAAATACATGATTACTGAAAAAATTGCAGTAAAAATAAATTCTTCTTTTATTTTGTTATGCTGTTAGCTTTTCTTAAAACAAGCTTTTCAAAATGTACATCACTGAGTTTTTGTCTTCTGGAACGATGCACAATCCCAGCGAACGAAAACAACGTTGTATTTTAGAAACACGTTTTTAATAGCTAGATGATTTTTAATACAATTTGTCGTTGTGTCTCGTTCGACCAGGTATAAAATTGTTTCCTCCAGATAATTTCCCGAGTCAGTGGAAACAGACTGTATGCTAACATCTGTTTAATAATACATTTTTTTCAGTAAGCAGTAAAACTTCATTTTTACTGCAATTTTTTTCCAGTAATCAGTAAAAATTTACTGGTAATGGAAACTAAATTTCAGTATCAGTAAAAGTTTACTGATTACTGCTATTTGTAATGCACTTAATATATAATGCAGTGTGCCCATCTATGACTTGTGAAAACAATTGTTTATTAAAAATGTTAACAATGGTGAATTCCAATTTCTTTTTTGAATAATTTTTTTTGCTTTTAAAAAGAAGTGGTCTAAAACCGAGGAGTTTGGGGCTCACTGCAAGTCTGTACTCTTTTCTACTCAAGAGAATCTGGTAGCCCTATCGGTATGTATGTATGTGGAGAATGCGATTCGGATGTTGACAAAAACTGGCCAGAATATATATTTATTCTTAAAATTACTATATTTTGCATATGTACAGCTGCGAGCACAAAAATAGCAGCGCACTATAAGTTTTTACGTTCGGTTCGCTATCCTTAGCTCAGTAAATATTTCTCCATAAACACATTTTTTTGTGCATCTAACGGTGTTCATATACAAGTTAACACATATAGCCTCCTAAACGTCTATAGCGCATCCGGTTTAATCAATTTAATATTTTTGGCGGATGCGTTCCCGCATCCAGTTACAGCGCACACGCATCTGGTGCAATGCTGCATTTTAATAATGTTAAAATGCTGACAACACAGTTTGCGTGTGTTTCTTCTTCTTCCTTTCTATTAAGTTTAGAATAAGTTATTCAAAATTCAAAAATAAAAATTCAGTTCGCATCCGAAGCTTGGTGTTTGATTATCTTACATAACGGCAATCGTTCAAATGCGCAAGCATTAAGATTTTCAAGTGGCAGGATAATTTATTTTCGGATCAGCGAAAAGTGTAGAGCAAAATAATAGCAGTGTTACAAAAACATTGGCTAAAAAAAGCGACAATTTTACCTTAGAAAATTACAACCATTTTGCTAGATATTACTTGGTCCGGTAAGAGGCTTTCGCGGACTTTTGACGAATAAACCGGCTTCTATTAGAGGTATTATGATTATAACTGCACTCTCAGAAAGTTTTAGCTCGTACCTGATTTGCATGGAGCTGATAGTAGGATTGTTCTGGGTTGGTTCGTTATTCAATTCGTTCAGACGTTACCGCTTTGGAGTATCTATTTCGGATTAATTAATCCATTTTAGAGGGTTGGCAGATCCACAAAGGATATCTTGTAGATCCACAAAGAATATCTGGTCGTTATCCTTGTCCTTATTCATGTCCTTATCCTTTTTTCTTTTATAATATTTCGTAGGTCGTCTGAGCAATGTTTGGATCGTCCCATTCTGTAAAAAAAAGGTAATATTATTCCTTTTATAACCATCCAGAGCAAATAAAAGTTTAAAAACAGCTAATTGTCGCTTTTTAGTGAATGTTTTTGTAACACTGCTATTATTTTGCTCTGCACTTTTCGCTGATCTGAAAATAAATTATCCTGTAACTTGAAAATCTTAATGCTTGCGCATTTGAACGATTACCGTTATGTATATGAATACCGTTAGATGCACAAAAAAATGTGTTTATGAAGAAATATTGACTGAGCCGAAGGATAGCTAACCCATCGTAAAAACTAAGAGCGCTGCTATTTTTTTGCTCGCTGCTGTATGCTTAAGGTAGCCCAAGATTTGTATGGGGAAATTTTTTTGTTTTTTCCCCTTTAAAATGTTGTATTGGGTCTAAAAATTATTGTCCCAAAGTTTCATCCCAATCGGATAACTCTAGACCGCCCCATTTTTTGATTAAAGGTGGTCGAATCAAAAAAAAAATCCAGTACAAAAGGCTAAAAAAAAAATTAATTAATTAATTAAATGCATTTTAGAATCAGAAAAATACGTGCAAAAAACCATAATTATCGCTTTTGAGTGGTCGCCCAGGACCAATAAATAAAAAAAATTTTTTTTAACGCCTACAAAATGGCAATTTCAAACAAAAAAAAGAAAAGGCGAGCGGGACAATATTTTTTGTTCTTGTATTTTTTTTTCTGAAACTTTTTTTTTTATTTGTTTCTTTTTATTTATTGGTCTTAGAGTTATCCGATTGGCATGAAACTTTGAGACATTCATTTTTAGACCCAATACAACATTTCTGGGCTACCTTAGTATACATATCTACTATATTATACATCTATGATATGCGATTTTTGGTAAGCATTTTAATGTCAGTGCATATATTTAAGATATTGTAAGTACTAAAGCAGCTTAAACTCAGTTTATTTTGAATGAAATCAAAAACAAAAAAATTGAGCCAAGTCATACACTCAAAGAAAAACATGTTTTAAAATTAAAATTTTTTTTCAATTTGCATTTTAAAACATCGTTTTTTCTGCAGTACATTTATGTTTTCATTGTTAAAACAAATGCTTTCGATTCCAATCTTCTTGCTCTTTCGTTAGTCGTTTGAAATTGATAATACTGTTGTTCTTTTCTATTTAAAAAAATTAAAGCATAGTTTTAGGGCGTCCTTTAAAAAATTCAAAGTATGCTTTTAGTACAACATATGTATATATATTACATTTAGACACTGTTAAATAATTTTAACAGTAGACCAACCTGTTGAGCGTTTAGCGCGCCATCCAAACTCCGTAGGCGTGGGTTCGAATCCCGGTTTCGAATTTGAGAAAATAAAAAGTTAACTAAATATAAATAAACAAAACAATTGCAAACAAAAAAAAAAACATTTGGACAAAGCTCTATTTTAAAAACGAAATCGAGCAATTTTAAAACATTTTCGTTTAGTTTTAAAACATTCTCCTTTTAAAACATTTACTCAGTGTAGAGGACAGTCAAAATTTGGCAACCATTTCAACTATGTTTTGGGGACAATCCAGGGATTATTTTTTTGGTACAATTGTACTTTTTTGTTACAATTTCGAAAACAAAAGTACATTGATACTACATTTACATTTTTGGTGCAATATATGCGAAGATATCAGATTACTAACCAAATAGAAAGCAACAGTGTATGCAAATTTTTGCTTGTCATCGGTCAAATAATTATGCCTAATAAAATTTTACGGCATAAGAAACTTGACCACATTTTTCTTAAGTTGTTTCATTAGAGCTGGAAATTAAGCTTAATGCTGTATTTATGTAAAGTTAAAGTAACTTCATATAGCGTAATTTTTAATTTGTATACCCTAACCTCATAAGGTGTCGGCCGTGGTGCAGAGGTCTTATCTGCATCACGATCGGAAGGTATCGGGTTCGACTCCCACCTGGGGCAAAGCAGAAATTTGTATTCTGTTTTTCTGTGTAGACCGCCACTCTCTCGCCAAGTACTGTCATATACACTTGCCCATGATAATTGCTTTAAGAAGCTCGGCCCAAACCCCTCGACGGTTGTAGTGCCAAAATATGTATGTATGTATGAGGTGTAGGGTATAAAAATGGAAATGTTCTGTAAAATATTAAGTTAGATTTCTCCTCCTCGATTTTACGCAGTAGGTGTATGCAGGGTTACCGTTGAACAATTTGAAAATGGGACAAAGAAAAGGGGATTTAAAATAAAAATAAAAAATTGTGTCTCACTACCCCATTTTGACCAATTCGTTTCTAAACATTTCCAATTCCAATACAGTAATTTTGGTTTCCTTTGTAATTTGTCTGACGTGTCCGATTTGATTGATTCTCGAACTTCATCTCAGTTTGCAGGAGAAATACGTTTACTAAAGTTTCAAGTCGATATCTCCAAAACTGTGACCGCTATCGTGTGGACAGACAGGCGGACAGACGGACATGGCTAAATCGATGCTGATAAAGAATATATGTATACTTTTTCATACCGGACAAAGTGTCAAATTTCTAGAGGTTTTCATTTAGTTCTAAACGGTTTTAATTAGACATAACTGGAAATTTAAGAATATTAAATCCAATAATATCGATTATTATGTTGATTCGAGAAAGGATGATAGGTTAGTGGGAAGGAGGAAAGAGTGAATAATGTCGAAGAATGTTTGATTTGAATTTGGCAATGCTGCAACCGGTGGGAAAATCAACCGTGGAAAGATTGTTCCACATGCTGATTAAGCGACTGAAGAACGAACTATCACGGCATCATGCATGTGCCTTTTTATAACTATATATATATGGACTATATATATATATACTCATCAGAGGCGTAGGGGACCTTAATTTAAAAGAAATTTATTTTCCGCTTTTTAGTCGGTTAAAGGTTATATTTTAAAAAACTTGTTGTTTACTCTTTTTTTTTTATTAACAATTTTTTTTTAATTAATAGTGAAATGATTTTTGAAAATAACTGAAAAGTTAACCAAAAGTTAAACTTCGTTAATAACCTATTAAGTAATTAAGTAGATCTGTCCAGCTTTGTCTACTGCCTAAGTGCTTGCAAAATGTACCGGAATTGTTTTTCGATACAAGGAAGAAATAATCCGCTGTCCAACCATATGTAATATTGAACTTAGAATTGAAAGCATAAAACCATGTCCCGTTGAAAAATGTTCATTGGGAGCCCAAGTGTAACATCTTTTAAAATATTGAATTGTATGGGAAGTGCCACGCCCCGCTGTCAAATTCCAATATGTTGCATTGAATGGCACTTTGAAGTATTGAATTGTATGGGTGGTGCCACTCCCCTTTGTCCAATTACGCCGATATGTTGCATTTAGCTTAGAGACCATGAAACCATTTGCCAAATTTCGTTGGAAAACATTGTATGGGAGCGCTATTACAGCATTTTCAAATGTTGACTAAATATTGATATTGAATATGGGCGGTGCCACGCCCCATTGTCTAATCCATTTCGAGCCCAGATTATGGCTGCGGTCTTATAGTATGTTCATGGCAAATTTCATTTTCTTGTGATCAAAAACGTGTGAGATATAGCAGTTTTTACTAACTTGTGGGCGGTAAAGGTGGGCGTGTCAAAACCTACCCTATCTCACGACCCTTAGAATACATATATAAATTTTTGTGAGAAACGGTGGTGTAGTTTTCGCGTCTACTGGTAACAAACATACACGTCTCTTTTATATACGACTTAATTTGGAACAAAAATCTTGAGGGTCAAAATAAATTGTATGGCAATCGCATTTTTCAATATTTTAGCATTTGATTCATCATATTGTATTTCTTCCAGAGTATGATATACGTGATATACGTCATTGTGGCGTAAGTACAAGTAAAAGTATAGTCGGTCAATTGGATGCGTTTAGGTACAATTTGCTACCCCGGTAAAAAATGTATCTTATACAGAAAGATATACAAAAACTAGAGAGTGAACTATCTTCGGCCATGCCGAAGCTGAAATACCCCCACACAGTAGAAGTTTAGAAATACCTCAACATAAAAAATTTGGTCTCGAGACCCAATTTTGAGCCATTTATAGGTGGTTTTGGAGCTACGGACCAAAACCAAAATCCGTTTCTAAAAATTTTCAATCAAATTCACCAAAAAAAAGTTGGTCTCAAGACCCCATTTTGACCCCTTTATATGTGGTTTTGGAAGCTTGGACCATGTCGAAAATCCACTTCTACACATTTCCAATCGATAAAAAAGACTTGGAAAAGGTTGACTTTTTTCGTTATATGGGAGCCACGCCCAGTTTTTGTCCGATTTGGCTGATTCTCGAACTTGCTCTTACTTTTGAAGTGAAAAACATGTTCTCAAAGTCGATATCTCCAAAGCTACGACGGTCAGACGGACAGACGGACATGGCTAAATCGACTCCGGCGGTGATGCTGACCAAGAATATATATACCTTTCCATACCGGACACGCCTCCTTATGGGAGTTACAAACGTTGTGTCAAAATTACTATACCCTGCCACAGTGTGTGTGGGGTAGGCATGTCAATCCCGGGATCCCGCTTCTTTGTTAGTCCCGAAAATCCCGGGATTCGCACTGACTAATCCCGGGATTTTCGGGACAAGTTTTATGAGCAATTTTTTCAAAAATACGACTTTTATATTGGGAAAAAATTAATCAATTAAATTCAATCTGTTTAGAAAAAATTTATAAATTCAGGAGCTTTTTCTATCATGAATATTTTCTTTCTGAATGGTTTAGTTTTAGCAAGGACCATAGTTTTTCACCCAAAAAATGTTGATAAGCATTCAGGAAAAAACTTCGAAAAATCGGATATTTTTGGAAATTTAATGTGTTTTATTTGATTTTATTGGTTTGCAAAAATTATTTATTTTGTTTTAAAGAAAAAAATTAAGTAAAATTGGCGAAAGGTTTATTGATATACTCGTACATAAACTATATGAGTTATACATATAAAAATATGCAATACGCATTGTAGAAACTTGTACCAATGCGTGAAGGCAATTTAGGCATATTTTCATTACGTCAACAAATTTAAGCAAAAAATAGTTCCAAACTGTTTGCAAATTAGTAGACTATAAAGCACTCAAATCCATTTTGTTTAAATGGAAATCGGACCAAAAAATACATCGAACATCGTTCGGGACATGAAATACAAATTCCAATTTCGTATATTAAAATGTTCGACAAAATGTTCAGGTCAAGAGTTGTTCGAGAAATGTGGATGAAACGACACATTTTTAAAATGATCTTATTCTGACCGGAAACCCAAGATTCCAAAGACCAAATCTATTTCAATTAGTATTTTATTCTACATATTTTAAAGTTATTCAAACTTTTTTCTAATATTCCAAATCATAGGTGTAATAAATTCAATTTAAAAAAAATCTAAAAAAAAACTTGAATATTGTTAGATTATTTGCGCAATTTCCAAAATATTATAGTATGGGTATATTAAAAGCAATTCAATTCGATTTAATATAACATTTTTTTACTGAATTTTGGTTGAATTGAAAAAATCCAAATCCCGAGACTAATCCCGGGATCCCGGGATTGCATTTTTCAATCCCGAAAATCCCATGGCAAAGGTCTCGAAAATTGACATCCCTAGTGTGGGGGTATACAAATTATATATGCAAGCAAATTAATTTTTTTTATTCGAACAATTGAAGGGTTTTAAGTCTGTGTACCAAAAAGAGAACAACGAGTTAGCTATTATGTATTATTCTATTTGAGTAGCTTGATACTACTGTACAAAGTAATTTGTCCTATCTCTTCCCAAAATAATACGCAAAATAAAACAATGTTGGTCTAATGGGTCAAAGTCCAGTAAAACATAACTCTGTTCGACATCACTTTTGTTAAATGATAACACGTGGTAGTTTCTTATGGTTTCTTCTTATATAATCATAAAATTTTTCCAGCACACTCAGTGTTACCACATTTTTTCACCAAAATCTTTTATCACTAAGTAAAAATCTTTTTTTTTTCTTAAAAAATCTGTTGTATGTACTACATACAGTGACAGCCAGCTAATAGGTACAGCGTACTTTAATAATTTTAACTTGGGCACCACTGAACAAGTCTGTTGGACACCGTTCGAATGAGTACCAGGACACCTTAAGTGAGAAAATCATGTTAAAAAATTAAACTACTTTTCGACCACTTTTCCTGGAGGATAACAATTTCTGATTCTAAAATTTGCTCTACTCAAAAACAAACCACTTTGCAAAAGTAATTTTTTTTATAAAAATACTCCTACATTTATAGAATCAGAAAAAGAAAACGCACTTGCCAGCATAAAAATTGGAGATGCAACAATAAGATTAAACCGAATTTGTTTTCTAATCGCAATTTAATTGGCTACATGAGACACTAAAGCTGTTTTTCATGTATTGTTTCACGCTGAATCCGAATTTAAACATATAAATTTTTCGTTATATCTCAGAATATTTTTTTTGGTACTTAGACCCAATAGACTTAAACCAGTGTCAGTCAAGACACATACATTACATTTTTCCGGCTGTGTGCAGCTCGTAGAGCGGCAGAATTCTCTCAATGTAGTACACTGAGTAAATTGAGATACCAAATAAATTAAAAAAAGTTTACTATAATTATCTTACAATAACAATTTATGTATTTTTATGTATTTTTTATTATTGACTTATATTTTTTATGACCCCTAAATTGCCTTTTTAAATAAAATGTAGGTCCCCGTGCAACTTTTCTATGCCAAAAAAAACATTGCGGTTCTCCAATACATTTTCGATAAATAAAAATTCCTCTGCCCAATTTATATTAAACATTTTTTCAGTGCATTAATTAAATTCATAAAATAGCGCAGCGTGGTCTTGCTCGTATGAAATCTGAACATCGACTGAGCGCTGTCGCTTGAACGATCGGTAGTGTCGGTGTGAAAACACGACTGCTTTCATCGTATACGTGTGAAAACACGAGAGGAAAACATCGCACTCGTGTCGTCTGGACTGCTGACACTGACTTAAACCCTTCAATTTATGTAAACAATCTAATTTAAATGAACAAAAATTAAAAAAATTGCCTAATTTGAAAATTTTTAGGTAGGCAAATTGGGAGGATATATCTTTATTCAATATTTATGCAGGATAAGCGTGAAAATGATACTAATAGTGAGTGTACTAATAATTAAGTGTATCGACATTATACACAAAAGTAAGGTTTACACACAAAAAGTATACAACACACTTATAAAAGTACTCACGGGGTCATTGAAATTATTATAATTTTATTTTATTCTCAAAAACAGCTTAATTAAATGTAAAATGTGTTTACACATTTTAGACCTGTATGACGCATTTTGCAATGTGGGTGGTAAAAATTTTGTCAAAAACTTTTTATACTAACACGATGTTTCTATATATTTTATGAGCGCAGTATTTATAAAAATATATGACATTTTTCCTTCAGGGTTTTCCAATCGATTTTTACTGTTCGGGCCATACTCGTACAATCTGTTACCTGTATAGCATATCGAAAAGGGAACTATATACTTTTATATAGTCCTTTTTGGAATCAAAGTTCGACTAAATTAGGAATGCAAATTGTCCGCATATAGGAAAAGTGTGAATAACAACAACCAAATTAATGTAATCGAAATAATTGTTTATATGTATGTATATATTAAAATAAATTTTAGATGAATATTAACTAAGTATAATTTTTCTATCACTCAACATGAATTATTCTTACCATAAAGCATTATCTAATTGCTATGCTTCAGATTAAAAATCTTTTTTATTCACTTTAGAAAGTAGAAATTGAGAAAAACGAAAATGTAAATTTGGATTTTAAATCATTTTCGAAATATACACAAATTTTGCTTTCAATACTCTACTGAATAAGAACTTTATTTGCATAAAATAGAGGCCTAATATGTGCGTCATAATGTGACATACCCCACAACAGTTAAATTTTTTCCAAAAGTGAATAAAGTGGGTTTTGAATTTAATGTACACATTTATTCTTTGTATTATTTTAATTATCAACTATCTATGTATATATATGTATGAATATTAAAACGCTAATAATATAATATAACTTCTTTGACTCGCCTATTTTGATTACCTACTAACGGTGACACTATTCAAAAACTAGTCCAAAATATTCACTCACAATAGCCGTAAAAATAAACTGTGCGACAAATAAATAAAATTTAAACGTACAGGCCTCGTGAACTCAAGCCCTAATACATTTTCCGTTTGAGTGTTCACTATTTTTATTTTTTGAAGTGAAACCCCGCTTAAAAACGGTGTATACATATCGCTTATATCCTGCAATAACGACACAACTCAAAAAATCATATTGTTATGTAATCACGATTTAATATTTAAAGTTTGAGTATTTTATATGAATTTCAGCACTTGGAATGTTTTCCAAAAAGTAAAATAGATAAAAAATTAAAGATATGAATTCAGTCTTGGCAGCAAAACCAAAAACCCGAAGTTGGAGTTGTGTCGTTATAGCAAGGAATGAGCGATATATGTAAAGTATCCTATGTATTCATTCGGAAGGTATTGAATAGGTCGTTCCTATGATATCAATACCGATACTATAAGATGTGGTTGTGAACCACTACAAAATATTTTGCGGCTCACTGTATTCCCTCTTTTGATAACACTGTGCAACACCAAATTCTGATTACCGATCTGATAACAGATTCTGATAGGTCTTGGTCTCAAAGGGTTTTTCTGGATTAGCTCGAATAAAGGAGTTGTTCAAAGGACGTTACTTCACTTTTAACCCTAGCCACAATACTGAAAAAAATGAATTTTTTATTCGGGATATTTTGGGTGCCTTAAAAACTGACAAAACCCTTTGAGGGAGTCATTGTATAGACCAAGACATTTCAGAATATGTTATCAGATCGGCAATCAGAAAAATTAACCCTCATTTTTTCGCATAGTGTAATCAAATATTACAGGAATGTCATGAAATTTTACCGTCTCGAACTTCACCGCAGTCAAATGATCCAGAAGAGATTTTTTCTTAGAATTTGACGTAAATTTCCAAAAGTTAACAGAACATATTAATTCGGTATAATCTGTATACTTAAACGGGGGCAGGATGTTACTCTCCGCATTTACCGTATGTTTTCACTACCTCCAGATTTTTTAAAGAGCACTTGAAGTTGCGATATTTTTCCGTAATTTGTATTGAGATTTTCCAATCATATTTGGTCGGTTATTTTAGTTACAGTTCCAATCTCGACAAATTTGTAACTGAATACAAAAAAAGCATGGGTGTCACCTCTCTGCCATCCCCAAAAAATTGTTTCCTAATTTCGGGGTTTCATACATTTATTTTGTTTTGCTCAGTTTTGTTTTGGACAAAAAGGTTACAAATATATCCGTTAATATCAATTAAAAAAAAAATTTGATTTGTTTATAAAAAAAATAATAAAAAAAAAACGCTAGAGAGTAAACTATCTTTGGCTCTGCAGAAGCAAAAAAACCCCCACACCACCCATTTATAAAAACAAAATTTGGTCTCATGACCCCTTTGGACAATGTAAAAATCCGTTGTTAAAAATGTTCAATCCAGGGTTTAAAGGCAAAGGGAACGAATGCAAAAATGAGCTTTTAAGTCAGGGTGTAAAATTACTATCAGCTTTGCTTTTGAAATCGGATCAAAGTGGTTATTAGTCCAATACAAATGTTGAGCTAAATGCTCAACAGGTTGGTCTATTGCTAACATTATTTTACAAAGTCTAAATCTATTATATATATATCCATATCAAATCGACAAGGTGTTTTCACTCGACCTCTCCGATTGTAATGAAATTCTTAAGGTAGGTAAATAACAGCGAAAAAACAATATAAGTTCGTTTTTTTTCGAAATTCAAATTTATTTCAAAGTTTTAAAAAAAAAAAAAAAAAACATTTTAAGGTCTTTAACTTTGAATGCCATTATCTCGCTACTTAAGCAAGATGGCATAACGATTGCAAGAATTTTTTTGATCAGGAATTGCGTGTCCGGTAGGGAAAAGTATATATATTCTTGATCAGCATCACCTCTTGAGTCGATTTTGCGATGTCCGAGTGTCCGTCCGTCTGTCCGACCGCACGATAGCGGTCGCAGTTTTGGAGATATCGACTTGAAACTTTGGGTACATGTTTTTCTAGTGAATAGTGAGTTCGAGAATTAGCCAAATCGGACAAAAACTGGTCGTGGCTCCCATATAACGAAAAAAATTGGCAACATTTTCCAAGTCTTTTTTATTGCTGTATTCGATTGGAAATGGATTTTTAACATGGTCCGAGCTTCCAAGGTTAGGGTGGTGGCTATAAGCCTCGCATAGAAAACAATGGGTCCATAGCAATACCACAAGCTCTCTTATCTTTTACGTGAAGATTGTAGACCTTCTTCCATGGTCTTCATCTAGCCGAACGTGCCGGACTTTATTGCGAAGTTCAGTGGTTGCGACTTCTCCTAGCGTGTTGAACGTTGCTCTACCAAGAATCTTCCATCTGTAGCCGAGCTTCCAAGCCCACATATAAATAGGTCAAAATGGGGTCTTGAGATAAAAATTTTTTTTTTTTGGATTGGATTGGAAATTTTTAGAAACGGATTTTGAACAGGATTTTGAACGAGTCTCCAAAACCACCTATAAATGGCTTAAAATGGGGTCTTGAGAAAAACTTTTTTATGTTGGAGGTACTTCTAAATGGAAATACCCTCACACAGTAGAAAGAAGTACCTCGAATATAAAAAAATGTGGTCTCAAGACCCTATTTTGAGCCAATTATATGTGGTTTTGGAGCCCATACCATGTCCAAACCCCGTTTTAAAAATTTCCAATCAAATCCACCAAAATAAAAAATTGGTCTCAAGACCCCATTTAGACTCTTAGATATGTGGCTTCGGAACCTCGGACCATGTCAAAAATACGTTTCTAAACATTTCCAATCGAATACAACAATAAAAAAGACTTGAAAAATGTTGACCTTTTTTTCGGTGTATGGGAGCCACGCCCAGTTTTTGTCCGATTTGGCTGATTCTCGAACTTGATCTCAGTATTCACGAGAAAAACATGTAAAAAAAGTTTCAAGTCGATATCTCCAAAACTGCGACCGCTATCGTGCGGACGGACAGACGGACGGACGGACATGGCTAAATTGACTCCGGTGGTGATGCTGATCAAGAATATATATACTTTTCAATACCTGCCACAGTGAGTGTGGGGGTATAAAAATGTTTTAAAATTGAACATTTGCGTCTTAAAATTTGTGTTTAGCGCACGTGTTTTAAAATTGAAAATATTTGTACAAAGCTCTATTTTGGAAGCCGAATCGTTTTGTATTTTCAACCGTTTTGCATTGTTGTCAGTACAATTTAGTACTAATGCATCATATCAGCAGAAATAGGATCTAAGCCTTCTACAAAAAATGAACCTATCAATTCCACATAAGGTATATTCGACCACCTGTTCTAATAAATAGGTCATATTTTAGCTTCGGCAGTGAAGATAGTTTACTCTCTAGTTTTATTTGACTAGATCTACGATATGCACTAGGGATGTGACGGGTGTGAGTTTTGCGGATGCGGAGTTGAAACACGGATGCAGATATTAAAAAAAAATTTTTTTTATTGTTTATATTGTGTATTCTGATGTCCTGAAATGGAATCTGCAAAAATGTTGCTCGGCCTCTAGTTTTCTAGATTTCGAATGTCTGGTGCTGGTGTTCTGCAGATGAGGATACGGATGCGGAGCTCCGTCACATCCCTAATATGCACAAAACTTAACTTCATTAAATTAAAAGGTTAATTTTGTTGAAAAGTAAACTTCGTTAAAAGTTTAAATTAATAGTTAAATATTCTAAAGAAACATTTTTTTACTTTAAGGTAATATAACTTTGTTAGTTTAGCTTAAATCAGAAAAAGTTGTATAATACATATTAGTTGTTGGGTATTCACTTGTCTGCCGAAAGTGCTATAGAAGAACTTCGTTGCTGCATTATTTAAAGAGTCTTAGTATAAAAACGATGTTATCATAGGATTTAGCTTTTTTGCAATTTATCAAACTGAGAACGCCATTGTGTTTAGAATGTTCCATTTATGTATAAAAACTGACTCAGGCTGATCAAGAATATATATACTTTTACATACCGGACACGCCTGCTTATGGGCGTTATAAACGGTGTGACAAAAGCAATATATCCTTGGACAGTAGTGTGCAGGGTATAAAAAGGGTTATAGAAAAACCTATTACAATTTTGAAATCAGCGGGCCAAAATCCCTTTAGAAACTTTTTTTTAATTAATTCAGAATACTCCTTTGGTTTTTGTCCCAAGCTTATATGGAGACAAATTACAGTGCGATGGCTTCCTCAGTTCTTCTGCAGCATTTTGGAGTCTATGCAAGAGCATTTTGCATAAAAGGATTTGCCAAGTCATTTTAATTCAATTTAGATTCTAAACAAAAACTATATAATCAAAAATGTTAGTACTTTTTTCAAATAATCATATCTTTGGAAACCTATAGCTTATTTTGAAGCAATATCATAACACTAAAACACTTCATAGACTGAAATTTTGATCGAAAATCTCGTAATAGCTTAAATAATATTTCGAAATCTGACATTTTTTGACTCTTTGATCCTGAATTCCTCAAAAATCTGACGGGATGGACAAATTCTGAACGCCATTTTGTTCAGCGTTAAAAATCCTTTAACAAAAGTTATGTTTGGTTAACGGAGTCTCAAAACGTTAAAATTTTGTAGGGTTGTGCTATTAACTAATTAGCTAGTTTCTGCCCACCTTTACTACTTAGTTTGGTAGTTACAAATCTCAACTTCATGTACGTTTTAAAGGAAAGTCGATTTAATGTTTCGGTAACTGCAGAGAGTCAACATTTTTAAGAGGCAAGTACGAATATAAGTATGTACATTGTTAATTCTGTTTTAATTGGTAGCAGAAATTTTTAGTTACCACAGATATGCAACCGAGATATGTACTTGCAGTTTCTGTATAGTTTATAAAAAGTTTTTACCATAGCAAATAACCGAAACTTTTTTTTCAGAATAACAATATATTTTTTAAATTTTACCATTTTGGAATAAAACCCATTCAGAAATTAGTTGCTTCTTGCAAACTGTGCTGTTTGGACAATGTTGTTTGTTAATATTTAGACGTAACTAATACAGTTAGTAGCATGGACAAAATTATTTTACTTTTTGTAGTTGATCACGTCCTTTGATTGTTTCATCATACATATGTATACCTGTATTCCGACAGTTTACAGCGCATGATAATTCTAATACATTTTTATTAAGTAAATACAACTAGCTAAATACTTACAGTTTGTGATTGCTGACTATTTTCTAATCTCGTAGTTGAAATGCTTATTTTTTTATTTGACTATAGATTAATTTTAATTGAAGCAAACATATTGAACCGAGACTTTTATTTTGTATGCACTGTCCAGTAAATTTTGGGACACTTTTAACAGAATTTTGAATAATTTTCAAAAGCTCTTTAAATGTATATCTTATTTAGTTTAATGAGCTTATCTTAAGATGCAAATTTTACAACAACAAATTCAAATGCTAACATGTAGTAAAGCATATAGGTATTTAAAGGATGAAATAAAAAATGTGTTTGCCGAATTTTTTTTGAATGTACAATTTCTTATGCGGTCGTTAAAAATATAAGAGGTTCAGGGGAATTTTTTTTTATCTCCACAACCTGCGATTTTTCCATTAAGGATGAAAATAAGTGAAACGGGCCACTTTGAAAATAATTGTCTCGGATTTTTAGGGTAGAGTTGGTTTTCGGAACACTGCAAAGTGAACCTATCTTTTGGTGTGTAATTTTACACAGAACACACATTTTAAAGTGTGTATTTATTATGTTTAAACATGCAAATTTGTGTGTAAAATGTGTCTACAAGTTTTACACACTTTAGGTGTGTAGGAACAACGCATTTCACTTTGCAGTGTAGAGGTATGAGCAGAGCCGGATCCAGGATTGATGAAAGGGGGGGGTTAATTTGTAATTGTAAACAAAAAATGTTTCTTAATTGTTTTTGATTGCATTTGTCTAGTTTGAACCATTTTTTTTTGTGTCAAAGTTTGACACAAAATATTGAATTTTTGGAGTTATTATTGTCACTTGTAGTCGGTTCTTATTTTTAGATTTTTCGAAATTGAACAAGTGCGCCTCCCCAAATATTGTTTATGAAAAAGGACCAACCTGTCTAATTCTGTTTTCAAAATATTGCTACAATATATGCAAAGATATCAGATTAAAAAAAATTAATTGAATCTACTGGGAAATGACATATATTTTTGTTTATGTAGAGTAAAATTTTTTTTGACATTTAAATTTTTAAATTTAAAATTTAATGAAAATCTGAAAAAAATTATTTTGAGTGATTGTGCTGCTAATATAAATTGTTTTCAAAGCAACACAAAGATCATTCCATTTATTTCGCTGTTCGGGAAAAGCCACTCTCTTTGCGCTTTCTCTGTATATGCTAGCCGGAATGGAAGTTTGGTTTGTTTTTCGTTTCGTTTTTTACATAGGTTTGCTTATGGGACGGCATCTTTTCCCGTCTGCATACTGGGCTTAAAGGTTCGTTTCCAGCTCTAAAGTACTTGTCAAACTTCATTTTAAAAACGCTAAGAAATTGAAAAGTAAATATCCTTTCTTGATCTTGCTGCCATAAAATGTATACCCCCACACACACTGGTAGGGTATACTAACATTGACACAACGTTTGCAACGCTCATAGGGAGGCGTGTCCGGTATGGCAAAGTATATATATTCTTAATCAGCATCGCCTCCTTGGTTGATTTAGCCATCCGTCCGTCTGTCGGTCCGTCCGTCCGTCCGCCCGATAGCGGTCGCCGTTTTGGAGATATCGACTTGGAACTTTGGTAAATTTTAGTCTCCCCTAAACTGAGACTAAACTGAGATCAAGTTAGAAAATCGGAACAAAAATGGGGGGCTCCCATACAAAACAGCAAAAAAAATGTTTTCAAGTCTATTTAAAATTTTTTGTTTTGCTGTATTTGATTCAAAGTTCAAAGTCAAAATGAGGTCTTGAAAACATTTTTTTTTAAATTTCATTAGAAATTTTTTAGTAACTAATTTTGGACATGGTTCGCGGCTCCAAAACTAAATATAAATGGGTCCAAATGGGCTCTAAAGCAAAATTTTATATTAAAGAGTACTTCTAAATGGATTATATTGCGTGGGGAGTATTTCAGCTTCGGCATAGCCGAAAATAGTCCACTCTCTAGTTTTTTACCTTTTTTAACGAACTACGCAAGGCCACTCTGTGCCCTCTTAAGAAATTTGGAATTGTTTCCAATTTCTTTAGGAAATTTAAAGCACTAACCAAAATAGAAAAAAAAAGTGGTTGAAGAACAGCAAGAATGGTCCAAAAGGCATAAGCGCAATGCAAATTTTTTTCTTTGTCATATGTCAAAAGATTCTGGTCTAGTACAATTTTACAGAATAAGAAACTTGACCAAATTTTTCTTGAGTCGTTTCTTTAGACCTAAAAACGAAGCTTAACGTTGTATTTATGTAAAGTTAAATCCAACTTAATTTAGTGTAATTTACAAATCTGGGCATTAACTAGTTAATTAATTAATAGTTAATTAACGAAGTTAAATTTTTGGTAAACTTTTAACGTTTCAGTTAATTTCGAAAACCATTAACTTTTTCAGTTAGTTAAGTTAAATTTCTTCGATTAACTAGCATTAGTTAACTTTAAAACGAAAAATTTTTTGTATCAAAAATTAAGAATTCATGCTATTTTTTAACTGACATTTAATTTAAAAATTATTTCACAAATCAATTAAATACACAAGCCGATATATTTCGAAGTGTTGACTACTTCTATATTATATTTTTATGTATGAAAGGACCATCCTAAACACAATGGCGGTCTCAGCCATCACGTGAGGTTTACATTGTCAGGATGTTTACATCGTATTTTCCATTTCTCAAATTTCTCCAAATGGCGAAAAGCTGAGAATGCCATTGTGGTTAGAATGGCCTGTGATATTTATTCTTAACCAAACTTCATTCGTTTCATTCTTATTATTTAATATTCTAATAAAATTTGTATGGCTTTATATGAATATAAATAAATGGTTTCATACACAAAATTTCGCTTTTGATAAAAATTTTGAAAATTTATTTTAAAACAAATTTGCATATAGAAACGGTTTTTGTGTGTTTTTTTTGTGAACAAATTTTTTTTTTGTTTTTTATAGAAAATTGAATTATTTAATTTAATTTTTAACGAAGTTAACTTTTCGACGAAATTAACTTTTTAATTTAACGAAGTTAAATTTTTGATTAACTTTTACCGGATTAACGAAGTTAAATTCTCTAACTATGCCCAGCTTTGGTAACTTAAAATTTTTTTATTAAAACTTATTTTTTAAATGCTTTATGAATTAAAGTATGCTTAAATATATGTGACTTGTTTACATTTCTTAACACATTTCTTTCATCGCTATCTTAATAACCCGAGACAAATATTTTCAAAGTAATCCGTTTCACTTATTTTCACACTTAACCAAATGAAGTGTATCTTTTGAAACATATTTAGTAGGGCTCTTGAAATTATTCGAATAATAAAAAAACCGGTTAGCCAAACGTCCGATTAGAAACCGTTTGTACGAATACTATTCGGTTAATGATATTCGATTAGTCGCTCAGCTTCGACTATTCGATTAACCGTTCACTGTCGACTAGTCGGTTAACCGTTCATATTCAGTTAACCGAATAAGAGTTCAAATCAAAATCAAAAGTAAAAGTTTCAACTGCCAAAACGAAAATTGCAAACGAAATTAAATTTGCTAAGAGTCGCACATTGCATATAATTTCTCTTTTGAGCGTGTCATTGAAGATTTCGATATTTAAATTTATAATATTCGACTAACCGAATATCAACGGTTAACCGACTAGTCGACAGTGAACGGTTAATCGAATAGTCGAAGCTGAGCGACTAGTCGAATGCTTCAAATCGAATAGTAATAATCGAATAGTTAGGTATCCGGTTTATTCGGGTAATCGATTATTCGAATAACAAGAGCCCTAATATTTAGGGACGGTTTCTCAATCGCCATTTAACCCATTTCCGCCCACAGTTGCGTTTGCCCAACAGTACCGCGAAAAAAACATTAAAAATAGATAAAACTATTTTTTTAAAAAAACAAAGATACAATTTCGTTAGTTAAGGTTCAATCTTTCTAAAAATATTGGATACATAAACTTTTAACCACTCCCCCGCTCCCACCAAGACCTTAAAAATTACCTAAAAAATTGTGCTTTTTCAACGATTTTTAAAAAATATAACAACAAACTTTTTTAATGAAAACTTTTTGGATTTATTTAGTTAATGAAGAAAAGAAAAAAGCAATCGCTGAAAGCAAAATAAATACTTGCATTTCAATTTTCCAAACAGTGTTGCGCAAACGCATCACTGCACTGCAAAGTGAAATGTGTTATTCATACACACCTAAAGTGTGTAAAACTTGTAGACACATTTTACACACAACTTTGCGTGTATTAACACTGTAAGTGCTTTTAAAAAACACGCATGCGTGTTAATAGAACATGCCAAAATCTTGAATGTGTGTTTTTTTTATTTATTAAAATAAATATACACTTAAAAATGTGTGGTGTGTGTAAAATTACACACCAAAAGATAGGTTCACTTTGCAGTATGGGCGGAGACGGTAGCAAAAATACGCTTTTTCTTGTTGGTATGCTTGACAATTGCGCAATCGATTCTATGCTCTGTAGCTAGAATCGCAAGCAAAAAAGTTAAATTTTGACCCATCGGTCCCCTAACTTACCGGTCACCTGATATAAAAGCCCAAGGACGCGCTAGGTAATCCCACCCGGCATGATTCACCCAAAATATTTCTAAAGTCGTACTTGGTGGCAGCTGTAATCCCGCCTGACATGATTCACCTAAAAAAGTCAATGCACGCACTAGGTGGCTCCTGTAATCCCACCTTGCATGAATCACCCATAATATGCCAAGGAATCACTCGGTGGTTGCTGTAAACCCACCTAACATGATTCACCAAAAAAAAAAGTTCAAATTTTCTTGACTAAGTTACAGCTGACTTTTGAATTTTC
Source organism: Heteromyza rotundicornis (assembly GCA_951394025.1). Classification (NCBI taxonomy): domain Eukaryota; kingdom Metazoa; phylum Arthropoda; class Insecta; order Diptera; family Heleomyzidae; genus Heteromyza; species Heteromyza rotundicornis. The sequence goes on from OX596010.1 coordinate 39,024,172, forward strand.
TTTGCAAATGCAGTGTCGCAATCGATTCTTTGCTTATTCCAACGCAACCAAATGATATTTGAATTTTCTTATTCAAATATCGTTGCACAGCTATAGTGACCAAAAAAAGTAAGAAAAAAAAGAACGCAACCAAAAGGTGGTGGTTTTTTCTAGTTCTCCTTCATGTTTGTGAATTGGTTGGTTTTGAGCTTTTGTTTTGATTATGCAAACCGGTTTTGGGTTTTCTGAGCAATTTGCAATTCTTGTATTTTGGTGATTTTCACAATTCTTGCATTTCAAACATTTTCCCAATTTTTTTTTTGCTGAGTTCATTTGTCGGTTTAAAATTGAAATGCACCAAGTACATAGATTTCCTGAATCACTTAGTGCATTTCAATATACGCATTATACTTAGACAATTGTACTTCTCGCTATTTATTATTCAATGTGTATTTTCTTATAAAAATTATAAATAAATGCAATAAAAGGAAATAAACAATATGTTTGAGAATTTACAATACAAGTAGAGTACAGCGTCGGTTTAGAAATTTATTAAAACAAGATAAAACAATTTAAATTCATTTAAAATACATTACTGCATTTGAAATACCCGTTTATCGGATTTTAATTATATATTATTTATGCTTCAAAACGCAAATAAGTACAGTAATTAAAACCTTTGAAAACCATCAGAATAAATTAAATTCGGCAACGTGGCTAATAAATAGCGAGAAGTACAATTGTCTAAGTATAATGCGTATATTCAAAATTGAAATGCACTAAGTGCTTAAGGAAATCTATGTACTTGGTGCATTTCCATTTTAAACAAACAAATGAACTCAGCAAAAAAAAATGAAAACAACGTCGACCTTGATCTTGAAGTGATCTTTGTTTTCCTTGTTGTGCACACAAAAAAAAGGAAACAATAGAACCACGGAAAAATATGAAATGTAGGTCAATGAACTTATGAAGTTATCCAAACATATGTATTGCAAATATGTATCAAATGAAATACATTTAAAATGCTCATATAAATATATTAAATAAAAAACCTGAAAATCAAAACTGAATAAAATTGGGAAAATGTTTGAAATGCAAGAATTGTGAAAATCACCAAAATACAAGAATTGCAAATTGCTTAGAAAACCCAAAACCGGTTTGCATAATCAAAACAAAAGCTCAAAACCAACCAATTCACAAACATGAAGGAGAACTAGAAAAAACCACCACCTTTTGGTTGCGTTCTTTTTTTCTTACTTTTTTGGTTTCATTCTTTCTATTTCTGTTTGAACCGAACACCAAAATCCAGTCGAACTTAAAAAAATACTTGATCGATGTTCGACTGGAAGTTCCTCAAAAATCTGGCCCAAAATTCCAACCACAATTTAACAGAAATTCCTTTATGCACCTTCTCTATAATTAACATTCTCTGATTACATATTGAATGTTTTTCAAAATATCATAACTAAATAATACAAATAAATTAAATTTTTCAATAAAAAGTCCTACATACATTCAATGTACCTTTTTATATTCCTACGTCACCCTTACGACCCCCATATGTCCACTATATGTATTTCTCATGTCCACTTATATCCACAAAGTTCTCCCTATACGTACCTATAACGCCCCTTTGTCCCGCCCATGACCATCATATCTTCGCTTTATCATACCCAATAAAAAAAAATAATGACATTTTTCAATATAATCGTCATACAAAGTACCTTTTTACATATGAAAATTTAGACCCCATATCTGACCAGTGATGCGTTTGCGCAACAGGCTAGTACTCCGGAACCGGAAGTCAAAATAATTTTACGGGGGGTATTTTTTGACCAAATCTCACCGAAAATCTCGAAAAAATTCGAACTTTTTTTGCTCTGGACGGAAATGGGTTAAGAGCTCTTATAGTAAAAAGATATTTGGAATTTACGGAACTATAAAGTTTTTTGCTATTTCACAGCGCTAAATTCAGTTGTAGTTTTAGCTGTTTTTCACCCAACGAATACTCAAGAACTACTTGCATAAACAAACTCAAATTGACTGTGTGTAACAACTGTCATTTTTCGAACTTTTTGGTTCTGAAAGTGACAGGAACAGTAAAGCTCCACACAGATCTTTTTTCTTGATAGATGGCGTCACACTCTGTGTGACGAATATGTACTTTTAATGTAGGTATCGTTTGCAATGATGTCATCAAGGTAGAGCTTCCAAATTTTAAATAGGGAAAATAGTACATTACTAGAGAGTGGACTATCTTCGGCTATGCCGAAGTTGAAATACCCCCACACAGTAGAAAGAAGTACCTCGAACATAAAAAAATGTGGTCTCAAGACCCTATTTTGAGCCAATTATAGGTGGTTTTGGAGCCCAAACCATGTCCAAAATCCATTTCTAAAAATTTCCAATCAAATCCGAAAAAAAAAAAATTGGTCTCAGGACCCCATTTAGACCCTTATATATGTGGCTTCGGAACCTCGGACCATGTCAAAAATACGTTTCTAAACATTTCCAATCGAATGCAACAATAAAAAAGACTTGAAAAATGTTTACCTTTTTTTTCGGTGTATGGGAGCCACGCCCAGTTTTTGTCCGATTTGGCTGATTCTCGAACTTGATCTCAGTATTCACGAGAAAAACATGTAAAAAAAGTTTCAAGTCGATATCTCCAAAACTGCGACCGCTATCGTGCGGACGGACAGACGGACGGACAGACAGACGGACATCGCTAAATCGACTCAGGAGGTGATACTGATCAAGAATATATATACTTTTCCATACCGGACACGCCTCCTTATGGGCGTTACAAACGTTGTGACAAAGTGAGTATACCCTGCCACAGTGAGTGTGGGGGTATAAAAAGTACATTTCGAAAAAGGTCAGTACACTTTTATTTTAATCAGCTCAGTACATTTTAATTAAAAACAAGAGAAAATGCCGCCTGAAAATGCTGTTAAAATTTCCACTTACCCTGGGCAGCCATTTTATTTCTGCTCTTCAAAGTACTCAAAGAAGTAACTCTTTATTCGCTTTCTCTGCATGTGCCAGTCGAAATGAAAATTTGGTATGTTTTCGGCTAATTTTTCTACATTGAGTGCTCAAATCGTGCACCAAAAATTGTTATATATTTATGGTTTCCTCAAATTTTATTCTGGCCCTTAAATTTAAATTTTGACAGTTCATCGATAAATTCTGACCTATTGTGGTGAATATCAAATGTCAAAATTTCCACTAGCTCAGGGGCTACTAAAAGTTTTGACAAGTGGATAATATTGAACTTTTGAAAATAGCATACAACATTTTGCATTTTGTGGGAACTTAATTTAAATATCTTTTAAACTATTCATTAAAAATAACACTGATCCACAAAACTGAACTTTTTGTGTGTTAAATTGACTTTATAGACAAATTCTTATGTATTTTGCCTCGTTGAATCCGAAAATAACAATGAAATTTTTCCAGCACGCACCATTTTCCCGCAAAAGCCAAAAGTGCACCTTTTGTGGTTTTCATACTGTATCTAAAAATTTTAAAAGTTTTTTAAACTTTGCTGAACATTTTTTTTTTGCATTTTTTACGGTTTTTAATATACGAAAGCTCAAACGCAGAAAATACGAAAAAACTTTAACTGTTCGCACTTTTAAAATTACAGGATTTTCCTTCTAATGGAAAATAATTTCGTTAAATGAGAAACAACAACTTTTTCTTATGTATTTTTTCGCGCTGAATCCAAATATAACAAAGTTTGTACCACTCAGAAGTTTTGAAGATATTCTCAGTTATTTAGACCCACGATTTGATTAAATTGTTATACAAAGGTATATTTTTTTAAATAGTGAATTCATATCAATAAAAATACTTCCAGAAATGTACAATGGCGATGCCATCATGAAGAAATCCATGGCCATGGATCTTTATCCGAGGGTGCTTCAACTTATACACGCAGAGAAAAAATATGGTTGTAGCATGATTGTAGCGATCATATTTACTTGCTACAATAATACTATGATTATAAAGACCATAGTTGGTTGGGGTTATCATGTAAATTATATTTTAATGATTATAGAGACCATATTATGATTTCAGAGATCATATTATGATTAGATTCCAACCATGCCAAAAACATGCTAGAGGCAATAATGTATATGATTGGATATTTAATATTAATAAGAGTATTCATGATCCGGAGTACTTGTGTAGATTTGTACTTTTCTGCAAACATAAGCACCAAAATATACAAACCTACACAAGTACAAGACACCGGCTGTAGCCAACTACATCGACTCGACCAAAACTGGAATAACATTGCCCGCAACTTTGATCACAACTTTTATGACAATTGATATTAAAGCAGCTTTTTCAAATAGTTCAAAATACCAAATTGTATCAAATTGAGACAAAAGTCACTAGGGAGGCTGTGAGGCAGGTTCAAATCTCGGCACGGCCAAACGTAAGTTTTGCCTGGTTTTCATTATGTCAAAATAAATGGCATCATAAACTGACAACGACTGACGCAAATTCAGCACTTTGCTGTTGGCAATTATCGAAGTATATGACAAACGGTGACGTCATATTCATTTTTCTGTATTTTACATTAATTCGTTAAATTTACAATGAAATGACAACCTGTTTTCACTTAACTGACAATAAGCGCTATTGATTATGATGATGATATAATATAATATATAATATATAATAAATTATTGTTAAAGTTTTTGCTAAATAAAAACACTATTGTGGTTAAATATGTGATATACACATAAAATAATATTAATTTCAATTTAAATTTTGGATTTGGCTGTTTACTGCTTTAAATATTTTAAATTCAATACAGGAAATGAGATTCCAACAATATGCATTACAACTATTCATCGTAAATTCATGCTGCAAATGAACAACTCATAAAATTTGTCGCACATGCAAATCGCTACTAGTCCAACGCATCCTTTAAGTCGCACTTTCGTTCCTTTACTGCATATGCGCGACTAACCCAAAACAACATCATCGCAAAGAAAGAATTTCTTAGACAACAAAACACACACGCAAATTCCCACGCAGCAAGAAAATTCTAGCCCACTCTGTTCTACATGCAAACAGGTCGTCTACGCACGCACGCGACATGATCGCCGAGATCAAGTCGCGCCGCAGCAAGAAAGTACCTCCTAATTGCGCACAAAAATAAGGGTGGTTTTCAGACACCACACATTTTTAGTTCGCGCATTGTTTTCCTTATGAAATTTGCTGCGCCAGCATTGACCATCGACTGGAGGAATGTAAACCATAAACAAGCAATTTCTTTTTTTGTGGGATAAGCGAAGGAATGTGTGACATGAACACTTGTGCGTTTATTGTTGTTGTTTTCTTTCAGCCACGCGTATTTGGTTTTTTCCTTTTGTTTTAATACGCACAACTGAAAGGGTTTCTATGCGCGTAGTAAAACCAGAGAAGAAAGTCTTTTGGATGCATTTATGTATACACAAAACTTCAATAATTCACAATTTATTGTTAAATGGTTGTGATCACATGAAATGCTATTTGCAGGAAGTTTAAAAATTGTATAAATACATCGATACACCTTAAAACACACATGCTATGTTCCCAAAAATGTAGAAAATAAAAAACCAATTAGCTTCTGTATTTTACGTAAAAAACCCAAAAAAAATTTTCACGAAAATTCTTTGACAAATTTTATTGAAGAACACAAATTTGTTTATATTAAAATTTTATTGAAAGAATTTTTGTTTTTAAATTTTGTCACCTAGTGTACATAAATAACGAACATTGGACAAATTACAAACTCCTACAAACTAAAAAAACCCAAAAACCAAAATTAAAAAATTTGTACCCAAATTCACTGCGAACAATACAAAACCACTTGCAGCTAACAAACTTGCATTTCCATTTTTCACAAAAGCGATAATATTATTATACATAAATTTTAAATATGCTTCGAAATAAAATGAAGCCGTAAAATTATAAACAAATATTTAGCTCAAAATTTCTTCAAAATAATGTTTTGTACAAAATTCTTATGAAAAGTGCTTTTTGGAAAAAAATCTGTATACAAAATTTTTCACCGAAAATTAATAAAAAGCTTTTTAGCGTAAAAGTCTGATGGCCGCTCCATCAGTTTTTCAAACTAAGCTTTCTTGCACCAAAATTGGTTCTCGTTCACTTTGCACGGCTTCTTCATGCAAAATTTTTTCCACGGCCTTTTCGCAAACACATTTTGTTCAGGGTTTTTTCAATCTGAGGGTGTCATATGAACTATTATTTCTTAAATATAATATAACCAATCAGCTAACATTACATTGAAATATTAATAATATAATTTAAAATAATTAAAAAGTAGATATTGAAATTTAACTGAAAGTTACAAATGGGTTACATGATTGTAACCATCATACAAATTTTTGGCTGCAATCATTACATGTTTATTTTCAATCATGTAAATGGTTAGCGGCAATCATGTAAATGTTTAGTATGCAATCATGGCATGGTTGGTGCAATCATTTCGCCAATCATAATATGGTCCCCTTAAAATATGATCGGGTCAACCATGTTTTTTCTCTGCGTGTACAAGTACCCATAAAATTTAATAAAAATGTGCTTCTAAATAACTGAGAATAACTTCACTATGCTACATATTCTAATTTTTATATTCGGATTCAATGTGAAAAAATACATAAGAAAAAGTGTTTTTTTTTTTTATTTAACCAAATTAATTTAATGTAAGCCCAAGACTTTTAAAACGAGATAATTTGCACAAATTGGTCGGGCAACATCATTTCTACTGCGAATATACCAAAACTAGCGCACTTTCACTAAAAGCAATATTTCAATATTTCATTAAGTTTACAATTATATTGTAATATTGAAATTATTGTTTTCCCGAAAAAAAACGAGTTGAAAAACATTCTGCACAATTTTGAAAATCGTAAAAACTCAATATTTGTTAATAATTAATTATAACATAGTCAAAATTTTTTTTGTGGCGGCCGTGGTGCAGTTGGTTAAAGGGTTCTGCTGCAAGGAAAAGTGTGTGTGACATGTTTTTCTGGAAAGACCGTAAAGGGAAGGGATGATGGTCGATCCCTACCCGGGGCAATACTTTTTACGATAATTTTCATACAATTTTGATTTGAAGTAAAATCTCTGAGTAAAGTAAATGCGCGTAGCAATTGCTCTAAGAGGTTTTTATTGTAACGACCCAATAATTGACATACAAACTTCTCTATAATACTACTAATAGTATCGCATACTAATGGAAGCATGTACTTGTTAAGTTAAGTATAAGTTATTGATATATTATGCAGCACTTGTTGCTTTCAGAGCGGAAACGCTTCAGCCATATTTCATAATTTTTCTCTCTTGTATTAAATGTCATGCTCTTTCAGAATTATGAAATATTGGCAGCATTTCGGCATCGAGCGATGACATTGCGAATCACATCATTGGTTGCCGAAATACGACCATGCTGACAATATCCAATATAGCAACCAAATTCAGTTTGTTGATGAACTTGAGATTGTAGTTACAAATTATTGAACAAATTTTCGACATTTTTGGCGTTTGCGGAAAAATGGTGCGTCAGAATTAGTCTGATGCCTTCGTAAATACTCGTGAAATGTTAGCATTTGTGATCTTTGATTAAAAATATTAAATTAGTAAACAAAAAAAGCTAAAAAAAATATATTTGGAACTCTGTAGTTTTTTACTTCTATATTTGTGATATGCCAGAATTTCTTCTGTCACTTTCGTTTGGCACAGCTAAAATGAAATGTTACCCACCACGCGAAAATTATATTCAACTTTCATTTTCGCTTCTAAACATATATCAATTAGCACAGACCCTATGTAGATATTGGTATCATTGAAAAGATTTGACCAATACCTTACCTAAATTTTAAGAATTTTTTTAAAAATACGTTTTCTTATAAATTTGATTGCAAATTATTAAATTTCTTGTCATTTCGTCATATTGACCAAGAAATTTTTGTTTTGAAATAATTCTCAAAATTCAGGGAAAATTTGTATCATTAACTTTCTTCTGAAAAATATTTGCATTGCATTGTGTAATCACAGTTCAATAATAATAAAAATTTCATGTAGTGTCAAAATTTAGTTTACACTAATTTGTAATGACAGAATTGATAAGGTGGACGCAGTGTTTAAGCATTAAACATGTGTTGCTGCTTATCTTGCTGCGTTGGTCTCTTTAGAAACAACATAAAAATTACAGCTTCAGTGTATCATGTCACTAGAGCCCGACCGATAAGCATTTTCAGGCCGAAGCCGAAGCCGATGCCGAAGGTAAATTGGCAGCCTAATACTTCGGCCGATGCCGAAGGCCTATACCGAAGCCGATACTTTAATAAAAAACCATTAAAAACTTGTTTTTTCGTGTATTTTCATTCAAATTCGAGTGTATAAATACACATTTAGTTTTTTAAGGAACTAAAATTTTATTTAAACAAATAATAAAAGTAACCAAAAGAATTCACAAACAAATTTGGGCCTCCTAGGTCAAAACTAACAGGAGATTATACAATATATCCCGTGTAAGAAAAATTAGATTTTTTTAAAATCATTTTTAAAAATTTGGAGTAACGCATAGAATAATGGAAATTTAGTAGAAATGGTAGAGAATTCTTCAAAGAATAAATCCATCTAAGTAGCTGTTTTTTAAGGACTCCCCAAATCCGTCAGGTGATTGGCAAAGGATGTTCTAGTTGATGGTAAATACCACCTGTGAAGCTTTGAACTTTAAATGTAAAATTTTACCAAAATCGGTCCCGGATTTGAGCACCAGAACTACTTTTCATATATGTTGGAGCAGCAATTTGGGCTACATTTGTAAAAGGTAGAATCCTTCCGTGAGCCTCCTACCCCTATATTTGAAATTTCATACAGTTTACCAGGACTCCTTTTAACATTGACATCAGGGCAAGTATTAAGCCAAATCTATATTTAAAATTCAGTAATCCACCCAGAAAATGTCCAAGGATGTATTTTGTGGCAGCTGTAACCCCGTGCCAAGCAATTTGAGGCGAGATTCACTCAATATTCGATGATTACTAAGTTAAATTTTAATCATATTTTTTGTTTTGTGAGCCTCTTATGTCCCATTGGAAATTCCATCAATTACACAATTTTTAGAAAATCGTATCGTAAAAAATTAATTTTGGTATTCAGTGTCGCAAAAACAAGAAAAAACTAGAGAGTGGACTATCTTCGGCTATACCGAAGCTGAAATACCCCCACACAGTAGGAAAAAGTACCTCGAACATAAAAAAATGTGGTCTCAAGACCCTATTTTGAGCCAATTATAGGTGGCTTTGGAGCCCGGACCATGTCCAAAATCCATTTCTAAAAATTTCCAATGAAATCCACCAAAAAAAAAAAATTGGTCTCAGGACCCCATTTAGACCCTTATATATGTGGCTGCGGAACCTCGGACCATGTCAAAAATACGTTTCCAAACATTTCCAATCAAATGCAGCAATAAAAAAGACTTGAAAAATTTTTTTTCGGTGGGAGCCACGCCCAGTTTTTATCCGATTTGACTGATTCTCGAACTTGATCTCAGTATTCACGAGAAAAGTTTCAAGTCGATATCTCCAAAAATGCGACCGCTATCGTGCGGACGGACAGACGGACGGACAGACAGACGGACATCGCTAAATCGACTCAGGAGGTGATGCTGATCAAGAATATATATACTTTACCGGACACGCCTCCTTCTGGGCCACAGTGAGTGTGGGGGTATAAAAATTGAAAAGCTTCGGCTAAAACTTCGGCCATTTTTTGGAAAAAACGAATCCGAAGCCGAATGTGCATTTTTGGCCGATAACGGCCGAAGCCGAAGCCGATGCCGAAGCCGATTAATCGGTCGGGCTCTACATGTCACACATAATTTTTGGCCGCTCCTAAACGGCTTCAAATATTTTGATGAAATCTATAGAGGAAGCAGCTGTAAGCATTATTATTGCAAATTCGGTGTCAAACAATTTTTCCAATTTTTCTATTAGATTTTCCAAGGTGGTCGAAAAATCGACCATTGGCCCATAACGTATACATTTTTTTGGAAATTTAGATTCCGAAAGATTTTTTTAAGTACCAACCTTCTTTAGATTTAAAGCTTCCTAATGGTTGGAAATTACCAAAATAGGGTATAAAATTTTGAATTAGAAGATCACAACGTTAGGATTACACATTTTTACATATACAGTCACGGAAAAAAGTTTATATACACAGCTATTTTATTTATTTTAGTATTGATATTGGTATCAATTTAAAGGTATATTTATCTCCTTTCGAACGAGTCATAGGGCACTTTAATCCGTTATGTGTCTATCGAGATAATCATATTTAAAAATTGACTTACTTTTCAAACTTTTTTCCTTGGGTTTAAAAGAAAGTTTTGTGATAAAAAATGTTCCTGAATTTTGACAATTTTTCCAAAAATTGGTAATAGTGTTTTTTTGTATACACTTTTGGCTAATGGCCGATTTTTCGACCATAAAATTTTCTTTACAAATACTCTTTCGTATTTTTAAAATTGACTAATTTTTGGACGTAAAATTATAGTTTGATAATTTTTCAATAATATTTATTAGATTTCAGAACTTTACGAAATTTTTTATTTTTTTTTCCAAATTTTTCAAAAAGTGGCCAAAAAATGAGTATTTGTTCAAATGCACCTGGCCTCAATTTAAAGTCTCCCATATCGTACTGATCAGTTTTTATTCATTGTCAAGGAACCAAACCATCATTACACGAAAACAGATTAGAAATCGGTCCATTAGTTTCGTCACTAGAATTTTTTAAATTTTACGTCGACCGCTTTTGCCAAAAATGGGTAGAGAATTTTTTCCGAAGGTTTTTTTTTTTTTTAATAAAAAAAATCACACACATCATAATAGTTTCGTGTATGTTTACGGACTACTGAGACTAAATATTTGGTAAAAATTTGCCAAAAAGCGTCACCGGAGCTGATACCAGTGGAAATAACGAAAAGCACCAGTGGAGCTGATACCAGTGGGTGAATACTGTTAAAACTAAAAGTTGTATAAAAGTTCCTGAGTGAAAATTCTTAGATTGAAATGACATCCAGAATGATGGAGCTACTACGGTTACAGGATACGCTGTACCACGCAATCACCCAAACAAAAAGCTAGAGAAGTCCAGATTCTAGCAGATGTAATCGCGTTTGTCGATTTGCTATACAACTCTTTAAGTTCGATTCATCAAAATACGAAGCAAAGATCACTGCCGCCAAAAAAGGCATTTTCTACAGATATACAGCAGTGCCAGTTTTGCAACACGTCGGGACATTCAATATTGAAATGTCTAAAATTTAAAGCTTTAAGTGTGAACAAAATGGTGGAATACGCTAAGAGAAGTCAGCTGTGCTTCAAATGTCTTCTCCATCCTTTTCAAAAAAGGTGCACCAGGGATTGGAGTTGCCAGTTCTGTAAGAAATCAACGCACCACACTTTACTGCATGAAGCCAGAACGAAACCCCATCGGGAGAATGCATCATCGAATTTGGCGCAAGAATCAAAAGCTAAAGGTACGCTCTTAGCTACCGCATCGGTGAAGATTGAAGCAGCAAGTGGGCAGTACGAGTTATTACGAGCACTGGTGGATAGCGGTTCTCAGAAAACATTCATATCTGAGGAGGCCGCACAATTATTAAGACTTCCAAGGTTTAAATCTACAACGGATATCACTGGGATATCTGCAAACAGTGTTGGAGTGTCCAAAAGCAAGATGCAGGTCAAAATAAGATCTCGATTTTTAAGTGATTTTGCTGTGAATGTAGAGGCGTTGGTGTTGCCGACACTTCATAAGACTCTAATGAGTTATTCTCCACAAACCAAGATGATTGGGAGATCTGTGTGCTAGCAGATACGTCGTTTAATCGAACAAGCCGAGTCGACATCATAATCGGAGCAAATATATATATCCAGACATATTAGAAGAAGGCATTAAAAAGGTTAATGGCAAATTGGGTCAACGGACGAAGCTTGGATGGATCTTCTCAGGCACCATCAAGCGATCTTGCAGTCAATCAACAGTGGCTGCTACTACAACGATCAATTTGGATGACTTGGATAGATTTTGGGAACTTGAAAATCAAAAAGATGCCGATGACATAAAATGTGAAGAAATTTATCAAGAAACAACGAAGATCGACAGCAGCTGCACGAATATTACATTCGCTTCTTTTGAGTATTTGTAAGGTACTGACTTTATTTTAATAAAACACCTAAATATATAGGCACAAAAAATCTCTTAAAACTAGACAGAATTAGAATATTATCAGCAGAGGCACGATAAGTGATCCCCGGACAGGCTATAAACTATTTATTACTTGTGTGTGTACTTTTCTTAATAGCAATAATAGAATACATTGGAATTGTAAATGGCCACACAGCCTCAACTCAAACTGAGTGTACTAAACATAGATTATGATGTGTGAGACACTTCTTCTGTTTGGCATTTTTTATTACTAGCGATAATTATAGATAGTATTAGAAATGTAAATTACCACATGTACAAATGTCATGTTTGGACAGCAGCAGAAGATTCATATTGTCGTTTTACAAAATCGAAGGAACTTGGCAATTCATGAAAGCAAGCTGTTGCACGTCTCTTGGCAATGGAGACGCGCTTTAAGAAAAATAAATTTTTTAAAATGGAATATTCAGCCTTCATGAAAGAGTATCTGGAGATGGAACATATGAGAGCAGTAGATGACATTAACATGGGGCTTTACTATTAACCACACCAGGCGGTGATTCGAGAGTCCAGTTTAAGTACAAAATTAAGAGTAGTTTTCGACGCTTCTGCTAAAACTGCAAATGGTCTCAGCTTAAATGATATTATGTTGGTTGATCAACATCTTCAAAAGGACATATTCGACATTATCTTAAAATGGCGAATCTGAAGGTACGTGAGGACTGCAGACGTTGAAAAAATGTATCGTCAAATAAATATTGACGAAAATGATGATTAAACTTACAACAGAAACTTATGTAACAACTGCAGCACCGTTTTTGGCTGTGCGCACTCCTCAGCAAATCGCAACCACATACTGCAGTAATGACAGCGAAATGTGCACCATAATTAAAGATGACTTTTACATGGACGACTTAATGACAGGAGCACATTCAACTGATAGCTGCCGAAATATCTACATGAACCTAAATGATGTTATGGGAAAGGCGAAATTTCATTTGAGAAAATGACTGTCGAATGTATGTAGTTGTCTGCAATTCGAAAGTGAATGATGTTATCCAAATTCAAGGCAACGGCACTGTGAAAACTTTGGGTCTACATTGGGAAACGCGAACGGACAGCTTCGGATTTAAAGTTAAAATCTTTACCATTAAAAAGGTAACACAACTTTACCATTAAAAAGGTAACTATCGCAATTAGCCAAAATTTACAACCCAAAAATTTACGGATTGGGTCGCTCCTGTGACAGTGATTGGAAAACTGTACATGCAAAAGTTGTGGCTTATCAGCAAGCATTGGAACCATGTGCTAGATGATGAACTTACCAAAGAGTGGCACGAGTACTCTGAAATATTGTTGGATATAGAGCAATTAACGATACCACGATGGATGAATATAACCGAGAACGAAGCAGAGAAACATGGATTTGCTGATGCTTCAGAAAAATGTTATGCAGCTGTAGCATACGTAAAGGTTGGATCAACAGTAGTTCTTTTGACTGCAAAAAGCAAAATCAATCCTATAAAAAACCGAAAAACCATTCCAAAATTGGCAAAGTTGCTAGCAAGAATAAAGTCAATTTTCAAGACGCCGTTTACAATCTATGCCTGGAGTGATTCTACGATTACATTGGCTTGGATAACAAATTTAAATAGTAAAGAAAGGTTTATACGAAGCAGAGTAGAAGAAATCCACGCGAAGTTACCAGAAGTAAAGTGGCAGTACGTGAAGTCGGCTGATAATCCAGCTGATATTGCTTCCAGAGGAGCATTGCCGGAGCTGCTAAAGCGGAATACTTTATGGTGGAAAGGTCCAACCTGGCTACAAAAACCTAAAGAAGAATGGCCAGAGTTTCATCCTCGGTGGCAACACTAGAGAACAACGTGCTGACAGGGTGGCTGACTAAGTATTCACGAATTGAAAAGCTGGATGGAGTAATTGCATACGTGCGGCGGTTAATTGACAAGCTACAAAACAAAACTACATATCCGTCGTATCTTACCGTTGATGAGCTAAAAAAGGCAAGGATTGTTGCAGTACGGCATTAGCAACAGTTGGATTTTTCACACGAAATACGTTGTTTACACACAAAAAAAAAAGTAGGTAAATCTAACCAAAAAAGACGGTTAAAAATGCAGCAACCAAAAAACGTGGTAAATGGAACCAACTCAAAGTTGTTCGCGTACAATGAAAAATTGTTAGCGTACAATGAAAAATTGTTAGCGTACAATGAAAAATTGTTCGCGTACAATGAAAAATTGTTCGCATATGAGCAATGAATGCATTCATTAGTAGTGTTTTGGTTGCAATCTTGTCGAAACTTGACGCTTTTTTATTTATTTATTTGCAACCAAAACACGACTATTAATGTCGCATTGTCTGAAAATATAAAATTTTAAAAATAAAAATCTGTAAAAAAGAAAAATAGAAAAAAAGAAAAATAGAAAGAAAATTTAATATTACAAAATTGAAATCTAAAATGCTAAAAATGAAAAAAGAGATAAACGAAAATCTGTAAAAACAAAAGAATAAATGAATGTTAAAATATATAATAAAAACCATTCTCAATATAATATTACATTAGCTTACCCTTTTATGCACTTCACCCTTTGACCATACTGAACGCACTGATCGTATACTCGAATGACAAAACAAAAATCGTTGCTGTTGTAGTATGACAGACACGAAAGCACGCCGCTGAGCATGTATGAGCATGTGCTCATACATCGCAAGCAACCAAACTCAGCTGAGTTGCGAACCGCAATTGGGTCTTTACAATTTTTTTGGTTGGCGAACAAACAAAAATTTTTAAGGAACAACTAGATTTGTTTGCTTTACAAATTTTTTGGTTAAAATTTGAGTTTTACAATTTTTTTCGATTAGCTAACCTGTTTTTGTAGTTAAAAATCATTTAACAATTTTTCGACGATTAGATTAACCACAAAAATTGTAGTTGTTGTTTGTGTTTTCCATATAAAATAAAAAATTGTTTTTTTACAACGTTTTTCGGTTAGATTAACCCATCTTTTTTTTTCTGTGTACGAATGAAAAAAGAAATTAAAACAAAGAAAAAAATATTGTCGCTGAATCCATTTCTGGACGATGACGGGTTGCTGAGAGTCGGTGGCAGGCTTCAAAGTGCAGAGATGCCATACGATGCAAAACATCCGATTATACTAGAAAAATATCATTTGGGACTATTAATAGTACAACATGCTCATCAGATTACGTTACACGGTGGTATAAATTTGATGAGAATCATCATAAGGCGAAGCTATTGGATTATAGGATTGCGAAATACTCTGAAAAAGTATATAAGAAGGTGTGTGTCTTGTGCAAGGTATCGGCAAGCTACTACTCAACAGATTATGGGGAACCTACCAAAATGCAGAGTGACAACAGCATATCCATTTTCAAACACTGGAATATTAAAAAAAAAATAAAATAAAAAAAATAAAAAAAATTGACTACGCGGGGCCTTTTTAAATAAGATGTTCCAAAGGCCGTGGTCAAAAAAGCTACAAGGGATACATAGCCGTATTTATATGTATGGCAACCAAGGAAATGCACTTAGAGGTAGTGAGTGACTTATCGACAGACGCATTTTTGGCAGCATTGCGGCCAAGCAATCCTGGCCAACAAAACAAAATTTTGCTCTGTGGGGCTTAACAAAAAAAATGTACAACAACAACAAAAAAATTTAATTTTGCTTCAGAATGAGAACAGTTTTCTCATTCTGAAGCATAATTTGGTTCTTGTGAATTCATTTTGTTTAAATTTTGGTTTTTCTCGTAGTTTTCTTATTCTAAAACGCATTTTTAAATAATTAATTAATTTTTTTTGTACTGAATAGTTGGACATAGTTGCGCGGTAGTCTAGAGTTATCCAATTGGGATAAAACTTTGGGAATATTATTTTTTGGTCCAATAGCACATTTTAGGGGGGTCGTTACGAAGGAAAATCGGAAAATTTGTATTCTGGTCTGGTATAATAGACACACAATAAATATGCACAATAACACTAGCTACAGCTGAATTTGATACACAAATCGCCTGTAGTCGGTTAACAGATGAGGCCATTTTCATTTCTCCACCTTACAGTAGTTTCACGATATTTATATACTTTTTTGTTTAGAAAGGTTGATAATGAAAAATAAAGATGTGTACAAGATCACCCATGAGCTGTATGGAAATTGCAAAAGGGTTTCTTTCGTTCTCCGCGTATTTTTGTACTGCACATATATTTTTTATAACAAAGTCAAAAGCCTATATCAATCTGCATCAAACAATAACAAAAATGTTTTAAATATTTGTAAAATTTGCAAAAATGTATAAATAATTTGAGTTTTGTAATAGTTTTGAGTGCAGATGTTTGACTCTTGATCCTAAGGAATCAATACATATATTAGGGTTATTTTTTTTGTATGGAGAAAAAAGTTTTTCTGTGATCATTGATTACGCCAACTAGTTTTGTTCCATTTTACACTAAGACTAAGCTGTAAACATTTCAGAAAAAAATATAGTTGTTTAGGGATGCCGCAGCACACCAAAAGTTAGGGATTTTCACCTGATTTTACGATCAATGGTCGCATAGTGAATTTTTAAGGACTTTTTCCAAATTAATATTTAAATATAATTCTTATGTATTTTGCCTTCTAAACACAATGGCGTATTCAGTTTTGTCCTTAAAGTTCATTTTCGAATGATATCATTCAAAAACTAAATTTTTAAGTACCTTTTCCAATTGGAGGGTTGTAAGTCTGGGTCTAAGTAGCAAACAAAATGATTCTGAGATATGACGAACAAGTTTAATAATAAAATTAATGCTGAATTACATAAAAACGAAGTGTAGTATGAATTGCTTGTGAATATATTCGCTTTAGTTTCTCATTTAACCAATTAAATGTTGATTTGATGACAAATTCCGCACTTTTACAAGAGCAAAAAAATAAAAATGCTCCCAATTTTATGCGTTTAAGTTCTCTTATCTTGAAAACTAAAAAAGATGCAAAAAAAAACGATGTTTTTTTAGTTTATGGCGAATAGGAGTGTGCTGGAAAAATTGCATGATTATGTTCGGATTCAGTGTATCAAAATACTTACTGTGTTATCATTTAACAAATGTACTGTCGAACACCGTTATGTTTCACTGGACTTTGACCCATTAGACCAACATTGTTTTATTTTTTTCGGAAGGACAAATGGTTTTGTACAGTAGTATCTGACTACTCAAATAGAAAAATACATAATAGCTAATTCGTTTGTTTTGTTTTTGGTACTTAGACCCAGTTACGACTAGAGCTCTTGAAATTATTTTAATCGACTAATAACAAAAAACTTTCGGGTAAATGATATTCGACTAGTCGCTCAGCTTCGACTATTCGAATACCCGTTCAATTTCGGGTAACCGAATAAACGACTTCACGAAATTAAAAGCAATGCCAATGACATGCTCTTTTGAGCATGTCAATGAAGATATCGTTTTTTAAATGCATTTGACTAACCAAATATCAACGGTTAACCGACTAGTCGAAAGTGAACGGTTAATCGAATAGTCAAATGCAATCGACTAAGTAGTCGAATACTTCTAAGTGTAATAGTCGAATAATTTGATATCCCGATTATTCGAATAACAAGAGCCCTACTTACAACCCTTGAATTTATGTTTTAATGTATTTTGCCCTTCTAAATGCAATAGCGTTTCTAGTTTTTTCATTTAATTTTTAGGACAAAATCCTTAAAAATTAAGTTTTTAATGATATCGTTTGAAAATAAATGAAAAGTGGGAGAAAAAGATTAAAAATCGCCAAAAAGTTGAAATGTAAAGTGGGAATTTTTCATAAACTGTTCCTGAAAAATTACCCAACGAAAAATTGCCCATAAAAAAATACAAAAAAGCCCACGAAAAAAGAGTGCGAAAAAATAAAAAGTCGCTGAAAAGTCGAAATGAAAAATAGTGCACAAAATCCAAAATATCACCAAGCATTCAAAAATTAAAAATCGGATGCGTTTTGTTGTCGATATAAATTCGTAAAGCGCCACCAGCAAAAAATATTTCGTGCGTCGTGGGCAATTTTTCGTGTTTCATAAATGACGTATGAAATATTGCCCAAAAGTCAAATTGAAAAATCGCCCACCAAAAACGAAAAATTGCCCAAAAAAGGTAGGCGATTTTGCATATGGAAAAAATGTTGGGCGATTTTTATTTTTTTATTTTGGGCGATTTTGCGTGGGCGATTTTTTACATATCTTTAGTGGATTTGGGTCCGCTGAGCTCAAAAACGGGTTTCCGATAGGACCTCCACTTCCATTTTTTGTTCCAACTCCATTTTCTTCCGGTTCAATTCCATTCTGTTTCAGTTTAATTCCCATTTCGTTTCCGAAATCATTTCCAATCAAGTAAAAAAAAAAACCGCGTCCAAATCGGTTCAGTATTTCTCAAGAGAAACGAAAATAATTCAAATTTGGTGGCCATTTTGTATGAGAGGTACGCTTATCCGATGTTGCCCATTTTAAATATTGTCCAATCATTCGCTATAATAAGAGGAATGACAAAATTTGGAGACCATCAAAAGTTACGACGTTATTTAAGCTTTTTTAAATTGAGTTTGTTTAAAAAGAGGGAAAAAAGTGGAATACTCTTTTTTTTTAATATTAAAGTTAAAAGTTTAAACATGATTTTAAAAAAGAGAAAAATTGGTACATGTATTTTTCATTATTATTATCAAACTTTGATATTTTTTGTGTTTTACCAATAAAAACATTGAGTTATTGTAAGCTCTACAAAAAATGTATTACCAAACATTTTGAAATACTTTATATTTGTTAATTTCTCTATGAATACTTTTTTAAATATTGTTCAATTAAATCAGATCGTGTGAAAAACTTATTTTTGGGAATTTTTTTTTGTAGGAAGCCTAAAAATTTAAATTTTATGGTGCAAATTTCTTGCTCCTTTTCAAAATACCAAACACTTGGATATTTACGGCATACAATTTTTGTGGCTTTTGCCAATTGGGCGCATTACTGTGGGGCGGTATTACAGAACAAATGTTTTCTGTAACTTGTCCCGGGTAGCGATTGATTGCAGAAGGTAACCACCTAACAAACTGCGCAACAGCCGCCACGACTGTTATTTAATTGTTTTCTATTTTACTTCAAAAATGTCTCATTCCTATAAAAATCTACATTTTAATGTTTAAATTTTTAAATGCCAAAATAAACACATTCAATACAAAATTTGCGCGAGATCAATTTTTAAAAGCGTGTTACCAAAATTTAGAGTTTGATTGTTTAAAATACCACGACAGGTTCGTCCTTTTATTCTGCACAAAAATGCTAAATCGCCTAAAGGTTATTTTTTTAAAGTTATAGATAGTTAAAGCTATTAACTTTTTTTTAGGCAACAAATTGAGTATTATGGCGAAAGTCCAGCCAGCCTGACTTTTTTACTTTCAAGAAGTCTAGTTTTTTTTGCAGATGCTACTTTTTAGCCCCAGAAAATGCGCGGGGAACGAAAAATTTTGGGTGCTCTAGTGTAAAATGTAAGTATAATATTTTTGTCGAAATCGGAACAATATTATAATTTGTAATAAATCAGTACCGCACCTTGCAAGTTAGCCACTATTATGCCTGGTGTGCAATGAATGCCAGAGTGAATGCGAGGCAGAATTTGTTTAAGCTCGCGGATTTTTTTTTTTTAACTTTATATTTTGATTTATTGGAAATTTCTAAATACTTAGAACTAAAAATAATTTTTAACGATGGAATTTAACAATTTATACAAATTTCTGAAATCATCGTACATTCATTGTACCCCAGGCACTACTCAATTTGTTGCGTATCTGTGTGGTTTTCGGTTAGCCACGTTGGGAAATAATGCAGAGAGTAGAAACTTATTAAATATGTAGTTCAATATGCATTTATGAACCAAAGCTGTATTTTTAATAAAATTCGAAACTTATCTGAACTTATTGTAGTCTTCAGAATCTACTTTACCAATATGTGAGTTTTAATAAAAATGTGTTGCATTTGTGTTGTTTAAAATTTGGAATACTATAGAACAAAAAGCAATTAAAATCGGCGGAGTCAAAGTTGGTCAAAATCAACTAATTCGAAACTTTATGGTTCAGTCTCTGTTTACTATTTTCCAACAGAGGATGACGACGAAGACGGTCCCACTTTGAAAGACAAAGCTCTGGAAGCTGCACTTAGAGGAATCGATATATTTTGTGTGTGGGACTGTTGCTGGGTTTGGTTAAAATTTCAGGAATGGGTATCGCTGATCGTTTTTGATCCATTTGTGGAACTTTTCATTACCCTTTGTATTGTTGTGAATACCATGTTCATGGCAATGGACCATCACGACATGAACAAGGAGATGGAGCGCATTTTGAAGAGCGGAAATTACGTATGTTTTTAAATTACGATATACCTACCTTGTGTTTGTTAACTGTCATCTAATATACATATTTTTCAGTTTTTTACAGCCACGTTCGCCATAGAGGCCACAATGAAGCTAATGGCCATGAGCCCGAAATATTACTTCCAGGAGGGTTGGAATATATTCGATTTCATCATCGTTGCACTTTCGTTACTGGAACTGGGATTGGAAGGAGTTCAGGGCCTGTCTGTATTGCGGTCATTTCGATTGGTAAGCATACGAATTCGTAAATAAAATTACATAATTTCGCACACTAATTCCAATTCGGATGATGAGCTATAATATACATACTTATAAGATTATATGAATTATGTTTTAATATTTGTCCAAATTGCAGTTGCGTGTATTTAAATTAGCCAAATCTTGGCCAACTTTAAATTTACTTATATCCATCATGGGTCGAACGGTCGGCGCCTTAGGGAACTTAACATTCGTGTTGTGTATTATAATCTTCATTTTTGCTGTCATGGGAATGCAATTATTTGGCAAAAACTACACAGGTATTAGGGAAAATAACAAATGTACTCGCAATTCAGTCTTTTTTATAATTGCATTCGAAAATTTTTAAAAACTTTTTAACTCCTTGATAATTATAGCAAGTGTCTTTCGACAAACACTTCAGCATATTTTTTTTACTAAGTTTATTAAGTACATTTCGCTTCAAGCACGTTTTTAAGCTTCCTGAAAAAGATCCCTAAGTAATTGCATTCTTCGCGCGTTAACTGTACAACACCATTTCTCCAATTACAATAAGTCCCGGAACCTCAGTCCAATTCCGCATTAGTTTTTTTTTTATTTCAAAAAAATAATTTTTATATGCAGGCTATTTGGGTTAATTAAGGTAGGATCCCACTACTACCGCAATGCGCCAAAATTTTATGTTATTGCAAAATCCTAAACAAAGAAAATTAATAATGTTAATTTGCTTCAATAAAACTCGACACCTACATGCGCACTTAATTCCCTACATAATTAAGCATTTTTTAATGAATTTATTTTAAATATCAACCGCAATGTGAAATATTTTCTATGACATCGCCTTTTTCCCTCTAGGGGTTAAAGGAAATGATGAATTCACACGTTGTTCAAATGAACAACTGTGCAAAGGTAGCATCTGCCTACATTGTAAAGACCACTAAATAAAAAAAATAACCGCTTTATTAACATTTTTATATGAACACTGTGTCACGGAATTCAAGCAGCCTTGTATAAAATATTTTATAATATAGATGCACTGTATACGATGGCATTCACCGTTTTATAGCCTTCTCTGAACAAGAGAGAGTTTTAAAATAAAGTAAATATAAAGTTCTTGATAAAAATCGAAAACCCCCCGGAATCTATGAAGTAATAGAAAAATGTATGGAATTGTTTTGAAATTCAACAGCATTTAAGAGAAACTTCCGTATCTCCTTGATATTTTTTTTATTAAAAACGTTCGTGTACCAAAAACTGGAAAAATTCCAGTTCCAGTTAAGCTTAGAAATCACGGTTTACATTTACATCAAAGTGAAACACCTTGTGAAAGTTTATAGTATTCGAAATAGAATTCGAAATTTTCTGTGAATCTAATGAAAGTGTTTTTAAAATGAAAGCAGGGACGTATCCATGAAAGGGAGGGGTTCGGAGGGCTTTAGGGTCCCGAGCCTCCCCGAAATATATTCGATTTTAGAAAAATCGAATCAAAATCCCCTTGGGTTTTTTTCCAAATTTTTTTATTTTTTTTTTAATCTACTTTTTTTTTATGAAAAATCAAAAGTTTTATTTTGAAAAAAGCGATCCCCACCCCCAAAATTTTTTCCTGGTTACGTCCCTGTCACCGTCCCTTTAATAAAATTTGTCTTTATGTTAAAAACGGCTGATTTTACTAATTGCGGACAAATTTCATCTGTCTAAAATATTTGCGTTTTTGATGTGAGGCGTTGAGAAGCAAAGTGGTTCAACCCCATGTCACGAAATAACTTAACTCCTTCATATCTCGGACGTTCCCGCAATCCCGGAATCTCGGAATTTTGAATCCGGATTTCAAAAAATTCATTTCTTTTGCATTTTTTAAGATATTTTTGACGTTTTTCCACAAAAATACAGCCGTGCATATACTTTCAATCTAATTGGTAGACACAAAAACCCACTTTTGTAGAATTTTGTGATATAAAACAACTCTATTTCATATAAAATATCAAATTTGTTCGATCAGTGTAATTTAAAATGAATAACTTTTTGTTTGACTTTATTTATTTTAAATATTATTTTTTTGTTTAATGTAATATTTATTAAATATTATTTCTTTAAGCATTTTGAATGCATTAAACATGCGCGACTGCTTGATAATATTGAAACAAAGCTCACGTGAACCACAGAATTACTTCTGACCGTTGATTTGGGTTGCATCACCACCTTGGTGGCGTGCACACAGGGGCCAACGAATTAGGTTAGGTTGAACATTTGTAATGTAAGAGAGTTTTTTTTGAAATGAGTGCGCTCACAACTATCGTATTTTTTTCAAATATGATTATATGACCTTATGATTACTTGTAAACTCCCTTATTGTATAAAACACAAAAAAAAATTTTTGGTAACGCACATAATCGGGACCGGCAGATTCTGTTAGAGGGGGCTAAAAAAAGGACCCGTGTCTCCCAATTTTTCTAGATCAATTCTTAAATTCATTTAAATCGCATTTACGCCAAAATTAGTATTATTAGTATTATAAGCTAAAAAAACCCTTTTTGGCTCTGCTCAAGCTCCCTCTATAAGCCAAAACATGCATAACACGATTGAGAGTTCTTCATCTTTGAATCCCACCGATTCAACTGAAGATGCGCGAATGGTAAATTGCACAAGTTGGTGACAAAAATTCAAATTTATCCAACAATTGCGGTAAAAGAACTTCCAATTTCTGTATTTCAATTATTTTTTTAACACTTTTTTGTCGGTTAAATCTACCTACCGAGGTTCCAAAACCACATATAAATGGTCAAAATGGAATCTTGAGACCAACATTTTTTTTTATAGATTTGATTTTAAATTTTTAGTAACGGATTTTGGACTAGGAGTGGAGGTATTCGAGGTACTTCAAAATGGGGGTATTTCAGCTTCGGCATAGCCGAAGATAGTCCACTCTCTAGTTTTCAACCTATTTTTTGAGATGACGGCAATAAAATTAATCTTGATCTAGAATATTCCTTCTTAAGAGCGCGTTTAAATGTTTTTCTTTTAGCAAAACAAATTTTGGGGTTATAATCCAAATAAAATCAGGAGTGTTCGTTCATATTTAAAAATATAGTTTACTTCTATATACAATAATGAACTTTTCAATTAAATTATTCTCGTGTGCGGTCCACGATTTTAGTTAAAACCAAAACCAGGGTGAGAAAAATTACTGAGTTCTACAATATCGGTACACAAAAGGCAAATAAACTTTTAAATTTTTTTTGCCGATTTGTTCTTTGCACTTTTCCTTCATTCGTAAAATACACATACGATCGATTCAGCAGGGCAATTAATTTCGCTCGTTTTCAAAAATTTATACTTTACTTTTGCATTCAATAGTTTTGATCGCGGACAAAACAAAACGAATTTTTTTTTTCGTTTTGTGCATTCTGTCGGTCTTGATTTTTTTTGGAAAATTTCGTGAAATTTGTAATTTAGAGCTTTATTCTAGCAATAAGAAACAATGACAAATCAATGACACCTTCTATTTAGTTTATAAAAATTTTTGTTGTCACTTTTGTTGGTAGAATAAGACTATTAGTGATGTTCTGAAGCGCATGTATTTCTTAAATTATTGATTATGAATATTTATTTTTTCTGCAATAAATAATTAAAAAATGCATTCTAACAACAACGCACAAACAGAAAGTGAAGCAGGACAAAAACAAAACAAAGCAGTGCAACGCACATTGTAGCTAACACAAGTCTACACGCAAATTTGGGAGGGTATACTGCCGCGCTTACAACAAAACTACGCATCTGTTTTTTTTGCATAGTCAAACATTTTTTATACTAGAATGCATTTTCAAATTATTTATTGCAGAAAAAATAAATGTTCATAATCATAATCAATAATTTAAAAAACACGAGCGCTTCAGAATATCACTAATAGTCTCATTCTACCAACAAAAGTGACAACAAAAATTTTTATAATTTAAATAGAAGGTGACAAGACTTGTCATTGTTGCTAGAAATAAAATTTTCGTTTTGTTTTGTCCGCGATCAAAACTATTGAATGCAAAAGTAAAGTTTAAATTTTTGAAAACGAGCGAAATTAATTGCCCCGCTGAATCGCTCGTATGTGTATTTTACGAATGAAGGAAAAGTGCAAAGAACAAATCGGAAAAAAAAATTGAAAAGTGTAAATCCGCCGCGAATACACGATTCAAAGAAAATGAAAAGTTCAGTAATGTTTGTTTTCCAACCCTGACCAAAACAAATAACTTTTGTCAAGTTTTTGTTAAATTCATATGTCAAATTTATATATTTTTATAAATTCTGGAATTTCTAGAATTGTTTTAAAATTTTTTTTACAATTTTAATACATTTCCAAAATTCTACCAATGAATTTATTAAAGAAGTCTGTTTACGGACTTTTATTTGGCAGGAATACAAAAAGTTCTAAAAATGGTCTTCTTAAAGCGTGTTCAATTGATAAAACTGTGATTGGCATCCTACTAAAGATACTGAAATTATCTTTCCACTGATGCCAATTTTATGTTTTTATAAAATGTTTGCCCATAGTGCACCATTTGGAATTTCGTTGTTTTTGTGTTACTTTTCGGTACATTTTTTTTGGACCCCCGAAATAAATTCCTGGCTACGGCCCTGGCTTCGGTTATGCTTATAAGCCTGTAACCGAGCCAGAATAGACCTGTAAAGGTGTTTTTTCTTAGTAATAGGCTAATTGTATGGAAGGATGTATATATTTGCATTATGCTATCAAAATTACTATTTCTTAAAAAAAATTGTCCGGGTTTTTCTTTCAATGTCCAATTGAAAACGGAAAAGTTCAGATATTTTTTTTTAAAATATAGACGAAGCTTTTTCTGCATGTGGCATATCTACTCCTAGTAGTGAGCACATTCTGCCATCAAAATATATTTTATAGAACATTAGAATATATTTATAAAAAAATGAGTTGAAAAAATTGCGATAAAATAAAATTATGACGTAATCGTGTTCAGCATGGCTTAATTATATTAGATCCACAATCAAATCTCTTGAACTTTTTTAACTGTTTTTCAGTGTAATTAGTAAAATCAGCCGTCTTTAAAGTAAAGAAAAATGTAAAAATATAAAGCGGAGGTCTCTTACGTTTGAAAGCACTTTTATATGAATTCAATACGCTAAGTAAAATTCCTTAAATTGGGAAAAAATTTCTTTTATCAAGGACAATATTTACTTTATTTTGACACTGCCTGGTTTTCAGAGTTTGTTCCCCGAAAAATCTATAATTTACTGATAAATTTATTAACCTGGCTACACTGCCTAGTACACAATTTTTTATAAAATGATTTTTGAGTAACAGAGAACTTATATTCATAGAGAAGATTCATAAGCTCTTCCTGTTTCTTTTTGTCAACGAGGAGCTCGTTCAATTATGACGTTTCCCAGACTTCGGAATTTTTTTATATTAGTGTACAGACTGCGGCTAAATGTTAACGAAAGACCGAAGTCTGTACACTAACATAAAAAAGCTCCGCAGTCTGAAAAATCTTCATAATTGCACGAGGTCCACGTTGACAAAAAGAAAGAAGAAGAGCTTCTCTAAAAATAAAAGTTCTCTGCAAGTATGTAGAACAAAATTTGCATTTACAAAACTGATGTTTATAAACATTTAGCTTTTCTACTCGCAAATAATTTTTTAAATTGTAGCCGAAAATCGGCGATTGCATAAGTATTTAGCATACTGTATTGCCTTGTTTTCATGAAGTCATAATCAATGGCGTTTATTGTCAGTTAAGTGAAAGCAGGGTTGCATTGTGAAGGGTGCATAAAATAAAACAAGGCATAAGTACGATAATATGATATTAACGAAAAGCTTACCATCAGATAACGCCGTTTGAAATAAATAACGTTTTCGAAATAAGATAAATTACACATATGTTTAAAAATACATAAATACAATATTTCTTTACCAAGGAATTGCTGTGTTTTACTCCAAAATATGTTCATTAGAAGAGTAAAAAAAATTGTACAATCTTTTTCAACAGAGTCTTAATTTATGCCAATAGACAAATCACTTAAGTTGCAAGTTTTAGGTCAATCAGATAACATACGAGAAAAACATAATTATCCATTTTTATCAAAATAAATTTTTAAAAAATGTCCTTGACAAATTTTATAATTAATAAAAATAAATAATAGCACGTTTCAGAATGGGAGAAATACAAGAAAATAACCAGGGACATAACTATTATAAGTTTTATCGCAAAAAAGGTGCACCATAACTATTAAACTGCAATTTATATTTTTCAATTGACGATAACTGTTATGGTCTGAAAATAATTTTTACAACAACAAATTGTATGCCAGTAGGTAGAAAGTAAGTTATATGCATTTCACTGCCCACTACGGTACTCTCACTGGTACGATATTCTTTGTTTAAACTACTATATATACAACCACACAAGCCGAAGCAATTGCTCGAACTATGACGTGTGTATATTTTCTTGTAGTTCAATGAAAATCGACCGTTTCTACTCGTACACATTTTATTTGTTGTACAGAAGCACAGTATAGCTGAGCGATTCTACTCAGATTCAATACAAGACGCTACTATAAATATTTTTAAAAGTTACGGCATAACTATTATGTGCTGCTCTAATCCCAAATGACATGAATCACCCAAAAACCAGGCTTCACCATCACCACCACCACCGAAGGAACAGAATAACTATTGAGCCAACGTAAACAAAATATTTTCAAATCATAATAGTTACGACGAATTTTTTAAAAACATTTTCGAAAAATAAAAGTTACGAGCAATGGAAAAAATATTTCTTGGTCATAATAGTTATGCGGCAACGTAAAAAAATATTTTCAGACCATAACAGTTATCGGCAATGGGAAAAATATAAATTGCGATGTAATAGTTATGAGGAAACTTTTAAAAATATTCCTCAGGGCAACTTTTTCGTTTCAAAAAATTTGAATAATAGTTATTTTGGGTCCTTGAAAATAACCGACCGCCAAAAGAGGCACATGCTCTTTTTCTGAAAAATTGGGCCACATTGCCCTAACTTTGAGGTTTTCAGAGAAACTAATAATTTTGTTTTTTTCCTTAAATTTTTCTTATTCTAAAACGTATTTTAATTCACGACATAAAACAAAATTTGTTATAAATGATTTTGTATAGTCATGTATACCCAGTGATGGAAAATTAAGTACAATTGTACCTTTTTCCAACTTTTTCGAAGTGAAAGGTACATGAGGTACAATTGCTGGATTCTAGGTACATTTCGACAAATCTAAATATTTTTAAACGTCAAATGCCATCACTGCTTTAAATCAACTCAGTGATACTGATCTCAGTGAATTATATGACAGATTGAAAAAACCCTGAACAAAATGTGTTTGCGAAAAAGCCGTGGAAAAAATTTTGCATGAAGAAGCCGTGCAAAGTGAACGAGAACGAATTTTGGTGCAAGAAAGCTTAGTTTGAAAAACTGATTGAACGGCCATCAGACTTTTACGCTAAAAAGCTTTTTATTAATTTTCGGTGAAAAATTTTGTTATGCAGTTTTTTTTTCAAAAAGCACTTTTCATAAGAATTTTGTACAAAACATTATTTTGAAGAAATTTTGAGCTAAACATTTGTTTATAATTTTACGGCTTCATTTTATTTCGAAGCATATTTAAAATTTATATATAATAATATTATCGCCTCTGTGAAAAATGGAAATGCAATTTGTTTTGTATTGTTCGCTGTGAATTTGGTAAACATTTTTTAATTTGGGTTTTTTTAGTAAGTAGGAGTTTGTAATTTGTGCTATGTTCGTTATTTATGTACACAAGGTGACGAAATTTAAGAACAAAAATTTTCTTGCTGCGTGGGAACTCGCGTGTGTGTTTTGTTGTCTAAGAAATTCTTTCTTTGTGATGATTTTTTAAGAAAAACACATAGACAAAATTGTGCAATTTTATTTCCGTGAAGGTCGTTTCCTTAAAATTCGTAGTGGTCCAAAAACCACAACAAACGCACAAGTGCTCGTCTAAATATTCCTTCGCATATTATTATCAATTTATGATGTTAAGTTTTGTTGAATTTTTTTAGTTTTCTTGAATTTTTTATTTGTTGCTAATATGAACTTAAGCAAATTATTGTTAAAGTTTTTGCTAAATAAAAACACTATTGTGGTTAAATATGTGATATACACAAAAAATAGTGTTGATTTCAATTTTGGATTTGGCTGTTTACTGCTTTAAATATTTTAAATTCAATACAGGAAATGAGATTCCAACAATTTGCATTACAATTATTCATCGTAAATTCATGCTGCAATTGAACAACTCATAAAATTTGTTGCACATGCAAATCGCAACTAGTCCAACGCATCCTTTGAGTCGCACTTAACATCGAATTTATATCCCAATGAAATGTTGATCTTCGTTTTCATTCCTTTACTGCATATGCGCCACTAACCCAAAACAACTTAAAAAATCCTCGCAAAGAAAGAATTTCTTAGACAACAAAACACACACGCGAGTTCCCACGCAGCAAGAAAATTGGAGCCCACTCTGTTCTACATGCAAACAGGTCGTCTACGCATGCACGCGACATGATCGCCGAGATCAAGTCGCGCCGCAGCAAGAAAGTACCTCCTAATTGCGCACAAAAATAAGGGTGGTTTTCAGACACCACACATTTTTAGTTCCCGCATTGTTTTCCTTCTGAAATTCGCTGCGCCAGCATTGACCATCGACTGGAGGAATGTAAACCATAAACAAGCAATTTCTTTTTTTGTGGGATAAGCGAAGGAATGTGTGACATGAACACTTGTGCGTTTATTGTTGTTGTTTTCTTTCAGCCACGCGTATTTGGTTTTTTCCTTTTGTTTTAATACGCACAACTGAAAGGGTTTCTATGCGCGTAGTAAAACCAGAGAAGAAAGTCTTTTGGATGCATTTATGTATACACAAAACTTCAATAATTCACAATTTATTGTTAAATGGTTGAGATCACATGAAATGCTATTTGCAGGAAGTTTAAAAATTGTACAAATACATCGATACACCTTAAAGCACACACCCGTACGCGAGAGGAGATATTTAGTGAGTTGAAGTCTCACACTGACTTAGGCTTTTGACGCTTTTACTCCTCATTAAAAAAAATAAAAAAAATAAAAAAAAAAAAAAAAAAAAAAAGCACACATGCTATGTTCCCAAAAATTAAAAAAATAAAAAACCAAATAAATGTTCACGAAAATTATTTGACAAATTTTATTGAAGAACACAAATTCTTTTAAATTAAAATTTTATTGAAAGAATTTTTGTTTTTAAATTTTGTCACCTAGTGTACATAAATAACGAACATTGCACAAATTACAAACTCCTACAAACTGAAAAAAAACAAAATTTAAAAATTTGTACCCAAATTCACTGCGAACAATACAATACAATACTTGCAGCTAACAAACTTGCGTTTCCATTTTTCACAAAAGCGATAATATTAATATATCTAAATTTTAAATATGCTTCGAAATAAAATGAAGTCGTAAAATTATAAACAAATATTTAGCTCAAAATTTCTTCAAAATAATGTTTTGTACAAAATTCTTATGAAAAGTGCTTTTTGGAAAAAAATCTACATAACAAAATCTTTCACAGAAAACTAATAAAAAGCTTTTTAGCGTAAAAGCAGAGAATGTTAATTATAGAGAAGGTGCATAAAGGAATTTCTGTTAAATTGTGGTTGGAATTTTGGGCCAGATTTTTCAGGAACTTCCAGTCGAACATCGATCAATTTTTTTTTAAGTTCGACTGGATTTTGATGTTCGGTTCAAACAGAAATAGAAAGAATGAAACCAAAAAAGTAAGAAAAAAAGAACGCAACCAAAAGGTGGTGATTTTTTCTAGTTCTCCTTCATGTTTGTGAATTGGTTGGTTTTGAGCTTTTGTTTTGATTATGCAAACCGGTTTTGGGTTTTCTGAGCAATTTGCAATTCTTGTATTTTGGTGATTTTCACAATTCTTGCATTTCAAACATTTTCCCAATTTTATTCAGTTTTGATTTTCATGTTTTTTATTTAATATATTTATATGAGCATTGTAAATATATTTCATTTGATACATATTTGCAATACATATGTTTGGATAACTTCATAAGTTCATTGACCTACATTTCATATTTTTCCGTGGTTCTATTGTTTCCTTTTTGTGTGCACAACAAGGAAAACAAAGATCACTTCAAGATCAAGGTCGACGTTGTTTTCATTTTTTTTTTGCTGAGTTCATTTGTCGGTTTAAAATTGAAATGCACCAAGTACATAGATTTCCTGAATCACTTAGTGCATTTCAATTTTGAATATACGCATTATACTTAGACAATTGTACTTCTCGCTATTTATTATTCAATGTGTATTTTCTTATAAAAATTATAAATAAATGCAATAAAAGGAAATAAACAATATGTTTGAGAATTTACAATACAAGTAGAGTACAGCGTCGGTTTAGAAATTTATTAAAACAAGATAAAACAATTTAAATTCATTTAAAATACATTACTGCATTTGAAATACCCGTTGATCGGATTTTAATTATATATTATTTATGCTTCAAAACGCAAATAAGTACAGTAATTAAAAACTTTGAAAACCATCAGAATAAATTAAATTCGGCAACGTGGCTAATAAATAGTGAGAAGTACAATTGTCTAAGTATAATGCGTATATTCAAAATTGAAATGCACTAAGTGCTTAAGGAAATCTATGTACTTGGTGCATTTCCATTTTAAACAAACAAATGAACTCAGCAAAAAAAAAATGAAAACAACGTCGACCTTGATCTTGAAGTGATCTTTGTTTTCCTTGTTGTGCACACAAAAAAAAAGGAAACAATAGAACCACGGAAAAAAATGAAATGTACTTATGTCAATGAACTTATGAAGTTATCCAAACATATGTATTGCAAATATGTATCAAATGAAATACATTTACAATGCTCATATAAATATATTAAATAAAAAACATGAAAATCAAAACTGAATAAAATTGGGAAAATGTTTGAAATGCAAGAATTGTGAAAATCAACAAAATACAAGAATTGCAAATTGCTTAGAAAACCCAAAACCGGTTTGCATAATCAAAACAAAAGCTCAAAACCAACCAATTCACAAACATGAAGGAGAACTAGAAAAAACCACCACCTTTTGGTTGCGTTCTTTTTTTCTTACTTTTTTGGTTTCATTCTTTCTATTTCTGTTTGAACCGAACATCAAAATCCAGTCGAACTTAAAAAAAACTTGATCGATGTTCGACTGGAAGTTCCTCAAAAATCTGGCCCAAAATTCCAACCACAATTTAACAGAAATTCCTTTATGCACCTTCTCTATAATTAACATTCTCTGGTAAAAGTCTGATGGCCGCTCCATCAGTTTTTCATACTAAGCTTTTTTGCTCCAAAATTCGTTCTCGTTCACTTTGCACGGCTTCTTAATGCAAAATTTTTTCCACGGCTTTTTCGCAAACACATTTTGTTCAGGGTTTTTTCAATCTGAGGGTGTCATATATGACACGTTCAAAATAAAAAAGCGATGAAATATATGGAGCGTCAGTACATTTCATCGCTCTTTTCCTCTGAGCATGTGATATGTAGATGAATAAGTGTTATAACTCGTACAAAGTTTATTTTTGTTTTCGCAACTGATTTTTTGTTATGGTTTTTCTTTACGTTATACTTAAAAAACTTCAATTTTATGTGAAAAGCACTTGTTACTCTAAACAATAGTTAAACAATTAAAAACGATGTAAACGAAAAACTATTTCTTAGGTACACTGACCTCCATTTAGGTACATTATTTTTGTTAAATTAGGTACTTTGGGAAATTTTGAAATTCCATCCCTGATATACGCTCAATTCAACTTAAATTTTTACAAAAACCAATTGTAATCAGGATTGTACATTAGCGTGGTCCAAAATGATCTTTGTTAGCTGGAGATCCGCAATCCCTCAAATAGTTTCATTTTGTGAGAAAAAATGCACCAAAAAATTTGGGCATTCTAGGTCAACATAACAACTCGTGGCACCCTTGACTTAAATTTTTCCATATAATAATTTTTTTGTGAATTTGTTCTCACAAAATGAAACTATTTAAGTAGGATCGCGGATCTCCAGAGAACAAACCATTTTCTCCATTTGATTTTGGATCACGCTATTATACATATTTGTGAAAATCTCATAAATTACACATTGTACACTCGAAGAATTATTATATTTGGAGAACGTTTGCTTCTTAAACGAAAAAACATTTGCTCCAAATTAAGTCGTTTTGCTGCAAATAATAAATAAATTTACAACAATTTAAATAAGTTTCCAATAAAAGTATTACATTTTACTTTTATTGGAAGTATTACATTTTACTTTTATTGGAAACTTACTTTTAAATTGCGGCAAATTAAAAACCAATTTCTGATGAACGTTTGGTCAAATCAAATTCGATATAAGCTTTGTTTTTATCGACCAGGGGCCGGTTCGCGTAAGCCGAGAGTGAACGAAACCGACAGTGTGAGTATCGGTTTTGGTTCGCGTAAGCCGATACTCGACAAAAAAGTATGAAAATTACCGATAGTTGAAACCGACACCTTTTGATGTGTCGATTTCACTAATTTTTCAAACAATTGAAAAAAAAAAACTGCTAAAAAAATTTAAAAATGCTGGCAAAAAGTAATTTAATTTATCTAGTAATATTTAACCACATTTTTAATGCGTCCAATTGAAATTTCTGGTTTGGACCGACCACAAATACGCACACTGCAAAGTGAAATGTGTTATTCATACACACCTAAAGTGTGTAAAACTTGTAGGCACATTTTATACACAACTTTGCGTGTATAAACACTGTAAGTGCTTTTAAAAAACACGCATGCGTGTTAATAGAACATGCCAAAATCTTGAATGCGTGTTTTTTTTATTTATCAAAATAAATATACACTTAAAAATGTGTGTTGTGTGTAAAATTATACACCAAAAGATAGGTTCACTTTGCAGTGCAGCCAAGAAAAAACTGACACAAAAAAGGAAAAGTCTCTTCAAAACCGCGGAGTACCGTACGACGTTTTTGCTTTTAAAACCAAATCATTTCAATAAGCCGTATTGGATTTGAGACATCCCTCAGCATTCTTTGTCGTCTAACAAGATCAAAACCCTCGTCGCTGTCAACATCCAATAGAACCTGCCTCAACCGACACATTTCTTGATCACTTTCGTGTTATTTTGTTATTTAAACTTCTTTTTTTCAATTTAAAATCTGTCATTTGACAGTTGTCAGCTGTTTAAATGACTTTTTCGCAAATAATGTAATAAATTTTGTGTGCTTACGCAAATAGCACTCGACTTTTTTTTTATCGGCTTACGCGAACCAAATTTGCACTATCGGTTTGATTGTGTCGATTTCAACTATCGATTCTGTGATAGTCGAGTATCGGCTTACGCGAACCGGCCCCAGAACGAAAGTAGGTCAGTGGCACAGCGTGTATGTGCGCAACTTATAAACCTTTCGTCCCGCGTTCAAATCCTGTCTGAGTTGAATTTTTTTTGTTTATTAAACGTTGGTTGCAAACGAAACCACAAACGAGTGTATGTTTGTCTAATTTTTCGTTTCTTACGAACGAAAAAATTCTTTGAGGAATTTTGATTCACCCCCAAAATCTGGAGCTAGGAGAGAAAACCCAACTTTTGTCGGTGTTATTTAAGGATAACTTTAGAAGCGTAAGCTCGATATTATGGTTTGTTGAAAAGAAGAGATACAAACGCTTCAATCGGTTTATACACACAATCGGTAGAATTAACCGAAAAAGACGGTTAAAACCGCTCCAACCCTTCTTCGTCGGTTAATCTAAACGGTGAGAAGTGGTTGGTGTACTTCATTGGAGGTATAATTACAAAAATGGTACGTAAGTTAACCGATGATGGAGGTAAGCTTACCTTAATAATTTGTTGGTTTACAATTTTAATTGTAAACTTACCGCTAAAGTTTGTTACGAAACAAATTTTTTTTAATTACAAAACCATAAAACTTGATTTGTTACATTTGTTTTATTTTTCATTTGGAAACAAAAAAAACATATCAAACACAACAATAAATTTTAAAAATGCAAGATTGCATGTTAAAAAAAATAAATATTAGCTTGGGCGCATAACTGGCACAAGCTGTTATTTTCCAAAATTACAAATGCTGTATTACAAGCAAAAAATTAGGTTTGGCTCTGCTCAAGCAGCCTATATAAGGCAAAACATTCAGACACTTTTTTACGGTATTTTTCGATTTAAGAATTTTTTCATATATAACACCATATCAAATTTTTTATAAATATTTGAATATATATTCAATTCCGCATTTAACGAGGCGATACTGGTTGAAATCCATGCAAAATTTAGTGCAGTATTTTATTATACGCTGGAGCATTTTTTATGATTTGGGTACGCATATCGCATATCGAGCTACCGCTTCTAAAGTTATCATTAATAAAAAAAGAGTAAAAAACAAGTTTTTTAAAATATAACCCTTTAACCGACTAAAAAGCAGAAAATAAATTTCCTTTAAATTAATTTCCGCAATTTCGATTTAAAATTAAGGGTTTTTGGCGACTTACAAATTTGGAATGATATTAGGAACAAAGTAGAATGCATTGTCACCGGAGTTCTATCAGTGTTCCAAATTTCAGCTCTCTAGCTCATGTGGAAGTGTATGAAAAAGCTCACCGCAGATTTGAGGATATATATAGTCTGCCCAAAGCAAGTTAATATAAGGGTTATAAAAATAGGATAACACCGACAAAAATTGGGTTTTCTCTATTAACTCCAGATTTTGAGGGTTTAATCAAAATGCCTGATAAGCAGTTGTCATTTTTTATAGCAAACCTACAACGTGTAATATGTGGCACTTCAAGTTCTGGGCGACTGTAACGCAGTGTAATGACTGAGTTATTGATGAAAAACTGAAGTGACCTCTCAAAAAAAGGTTTCAAGGTTATTTAAAGGACAAAATGACCCAACCAAGGAAAACGGCTGATGCCACAAGAATCAGCGTCCTCGAATTAGCTTATCCCACCCGGAGCGTAGTCTGTTCGTGCACAGTGTCATTAGAGCTCGGAACAACCTGCTAGCGCTGGCTTCATGCTTGTTTTGTTTATTTTACAGATTTTTTACGTGCTTGCTTGTTTTCGACTTTTTTTTAAACTATTTTACCCTTAAAAAACTATGTTACAAAGAAAATATCGTAAGGGAGTGTAGGGTATTTTAGCACTAGTTTCGTATTTTGTGTGTTAAAATTGGACGGGTTGAAATATCGAGAAACCCAAGGCGCCATTTTAAAGGTTTGGTATTTGGGTATCTTTCCACCATAGATTTTTCTATACAAGGCCATCTTCATGTAAAAGCAAGTCATTTTGTAAGTGTCCAAAAAGTACCAGATTACCCGACTATGCGGGTAATGTGGCACTAATAAAAAAAAAACTTTAAAAAGCTATTATTAGCATAAAAACTAAATTAAAACGAATTATATTTATTATTAATTGATAATATTTAACAAAATAAACCAAATCTGTATTTAAAAAAAATGAAAAGAAAAAAATAATATTTTCTTTACCCTGAAAAAAATGGCTATCTAGTTTCAGTTGCTGATGCATCCACACTCAGCTCACAGAACATCCGCTCTTTGCTGCCTCAGCATCCACTCTTTGCCGCCACAACAGCCACCACTGATGTCGCAACATCTACTCTCTGTTGCCACAACACCCAAATAAAAGATTAATGTTAATATATTGGTTGCATTTCTAACAGCTGATGTTGCGAGGTCAGAAAGTGATGCTGCGACAGCAGAGAGCAGACGTAGGTGATAGCAGAAAGATGATGCTGTATCAGCCGAACGCAAGTGCTGCAACAGCTGAAAGTAGATGTTCCAACAAGCGCTAACACTCGGTTGGTCACAAATCTGTTGGCACAATCGATTTTGTTTTCTGGGTGTAACTTTAACATTATTGATTGGTTTTAGT
The DNA here is from genome assembly GCA_951394025.1 of Heteromyza rotundicornis. Classification (NCBI taxonomy): domain Eukaryota; kingdom Metazoa; phylum Arthropoda; class Insecta; order Diptera; family Heleomyzidae; genus Heteromyza; species Heteromyza rotundicornis. The sequence continues at coordinate 39,061,047 of OX596010.1, forward strand.
AATGTGATCACATCCATACCGCAAAATTTCTTCAAAACCAACGCCATAGATACTAATAATGCATAAAATACTTTGAAATGCCAATTAGCAATGAAATCCACCAACAAAAACAAGTAACAAGAATCGATTTTTCCAGAAAGTAAAGCTTGAGTAAAACAACAACTTTCGTCATATACAGTTTTCAAAAATTCCAACAACAACATGGAGAAAAGCTCTGCTGCCACATTACCCGACGTGCCAAATTACTCGACACTCCCTTACTGAATTAAATTTAGTGCGGAATTCAATCTAAATAATTTTGAAATTTTTTTTCGGTAAAATTTATTAAATTTATTCACATATACAAATTTACCAAAAATCCAATTTTAAAAAAAATTCTCAAATTTCAAGAAAAGTTCTTATTAGGTACATAACTTTCTTTTGCAAAGTAGTATGTATGACAAATGCAAAACGACCCAAAACTCGATATTGAATACCTTAAGTTGAATATAATTTTCGAGTGGTGTGTTAACATTTCATTTTAGAGTGAAAAAACAGCAAGTCTACGACTCTTTAGTTCCGCTAAATTCAATGAAAATGACAATAGAAGTACAGTCGAGCCCGCTTAAGTGAAACCTGATTAAGTGAAAAACCCATTTAAGTGAAAAACCCATTTAAGTGAGAAACCCGCTTAAGTTGAACAAAAAAACTTAAAAAAATGGTATGACCCATAGGAAAAAAGTTTAAAAAAGTAGGTTAGCTTGTAACTAGGATTTTCTTGATAAGTGCAGAGAATGTTAATTATAGAGAAGGTGCATAAAGGAATTTCTGTTAAATTGTGGTTGGAATTTTGGGCCAGATTTTTGAGGAACTTCCAGTCGAACATCGATCAAGTATTTTTTTAAGTTCGACTGGATTCGACTGAACCGAACATCAGTTCAAACAGAAATGGAAAGAAGGAAACCAAAAAAAGTAAGAAAAAAATAACGCAACCAAAATGTGGTGGTTTTTTCTAGTTCTCCTTCATGTTTGTGAATTGGTTGGTTTTGAGCTTTTGTTTTGATTATGCAAACCGGTTTTGGGTTTTCTGAGCAATTTGCAATTCTTGTATTTTGGTGATTTTCACAATTCTTGCATTTCAAACATTTTCCCAATTTTATTCAGTTTTGATTTTCATGTTTTTTATTTAATATTTTTATTGAGCATTGTAAATATATTTCATTTGATACATATTTGCAATACATATGTTTGCATAACTTCATAAGTTCATTGACCTACATTCAATTTTTCCCCTGCTTCTACTGTTTCCTTTTTTGTGTGTGCACAACAAGGAAAACAAAGATTACTTCAAGATCAACGTCGACGATGTTTTCATTTTTTTTTTGCTGAGTTCATTTGTCGGTTTAAAATTGAAATGCACCAAGTACATAGATTTCCTTAAGCACTTAGTGCATTTCAATTTTGAATATACGCATTATACTTAGACAATTTTAGTTCTCGCTATTTATTAGCCACGTTGCCGAAACAACCCGGATACACGTGTTGTTTTGGACACATTTTGAAGTTTGTATTCCTGTCCGCCTCGTACACCTTGCGAATTATTTTCCAGCTGGCGATTCCGTCCGGCGTGATGACATTTTGCTTGTGTACTGTATTTCTCACAGACTTCAGTAAATGTGGGGTGTCATACAAGCAGTAGATTTTCTTATCACCCACCACTACAAACGGCTTTTCTTTTGTTGCTCCTAATAGAGTAAACATCGTCCTGTTCGATGTTCCCTGATCGCATACCATGGCGATAACGTGGAGTCCTATTTTTTGTAATATTTTAATATTTTCTTTGACAATATCCTTCAGCTCCTCGGCACTTATTCCTGACTTCGAAATGTAATAGCTGAATGGATACTTCCAGTCACCAATCAAGCCTTTAGCCATGAAAACCATGCACATATCGGCTATTACAGGCTGCGCTTGCCGTTACCTGAATCGGAAAATCCAAAGATTATGTCGTACAGCTTGCTGTACGTCAAATCCTTCCGCATTGAAATTTCGTCCAGCAATAAAATGCAAATACGCTTCTCCAAAGGCCAGCTTTGTACGATTTTTCGGAGATTTCCCACCACATTCTCATCGATCCCAGAGCGTACAATGCGAATGGGACGCGATCGGAGCAATGTCGATTTATGCGGTAAACGAAAGCCTAGAACACCCTTCAAAATGTTATATGTCTTGCTAGACGAGAATATAACATTTTGAGCGAGATCTTTCTCGTCCTTCGTATATCTCGCATTGCCACCGATGATCATTTTAGCAAAAGTCTTCGCACTCTGCGTCGCACTAGGAGCAGGAATTAGGTCTCTCCTGTCATCTATTACAGCTCGTAATTTGCAATTCTCGCTTTCCAATGCTTTCACGCGCAAATTTAGTTTCGTGAGTTGGGCCTGGTAATATCGAGCTTTCTCTGCATATTGCTGCTCTACGCTCATCAAGGCCGATTGTACACTGAGAGGTGGAGATTCGGTGCGTAATCTTTTTGCCTCCAAAGCAGTGAACTCCTCAAAATCTTCGAAGCTGATGTCTGCCTCTACGGGTTTCACTCTCTCGTAGGTCTTCGTCACCGGCTGCATGCTCCATGTCGATGCTTCGCTGTTTTCATCTAAAGCCGCATCCTCAAGGTCGAAGATAGGAAATGCTTCTTTAGACCATTTCCTTCCTCCCAATACACCACCCCTGAAATAGCGCTGGCAAACGTGTATCCTCTTCTTGGTGCAGCCTACCAGACCGCACGCATTCAGCCAACGCTGCCTAGTATCGCCATTTTCTGGAATTTTCACCAGGCGATCACCTCCTGTGCAACTTGCAATGCAGCATTTGCGGTAGTCCTGCGCTGGCTTCGGCGGAGGCATGTTTGCATGCGGCGGCATCCCTTCGTAACCTAAATAATTGTTTTCCCATTTATGTATTGTTATGTGTATCAGAAATATTAAATATTAAATGGCTTTGAAAACAAAACATACCACCCACATCACTTCTTTCACATTTTCATTAAACTTTATTTATAAAATTCTAAAATTAAATTGGCAACAAAATTTTGCTTTACATAAAACATACCGCATCTGCATACCAAAATTAGCCACCATTGCCGTGCATTAATCAAAATTTTGCCACAAAAAAATATGAAACGAATTGCACTTTATTGCACTCACCTAAAAATAAAGAAGGAATTGAGCCTTTTCTTAGTTTTTTATTAACAATAGAGTTTTGATCAAAATGCCTGCTGCAAACAACATCAGTTGTTTTAACAGCAGGACCGTCGGAAATGAGCAGGTTGGCTTTCCACATCGCCATTTGGAGCACATTCTTCGGGAATCTGAAAAAAACCCCAAATCCTGAGCATTCTCCAACGATGCAGCGGCATTGAGTTTTTTTGGGCATTTTTTCCGATACACGAAAGCGGGGTTTTTTAACCGAATTAAAATTGATTACATAAACGCACGACTTCGCAGGTTTAAAGAAAAACTTGAATGGCCAAATGTCAGTTAAAAATTTATATACCCACACATAGCTTTTCCCGCCCAAAAGTACAGAAAAGAACTTATCTTATTAGAAGTCATTTACAGATGAAATCTGATTGCAACATAAATGACAACATGTTACAGGTGGCTTAATACTTGACCATATAAAGGTCACAAAATAGACAAAATAAAAGTTATATTTTATAATTAAATAATTTTATAATTTAAACCAAGTACATACATACATAATTTAAGATATAATATATACCTATTTTCATAAAATTCTAAAATACAGAAAACTCAATAAATCGAAAAGAAAAATTTGTAAGTCCTAAATAAATGAAAGTGATCGCAACCAGATCACACTTCGTCAAAAATGCAAAAAAAAAAATGTAAACAACTTCGACCTTGATCTTGAACTGATCTTCTTTGTTTACCTTTGTTTTCCTTGTTGTGCACACAAAACAAAAGGAAACAAAAGAACGAGGGAAAAAATTGAATGTAGGTCAATGAACTTATGAAGTTATGCAAATATATGTATTGCAAATATGTATCAAATAAAATATATTTCCAATGCTAATAATAAAAATATTAAATAAAAAACATGAAAATCAAAACTGAATTAAATTGGGAAAATGTTTGCAAGAATTGTGAATATCACCAAAATACAAGAATTACAAATTGCTTAGAAAACCCAAAACCGGTTAGCATAATCAAAACAAAAACTCAAAACCAACCAATTCGCAAACATGATGGAGAACTAGAAAAAACCACCACCTTTTGGTTGCGTTCTTTTTTTCTTACTTTTTTTGGTTTCATTCTTTCCATTTCTGTTTGAACCGAACATCAAAATCCAGTCGAACTTAAAAAAATACTTGATCGATGTTCGACTGGAAGTTCCTGAAAAATCTGGCCCAAAATTCCAACCACAATTTAACAGAAATTCCTTTATGCACCTTCTCTATAATTAACATTCTCTGATAAGTGTCCTGGTAGTCGTCATATAATGGGGTCCAATATACCTTTTCCATGATAATCAAGTTGATGTTCTTAAAATTTTGGTAGTCACTCAAAATTACTACAAAATTACCAGTCCGCCACTGTATAATATGTATAATTCCGTACACCAATAATACTGCTCAGGTTTTCAATAACATTAGAAATATCCAAAGCTGGGCATTAACTAGTTAATTAGTTAATAGTTAATTAACGAAGTTAAATTTTTGGTTAACTTTTAACGTTTCAGCTAATTTTGAAAACCATTAACTTTTTCATTTAGTTAAGTTAAATTTCTTCGATTAACTACCATTAGTTAACTTTAAAACAAAAATTTTTTTTAATATTAAATATAAGAAAAAAGTTAAAATTAAGAATTCATACTATTCGAACTGATATTGATACTTAATTTAAAAATTATTTCACAAAACAATTGAATACACAGGCCGATATATTTCGAAGTGTTCTATATTCTATAGAACATTCTAAACACAATGGCGATCTCAGCCATTACGTGAGGTTTACATCGTATGCTTTCAAATGAATATAAATAAATTGTTTCATAGACGAAATTTTGATTTTGATAAAAATTTGTATCATTTATTTTAAAGCAAATTTGCATTGCTGAAACCGATTGGAAAAAAGGTCTGTGAGTGCAGGCATTCAATTGAATATAGTTAAAAAGTATTTTTTATGTGTTTTTTGTAAAAAAAAATATTTTTTGTTGTTTTTTATAGGAAATTTAACTATTTAATTTAACTTTTCAACGAAATTAACTTTTTAATTTAACGAAGTTAAATTTTTGATTAACTATTACCGGGTTAACGAAGTTAAATTCTCGATTAACTATGCCCAGCTTTTGAAATATCTTCATATGGACTGAAATTGGAAAGATCCTCGTCATCATTTGACATACACAATTACATGGCTGTAAAAGAGGTGTAGGATGAAGACCATCGGCAGTACCTCCTTCATCTTCCTCCTAATCTTCTTCTCCAGCCGGATAAATCGAAATTGTGCTTGCCAAAATGTCTTTATCGTAATGTAAATTTGCTAAAAAACAAATGAGTAAGTTTCAGCCGGTCGAAGTGAACCTATATATGCCGTAAACCTTTCAATCTGATTCCTGGTCGCCATCTTCCGCTCGTTCCATCGACGGTACTCACAGAACTATGTGCTCCATTTTTTAGATGTAGTATTTTTTACGTTCATCAGCTCGGCATTACCTAGCCATCTTAGACGGTGATTTTGTATGCATCATGATGTCATGTCGTGATCGGGGTATTGCTCATATAGCTTTTGCGGCATTCACCATCGAAGCAAAGCGGACAATATATCTTACGGTGAATTTTTTTACCACAATTCCTGTGAAGTTGGGTTGCACTTGTAATTGAAAACGATTTTCGCTTGTATGGAAGGTAGGCGAGGCAGTGGACAAATTCCACCCATTTGCAATACCAACTCCTTCTAGGGCGACAAGAGACAAGAGACCGCATATCTTGCTTCTAGCATATTCAATCGTGCTTACCAATCAGAAGGACGAACATACTGAATGACAGACAGACATACGGGTATGGCTAAAAACACTCAAGAGGTTATGCTCATAAGTATAGCAAGTACACAATCAGACTATAAAACCAATTTATAGATGAAATATATTGAATTGTATATGAAAAAAGCTTAAAAAAAAGAAATTTTTCTTAGTACAAATTTAAATTTACTAGGGTTGTGACGAGCGTGCCCATATGGTAACAGCAAAATGCAAATGATAAAAAGTAACACCGAAGTATTAAAAAAATTTATGAAATACGTTTTATTATACCAGAGAATGTTAATTATAGAGAAGGTGCATAAAAGAATTTCTGTTAAATTGTGGTTGGAATTTTGGGCCAGATTTTTCAGGAACTTCCAGTCGAACATCGATCAAGTTTTTTTTATGATGTTCGGTTCAAACAGAAATAGAAAGAATGAAACCAAAAAGGTAAGAAAAAAAGAACGCAACCGAAAGGTGGTGGTTTTTTCTAGTTCTCCTTCATGTTTGTGAATTGGTTTTCTAAGCAATTTGCAATTCTTGTATTTTGGTGATTTTCACAATTCTTGCATTTCAAAGATTTTCCCAATTTTATTCAGTTTTGATTTTCATGTTTTTTATTTAATATATTTATATGAGCATTGTAAATGTATCAAATGAAATATATTTACAATGCTCATATAAATATATTAAATAAAAAACATGAAAATCAAAACTGAATAAAATTGGGAAAATGTTTGAAATGCAAGAATTGTGAAAATCACCAAAATACAAGAATTGCAAATTGCTCAGAAAACCCAAAACCGGTTTGCATAATCAAAACAAAAGCTCAAAACCAACCAATTCACAAACATGAAGGAGAACTAGAAAAAATCACCACCTTTTGGTTGCGTTCTTTTTTTCTTACTTTTTTTGGTTTCATTCTTTCTTTTTCTGTTTGAACCGAACATCAAAATCCAGTCGAACTTAAAAAGAAACTTGATCGATGTTCGACTGGAAGTTCCTGAAAAATCTGGCCCAAAATTCCAACCACAATTTAACAGAAATTCCTTTATGCACCTTCTCTATAATTAACATTCTCTGGTTTAGCGTTTGCAAACAAAAAAAAACAAAAAAAAATGTTCCTATTGTGAAAAACATGTTTTAAAATTGAATAGCACACGTGTTTTAAAATTGAACAAATCTGTACAAAGCTCTATTTTAAAAACAAAATCATTCCATTTAAAAACATTTTCCTCTCAGTGTATGGCTTAAATTTTTTTAAAATTAAATTTTTATTTTTTTTCGGACTTTTTTTTTTTATGTCGGAAATTTTTTTGTTTGGGCATTACAAACGTTGTGTCAAAATTAATAGACCTTGGCACAGTAGTAAGGCATTCAATCCCGGGATTCCGAATCCCGAAATCCCGGGATACCGGACGTTTTCTCAATCCCGGAAACCCGGGATTTTGAGTCTGGAATCCCGGGATTCAAAAAATGCATTTTTTTATGCATTGCTTAAGATATTTTTGAAGTTTTTCCACAAAAATACAGCCGTGCATTTACATTCAATCTAATTGGTAAATTAAAAAAACCCACTTTTGCAGATTTAGTGCTACACACACACAAAAATTGACAAAAATGTTGTCAATAACGGTTAACAAACAATTTTTATCGATCTGAATACATTTTTTTAATTTAAACAATTTTTTTTTACAAAAAATATATATGTTAAAATTTTTTTTGTTGACCGTATATTGAAAACTTTACGAATTGGATAAATGGTTTTGTGTGTGTTTTACTTTTGAATGGACACCAATTTCAATAGTTTTAAACAACAATTCGTGTATCTGTTTCCGCCATAATACTAAAACTACTGAAAATAAGTTTTTCGTGTGGAGCATGAAATGGAGCTGGCAGAATTTTATGATTATAATCGGATTCAGGTGGCAAAAAAAAAAGACTTGTTCGATCAATGTAATTTAAACAGAATTACTTTTTGTTCCACTATATTTATTTTAAATATTATTTGTTTTGTTTAATGTAATATTTAATAAATATTATTTCTTTGTCGAATTAAAATGAAATTAAACTTAAAATATTGTTGCAACAATTTTTTCTTTAATTTTATATTAATTATTGTATTTGATTGGAAAATCCCGAAAATCCCGAACAAATACCGGGATTGTAATTTCAAATCCCGAAATTTTTAAAAACACTTCGGGATTGAATGCCTTACACAGTAGTAAATAGGAGTACAAAAATGAACAAATTTTTTTTTAATTTATAAAATTCTATTTTAGAAATAATAATATCAGACACAGTATGGGCCGTGTTACCGATATCGGACCCGACCTAAACCTTTTCACATTGTTGTTCTTCACTGAATTCAATACAAAGAACCTCACTGATCATAAAGCTAAACATAAAATCAATCTTAAAACTTATATGTTTTGTGCATATTGGCATAAATTAGGATACTCCTTAAAAAGAAAGAGCGATTTTTTTTTACCCTCTAATATCCCCTTAAGTGCACTTGATTAGCTTCAATAAGTTTTGGTTTGCTTAATGAGCTCCTTCGAATGGGAGATAGAAGAGAAATACTGGGATATTAGTTGTTCGGGTGCTGTAATAATCCTCGATGCGGAGGCGGTTGTTTAGAAAACTGGTTTATCTCTCATTCGAAGAAGCCGCTCGTTTAGTAAACAAAAATTTACTGAGGCTAACCAAGTGCACCGGAGAGTATTCTTTTTAAAAATAATCCATTCATTTTGCTAAATTTTCCAACGCAGTCATTTTTTCACCACAGTATAAAATTGTTCACAAAAAATGTCCACATGTAACCAACAGATTGTCAATTCATCGGCGCACTGCGGCAATGGTGGGACCCTAGCTTTACAAACATTGTTTGATATATTATATAATTTAGAAATTATTACTTTATTATATTAACATTTTACGATATTCTTTTCTTCACGCTTTGCCCGGCTTACTTACTAAACCATACCTCCCATACAAAACCAAATTGGCAATCCATAATCTTCCAATTGATGCTTATACGTAAATCAAATCAATTTGCAAAAACTGAAACACAATGAAATACAGCTTCGAGTTTTTAAGTTGGCAAAATCTTGGCCAACATTGAATTTACTCATTTCGATCATGGGGCGTACTATGGGTGCATTGGGTAATCTGACATTTGTCCTCTGCATTATCATCTTCATTTTTGCCGTAATGGGAATGCAACTATTCGGAAAGAACTATCATGGTAAGTAGACCCGACATGATTTTTTTTCGTGTGAAATATTTGTGTGTTAATTTTATTTAAGCAAATCATTTGGTTACAAGTCTATGATATACACATTCTTTTAGTTAACCTGAAACACTGTTCTATAGCAAAAAAAAAAGAAACAAATATGATAAATGTCCCTATTCCCTGTAAACTATTATATTATATTTTTCCCTGAAGTAGCAATTCTACACTTTTCATAAAATGCCAGCGTATCGTTTGATAGGGTTGTCTAAACGAACTTTGCGAAAATCAAATGTTCGCTGGATTAATGACCGCATTCAATTATAAATGCCGAATAAAGCCGACAAACCCGTATTTTTGTTAGTAACTTAGCACCTAATATTAGTGTACAAGATTCACCGATTTTGACACGAGTTTGAGAACTAGTTTAAAACATTTTGAGTAAAATGGCTGTTTATTTACCTTTCACAATAGCACAGCTTCACAACTCAATTGTAAAAAAACAGAAGTAAAAGTAAAAGCCACTACGAACATAACAAAAAAATCATGCAAACGGTCCAGATGCTCTTGAGTAATGGACACAACTCACTATGGAATAATATATCGTTCACATCGACTATAACTAAAATATCTTCGTCGTTTTTACGAAATATCCGATTTTAGTGATTTTAGCCATTTTAGAAAGTTAAAGGATGCATCATTTTGTAAGAGGGGGTACCTATGCACTAAGGTGTGTGCAATAAAAAATGTTGGCAAAAACAGCCAAATTTCAAAACTAAGGACCAAGGACTAAGGACGATTTTCCAAAATAAGGACCACTCTAATGGAGATGTTCTAAAAAAGTTTCAGAAAACTCTTCAAAACTTTTTTCCTAGATGTCTTTCTAAAATATATTTAAGCACGTTAGTGGCCTTTCAATGCTTTTTTTGAACTCCAAAAGCTAGAAACCGATCAGGGACCCCAAAATATGAAAAGTTATCATTTCACATCAGATTTAGAGCCCGACCGCTGAATCGGCTTCGGCAACGGCTTCGGCAGTTATCGGTCGAAAATACACGAAGGTTTTCAAAACTTTTTTTTATTTTTGCTACACCGAAAACCAAAAGAGCACAAAACATTAAATAGAATTTTTAAATTCCCAAATTTATTTTTATTATTTTCAAAAAATCCAATTTTTATTACCCGGAATATATGGGATAATCCGAGGCTCGTGTTAGTTTTGACCAAGGAGGCCCAAATTTGTTTGTGAATTCTTTTGGTTACTTTTATTATTTGTTAAAATAAAAACTTCGTTCCTTAAAACTCGAATTTTTAATATGGTTTATTTTTATAACCCTTATATTAACTTGCTTTGGGTGGACTATATATATATGTGGGGGGACTCACCCCCTTTTTTAGCATAACTTCCGATTCCTTCAAGCTACAATGATGGTAGGTGGGTTCTTATTGACAAAATTATTTGTTATACCCTTTGGAAAGGGGACGTGGGGGCAAATGGTAAGCAGAGAACAACTTCAAAATAAAATAGTCCAGTTCAAAATAAGGTTGTTCGTACCTGTTTTTAAAATTTTCAACTTTACCAAATTATCATGACGGTTTCTGTTTGATTTGAGGTGGTTATTTTTGTTTTTAGGTGGTTTTTTTTTCTGTGTGCATAATTTAGCAAAACATGATTTTCTCTTAGATTTTTGGTAAATTTAATTAGCGTTGGAAAAATGTATCTAAATATGCATTATTAATTTAACAACCTCTACACTGAGCGAACAAACGCATAGTCGAATTAAATATTTTTTATTTAAATGTGATTTGAATGTTTTAATATTTGGAAATCTCATATAGAAATTCAATACGCGCGTATTTAAATTTTTTCTATAAATAAAAAACTTCATTGCCGCCAGCCAGTCTTGAACCTACGACCTCTGCAAATTGGAAATAAGAAATTCACACTGATCTATCACAGGCACAATTTTTCTGTGTCTAAACTGAAATATATATGAAGCAGAAAATAAGCAACGTTTCTTTGTGAGTTTCTATTTTTAGATTCGAAAACTTCAGCAAGCGTTGATTTTTTTCTTCCAAAAATATCAACGCTTGCTAAGCAATATCAGAGAATGTTAATTATAGAGAAGATTCATAAAGGAATTTCTGTTAAATTGTGGTTGGAATTTTGGGCCAGATTTTTCAGGAACTTCCAGTCGAACATCGATCAAGTTTTTTTTAAGTTCGACTGGATTTTGATGTTCGGTTCAAACAGAAATGGAAAGAATGAAACCAAAAAAAGGAAGAAAAAAATAACGCAACCAAAATGTGGTGGTTTTTTCTAGTTCTCCTTCATGTTTGTGAATTGGTTGGTTTTGAGCTTTTGTTTTGATTATGCAAACCGGTTTTGGGTTTTCTAAGCAATTTGCAATTCTTGTATTTTGGTGATTTTCACAATTCTTGCATTTCAAACATTTTCCCAATTTTATTCAGTTTTGATTTTCATGTTTTTTATTTAATATATTTATATGAGCATTGTAAATGTATTTCATTTGATACATATTTGCAATACATATGTTTGGATAACTTCATAAGTTCATTGACCTACATTTCATTTTTTTCCGTGGTTCTATTGTTTCCTTTTTTTTTTTGTGTGCACAACAAGGAAAACAAAGATCACTTCAAGATCAAGGTCGACGTTGTTTTCATTTTTTTTTTGCTGAGTTCATTTGTCGGTTTAAATGCAGGCAAACCGCCATTAATATTACGAGAAGACGTCCATTGCGAATGAAAATTAAATTAAACTTGACATAAATGCACACACTGCAATTGGCCTTTTCGGCAAATAAGCACTGCAAAATTGTCCCAACAAGTTCTTCCCACAAGAAAAATTTACAAAAACACAACAGAACGTCTCTCAATGTGGCAACACTCCTTACAGACGGGGCGCTCAACCAGTGCAGCCAACTTTTGGAAAATTTCCCTTCCTAAGGGAATTTTTGGTTTAATTTTGTCTAAAAGGGATAAAGGTACTTATTTTTTCTTTATTTGAAGGTCCACTTAGACCGTAGGAGCGAACACAACTTTTGTCGCGAACTCCAATCGTAAACGAAATTCCGTTCGTGCAACCGTTTACACTGACTGAATATTCCCTCCCGCACCAGCATCGGAATCTACAGATTTGTTCGTTTTCATGTGTTTACACTGCCGGGCCATTTTGTGCGAGCATTCGGCTACGTACCAAAGCTCAAAGATCGTAATCCAGTCGTTTGCACCGGCTGAATTAACGGCATTTGTTTCAAATACTTATACCACATGTCATTTAATTTAATTTCAATAATCTTCCAAACATACTTCACTGCGCTACATACATACATACAATACGAATCATTCATTCATTCATCAAAACCTATTTCAATACCAATCGCTACATCAATTTTCCTCTCTATAAAATTGTATAAAATTAACTCCACAGTATAAACACCAATTAAACATATATATTTAAAAATTACTTTCATCCATTCATCCATTACATTGCAGACAATGCAGCAACAAAAAATTATGTAGGCCCAGCGAAGCGGACCGGGCCCAGCTAGTATTAAATAAAAAACTTGAAAATCAAAACTGAATAAAATTGGGAAAATGTTTGAAATGCAAGAATTGTGAAAATCACCAAAATACAAGAATTGCAAATTGCTCAGAAAACCCAAAACCGGTTTGCATAATCAAAACAAAAGCTCAAAACCAACCAATTCACAAACATGAAGGAGAACTAGAAAAAATCACCACCTTTTGGTTGCGTTCTTTTTTTCTTACTTTTTTTGGTTTCATTCTTTCTTTTTCTGTTTGAACCGAGCATCAAAATCCAGTCGAACTTAAAAAGAAACTTGATCGATGTTCGACTGGAAGTTCCTGAAAAATCTCTCCCAAAATTCCAACCACAATTTAACAGAAATTCCTTTTCAATTTTGAATATACGCATTATACTTAGACAATTGTACAATTGTTCAAGAGAAATTTCAATTATACTAGTTGAATACCCCGGCGTTGCTCGGACTTATACTTAAAGTAGTGAAAGTACCCTTCCGTAAACCTTTCTGTGAACCCCCAGAACACCAGAGCATAACCAGAGAAAGTTAATTATAGAGAAGGTGCATAAAGGAATTTCTGTTAAATTGTGGATGGAATTTTGGGCCAGATTTTTCAGGAACTTCCAGTCGAACATCGATCAAGTTTTTTTTAAGTTCGACTGGATTTCGATGTTCGGTTCAAACAGAAATAGAAAGAATGAAACCAAAAAAGTAAGAAAAAAAGAACGCAACCAAAAGGTGGTGGTTTTGTCTAGTTCTAGAGTTGAAAATTTTAGTATTTCCATATTTAATTCTAATATTTCCATATTTAATACTATTTTAAAGACGCGCTAGGCTTGCCACACACAGGGTGTTTGTCCCGAGACTCCGGGAATCTGAACGTTTCTCCGATCTCCGGTTTTTTGAAAAATGTCTCCGGTTTTTTCAAAGTTTTAGTAATTTTTTGTTAATCTAAAAAATATTTTGAAAAATGTATTTTGATTAATCATTTGAAAATAAAATACACATTTTTTCATCGAGTCACCCTATGTTATTTAATTATTATTTCGATTATTTCGACCGAACCAACTGCTCTGGGCTTTTGGAAAATACCCAATAAACTTATCGGTTGGATATCGACCTGAGATCGAGTTGATATCAAAAGCTTTCTCAAATCTCCAACATAAGTTCTTAACTTCAGCTCAAGTAGCGGTCTAGAGCATTCTCAATTTAAAAGGACATGGAATTACCCAATCGTCTTCGTTCTAACAGAAATCACTAGTTCCAATTTTCTATTTGTAAATAAATGAGTGTTAATATGTAATAATAGGATAAAACATATTACACCGTTCGACTCTAAAAAATGCACATGATCGGGTCTGACATTCCCCTAAAGAATCCAGCGAGTCTCTCATGCCGTTTTCTGCTTCCCGCTCAGACGAAAGCGAAATAGAAGAAAGTGCAACACAATCAAAACAACAACAAGAAAGTGCGAGAACCGCGAAAAATCATGTGTCCCCGCTTGCCCCCAATAGCGATGACGCTCTTCGCCCATCATTCCAGAATGCAACGCTCTCTAAGCACTCTGTATCGCTAGTGTTACCAACTACTCCCGTTCAACATCCCGCATTGATGACATCACACGCTGAATCTCTCACGCCAGCTCTAACATGGAGTCATTGCGTTACTCCCGCTCAGAATACAAATGAGCAAACAAAATATTCAGGCAAACAAAAAACAATAAAAACTCCAAATAGCTCTACTATAGAGAATATTTAAGAATCGGCAATACAGAAAGGCATTGACGCCTACTTCAAAAGAAAAGGTTCTCCTCCTGGAAATGTGAAAACCTCTAAAATGCAAAAGACTAATCCCAAAAAGTCTATTGAGTTAGGGCACAACCGATTTGCCATTCTGGCCGAAACCACAAGTTCGGAACCGATTCCGAAATTCCAAAAACCCCCAAAAATTTACTTACGTGAAAAAAACTCAAAAAACCCTAATAAAAATAATTTCTCAAATCAAATCACACATTTCATGTAATCCCTATTCTTAAGGGAAGAATCCATGAGACTAAAATTCAAATCTATAACGAGGCAAATTATAGAAAAATTATCAAATCCCTCGATAAATCAAAAAAGAGCTATTACACATATCAGCTCAAAAGCTCTAAAGGTCTCTCCGTTGTCCTAAAAGGCATTGACTCGTTTGTTGAATGCAATGAAATCAAAAGCGCTTTAATCGAAGAGCGCTTCCACGTTAAATCCGTTTTTAACATACAAAATCGAGATAAAATTCCCCAACCACTATTCCGAACAAACTCTGCAAGTGTTTATACAAAATATGTCACAATTTATGTCTGGTATGCAAAATATGTTGCAAGAAATGATTAAAAATCAAAGTCTTTTTACTACAACATCTCATGTTTAAACCATGAATGGTTTAAAAATATCATTTTGGAATGCAAACGGCCTGTGTCTTCACAAACTAGAACTTCTCGAGTTCTTGAAAGAGTCCAGCATAGACGTTATGCTAATTTCTGAAACTCACTTCACTGAAAAACACTTTTTTAATCTTCCGGGATATAGAGTCTCTGACACAAAGCATCCAAGCGGAAACGCTATTCTCATAAAAAGCCGAATAAAGCATTATGCTCTACAGAATTATTGCACAGAATACATTCAAGCGACAAGTATTTCTCTCGATGAATACTTAAAAGGCCTAACGTCACAGACACAAAATAACTGAGCAACAATTCCAGACCTTTTTCCATTCTCTTGGATCAAAGTTTCTCGTTGCCGGCTACTTCAACGCCAAACATACATATTGGGGCTCTCGCCTAATATCACCAAAGGGCAGGCTCCTGTTGAACACCATAAACAGACTTTTCCTTGACGTACTCTCCTCTGGCACGCCAACTTATTGGCCAACTGACAGTCGAAAAACTCACGAAGTCATTGACTTTGCAGTATTTAAAACTGTAAGAAGGAGCCAATCTTCTCTAGATCTCTCATCAGACCATACGCCTACTATTATCACAATAAAGTACATTCCAAGCGCTGAGGTCAACCCACCAGATAAATTGACTAGTAAACTCACAAACTGGCTCAAATATCGTAAGTATATAAGCTCTCACATTAACTCTAATGTGTCACTAAAAACGAAAAACGAAATGAACACAGCTGTTAGTAAATTCACACTTTTGCTTTCCCAAGCAGCCGCAGCTGCCACTCCCGCCCAAATCCAAAATAGCTCAACTCGAAGCTATACAAAATGTACTCCAAAACATATAGAGCAGCTTCTAAAAAATAAAAAAAAAATACGTCATGAATGGCCAAATCACAGATCGCCCACTTTGAAAAAACAGTTAAAAGATATAACTCGAAATCTACAAAAACAGCTTAAGTGGAAACCCGAAAGAGACTTTCAACAACTCGTTGAACATCTCGCACCCACAAAACCAACAAATTACTCTCTCTGGGTAGCTGCTAAAAATATGTAAAAACCAATACTGGCAGAACCTCCCATACGGCTGCCAAACGGAAATTGGGCCAGAAGCGATTCAGAAAATGGTGCTGCTTTTGCCAACCGCCTAAAAACCGTATTCACCCCGAACGAAGCTACTGGTGATATCCCATTACCAACATTTTTCCCACTCAATAACACCTGTACAGTCGCGATGAAAAAAAATGAACTAATGGAGGCAATAAATAAATGCCTGGACCCAAAAAAAACACCAGAACCGGACTTGATAACGCCCACAATGATAAAAGAACTGCCATCAGTTGCAATAACCCATTTCTTGCACATATTTAACGCAATCCTTAGAACATGTCACTACCCAGATGATTGGAAACTTTCTCAAGTTACAATGATTCCCAAACCTGGAAAAAATCCCAACAATGTGACTTCATACCGCCCCATAAGTTTGCTCTCTGTGTTATCGAAACTCTTCGAAAAACTTCTAATAAAACTGATTTCACCCAAAATTACAGAAAAACAAGTGATTCCCGATCACGAAAAGAAACAGTACTGCTCCGCTGTTTTTCTCGATATTACCCAGGACTTCGATAAAGTCTGGCACGAAGGACTTATTTTCAAATTACAGCATATTCTCCCCGCTAATATGCACTGCCTACTTAAAAACTATCTCATGAATAGAAAATTTGTAGTAAAATATAAAAGCTTTGTCTCCCAAAAATACGATATACTGGCCGGAGTACCACAAGGTAGTGTCCTCGCACCCCTGCTTTATATTCTCTATACTGCAGATATGCCCAAAAGCGGCAGAGCTCTTATATCGACTTTTGCTGACGACACTGCTATCCTGTGCTCTCACTCAAACCCTGACATGGCAACTCCTTACGTGCAAAAACATTTGGACACTCTAAGCAATTGGCTATCACGATGGAAAATCAAAGTCAACGAATCCAAAAGCTGCCACTTAACCTTCACCCTAAGAAGGGGCACGTGTCCTGCTCTGAAGATAAACGGCCAAGTTGTCCCCGAAAGTACCGAAACCAAGTACCTTGGAATGCATCTCGATCGCCGTCTCACATGGCACAAGCACATCCAATCTAAAATCACTCAGATTAAGTTAAAACAGTTGGAGCTAAATTGGCTAATCGCAAGGTCATCACAGCTTAATCTCACATACAAAGTCCAAATATACAAAAGTATAATAAAACCCATATGGACATATGGAATTGAACTCTGGGGTACAGCCTCTCCCTCTAATGTGGAAAAAATCCAGAGAGTCCAATCTAAAATCCTGAGACAAATTGCCAGAGAAATGCAAACATCCACAGAGACCTGAATATACCTGCAGTAAAAGACGAAATTCCGAAACTTACCTCGAAGTACATGCAGAAGCTTATGTTTCATCCAAACATTCTAGCTAGAAACGAAGCTAATATATATCTCATATATTAGATACGCTAACTATACATTGCCTAAATCAATGGATGTTGGGCAATTTTTACATCTCACAGCATAGTTTAAGCTGAATTTTTTTTTTTTTTTTTAGAATTAAGTAGATTTATTGAGTGGCGGCCGTGGTGCAGTGGCTAAGACCTCTGCTTCACGATCGGAAGGTATCGGGTTCGACTCCCAAGGCAGAAATTTGTTTTCTGTTTTTCTGTGTAGACCGCCACTCTCTCGCCAAGTTCTGGCAATCTTGCGAGAGTAACTTTGCCATGAAAAGCTTCTTCTTTGGGAGTCCCGCCGTTCGGAACCGGCAATAAACTGTAGGTCCACAATTATCATATACACTTGCCCATGATAATTGCATTAAGAAGCTCGGCCAAAACCCTCGAGGGTTGTAGCGCCAATATATGAATGAATGAGAATTATTGAATAATCATTGTTAGACCTAAGTTAATATTGGGTGATTCAAATGAATAAATGTACATTATAATTTATGCATTTTTTTCATATACATAATAATTCTTCAAAAATACAGTATGTAAACTCATTGCGCTAGACTAGAAACAATCTAGAACAATCCCTATAAAATGCATATTTAATATTTAAAATCCAATCAAAACTGTATTTTTAGGGAATTATTATGTACAAATGTAAAATGCATAAATGCGAGAACGGGTACTTTTTTTTAACCCCCTATAACAAAACCTGTCGGTCCCGATCATGTGCGTTACCAAAATTTTATTTTTGTCGAACGGTGTTATTTAAGAGAAACTTTAGTGTCTAACATACGAATAAAACGAATATAAGTTAAAACTTTGCACCACAGTAGAAAAGGAAATTTGATTGTCTTTCCAATCAGCCCATAAGTGTATTTCTATCTTTTATGGTTGAAAAGTAATTCACAATTATTATTTTGTTTGTATCTTTTGTTAATTGAAAATTGTCTCTAATTAAAAAAGCCAAGCCAAATTATTTTTTTTAATATTTTATTTTGAAAATCTCCGGTTCTAGGCTTCTCCAAGTGTGGCAAGCCTAAGACGCGAATATTTTATTTAAATAAAAACAGCTTAGCAGCGCTTTCAAATACGTTTATATTTGATTTAAATACGTTTTCATTTGATTTCACTATTTTTTTCCCCTCAGTATACAACAAAAATAAAAAAAATCTAGTAAGACCGAAGCTAAAATACCCTGCACATGCGAGTACGATACATTCTGCGACCACGTGTTAGTAATTTTATAGAAAATCGGTATTTTATCGATAGTTTTCGATATTTTATGTATATTTTTTTCATATTTTATCGAATGTTTTGGATATTTTATCGAACTTTTTTGTCGATAATTTTCCTTTCCACTTCATTCCCGATTCATTTCACAATTTTGTTCCGCTTCCATTTTGTTCCAGTTTTATTCCCATTTCGTTCCCGAAATCATTTCCAATCAAATACAAGAAAAGGCGTCCAAATCGGTTAGGTATTTCTCAAGATAAACGAAAATAATACCAAATTGGCGGCCATTTTGTATGGGACGTACGAGGATTTGTCGATATTTTATCGAACATTTTTCGATTTTGAAAGGATAATGGATAAAATTAATCGAATTTTTAACGATAATTCGCTCTTATTTTTCAAATATTTATCGATAATTTCAGTTCCCTGATCCATTTAAAAATATTGTTCCAATTCCATTTTGTTCCAATTTTTTGACAAATGACAAAGCAAAAATTTGCATTGCGCTTTTTCCTTTTGGATCATTTCCGCTATTCTTCATTTACTTTTGCTTTCTATTTTTGTTAGTGATCAGCTGATAATGTCAACTTTTCTAAACAAATTGGAAACAATTCCAAATTTCTGAAGAGGGCACAGAGTGGCCGTCTCGCATTTCGTTTACCCTTTCGCTACATGTTTTTCATTTCGAGCCTTAAAAATCTATTCTCCGTTAATTATTGCTATTAATGATGCTAATAGTGATAAAAAATCAAAATTTGAAAAAAAAGTTATTTGAAAGTAGTTTTTTGGAATGTTGTTTTCAATATCAAAGTTATTGCATATGTGCTTAAATTTATATAAGTTTATGTACTACATTTGAAAATGAATTTTTTTTAACAAAAAAAATGTTTTCCTAAAAAATACATTAAATATATTTACATTTACTTATATATTAAAGATATTCAAAGTCAAATGCATTGTAAGTGTGCATTTATTTACATCAATTTTATTCATGAGAGTTCAAAATACATTTTTTTTTAACATAAACTTTTTTTACATAAAATACATATAATATAATGCATGCAATAGTTATATAATATCAAAATGCTGAAAAAAAATAAGAACGACAAAATTAAAGGTATATTTTCATTGCACGTGTAGCAACAGTCGCAAAATTCAAATTTAGACACTTTCAAAAAAATATACCATTTAATGGAATTGTTGCCAAATGGCAACACGTGCATTTTAAAAAATCGCCACAGCTACGAGAATTTAATTTTTGAATTTTTAGAAATGCAAACATGTTGTATGACTATTTCTTTACATTATTGCATCAACACTTTTTTAAAAAAAAAATTTTTTAAACAGTTCAATTTAAAATTCTTAAGTGAAAAATTCTCGCGTCAATATGGTGCAATAAAAAACGGAAATTGTTGCTATTCAACAAACCGAAAAAAAAATGTTTATAGATTAGAAATACTTCTAATAAACCAAAGAAAAAAATTGCATTAATTTTTTTTTGTAAATTGTACCGAGGCTGGTCCACGTAGTCTTAAAGTGTGATGTTGCCATATGGTAACAAATTCGCGAAAGAGTTAACAAAAGGTAAAAAAATTTGTAGCGAAAGGAAATTGACTTATCAATATCTTAGATTTTTTCGAAATGAAGTTTGACAGGTACTTTAGAGCTGGAAACAAACCTTGAACAACAAAACTATTTGAGAAAAAAATTGGAAAATAAGTTGATCATTCATCCTTCGCATATATTGTACCAAGAATGTCAATGTAGTACCAATGTACTTTCGTCTTTGAAATTGTACCATAAAAGTACAATTGTACCATAAAAGTACAATTGTACCATAAAAGTACAATTGTACCATAAAAGTACAATTGTACCATAAAAGTACAATTGTACCATAAAAGTACAATTGTACCATAAAAGTACAATTGTACAAATAAAATCATCCCTGGTACTGAACAGATTTGGGCGCGGTTATTTTTATTTGGTTGGAAATGATGTCGGAAACGAAATGGGAATGAAACTGGAACAAAATGGAATCGGAATTGGTTGGTCAAAAACAATTATATAGAAGAGCAAAACCCTCGATGCGTTTTGCAAAGTTAGTTTCCTTTTAAGAGATACAGTCGTTTAAAGTTTGGTTGCTTTAATGTATTTTTCAAATCAACATTTATTGTTTCTTCTTCAGCAGAATTATTGGTAATGTACAGATAAACAAATTATGATATTATATTTGATGTAGGCTTTGACCGTGAATAAATTTTAAAACCAATTTTTCAGTTTGTTTCAATATTTAATTTTTATTATGTTGATATTTCGGCTAACATTATTAGTCGTCTTCAGGACCTTTTCAAAACATAAAAATTGTCAGTGTCTGTTTTGTAGTTCAGTCTCTTTAGTGTAGGTGTGTTGATAATGTGGAGCATTTCTATGGTGTATCTCCGTCTGTAATTGTTCTCCTGTTGCAGAATCTTCGTTTCGTAGAAATTGGGAGAGTGGCCTCTTTTAACACAGTGGGCTGCAAGGGCTGTTTTGTTGTCATTCTTGTTATTCAAATCTGATCTGTGCGCTGATAATCTTGTCCTTAGTTTAGATTTTGTCGTTCCAACATAAACTTTTCCGCATATGTCGGCTCCGTTTCCCTTGCATGTGATTTTATAGATCAGATTAGATTTGTCCATGTCGTCAATTTTAGATTTTGTTTTGCTGTAGATGTTTCTTAGAGTGTTGTGAGATTTTGGTGCGAGTTGAAAGTGTAAACCCCTCTCCTTTTTATATTAATGGTTTATTAAAATTACTAGCTTATACCCACAGCTTCGCTCGCAATAATTTTGTAATTTCATGCTAACGTAGAAATGTTATATGTATTATTTAAGCAACTGAAATAAAAATAGATTTTGCAAGTCATCCCTCTGCCCATTCACCTCCCAGCACCAAATCCATTTCACCTAAATCCCTTGAATAGGACCCGAGTTACAGAGCTTTAAAAATTTTAGGGCGTGGCTGTGGGCGGATCTTAAATTTCAATTGTCATCCCTCTGCCAATTCACCTCCCAGCACCAAATCCAAAATTTCAGCGAAATCCCTTGAATAGGACCCGAGTTACAGAGCTTTAAAATTTTTAGGGCGTGGCAGTGGGCGGATCTTAAATTTCAATAGTCATCCCTCTGCCCATTCACCTCCCAGCACCAAATCCAAAATTTCAGCGAAATCCCTTGAATAGGACCCAAGTTACAGAGCTTTAGAAATTTTAAGGCTTGGCAGTGGGCGGACTGCAAATTTTCAGAATCAACATATTACCAATTCATTACCCAAAACCACATATAAAATTTCAGCGAAATCGGTTAAACACTGCATAAATTATAGCATTTTAGAATAATATTTGCCACGCCCACCTCGAACGCCCAAATTTAATGAAATGGCATATAGCCTATGATGAGATCAATGAAATTACCTACATTTGGGTATGTGTTTCATTAAAATCGGTCAAGTATTTCTTGAGGGAACAAACATACATACATACATACATACAAACATACAAACCTACAAACCTACTCACAAAGAATTTTATATAAGTAAGAGATTGGTGTCTGTGCTCCTGTTTTCCCTAAGCAGTCGTGTTATTGTTGTTTGCGGAAAGTCATTTTTGAGTAAAATACGTTTGGTTTTTGTTTGTTGTCTGTGTGGGTAAATGTCATCGCTGATATTTAGAACCCTGTTGATGAAGTCTTTCGCAGTATTTATTATGGTCTTTTTTGGGTGTTGTAACGAGGTAATTTTGGAGCCGGGGTGAAGCCGTCGGCGTCCAAGGTTCGTTGCAAAAATTTGTAAGGTTTGGGACCGCGCGATGGCCAAAATTCCGTCAGATTGATTGTAAACAGGATTTAACTTGGATATTCACTTTATTTAATTTAATTTTTTAATTCATTGCTTAATTAATGTACACTCTTAATTATATTTTCTTGGGTTTATTATCTAATATAATTCTTCTGCTCCCTTCACGTTCAAAATCGCCTGCCTACCCAGAGTACTGGCCGCGGTGTGACTGTTGGGGTGTCCGTTTCACCAGTCAGAGGAGAGTCAAACGAGAGGGGGGTTGGAACCATGCGTCCGTACGCAGGAGAAGAGCTAACAGAAGTTTTACAGGGAAAAGGGATTATGAGGGGAGAGGGTCGATAAATGGGATGGATCGTTGGTATGGCGTTCCCACTACAAGAAAGCTGTACGCCACGAGCAATCAGTGCACTGGCCAGAGAAAATCCTAAGCTATGTCCACTGTGCAGAAGGCTATGCGCCACGGGCAATAAGTGCGCTGGCAAGAGAAAACTAAGCTAGGTCTACTATGCGGGAGCTATACATCACGAACGATAAATGCGCTGGTGAGAGGGGAAAATCCTATGCTACGTCCTCTACGGAGAGCTATGTGCCACGAGCAATAAGTGCGCTGCCAAGAGAAAACTAAACTAGGTCTGCTATGCGGGAACTATGCATCACGAGCGATAAATGCGCTGGTGAGAAGGGAAAATCCTATGCTATGTCCTCTACGGAGAGCTATGTGCCACGAGCAATAAGTGCGCGCTGACAAGAGAAAACTAAACTAGGTCTACTATGCGGGAGCTATGCATCACGAGAGATAAATGCGCTGGTGAGAGGGGGACAATTCTACGCTATTTCTACTCAGGCTTGCCTACTCAATATCGGAACACTCACCCAATGCCGCTGTCGAATTATCACCGAATCTCGGTGTGCCGTTTTCTTGGTCTAGTCGAGGTGCGACTTATCGGTTTGACCGCTGGCGAAGAACTGACCTTTTCTGATTTCTGAATTTCTAACTAACCTCAGCGCAAACTCCTGCGCCGTTCGAAACTTGTACTTTCACCACTCACCACACTTAGTGTGACCGGTGTTGCCAGTACTCGGGACATCTAAGCCTACCGTGTAGGTGCGACACGGACATTTTACTTAATACTATCGTTTTGAGATCGTAAGTTTAATTTATTCTGTTGGCCGGGAATTCAGGAGACAGAATAAATGGAGAGTTCGGAATAATAATAAAAAAATAAAAGTATAATAACAAAAATTCAAAAGTAAAAAGAAAAGTATCAATTATAAAGATAAGAAAAGAAAAGAAAAATAGCTGGTGCTGCCGTCGGATGTGGGTGGAAAACGATGGCAAGACTTTACTCCTCACAGTTTTTGAGTGGAAGTTAATGAGGCGTCCTGAAGCAGTGGGCTTTTGGTACCAATCCGTTTTCATGATGTTGTTGCTCTTTATTATTTTTGCGTCTAAATAAGGCAATTGTCCATTGTCTTCTTCTTCTTTCGTGAATTTTATGTGTCTGTGGCAAGTGTTTAAACTGTTCAATGTAATTACCACTGTGTCCGCTTTTACTATGCAAAAAATATCATCCACGTATTTTGTCAATAGTCTCGGTTTGTGTTCAATGTTGTTCAATGTTGAACCCATCGGCATCCCTTTTAATTGATTGTAAATGGTGTCGTTGTACTTGAACAAATTATTTTCTTTCAAACAGAATCTGACCATTTCCATGAACAATTGTTGGGGTATCTCAGTATGTTTTTCTATTAAGTCCCATTTTTTGTTTATTGTTTGTATGGCGAAATCAACTGGAATGCTTGGAAACAGTGACACTACGTCGAAAGAGACCATTAACTCGTCATCACATATGACACCCTCAGATTGAAAAAACCCTGAACAAAATGTGTTTGCGAAAAAGCCGTGGAAAAAATGTTGCATGAAGAAGCCGTGCAAAGTGAATGAGAACGAATTTTGGTGCAAGAAAGCTTAGTTTGAAAAACTGATGGAGCGGCCATCAGACTTTTACGCTAAAAAGCTTTTTATAATTTTCGGTGAAAAATTTTGTTATGCACATTTTTTTCCAAAAAGCACTTTTCATAAGAATTTTGTACAAAACATTATTTTGAAGAAATTTTGAGCTAAATATTTGTTTAAAATTTTAAGGCTTCATTTTATTTCGAAGCATATTTAAAATTTAGATATATTAATATTATCGCTTTCCGGGTGAATTTTCCAGGTTTTCTTGACCGACATAGAATTGTACCACCAAGACGAAGGCAACACAAAAGAAATTATCCAAATCGGGTGCTCCGTTGATTTCTGATGCGATGAGTAACACATTTCGAAACTTTGTTTTATATATATACTTAAGGCCGAAAATACCCCAACAACTGAGATCAAGTTCGAAATCAGCCAAATCGGAACAAAACTGTGCGGGGCTCCCATATAACGAAAATATAAATTGGTCAAAATAGAGTCTTGAGACCAAATTATCGAAAAATTATCAATAAAATATCGATAAAATACAGAAAAAATTTCGATAAAATGAATAACAAATGGTCTAAGAATGTAAAGAACTCGCAAGTGCAGGGTATTTTAGCTTTGTTCAGACCGAAGATAATTCTCTTACCAGTTTTTTTACAACATTTGTTCCAATTCCATTTTGTTCCTATATATTTCCATTCCGTTAGTGATACTGATCATGAATATATATACTTTTCGTTTTCGGCCAAATTTCGTTTTCGGCCGAAATTTCGACATTTTATAACATATTAACAAATAAATAACAAAGATTACACTGATCGACAAAACTGAACATTTTGTGTGTTAAATATACTTGATAGACAAATTCTTATGCATTTGGGCACGCTGAATACGAAAATAATAATGAAATTTTTACAGTACGCACCAAAAATTAAATTTTTGTGCAATTTTCATTATTATTTTTGGATTAGGCGTGGCAAAATACATAAGGAACAACCAAGTGGATCAAAGCGGTATGTAACACAAATTTAAGTATTGATCATAGTTTCGAAGAATCAGAAGCGACAAAGAAGACAAGTTCCCAATTTGTATTGAAAAAAGAAAAATAAAAAACTTTGAAACTTATTTTCTTGATAGAATTTGTATGTTACCTGCTACCTTGGCAGTAATTTCTACTACTCTCGTAGAATATCTACTACTCTACGTAAAAAAATTAAATCTACTCCCTTTCATGAAATCTAGGGTAGAAGGGGGAGGATTCGCCACTGGGGCGCATATGCCACCCCCACTTTTTTTAAAAACTAAAAACTCTTTGAAATTGACAGTATGGGTAGTTTGTGCATATATCGATAAAGTTTCTTCCCTGAGTACATGACCTTTCTACCTCAATCGTGATCACGGCAAAACGTGTTTGTTTGTTTTTAGGGGTGCTGCGAAATTTTTTTTGGGTAAGTAAATTTGGTGATAATAAATTCAGTTTTTGCATTAGGAAAATAATACTTTGTGGTATTATTTCCTTGATATTAATGCATGGAATAAAAGCTCGATTTGATTCAATTTCTTAAAAGTAGAAATATGAAAAAAGAATTTGTGTGAGTGGGAACACCTGGGGCACATTCGTCGAATCGCACCTGGGGCACATACGTCAATGTATTTGGTATAACAAAATCGACCACAAAATTTTGAAGAAGAGTAAAAAAAGAATCAATAACACTGTGCTACACGAAAAATGTACAGGCATTCCCACCTATATAGTTGGTTTGACACCTTAAAATAATGACTTCCTGCGTTTTCACATCAACTTTTTTTTTTAGTGTATTTTTAAGTCGAGACTATAGAATTGGCTACTTCTGGATGATAAGAAAATTAAATTTTTTTCCAATTTTTATTTTCTATCACTTTGGAAAAATATTTAAAAAACATAAATCATCTTTGTTTTTCCATATTTTTTTAGGAAATTTAATTACCTTTTCAAAAATACTAATTTCAAAATTGGGAAAAAAACGGCTGATTTTTGGTCGAATTTAATCAGTGGGTACTTTTTTTATTTTTTTTTCGATTTTTCGGTACAATTTAAAAAAAATTGTTTAAAAAAAAAGGCGCCAAGCTAACTACGCAGTTAGCTTGGCGCTCAAAAATAACGACTTTCTGCGTTTACAGAATGTTTATATCACATATATTTATTTTTTAAATTAATTTTTAAAATTTTTTGTGTTATTTTTTATTTTTTTACTTACGAAAAATGTTTATTAAACCGAAATTAGCTAGGGTTTCCTATCTTTTTAATTACCTTTCCAAAAATACTAATTTCAAAACTAGGAAATAAACAACTGATTTTTGGTTGAATTTAATCCGTGGGTACTTTTTTATTTTTTTTTTTCGATTTTTCGGTACAAACTTTTGAAATCTTCTAATCTCGTAAATCTTATAAACATACACTAAAAGAAAAATTAAACGTATTGTTTTTAAAAAAAAAGGCTAAAGATGGTAAAGAACAAGATAGCTAACCGTTATTCACACGCTCTCTAATCAGATTCTCTCAGTGTAACAGTAATTTTCTCTTTACATAATCTTAAATTTTTATAAAAAGAAACGTTGAAGAAGGAAATGTTGAAAAAAACTAAGCTTAGATTACAATATATTAAAGGTATTCAATTAATTCTGTAAATGCAGAAAAATTTTATTTTCAAAAAACAACAAATTTAATTTTAATAAGGTTTTAGCAAATAACTTGCTTCATTTCGTAACTGTTTTCAAAAAATTATACATTTTGGGCTTGTAAAAGATTGTATTTCTCAAACAATGCCAAAAACTTGAAAATCGGATCAAAAATATATAAGCTACGGCCATCAGTGTAACCATCAGTAGCCAATTCTACACAGAAAAAAAAAGATAGGTTAATCTAACCAAAAAACGATGTAAAAAAACAATTTTTTATTTTATATGGAAAACACAAACAACAACTACAATTGTTGTGGTTAATCTAATCGTCAAAAAATTGTTAAATGATTTGCCAGCATGGTCGTATTTCGGCGTATGATTCGCAATGTCATCGCTCGATGCAGAAATGCAATCATGGCGCAAATATTTCATAATTCTGAAACAGCATGACATTTAATACAAGAGAGAAAAATTATTTTATATGGCTGTCTCGTTTACGCTCTCAAAGCAACAAGTGCTGCATAATATATGAATAATTTATATTCAACACTTGACTCATGAAGTACTTGGTTCCATTAGTATGCGATACTATTATTGGTATTTTAGGGTAGTTTGTATGAAAATTGTTGGGTCATAATAATAAAAACGTCTTAGAGCAATTGCTACGTGCTTTTACTTTACTCAGAGATTTTACTTCAAATCAAAATTGAATGAAAATTATCGTAAAAAGTATTAAGTATTCACAAGAAAGTATCCGGTTGTATCGAATACAAAAAGAATTTTCGCACTAGAAGACTCCGGCGGTGATGCTGATCAAGAATATATATACTTTTCCATACCGGACACGCCTCCTTATGGGCGTTACAAACGTTGTGACAAAGTTAGTATACCCTGCCACAGTGAGTGTGGGGGTATAAATATATGTGATATAAACATTCTGGAAACGCAGAAAGTCGTTATTTTTGAGAGCCAAACTAACTGCATAGGTGGGAATGCCTGTACATAAACCTTTTTTTTAAACGATTTTTTCCAATATGTACCGAAAAATCGAAAAAAATTTAAAAAAGTACCCACTGATTAAATTCGACCAAAAATCAGCCGTTTTTTCCTAATTTTAGAATTAGTAGTTTTGAAAAAGTAATTAAATTTCCTAAAAAAATATGGAAAAACATAGATGATTTATGTTTTGTAAGTATTTTTCCAAAGTGATAAAAAATTAAAAATTGGAAAAAATTTAATTTTCTTATCATCTTTTTTTTAATAACTTGGTCAATTTTCAACCGGTTTTCAAAACTTTTCTTATCATCTTTTTTTTAATAACTTGGTCAATTTTCAACCGGTTTTCAAAACTTTATACATTTTGGACTTGAAAAAGATTTCACCTTTCAATAGATAAGCGACGACCATCAGAGTAACCAGAAGTAGCCAATTCTATAGTCTCGACTTAAAAATACACTAAAAAAAAAAGTTGATGTGATAGAAACATTCTGTAAACGCAGAATGTTATTATTTTTATGTGTCTAACCAACTGTATAGGTGGGAATGCCTGTACATTCAAAAAATATTTTTTTGTAGCACTGTGTAATTTAAGTTCATCAATTTATTTAGAAAAATCGTTTGGAAAGTTGCATTTAACTCGGATCTCATTTACTAACTTTTTTTACATTTTGTGAAAAATTTTTCCTGAAAAAGTAATAAAGGCATTTGTTTAATGTTTTATTTTAGTTTCTGATATTCAATACCTAAATAAAATATTAAAATTACCGAAAAAGTCTGTCCCACCCCTTGGCGATTCTACCCCATGGCGGGGCAGTTTCGCCATTTTGGGTTTTTTTGAAATTCGTTGGAAAAATAGTGGAAAGCTTTAGATATATGCTTTCAGACGTTAAAATATTAAAGTTAATAAATGTGAGCTTCAAAGTGTACAAATATTTGTAAGAATGTAAGAAAAGATAATTAGTTAATTTTTTAAAAATCTTTGAAAAAACGTGGCGAATGCGCCCCTTTCTACCCTACTCCCTTAAAATCGAATATCTACAACTCTC
Organism: Heteromyza rotundicornis; assembly: GCA_951394025.1. Classification (NCBI taxonomy): domain Eukaryota; kingdom Metazoa; phylum Arthropoda; class Insecta; order Diptera; family Heleomyzidae; genus Heteromyza; species Heteromyza rotundicornis. The sequence continues at coordinate 39,090,509 of OX596010.1, forward strand.
GCCGTAGCAAAAAGTGAGAACCCTGCCCCTTCAATTGGTTTCCACGCATTTGATAGTTAGCTTCTAAATTCATCTAATTCATGATCTGAACTTAAAATGATTGATTTCAGCTTAATTATGTACAACTTTATTACATTTAAATTCACAATTTTATCTTCTTTTTCGGTTTCGGCTTCGGTTTTGGCCGAAATTTAAAAAATAATAAAAAAGAGTAAAAAACAAGTTTTTTAAAATATAACCCTTTAACCGACTAAAAAGCAGAAAATGAATTTCCTTTAAATTAATTTACGCAATTTCGATTTAAAATTAAAGGTTTTTGGCGACTTCAAAACTTGCAATGATATTAGGAACAAAGTAGCCAAAAACCCTTAATTTTAAATCGAAATTGCAGAAATTAATTTAAATTATATTTATTTTCTGCTTTTTAGTCGGTACCCTTAATATTTTAACAAACTTGTTTTTTACTCTTTTTTATTAATGTATTTTTTCACGTTGAATCCGAATATTATAATTATTAATATCCACCACGCATAGTTTTGCTTTTAAGTTACTCAATCTCCTTTTCCGCTTTGGAAAAGTAATGAAAAAATTGATTTTTAGATAATTTATTACACTAATTCGATACTTAATAAAAATATCGATATTATCGATATATCGTTTTTTGAAACATCGATATTATAATATCGATATTGGAGTATCGATATATTATTTTGCATTCCTGATTTAAATACAATATAAAAAATATACAATTTACAAAAAATTAGTATGGTGTTATATATAAAAAATTCTTAAAACGAAAAAAAAAATGTAAATAAAAAAAGAGTAAAAAACAAGTTTTTTAAAATATAACCCTTTAAGCGACTAAAAAGCATAAAATAAATTTTCTTTAAATTAATTTCTGCAATTTCGATTTAAAATTAAGGGTTTTTGGCTACTTCAAAATTTGCAATGATATTAGGAACAAAGTAGCCAAAAACCCTTAATTTTAAATCGAAATTGCAGAAATTAATTTAAAGAAAATTTATTTTCCGCTTTTTAGTCGCTTAAAGGGTTATATTTTAAAAAAACTTGTTTTTTACTCTTTTTTTATTTTCCCCTTTTTTTTAAAAAAATTTTTTTTTCGGTATATTTCTTTCCTATTTATATTTTGCCCGTATAGTTTTTATTCTTAAATTTTTACATTTAAAAAATTTTTTGGGATTAAAAAAAAAAAAAATTTTTCCCCCTTTTTCCCTTTTTTTTTTTTCCTTTTTTACTCTTTTTCCCCAATGCTAGCCTAAGTGAAAAATTTCAGCCCAGTAGCTTAAAAAATACGAAAGTTAGAACTTTAAATTGGCTCCATTCCGCTCCCCTTTGCCCCCATTTTGTCAATAAGAACCCACCTACCAAATTTCATCATTGTAGCTTGAAGGAATCGGAAGTTATGTCATGTTTAAAAAAAAAAGTTTGAGTCCCCCCACGGCCCCCTACGCCTCTGATGGACCCCAAAATTTGATAGATTGCATTGTCACCGGAGTTCTATCAGTGTTCCAAATTTCAGCTCTCTAGCTCATGTGGAAGTGTATGAAAAAGCTCGCCGCAGATTTGAGCTATTTACCTAAAATATTAAAAAAATCATGTTTTGCAAAAATACGAAAGGGGAAAGTGATGTGGATGTAACCTTATATCGCTCATTTCTTGCATAACTACCCAACTTAAATTTTGGGTATTTGGAGCTATGAATGTCCTCAAGTCCAGAATGTGCTGACAAAAAGCTGAATTCATATCATTAATTTCACATGCCGACATGGTTTTACTTCTATTCTCGTTTTGTTTTTATATAGAAATGGACCATTCTAAGCACAATAACGTTCTCAGTTTTTCGCCATCTCGTCAGTTTTTTTGAGAAATTGCAAAAATTTAAATTCCGATCTTTACATGACATTAGTATTTTCGACATACAATTGAATACGCAACATTTCATACTACACAACTTTTTTTAATTTAAGCTAAGCTAACAAAATTATATTAACTTAAATTAAAAAAAAACTATTTGGATTTTTAGGTAAATTTAAAATAAAACTATATACTTGCCCCTCACTTAAAATAAATGGTAACTTAATACCAAAATGTATTGAAACCCAATTCCTTTGTATGCATGTCGATCGCAGACTAACCGGAAATAAGCATATCGAAGCTAAAATTACACAAATCAAATTTTAAACAACTTGAACTAGACATTTACAATTAGTTCTAAAGTCCAATTAAACCGATATGGACATATGGGAACAGCGTCTCCATAAAATGTAGAGAAACTTAAAAGAATGCGGAGAATCAGATATTACGAAAATTGCCGATGAGAACAAAGATAAGCTTAAGCTGTATCCAAACATTCTTGCTTGAAATCTATGAAGATCCACTCGACCCTTACACCGAAAGCGTAACTGTTCCATTATTGTTGAATAGTTAGCCACGGAACCCCGTGTATGCCGACATCCAGCCGATGCCAACATCCCATCGATGTGAAAATTCGGGAGCGTAATTTATCAAAAAAGTGTATTTTGGGCTTTGTTTTTAAAAATGGTTTTGTTTTTAAAAATTGTATTTTCGAAATGTATGTAGCTAAATTTTGAAATACGAAAAGGTCTATTCAATTCCTTTCGAGTGGAACAAGCGGTACAAATTTCTGAAAGCGGAACATTTTAGTGCCCCCAGCTATTTCTCGGGGACAAAGTGCTTGAAGGCGGGACTGTCCCGCGCAAAGCGGGATATATGGTCACATTAGCCATACACAGGATGTAACAGTCGAGATGGTCCAAAAGTTAGGAATCGATTAAGGACCAAAAATATGAAAAAATGTTATATGAACTTATGGCCACAAGTTTCATTTTAAAAAATAAGTCATTTTTAAATTGCTACAAATTTTCGTTAAGTTTTTTGCAAATACCCTGGAACGGACACGAATAATGTGAAACTCTACAGACCAATTTGAAGCTGCAGTCATTGGCTTCGACTTTAGACCTAAATATGCCGTTGCCAAGCAATTGGTCAAAAATATAGTGGAAAGACATTTTTAGGTCCTAGTCAAAAACCAGGGTTGGCAACCGAAACCGTAACCGAAACCGAAACCGAATGAAACCGATTCATTTTAGGGAGCGAAACCAAAACCGAAACCGATTCGTCGTAACCGATTGAATGGGTTCAACCAAAACCAATTGAAAAGGTTACGGGTTTTTAATCGGTTTTCAAAAGGATTTCGTACACAAAATTGACTTGAAGTTTTTTTTAAAAGAAAATGCATCGTATTTTATTTATTTATTTCATATATTTTTAAAATATGTATAGGAAATATTTTTTTAAAATATTCAATAAATCTTTTTATAGGGCCGGAGCACACAGAGGCGATATTCGCTATATAATTTCAGAACCATTTCCATATTTAAAATATCTAGCGAAAACGCAAAGTGCCTCACACAGGCAGCATTTCACCGCAGTAGATTTTGTTTGTTATTTATTGTATTGCTATGGAAACAGACTGTATAAAAAACGCTATATTTTCAAAAATACAATTATTTGTGACAAAATTAATTTCGAAACCGCCTGCGGCATGAATAACGCCTCTGTGTGCGCAGGCATTTTTATGGTTTTTGAAAAGACTTGGAAAATTTTCGCTATTTTTTCGTAGTTTTATATGGCAGCCTTTTTCGTCGGATTTAGCTGATTCTCGAACTTGATCTCAATTCGGAGATAAAAACGTAAACCCAAAGTTTCACATCGATGTCTCAAAAAAAAAACATTCCAGCCTGTATGGTGACAGAGAGACGGGGATATGGCTAAATCTGTTTTCGATGCTGATCATGAATATATATACTTATCCATACCGGACATGCGTCCTTATGGACGTTGTGTAGGGTATAAAAACTAAAAATTTAAGCAGAAATTTGTTTGAAAATGCGATTAGATAAGGAAATTCGGTAAATGTAGTTAGATTCAGCACCCTTGATTTATATTGAATTGATATAAAATTTCCTAATATTGGGTCATCTAGAAACCTTTTAGAACCTAAACCGAAACCTTTTCAATCGCTCCAACCAACCGAAACCTTTCCAAAATCAAGGAGCGAAACCGATAACCAAAACCGATTGGCAAGTGGGAGTAAAACCGAAACCGAAACTTTATTCGATTCGGTTCCCAACCCTGTCAAAAACCGTTGACTACCAGTTGGTCAATAATGTGAATAAGACAAATATAAATATTGAATATTGAAAGTATTATCGAAGGTGTGTTCGAAAATAACATTTATATGTCCAGTTGGGGCTCAGAAATAGGTAAAGTATAAAATAAGAACAAATTACAGTTAAAAAAGTGGTGTCCCAACTTATACGACATGAGTGTCCCAACCTTTATACAACATGGCATTAAAAAATTACTTTAACTCTTCGCTATATTTCCATTACTCTTTCACGTAATACACTGAAAAGACGACATATTGGATGCAATTACACTAAAAGATGTATTTAAATTTGGCAAATTACGATGATACCAAAATTATCAAAAAGATATTTTTTGTACAAAAATTTTCGACTTGCTTATTATACACATATTCAGTAGGAGTTCTTCGTTTTAATTCACATGGAACGTTAGCTTATAAGCAGTAATAATTTCGTCAGTTAAAACATAGGTGTCGCCGGTACGAAAATTTGCGAGGTTTCAAAATCTGGCCACCGTAGCTTAATTACAAAACGGCGGGACTGTAGAGGGGCTTCAGCTGCTATTATGATAAACGCGATTCCACGAATATCTCCTATGGGTATCGTTTTGATGAGAATTACATCGCCTACTTTTTAGACTAAAAAGGTGTTTCGTAAAGTTGATAGCTTGAATGCATGTTGACCAGACATGTCACCAATCTTGTAGATAATCCAATTTTCTGCAATTCTTACATAGAACGTTTTGTTCTGGCATCATTGGTTTGAAAGTTCCAGATAAAAAAAAACATTAAATTTTTACTTAGGAATCCAGCTCTCAGGATCTTCTTTCGCAATTGAATTAAGCGCTGAAAGCATAGATTGGCATGTGCTGATTTTAAGCCCATTTGCCAGTTTTTCATACTCCAATACTCACTGTGGAGGGTATACATACTAACTTTGACACAACGTTTGTAACGCCCATAAAGAGGCGTGTCCGGTATAGAAAAGTATATATATTCTTGATCAGCATCCCCTCCTGAGTCAATGCCAGTCTGTATGTCTGTCTGTCCGCACGATAGCGGCTTTGGAAATATCGACTTTTACCTTGGGGAACACGTTTTTCACTGAAATGTTTAGAAATGAATTTTCGGCATGGTCAGATCTTTCAAAACCACATATAAATGGGTCAAAATGGGGTCTTGAGACCTACTTCTAAACTTGTTAAACAAAAGACTTCCGAAAAAAGGTGCAAAAAGGGGCCCACTATTTTGAGAAAGTGGGGGCATGGGGATTGTAGTCAAAATGGTGGCCAAAGAGACACTTTAGTCGCTCTGTCTACCCTGTCTACCGAAATATTTAAGAAAAATCAAGGAAGCATACTTCCAAATAACGCAACTGATATGATGGAGATGCTTCATCCTATATGTCCATATGGGTTTAATTACGCTTTTGTATAAAACGATTTTGATTGCTTCAAGAGGAGCCAATTTAGTTACATTTTTATACCCTACACCTCATGAGGTATGGGTATATTCACTTTGGTCTGATGTTTGTAACACCAAGAAGGAGAAGTGTCCGGTATGGAAAAGTATATATATTCTTGATCAGCGTCACCTCCTGAGTTGATTTAGCCCTATCCGTCTGTCCGTCTGTCCGTCCTCTTTTCTTGTAAACACGATTGCAGTAGCTAGAAGAAAGCTAGGGATCCCAAATTTTGGATTTATCCTTTTTAGGCCCTAGAAGGAGTTGGTATTGAAAATGGGCGGAATCGGCCACGCCTACCATATAAGTGAAAATCGTGTTTTTACCGACATTTTAAGATTTTATCAAAACAGTATGAAATTTTGTATAGTGTGGTTTTCGGGGTCGCTGATTTCGAATTTGATGTCGGAATTTAAAAATTCAAGTTGTCGGAACCAATATGGCGGCCGAAATTTTAAGATTTCATCAAATCAGTATGAAATTTTGTATAGTGAGGTTTTCGGGGTCGCTGATTTCGAATTTGATGTCGGAATTTAAAAATTCAAGATGGCGGAACCAATATGGCGGCCGAAATTTTAAGATTTCATCAAAACAGTAAGAAATTTTGTATAGGGGCGTTTTTGGGGTCGCTGATTTCGAATTTGATGTCGCATTTTCAAAATTCAAGGTGGCGGATACAATATGGCCCAGTAGGTGTAGGGTATATATAAGTCGGCTTGCCCGACTGAAACTTACTCACTTGTTTTAGTTATGTTTGTTTAATTTTAGCTTTAATGCTTTTTCCAGGTGAGTCTACGATCGAGATGCATACCAAGGTATGTGGATTCACGAGACTGTGGTATTACACTACCATTTATTTTAAGGGAGGGTCAAGTATCTTTTCTTAGGGTGAAGGTTGGATGGGCGCTCTTACACTCATTGACTTTAATTCTCCACTATGATAACCAACTTTACAATAAGGGAGTTCACAATGATCTCATATTGGTCATAATGTCATATTGTTGTATAAATATACAATAGTCATAAAAATGTTGTTGCTTTTTTCCATACAGAAAATTTTACGACCAATACAACTAAGCAAACTGTGTTTTTCGACTCTCATACCCACTGTTCCTCTCATTTTAAAGTTGTTGCCAAAAAAGTTGTAGGGATTTGTGAAAATTTGACTTTGGGACTATTTTTAATGCATAAAAAGTGCACGTCTTGCCGAAAATATTGCAACAAAGATCGTGGAGACCACCAAAAGTCTTCCGACCATCAACTTTGGCCAGATGGCCACTTGCACCACCGGGCACACGAATACCGGGCCCAGAGGATTTTGGAAGCATTTTGAATGCAACAAAGCTCACGTGAACCACAGAAATACTTCCGACCGTTGATTTGGGTTGCATCACAATCTCCGCGAATGGTGGCGTGCATCCCGGGGCCAACGAATTAGGTTAGGTTCGACATTTGTAATGTGAGAGAGTTTATTTTGAAATGAGTGCGCTCACAACTATCGTATTTTTTTCCAATATGATTATATGACAATATGACTTTATGATTACTTGTGAACTCCCTTAATGTGTTTAAATGCTGCTGCATGTGTCGTCGGCAAATGTTGAGATGAGAGTCTGATCATTTGTGGGCATATCAGGTGTATATTGGGTTACCAGATTCTCTTGAGTAAAAAAGAGTACAGAGTTGCAGGGGGTCTCAAACTTCTCCACACCACACATTTTTTAACAGGCAAAAAAAAATTAGAAACAAATTCTTAAAAAAAATTTTAGAATCCAACCTTTGTTAAAATTTAAAAAAAATTTTTTTCAAAAATATAAAAAAGGAAATGTTTTTAGTATTTGCATAAGTAACAAAATACAATAATTTATGCCCAAAGTTTATTGGGCATAAGTACTAAAAAAATCAATTTAAAATTTTGTAAAACTCGCCAAGTACCAACGTATACGCTGATTCAAAATTAAAATTTACTACTTAGGTTTCTTTAGGCGTTAATGAATTTAAATTTGAAACTCCAAATGGTCTAGGTGACAAACAAATTAAACGGATAAAAAGTATTCAAAATTGTTTTTGATATTTCGGTAAAAAAAGTGATATGATACTAAATTTTTTGTTTGAATCCTATCATTTATGAATTTTTGTAACTTTTTGAATTCGGACGAATAATAAAAATTCGTAAACTTACTGAGACGAAACATTCAGTTGTTATATGTTTAAGTCACAGAAATAAGGAAAAGAGTACTTTATAGTACTTTCGGGAAAAAGTGAAAGTAAAAAAGAGGAGGGCCTAAAAAAGAGTACTGTACTCTTTAAAAGAGTACGTCTGGTAACCCTAGGTGTATAGAGTATACACAGGAGGGGGATAAGAACACTTCCTTGGAGTACAACGGCAAAAATCTACGAGAAAAGATTGTGCTGTGATTTTCTCTAAATCCGAATTGGTGATTGGGTAACATCACATTTATCAAAATTTTCGACAAAACGTTTTAGCAGGGTATAAAGTAAGCTTACCGGTTTCGGGATCTTCGACAGCTTCCAGTCAGTTGGGTAGTGACATATTCCTAATATAGGCATTTGGGCAATAAGTGAGTAACCCCAATTGATGGCAGCTCTTTCACCATTTTAGCCGTTATAAAGCTCCAGGTCATGAGCTTTTTTTTGTGTTCAACTTGGCAATATAATTCATTAGTGCTTTTCTTCTGATGAGTAGTGGGTTATAGTTTGGCCTTGTTGCTATGGTAATGGATAATTTGTAGTTGGGGGTTTTGAGTAAATATATTTTGTAGGTGACTTGCAAAAGCAGTACTTCTTTCGGCATCACTTCTCGCCCAGTCTCCGTTGGGTAAACGAATTGGCGATTCTGTAATAATAGGTCGTTTTTTTTGTGGTACGCCAAAAGAGTAATTTTTTGAGGTCGTAGCCGTAAGCTTTTCCGTGAATGTAATGAGAGTCAGCTTTTTCTCAGATAGGGTGATCTGAACTTTAGCCAATCACGCCTTTTGATCTCTTTTCTGTTGTGACCTCAGCTATATTTTGTAACAAAAATTCTATTTTATTTTGCGACATGTTTTGCATAAACATCTGGAGAGTTTGTTCAAGGCCAATGTTCTGTTGAGCAGGTTGAATAACTGGAGGGTCTTAAGTATAGCCTTTGAGTGTATTTGCGGGAAACTCCGGGAATCTAAACTTTTCTTCAGTCTCCGGTTTTTTGAAAAATATCTCCGGGTTTTTAATAGCTTTAGTAATTATTAGGGCTCTAGAAATTATTCGAATAATATAAGGACCGGTAAACCGAACGTCCGACCATTTGTACGAATACTATCCGGTTAATGATATCGGACTAGGCGCTCAGCATCGATTATTCAAATACCCGTTCAATTTCGGTTAACCGAATAATCATTCAATTTCGGTTAACCGTTTATTCGGTTCAGACTAGTCGAAATTAAAAGTAAAAGTTTCAACCACAAAAACGAAAATTCTCATAAATGTTTTTTAAAAAGTTAAATCAGACTGTAAACTTTTATATTTCAGAATAAAAGTAAAAAAAAATCTCTTAATTTTTAATAATTTAATAAAACATTATTAAATAACTCTTATATTTAAAAATAACTTTAAACTTTTATATTTACAAGTAAAAGTTAAAAGATATTGTAAACTTTTATTTTTTAAAGTTACAACTGAAAGTCATTTCTGACTTTAATTTTTTTTAATTTTTTGAAAAAGTTAAAAAAGATTAGGTGAAAAAAGTGGGCAGGGCATTTTAAATCTATATCTTTTTTAAGTCTTTCGTGATTTTTGATTCTTTTTCTGTTCTACAGCAACAAAATGATCGTGTATGGCAATAAAACTAGGTGGATACACCCAGAAAACAAAAACTGTTGGGGCAGCAGAATTTTCGGCCAACCGAATGCTAGCAGCTGTCACAACATCTACTTTCAGATGTTGCAGCATCTACTATCTGTTGTCTCAACATCTACTGTCTGACGCAGCAACATCTCTCTGATACTGCAAAAAGAATGTCAATAATAATGCTAACGTGTAAGAGCGAGACAACAATTTACTTAAATTGTGCAAATGAAAAAAAATATACAAAAAAACTAGAGAGTGGACTATCTTCGGCTATACCGAAGTTGAAATACCCCCACACAGTAGGAAGAAGTACCTCAAACATAAACAATATTTTGAGCCAATTATAGGTGGTTTTGGAGCCCGGACCATATCCAAAATCCATTTCTAAATATTTCCTCGGAACTTCGGAACCTCGGACCATGTCAAAAATACGTTTCTAAACATTTCCAATCGAATGCAGCAATAAAAAAGACTTGAAAAATGTTAACCTTTTTTTTCGGTGTATGGGAGCCACGCCCAGTTTTTATCCGATTTGGCTGATTCTCGAACTTGATCTCAGTATTCACGAGAAAAACATGTACCCAAAGTTACAAGTCGATATCTCCAAAACTGCGACCGTTATCGTGCAGACGGACAGACGGACAGACAGACGGACATCGCTAAATTGACTCCGGCGGTGATTCTGATCAAGAAAATATATCCTTTTCCATACCGGACACGCCTCCTTATGGGCGTTACAAACGTTGTGACAAAGTTAGTATACCCTGCCACAGTGAGTGTGGGGGTATAAATATTAGGAAAAAGAATGTAAGAAAAAGAAAGCAAATGTGTTTGATGTTGTCTTGTTAAACTAGAGAAATAATTTTATAATTTAATTTCATATATAAACACAAGACTTTTAATGCGAAATAATTCTTAATTCTTGAACGAATTTGATGGGCAACATACTTTTTACTGCAAATACATATGGTGTTTTATATCCAAAATTAACGGGCTTTCATAAAACGTATCGCGCTATTTTTAACTAAACTTTAAAAAAACTAAAATCGAAAATCCCCACGCGATAATTAAATTCCCTATTTGCCCGAATAGCACAGTCGCGAAGCGTGGGATTTAAGGCGACCCTCGCGGTATGGTAGCCCCGGCCGAACGAACAACACGAACCCGCGAAAACCTGATAAACAAACTTTTTTTTTAAAACTACACTGAAACTGCCGCAATATATATATATAAGTATATATATTTATATATATGAAAAAGAAACGGAAATTTTCCCGAAGCAAGGAAAAGAATACCGAACACAAACCCTTTTCAAAATTGACACAAACCGACAATCACCCAAAAGAAATTATTTATATACCAAAAAAAATTAAACTTTTTTAAAACGCAATTGATTTGCGGGACCAGACCAACCTGTCTGAAATCCCTCGCACGATTCTTTGCAGAATCAATTCACCAGCTGGACTTCGATAAAATTCGATGTCCAGCAACAACTTGGCTCAGATGCGGGACGACACACACAAAAAAAAAAAGGAATAAGGAAGAGGGGGGAACGGCCAAACAAATTCCAAGCAAACTACTTGAAATTCCCAGGACGGAAACACTTCACCAAAACAAATCACGACCGAGCACAACCTGTCCAACTCTATTAAATTCCTCAAATTCAAAACACTAAATGGCCGACTGCCACAAATAAAATAAAGCAAAATAAACACTAGCTGGCAAAACTAAACCAGCGCGCAAAAATACTCCCTTTGGAACACTTGTCCTCCAGCCACAGTCCGACGATGGCAACAGCTCCACTTCTCCACTCCAAAAAAATACAATTTAAAAAAAGAAAGAAAATTATCCAAATTTTGGAAACAAATAATTTTAGATTCAATTAAATTAAAAATCTAAAGCTTTAACACTCTCCTTCTTCCCTGATCAAAAAGAACTAAAAGAATCAGAATATATAGCGCCTATGACGCTCACTTTCCATTTATTTTCCCACATACATAGAGTGCGGCTTACGCAGAAACCAGTGTCCGCAGTCGGGGCTTTACCCATACCTATATGCGAAAAATCTCTTCAGATTTTTCTAGGTGTGTTTGGCAAATTTACATATACCCCCCTGCACCCACCAAAATGAAATATACATTTTGGCGGCACTCATGTACGTATAGGTGAAAGCATAAATGTTCTCAAATTCCCCTCCCTCAAACAGGTTCAAAGAGTACAAAAGCTTTAGTCCAGGTTTTGACATTTTACTATTGTAATGGCGAGGCTGGCAATACCTTCATCTGATCGCCACCGCTCACTGAGCTAACTTAACGAAAGCAAAAGCGAAAGAAAGCAAGAGAACTTTGACAGCTCAAACAAAATATTCAGTTTTCTTCTTCCGCGCGCCGGTCGCATTTCACCCGCGAGTGGCGAATTTGTTTTGCTTAATTTGTTAAGCAAAACTAATTTATAAAAAAAGTAACAATCAATAAAATTGTGCAGTGCGTTAATTCGGTCAGTGCGTGTGTGATTTTGTTTCTCCGATTTTGTTCGCCCGTCGCCCCGAACAAAAGGGAAACATAAAAAACCAAACAAACAATAAAAACAACAACATTCGTTTCGCGATTTTATACCGCGACAACCCCACCTCCACCTCCGCGAAAATTGCTTGGTCTCCTGAGATCAGCCAACTTTCGAATCTAACCGGAGAAAATCACCCTGAGTCGATGTGCGGCCTAAGGTCCTGCACATGCCATGTCCCCTTTTCTCGTCCGTCTTCGTCTTCCAAAACATATGTCCACGGAGACACCCTCTTTTTAACCCTAAACGGTCCAACAAATTTCGGAGCTAACTTCGCTGCAAAATAGTTTGCAGCATCGGACAAAACAAAATTACGTCTCCATACTAACTCGTGCGGTAAATACTGTACATCTCTACGTCTGAGATTGTAAGTCTTTGCTGTCTTGGCACTTGCCATTTCTAACTTCTTCCGTATGTCTTCCCTCAAGTCTGCCATTAACTTGGCCCGTTCCTCACTACTACTGTCCGGTTGGTCTGAGTCTCCCACTCGTCTATAATCTCTATCACCCCTGACCGCCATATTTCGGCCAAAATTCACGAAGTAAGGAGACGCTCCCAAAACCTCATGCTGCGATGTTCGAATGCAGCACGCCACCTTTGAGAGATGAGAATCCCATGTCCGATGGTTTTCTGAAATATATGCTCTCAAAGTGGTCTTAATTATTTGGTTGATCCGCTCGGCCGGATTGGCCTGCGGATGATAGTGTGCAGTGTACCGCATCTGCACACCATACGACGCGCATAAACTCTGCAGCTCCTTGCTGCGAAACTGTGGCCCATTGTCGCATACAATGGACCTCGGAACTCCAAAGAGCAGGAAGACATTATCTTCCAACTCCTTGCAAACACTCTTTGCCGTTGCATTTCGCAACGGAAACAACAATGGGAATTTGATGAAGTAGTCAACCACCGTTAAAATATAACAAAATCCCCGACTAGACTTCACCAAGGGTCCCACCAGATCTACGCAGATCATTTCCCAAGGTTCTAACCGCTTTGTCCTCTCTACCATACAACCTTCACCCTCTGGCAAACCTGACAACCTTTAATATATCTAGCTATCTCTGCCTTCATTTTCGGCCAATATTATTTCTCAATTACCCTAGCGTATGTTTTCTTAACGCCCATGTGCCCCGATAATGGATTATCGTGACATCCGAATAAAATACTGCACCTATCACTCCTGCCCACAACTCTCTACCACTCGTACCCAGCACTAAACAAACTATTTGTCCCTGCCTTTATGTGTTTATATAACACCCCATTTTCAATTCTCCAAGCTGGGTAATCGAGTGGTTTATCCTTTCCTATGAAATGACGCTCCTTGGCCTTCAAAAAGCTGTCCCGCACTCCGGCGACCATCTAAACCTGTTCTTCTTCTTTAGAAGATCAGTTAGAGGCTTAACCAAATCAGCGAAATTCGAAACAAACCTACGATACCAAGAAATGGTGCCAACAAACGACCTGACTTCCCTTACATTTTTGGGCGCTGGAATTTTCAGCATTGCCTCAACTTTTTCGGGGTCAACATGCAAGCCCTGTCGATCAACAACATAACCTAGATACCGTAGCGAAGAAAGACAAAAATTACATTTTTCCCTATTCAATCTAAGCCCTGCCGAACATATCCTCCTCAGGACCTCCTTCAGAACCTCAACATGCTTATCAAATGTATTTGTAACAATAATAATATCGTTCAAATACTCGAAAACATGGGGTTCCAAGTCAGCCCCAAGGACCTCATCTATAAATCTCTGCCAAGTTGCAGGCGCATTGTGCAGGCCATAAGGCATGCGCTTGAACTGGTAGAGCCCCCTACCCGGAACTGTAAATGCCGTGCAGGCCCTAGACTCCTTCTCTACTGGGATCTGCCAATAAGCGGATTTTATATCCAAACTAGAGAGATATTTGGCGTCCTTTAGCTTATCTAAAGTAGCCGAAATATAAGGGAGGGGGTAACTATCTCGATCCGTATTTTTATTCAGTGTCCTATAGTCGACACAAAACCTATAACTCCCATCCTTTTTCCTAATCATCACAACCGGTGATGCCCAAGGGCTGTGAGAAATCTCAATCACACCCTTTCCTAACATATCCTCTATTTCCTCATCTATGCGCCTCTGAATAGCGGGCGATACCGGATAGTATCGCTGCTTGACTGGTTCCACATTTGGCTTTGTACGAATCCGATGTTCGACCAAATGTGTACAACCAAGTCCCTCAGGCATAGACCTAAAAACATCTGCAACAAACTCCTCAAGAACCGATTTTTCCCTAGTTGACAACGAAGACCTATCAACTATCGCCGCTACTGACGAGACCTCGACTTGGTCGGAAAACCTCCACTGATTCTTGGCCAAATCTGGCACTACACCGGCCTTAGACCAAAAGTCTACTCCAAAAATCAATGATTGGGGTAAATCCGGTATTACGAGGCATTCAACGAGGACCGACTTGCCCTCTACCTCGAAAGGGACCGAAACTACCCCCCTAACCGGAACTTCTTCACCATCAGCAAGCGCAACCTTGCTGACCGCAGACGCCAATAAACTTATCCCCCAGGACTTTAATGTGTCCCAGCCTGGCCTACCAAGAATCGTCCTGGTGGCCCCCGAATCTAAAAGCCCTAACATACGCACTCCAAAAATTTTAACACCTAAATATGGCCTACTATCCAAATCTTTTCCCGACAAAGTGAAACTCAAATATACTCCGGACGGACGCCTCTGAGGCCTATCACTATTTTCCCTAGCCAGCTGGTTGCCCGCAGGCCTAAACCTACCTAAACCTCGCGAACTTCTTGCCCTGCCTCCACAAGAGCTCGCTCCCCATTTCCCGACTCTTCGCGGGCCCTCGGAGCCGCTCTCGGGGCCGCCTCCCTGTCCGAGCGCTCCTGCGATTGCCCTGCTTTCTGAGAGCATCGGGGGCAATCACGCTTTAAAAAACCAGGCCGCCTACAACCGAAACAATAAATTTCCCTAGTGCAGTTACTCAGAACATGCCCAAACCGCTTACAATTGAAGCTCCTAAAAGAATTTTGGGGAGGAGCCTGAATTCTCCTCTCCAACCTAGCGTCACGCAAAGGGGCCCTGACTTCAAGAACTTCGGGCTCAGCCGAGACGTACGCCAAGTCTGGCTCCAACAAATTCTGGGATCGGCTGCTGGGCGGCGGCACGAATGCTTCCACATTCGCCCGCACAGCCTCCAGCTTCCGACCCAAGGAAACCAACTCCGATAAAGACTTAGGCTCAGCCAAGCCCAGCTGAGTCTGGTAAAACGGGGACAGGTTTGCGATCACCAGACCCAGCATACGCCTCTCTGACAAGGGGACGGACAGACGACCGAACAACCCCCTCATCGCCGCTACATAGATACCTATGGACTCAGTCCCACCCTGAGTCCGTCGCCTAATCTCTGACATCAAAATGTCGTCATAGTTGGGGGGCAGGAATTCCAGTTTCAGCTCGGCGACCAACTCTCGCCAGCCTGAAACTGTCCTGCGGACATCCCTAAAACAGAGCAGGGCTTTTCCAGAAAAAAGCTCCACTGCTCCCCTAAACAACTGGGCTTCACTAACGCCCCGAGTCTCGCATAACTCGTCTACCCTCTGTAGAAAGGAATGTAGGGACATGTCTGTCTTTTCCCCGGTAAATTGAATACCCCACTTGGACAAATTTTCTATCTTCAGAAAACCTACCTCACCCAACGAGATGGATGGTCTCGGGGCGGGTTGAGGCTCTCCCTCAACCGCAGACTCCCTACTGAGCCCCTTGGGTGGTCGAGACGGCCTTGGATTCTCATCAAAGGCATCATCTCCGTCACCACCCAAGTCAACCACCTCGTTGAGTTCCCCCAATAACAGAAGAACCCTATTCTTGAGCGCCATCTATTCAACTTCTTCTTCCTTACTCGCTGGCCTCGAACGAGTAAGGCGACCTAACGCCCATTCTAATTTCGCCAAAATCTTCAAATATTCGGGCGACTTTGCGTCCTTGGGAGGGGTTTCCATAAGTTTTTCAACTTCGGAAATATTCCCCTCCACACCCAACCTATCTTCCTCAAAAACAAACGGATATCCCGCAAAGACATCCACGGACTCCCTTCGCTCTATGTGCCTTGATGCCCTCAAGGACTTCCTCATGGACTCCACCGGAGTCACTGGCAACCCACGAGCCTCCATCTCGTATGCCAGTTCCTCTTGGTTTAATCGGTTAATCTCCATAATGAATCAGACGGACAAAAAACCAAAAACTTAAAAAAACTCAAAAAGAAACCCCAAAGAAAATTAAACCAGCGTTCAATACGCTCACAGAATTTTCCAAAAAAAAAAAAGGTAGAGAAATTTAAAAGAAAACTTTCAAATTATAATAATATAATAAATATATAAAATAAATATTATAATAAAAATATATAAAAAAAATATGCCTAGTCGAATAAAAACATATTTCGTAAAACAAACGCGAAATATAAAAAAAAAACCAAAAAAAATTTAAAAGCGGACAGCACCGCCATCGAACAAAGCAAAAAAAAATTCAAAAACTAATTTTTTTTAAAAAAAAAAAATTTTAAATTGATTATAAGCCTTTTGGCACTAGTAAACTCAAAAATTTCAATAAAACAATTAAAAAAATATAATTTTAAGAAAATTTTAAAAAAATTAATAAAAAAAACGAACCGCACTTGCTTTGTTGTACAAATAAAAAGGAACGAACTCACCGAAGGAGATGACCCGAGCTCTGCCGCTAGTTCTGCCGCCGGTAAAACTCCGAAAAATTATAAAAAAGCTAAATAAATAAAAAGACAAATTAGTAAATTATAAAAAAAACTGAAATAATACAAACAAATACAACACACAAAAAAAAAATATTTAAAAAAACCCGAAATATAGAAAAAGAAATATTACAAAAAAAATCAATTTTCAAAAAAAAATTATACAACAAAAAAAATTTTAAACTTATTAAAAAAAAATTTTTAAAAAAGTTAATATTTAAAAAATCAGTTTTCAAAAAAAAATTATACAACAAAAAAAATTTTAAACCTATTAAAAAAAAATTTTTTAAAAAGTTAATATTTAAATAAACTTTAAACAAAATAGCCCCACGGTGGGGCGCCAGCTTATTGCGCTATTTTTAACTAAACTTTAAAAAAACTAAAATCGAAAATCCCCACGCGATAATTAAATTCCCTATTTGCCCGAATAGCACAGTCGCGAAGCGTGGGATTTAAGGCGACCCTCACGGTCGAACGAACAACACGAACCCGCAAAAACCTGATAAATAAACTTTTTTTTTAAAACTACACTGAAACTGCCGCAATATATATATATAAGTATATATATATATATATATGAAAAAGAAACGGAAATTTTCCCGAAGCAAGGAAAGGAATACCGAACACAAACCCTTTTCAAAATTGACACAAACCGACAATCACCCAAAAGAAATTATTTATATACCAAAAAAAATTAAACTTTTTTAAAACGCAATTGATTTGCGGGACCAGACCAACCTGTCTGAAATCCCTCGCATGATTCTTTGCAGACACAATTCACCAGCTGGACTTCGATAAAATTCGATGTCCAGCAACAACTTGGCTCAGATGCGGGACGACACACACAAAAAAAAAGGAATAAGGAAGAGGGGGAGAACGGCCAAACAAATTCCAAGCAAACTACTTGAAATTCCCAGGACGGAAACACTTCACCAAAACAAATCAAGACCGAACACAACCTGTCCAACTCTATTAAATTCCTCAAATTCAAAACACTAAATGGCCGACTGCCACAAATAAAATAAAGCAAAATAAACACTAGCTGGCAAAACTAAACCAGCGCGCAAAAATACTCCCTTTGGAACACTTGTCCTCCAGCCACAGTCCGACGATGGCAACAGCTCCCTTCACCACTCCAAAAAAATACAATTTAAAAAAAGAAAGAAAATTATCCAAATTTTGGAAACAAATAATTTTAGATTCAATTAAATTAAAAATCTAAAGCTTTAACACTCTCCTTCTTCCCTGATCAAAAAGAACTAAAAGAATCAGAATATATAGCGCCTATGACGCTCACTTTCCATTTATTTTCCCACATACATAGAGTGCGGCTTACGCAGAAACCAGTGTCCGCAGTCGGGGCTTTACCCATACCTATATGCGAAAAATCTCTTCAGATTTTTCTAGGTGTGTTTGGCAAATTTACATATACCCCCCTGCACCCACCAAAATGAAATATACATTTTGGCGGCACTCATGTACGTATAGGTGAAAGCATAAATGTTCTCAAATTCCCCTCCCTCAAACAGGTTCAAAGAGTACAAAAGCTTTAGTCCAGGTTTTGACATTTTACTATTGTAATGGCGAGGCTGGCAATACCTTCATCTGATCGCCACCGCTCACTGAGCTAACTTAACGAAAGCAAAAGCGAAAGAAAGCAAGAGAACTTTGACAGCTCAAACAAAATATTCAGCTTTCTTCTTCCGCGCGCCGGTCGCATTTCACCCGCGAGTGGCGAATTTGTTTTGCTTAATTTGTTAAGCAAAACTAATTTATAAAAAAACAGAGTAAAAAACAAGTTTTTTAAAATATAACCCTTTAACCGACTAAAAAGCATAAAATAAATTTTCTTTAAATTTATTTCAGCAATTTCGATTTAAAATTAAGGGTTTTTGGCGACTATAAAACCTGCAATGATATTCGGAGGAAAGTACCCAAAAACCCTTAATTTTAAATCGAAATTGCTGAAATAAATTTAAAGAAAATTTATTTTCTGCTTTTTAGTCGGTTAAAGGGTTATATTTTAAAAAAATTGTTTTTTACTCTGTTTTTATTTTAATTGTTAAATTTGTTAAAGAAATATGTAATATAATTAAAGGACTCTATTACAAATGAATATTTTAATGAAATATTTTATGAATCAATTTAAAACATACCGATCTTCATCGAAGAAAGAAAGAAAATGTTTGTACATATTGATTAAAAGAATCTCTATGGCCCCGAAATTGTCCAAAAAAACTTCCATTACCCTACATTAGCGAAATTCTCGCATACTTTACATCGCATACTATAAATCGTAAGTGTAGACCACTTATAGTGACATAATAATAAAAGGTGTCAGATTGACCTGGCGTGCATGTGGCACTCATCAAAAAATTAAAACAGCGTAAAACAGAGTAAAAATTCAAATAAATAGGGGTCAAAGGACACCTGTGTGGCATGGGCGTAAGCCTTCAACTATTTTTCTGAATTAGTTTGCAGCCTTTGTAATGTCTTGTCAAATGTTTATTCTTGTGAATTTTGGTAAAAGAAACTTAGATTAAAAGGAAGAAATCAAAAAATAAAAACACAAAAGTTAAATTAAAAATTGATTTACAACACTGGTCTTTTGCTTCCTACATGGCGTCACTGTTAGTTTTCACGGTTCACAAGCCAATTCAGTTGCTACACGCGAGTGTGGATTCGGTTGTGGTAGCTTTTTTATTTGAAATGTTCTGTGAGCTGAAAAAAGTGGCTGCTTCAATCTACTATTCTGTTGTTATATCCGAATTGAACATTTTAGCGTTTCTTCTGATATTACAAGCGAATTTGGGTCTCTCTCAAGCGAAAACTAGAACTGCAGACGAATATTTGTTACCACAACCTCGCGCCAAGCGATTATTTTTTTGTGTGTAGGGGTTAGCATGGTCTTGGGACTTTTTTTTGGGTGAATCTTGCCTGATGAGATTAGGCCAGCTCCAAAGTGCATCCATGGACATTTTTTGATGATTCATGTGATTTGAAATTGCAGTTGCCACCGAGTGCTTCCTTAGACATCTTTTGAATGATTCAGTCAGGTAAAAATACTTTAAAAAAAAAACTAAAAAAAATGTGTATACCTATTAATAAATTACGGAAGATTTTAATAAAAAACAAGTGAGTAAGTTTCAGTCGGGCAAGCCGACTTATATATACCCTACACCTACTGGGCCATATTGTATCCGCCATCTTGAATTTTGAAAATGCGACATCAAATTCGAAATCAGCGACCCCGAAAACCCCACTATACAAAATTTCATACTGCTTTGACGAAATCTTAAAATTTCGGTAAAAACACAATTTTCACTTATATGGGAGGTAGGCGTGGCAGTCGACCGATTCCGCCCATTTTCAATACCAACTACTTCTAGGGCCTAAAAAGGATAAATCCAAAATTTGGGATACCTAGCTTTCTTCTAGCTCCTGCAATCGTGTTTACAATAAAAGAGGACGGACAGACGGACAGACAGGGAGGTAGGCGTGGCAGTCGACCGATTCCGCCCATTTTCAATACCAACTCCTTCTAGGGCCTAAGAAGGATAAATACAAAATTTGGCATCCCTAGCTTTCTTCTAGCTCCTGCAATCGTGTTTACAAGAAAAGAGGACAGACAGACGGACAGACGGATAGGGCTAAATCAACTCAGGAGGTGACGCTGATCAATAATATATATACTTTTCCATACCGGACACTTCTCCTTCTTGGTGTTACAAACATCAGACCAAAGTGAATATACCCATACCTCATGACGTGTAGGGTATAATGATCTATATAGGTAATATACACGATTTATGAGAATTGAAGACTTTTATTTATACTTTTAGAAAATAAAAGTCTTTTTTTAACTTTTGCAAAAACCTTTAAATTTAAGAGTTATTTGTAAATTTTTAAATTTAAGAGCTATTTTTGACTTTAAAATTTAAGAGTTATTTTTAAATCTTAATTTTTTGAAAAAACTTTTATGTTTGAGAGTCATTTTTAACAGTGAAACAAAAAGTTGTTTATAACTCTTTTTCAAAAAACTTTTTGATAAAAGTTATAAAAGTTTCAAGCTCTGGTGTAAATGAATATTACGTTTTTGAAATTCATAATATTCGACTAACCGAATACACTGTGCAACACATTTTTCAGACCAGGTAACGGTCAAGGTGGGTCGAAAGTATTCATATAGAGTAGCAAAACCCTCAAGGATTTTTCAAAGTTTGCTTTCTTTCAAAAGATATAGTCGTTTAAGGTTTTCTTGCTTTACTTTATTTTTCAAATCAATATTTTTTGTTACTTTTTTTACCAGAATTGTCAGTAATGTACAGATAAACGGATTAATTTAACAAATTATACCAAACAAAATCGCTATTTTGTGACCAAAGTTGCAAAAACAATAATTTTTTTATTGTTTTCACCCAAAAATTTGGTGTTTAATTTTAATTTTTGTTCTATAAAAAAGCATAGCTATTGTCAAAAAAAGCTATGTTAGAGGTAAAAATGGCTTAAAATCAATCCTTTTTTAATGCAGTTGGGAGCTCAATACCGTTATCACTTATAAAAGTTGCAAGTTGTGGCCGAAAAATTAATTTGAAAAATACAGTAAAACATGCAAACTTTAAACCGCTACCATCTTTGGAAAGGAAACTAACTTTACAAAACCCATTGAGGGAATTGCCACTCTAAATAAATCAGTGTCGTATACAGGAATAAGTTTCAGGGGGGGCCAAATTGAGAAAAAACAATTAAAAACACAGTCGATACTTACATACTCGTATGAACGTCAATGTAATGAAATTGTAACAAATTACAGCGTCAAAATTAAAAGTGGCGCATAGAATCCACGTATTTTTTAAAACACGCTCGTTCGTGTCATCATTAGAGCCCGACCGATTAATTGGCTTCGGCATGGGCTTCGGCCGTTATCGGCTTAAGTATAGATTTGGAAGCTTAATACGCGCCCTGATGTCTATGTTAAAAGGAGTCCTGGTAAACTGTATGAAATTTCAAATATAGGGGTTGGAGGCTCACGGAAGGATTCTACCTTTTAGAAATGTAGCCCAAATTGCTGCGCCAA